>JAJJKE010000010.1:0-636118 GCA_022376655.1 Xylariomycetidae sp. FL0641 | reverse complement strand
AATAAACGCTTATTTAAAAACGACTAATATTTTTTTATACGAATTGTTTTTTAGCTTTAAGCTTTTAAAACTAAATAACGCCCTAACTAAGCTAAACGCGATTTTTAATAATATCTGATTTTTAAAAGAACATATTTGGCAAAATACCGAAATCGCTATAAATTTTATAACTAGCTAAGTTAAAGCTTTATACGATAATAAATACTAATTAATAAAATTTTAACTAAATAATAAAGTATATTTTAAATTATACTACGAATATTACTTATTTAGCAAGCTTTCTTAAAAATTTTCTTAATAACGGGCTAGTTTATAAAAAATAAAACAAAAAATCGGCCGTTTAACGTACGAACTTAAAATCTCTAATAACTTCGAAATTTATCTAGTAATTTTTATCGCTTAGCTATCCTTTAATCCCGACGGATTAAACCCGTTCTACCAAATAATTCCTTTTCTAAGTCTAATTAAAAACGATTAATTCGATAATAACAGCGACGAAAAAAAATCTTTTAAAGTTAAGTTAATTATAAACCACAAACTTAACCGCTTCAAATCCGGTTTTTTATACCTAATTAAATAAAAAAGCTACGGCTACGAACATAACTATTAAAAAACCAAACGACAGTTTCGCCACAACGCTAAGTTAATCTAAAAGTACTAAGATCGATAAAGAAGCAAAAAAACCCTAAAATCTGCCCGACGCAAAGCGAAAGTTAAAAATCCGGCTCGGGTTAAGGCGTTAGCCACCAAAGACGCCGAAGAAAAAAAAAAAGCCGCCAAAGCCCCGGCTCTCCAACGATCCACCCGCGGCAAAAGCCGCCCGCGCAAAAACCCTTAACCTAACGTTTATTAAAGTTAATAAGTTTTTCTTATCCCCCGGCATTTATTACGCTATAACATAGGGAGCGCCTATTAAGGGGCATCCCCAGGTAAATAGGCTAAGATAGCATAAATAAGATAAAAAAATAAAAAGGGGCATGCGCATAAGTGCGTGCCACTTAGCCGGGCCTTTAGCCAGGCCAGACCTTCCATCTCCATCTCACCGAATATCACCACGTTACCAACCACTTTGTTAAGACCCCCCTACCCATGCTTACCATCGGTTAATAAAGTCCTTATCTTAACTTATATCGTCTAAAAGGTCGTCTGCCTTGTAAGTAAGGCCCCGGAATATATCGCGACGGTCTTTTTCGTCTATTGCCTTAAAAGCATTAATATAACTAAAAAAGTAGGCAGCGATACCGGTAATAAACATAATCCCGGTTTAAAAAAGCCGTAAAACGGCGATATTAAAACCGGCGACTTATTTTTAATTACGGTAAAAAAAAGCATTTGCTTTAAATAACTTAAGTAAGTAGTTATATTCCTCCCTCCTAATAGCGATAAACTAGCTACTCTTAATTAACAATGCCGTCTTCATAAAGGCACGGTATTTACAGTCTATTTTATAAAAGCCTTGTTAGTAATAGCCGTAACTACGAAAAAAAAGCTTCCCGGCTTTATCGCACTTAAACAAATAATATATAAAAAAAGCGTCGGCACTATAACTACCGTAACGTTTTAACCTAATATTACTACTTTTAAAAATATAGCAACCCTTGCAGTTACAATAAATAATTAAAGCCTCGATTACTACTTTAACGGTTACAAATAAGCGCTATTAAAAGTCAAAAACACCTTTTTCGTGCTTCACACTCTCCTCAAGCCCCTATATCGCCCGCTTACGTATAATCTTCTAAAAATACCGCTAATATACCTCGTTAACGGGACCGGGTTGTTAAAATATATAAGCCTCGTTTTTAAATTATTCGTCGCGCTTAAAATTTTCCTTTAACTCCTATATTTGCTTAATAAGTGTAAACTTTTTACGCATTTCGTTTTTATTTTTAGCACGTTATATTCAGCGAAAAAAAATGCAAGTAAGCAATATAAATCGCTAAAAGCTA
Source organism: Xylariomycetidae sp. FL0641 (assembly GCA_022376655.1). Classification (NCBI taxonomy): domain Eukaryota; kingdom Fungi; phylum Ascomycota; class Sordariomycetes; species Xylariomycetidae sp. FL0641. Next base: position 634,172 of record JAJJKE010000010.1, on the reverse strand, counting down.
AGGGACGTAAAATTAATAATCGGGATTAAGTTATTACCACTTGACGTTCGTCGCACCAGTAATACGAATTAAAATACGAAAAATAACGTCCGAAAATAAGCAAGCGATAAAGACATTATAACACGTTAATTTAAATTAATTATAATTATTAATAAAGTTATAATATAAAGTGCTACTAAGTATATTAAATAAAGATAATTTAGCAGTTTTTTTAAAGAGCGGTATACGCGTTATTTTAACTCTTAATTAAAGCTTAAAGTGGCTGCAGCGCCTTTTAAGCTAAAACACCACGAATACTAATTACAAAGGTCATAACGGCCACTAATCGGCAATTATTCAGGTTACATAGAGATAGCTCTATTACGCTATCTATATAAGTGGGCGCCGAAGCGCCGGAGATGTGTGGCTGCAGCCGGATATAGCTAGCGGTTTATATCTTTACAGGAATTGGTTTATATCTTTAAAGTTACACTAAAAAACGAATATTTCTTTGCACACGCGCCGGAATCGAACCTCAAACCTCGACCGGACGAGGAAACAAGGAATAGGACACATATTACAAGCATATCACAAACCACTACGGCACTTTAAACGATTATGAATTACGACAGATTACAGGTTACAGGTTACGAGAAGCACATCGGCGGCTTTTTTCAAGGGCCTATATTCTAGTGCCTAGCGCAGCCGCTAAGCCTTTAAAATACCAGGTTTAATTGTCAGCCAACAATGATTGTCAGCTCTAACAGTGATTGTTCAGAATAGGGGTCCCCCGCTACGGTATGCAAGCAGCGGCATATCGGCGGCGGGGGTGGAAGCCGAGCCGGCGGCATGGAACGCGGATGGAAGCTTCAGCCTTTCGGAGGGCCCAAGAGGGCACCTGGGCAGTGGCGCGAGCTTCCAAGTTCCGGCTGAGAAATTGGCTATCGGTCTCGTGATTGGTCGCTGTGTAGCTGTGTGTGGAGTGCAATTTGCTACCTCCGCATCTCGTTTCCTCCCCCCAAGTCATCATCACTGCAGACTGCAGACTGCAGACTGCAGACCGGTGACACCACCTGCTTGGCTACGCTGCACGGCACCTAGGGCACCTGGGCACCTGTGCACTGCAGGACGTCCTCGCCTGCAGTCCCTGCTTGCCTGTCACCCCCTCTCTGGCCCCTGCTCGCCTATAGTCGGTGCTCGATGGCACCAATCGCACGCGGCGCACCCTGGTACTCGACACGAAATATCTTCATTCTTCACTCTCCTCTCCATCCACCCTCTTCACCGCGGTACGCTGTACTCGGCCCAACCCAGCAACGACCCAGAGCATAGGCCAATGCGACTGTGACTCTCTTATTGACACATTGACACGTTGACACGTTGACAGCATCATCGCTTCCCAGTCTGTGTGCGTCTCTTTGAGCGTTTTCTGTCTCGTTCCTCTGTTGATATCCTGCTTGTCGTCTTCCCCTTTCTCCAATTGCCGCTGTTCTGTACCTTACGCCCTCACGACGGAAACCTCCTTCTCCCACTCCCGTAGCCTCCCAATCGCCACACAGCCACAGTACCCTAGGTAGACTTTGCAGTTTGGTTTGCCCTGTGCGTCGCCGCCGCTGAGTTCGCCAACGTCAACATGGTGCGTGCCACCGAGATCCTCTACCTGCTGGTTCACCCGAACCAGCTTCGCGCCATCCTCCAATGGTGAGGCACTCCCTTCCAGCTCGCCCTGCTCTTGAGCGCTCTGTTTAACCGTTATTCTGTCTCAGGAAGGTCTGGCACGACCCCGTCCACACCCGGGACCCCTCGAAGGAGGACCCCACCCTCCGGTCATGTTTCCATTTCCTCAACATGACCAGCCGCAGCTTCGCCGCCGTCATCCAGGAGCTGAACCATGACATGCTTGTTCCTATCGCCCTCTTCTACCTCGTCCTGCGCGGTCTGGACACCATCGAGGATGACATGACCATCGATGCCAAAACCAAGGAGCCCATGCTACGGGAATTCTACAAAAACATGAACACCGACGGCTGGACCTTCAATGGCAACGGGCCCAACGAGAAGGACCGCGAATTGCTGGTACACTTTGATGATGTGGTCACCGAGCTTAAAAAAATCAAACCGGAACACTTTGCAATCATTGAAGACATCACCAAGAAGATGGGCAACGGCATGGCCGACTACGCCCTCGATGCCGAGTTCCAGAAGGGTGTCACCACCGTCGCCGAGTATGAGCAGTACTGCCATTACGTCGCCGGTCTCGTCGGCGAGGGTCTGACCCGTCTCTTCGTCGAGGGCGGCTACGCCAACCCCGCGCTGCTCGAGCGCATGGAGTTGACTGAGAGCATGGGCCAGTTCCTGCAGAAGGTTAACATCATCCGTGACGTGCACGAGGACTTCGAGGACAAGCGCCGCTTTTGGCCCGAAGAGATCTGGAGCAAGTATGTCGACAAGTGGGAAGACCTCTTCGACCCCAAATACCGCACCCAAGCTGTCTACTGTAGCTCGGAGATGGTACTCAACGCGCTGAAACATGCCGACGAGTGCTTGTTCTACATGGCTGGCATCAAGGAGCAGAGCGTCTTCAACTTTGTCGCCATTCCACAAACCATGGCCATCGCCAGCTGCGACCTCGTCTTCCAGAACCCCAAGATCTTCCACAGCCACGTCAAGCTCACCAAAGGTGATGCGTGTTGGTTGATGATGCGCTCCACCCAAAACCTGCAAATCGTCTGCGATGTCTTTCGCCTCTACGCCAGAAGGATAGCGAAGAAGAACGACCCGAGGGATCCTCACTACCTGGACATCAGCGTGGCTTGTGGCAAGGTAAGTCCAGATGCAAAGTCATAGGACGTCAGAAGGAACACATGAACTTACACCGAAGGCCTGCAGATTGAGCAGTTCATCGAGACGTTATTCCCCTCCCAAGACATCAAGAAGATACAGGCTATGAAGAAGGCCGAGGAGGACCAGGCCGAGGAAAAAGCAAAAGTCAAGGCCCAGGAAATGAGCGACTACTGGGAAGCAATTCTCTTGATGCTAGCGGTTGTGCTTGTGCTATTCGCAGTATCAGGTTTAATGGTATGTGCTCCGCGTCCTCTCGAGTCCCACTTGCTAATCCCCACGACCAGTTTGCCATAGCATGGTATTTCGGAGCGAGGTTTGACGCCATGTTTGACAAGTCGGCGGCGTCAAGTTTGAAGGACACGGCTGTGACGGCCACAGAAGCCGCCATGGAAGGTGCCACGTCAATAGCTCACGAAGAGTTATAGTGGTTGGCCAACGATTTTCCACGATCGAATCTGATGATGACGAAGTATATACGCGAAAGAACGCAGGCGTTGGCTTACTACTAATAATCGATTGCGTCGCCGCAACGGATTCACGCGGGGTTGACCCTCACCAGGTCTGTACACACTACTACATCCACCATCATATTGCCTAATAATGCCAAATGACTCGCTTTCTTGCAGGTCGACAGTGTGTTCTAATGTACTGGTCACTTGGCATGATGCTCTCCAAGAGCCAAACGCCCGACCAAAGGGTACGAGCTAGCACGGATGTCAAATTACAGTCCAGTCTTTTCTCAATGACTGCGGTTGTGCCGAGAAGTGCTGAAATCAAACCACCATTGCGAGGAGTACCGGGCCCACTGCGGCTCGTAGGCACTCGGCGGTCTGCTAGGAATCCTCCCCTGAGTGGAGGGTTCTGCCGTCGAGGATCGCGAACATTGCTGTCTCGGTTGTATGTTGTTGAGCTAGCACGGGCAGGATGGAGAGGTAGGTTAGGGTGGAGGGGCTGTGTTGCCGGGCCGCCTTGAAAGGCCTTATCAGGAATATTATCAGCCAGCTCTTTCGCCTTCGGGCATCCAAGTCGCCTTCGGGCATCCTAGCTCAAGTGGTTTAGTTAATCTTCAGGAATTATGACTCCACTCGAACGTCGAGGTCATCCGTTCGAGTCAGGTCATAACACCCTGCTGGTTTCTGCCCGAGGTAATAACCACTCCTTCCCCCCGTTCGGGTTGAGTCGGAAAGCGCGAAAGCCCAGTGCCTAAACTACAAACCAACTTTTTTTTTTTTTCTTCTTCTTCTTTTCGAGGTTTCCCGCTCATTCTTTTTTCGTGATTTTGTCCCCCGTCTTTTGCACGTCTTTTTGGCCACGTCTCTTCCCGTTGTCTCCCGAACAAGGTAGGAGGAGGAAGTAGGTGGGTTTAAGGCCTTTTACCATGGTTTATCAACCAACCGTTCCGTCATCTTAGCCGCCGCGCAATTCCGAGACGGCCAAGCGGAGAGTGCCACATTCAACATCAAATGTCGACCAGGTAGATAGTATGCGTGACGAAGCAGCCAGGCGCCGTGAGATATCTACTCTGTTCTTGCGGCTTGCATGTATGTGTCTTGCGGCGTCACGGCTTGAACGGACTGATAGGATAGGTGGAAGAAACGAGCCAGGACCAAAAAAAGGAAAGGCGGTTGAACCCTCGTTTCCTCCAGCTTCTGGACGCCGTCGTTGATTCGTTAATTGTTACCCGGCCACGTAAGGCGACGTATGTAGGTACGGTACATGGGTAAAAGTACGTATCTATCTAGGTACCGAAGCCAGGAGGAGTTCGAAACGAGATCTGGAGCGCGCCCAGCGAAACGCCAACGTCAATCCGCTGCGGGTTGCGGGGGGTTGCAGAATCCGGGCGCGGGTGGATCGGCCGCGTTTCCAACGTCTCGGCCCCCCCCCACTGTTGGTTCGTTGCCGCCCACTTCGCGGCGGCCTGGTGGTGGCGGCGGCGGCGGCGGCGATGGAATTGGGGTCCGGGTATTCTTGGACGAGGGAGTAAGTGATAAACCGTCGTCTGGGTCTGGTTCACGGGCTAGAGCATACGTTGCAGTCAAAAGGTCACGTGGGTATAAATCTATTCCTCCCAGGCAGTCAGGTTCGCGCAATTCAAGATCTTTTGATGTAGTCGATATTGCCTATGTACACGGATGGATGCTGCTGCTACCACGGGGAGGGGGGACGAAATGTACAAGAAACGTGGTGGGTGAATGTGTGGCAGCAGCAAGTAAGCAAGCAAAGCACATGAACGAACGCTGTCAATGAACAAACACGATCGCTATGATACTGAATCTGCCAAGCCAGGCCTCCACAAACGCCGGTTTTCTTCTTCAAGGACCGATATTCCTCTTGGACTCGTGCTCCCGTCTATAATGCGTTGCCTTTCCCTGGCCGTCCCGTTTGGGGGCAAAAGGGGGGAATCGAGGATGTACGAAAATATCAATTAAAACCAAATCGCTTTGTTTTTTCTTGCTGTCTTCATCGCTGGGTTTGCTTGGCTAACACGGTCAATCAAGAGGACCAGTGTCGAGGAGATCGACGGGTAGGTAAGGTAGGTAGGTAGGTAGGTAGTGGTGCCAGCTGGGTCTTCCTCCTTTCCTGCCAAGATACCTTCCAAAACCACCCACCCATCGCGATCAGGGTTTCAACATAAATGGCGCTTATAGGTTGCCGTTGTTGGCGATCGTGTCGGTCGTGCCGCGGACGTTCTGCAGCACGCTCGCGCCCGTGGCGGCACCGAGCTCCTTCATGCGGTCCGAGACGGCGGTGGCGTCGGTGAGACCCTCCAGAGCCATCAGGTAGGCGGCCAGACCGGCGATGTGCGGCGAGGCTGTGGTAGGTGTTAGTGGATATCGCCAGTGAAACTGTGTGTGTGAACTTACCCATCGAGGTACCGCTCAGGACCTCGGTGTCCTGGTTGTTCTTGATGCCGACGCTGAGGACGTCGACGCCGGGGCCGTAGATGTCGACGACGTCGCCGAAGTTGCTGAAGTCGGCGCGCACGTCGGTAGTGGCGTCGAGGGCGCCGACGGTGATGGCGTTGGGCGAGCTGGCCGGGCTGTCGTTCTGCGCGTCCTGGGCCTCGTTGCCGGCCGCCACGACGGGCACCACGCCGGCGTTGACCAGACCCTCGATGGCGTTGTTGATGGCCTGCGACTGGCCACCGCCCAGCGACATGTTCATCACCGCCTTGCCCTTCAGTCCCTTCTCAGCCACGTCCGACTCGACGAAGTTGAGGCCGTCCAGCACGTCGCTGTTAGAGCCGCCGCCGTCCGCGCCCAGCACCTTGACGCCCACAAGCGTGGCCTTCTTGGCGACACCGAAAGTAACACCACCGACCGTGCCGGAAACGTGAGAGCCGTGGCCGTTCTCGTCCGTGTCCTGCGTCACGTGTTAGTGTTGATCCCATGACATGATTCCATAGTAGGACTTACAGGAGAGCCCTCGATGGCGTTGAAGGCGAGGGTGGCGCGGCCCTGGAACTGCTCGTGCGTGGTCATGATGCCGGTGTCAACAACGTAGACGGTGATGCCCTCGCCGGCCGAGTCGTCGAAGACGTAGCCCGCGGTGCCGGCCTCGGCGTGGCTGAGGCGCTCCAGGCCGGGGGTGGCGTTGTCCTGCACGACCAGCTTGCTGGCCTTGACGTACTGGTTGTGCTCAACGAAGGAAACCTCGTCAGAGTCGTTCAACTCGGACATGAAGTCGTCGTCACCCTCGAGCGCGGTGGCGCGCCAACCGTTGGCCATGGAGAAGGACCTGACCCGGGTGGAGAGCAGCTTGCCACCGGGGGCACGCTTGCCCAGGTTGCGCTTCTTGACCACGGAGGTGATGGAAGCCTCCTTGGCATCGATGTCGGCGGTGGTGAAGTTGTCCTTGTTGTAGACGACGATGTACGAGTTGGGCACGATATCGCGGGCATCGGGGTTGCTGACGAAGGCCTTGAGGTCGGCGACGGAGGGGATGGTCGCCGACGACTCCGGGGCGGCGGTGCCATGTCTGAAGAAGTTGAAGTCGAGCGGGCCGGCGGTGACACCCAGAGGGGCCAGAGCCAGGAGGCCGGTGAGGATGGTGGAGAGCTTGGGCGCCATGATGACTTCGAAGTGTATGTGAAATATATACTACGATAATTCCAATAACGATTGTAGGTCTTTCTCGTGGTGTTTCCCTCCCTTTGTACCAGACAAGTCGAGGATCGGGTTGAGTGAGTGCGTGGTGTCGAGTTGACGGGGTCAAGTGAGTGACGGATAAGAATGGAACTGGATACCAGATGCTTGGTAATTCAAAAAAAAAAAAAGTCGCGGGGACGAAGAAGTCAAGTGCCAGAAATGGTCACTTTTGGGCGAGCCAGCACGGGGAGACGGGAGGTCAGTTTTGTCGAGGCGTGCTGTTGAAAGGAGTGGTCTCGAAATCCACCGCAGCAAAGAAGAGAAGATTAGGATAAAGAAACCACCAACGCAGGGCCAAGGTTGGCAGGAAGTGGAAACAAGGAAGGGGGGGTTGACGGAGGAGAAAGGCTAGCAGTAGTAGGAGGGAGAGGAAGACGACGATGAGGCCGGCTTTACCTTATAAGAGAGGCCTGAGGCAAGGCCTGAGGTATCCAGGCCGCCCCCAGGGTAGCATCCTTGGCCGACTCCATGGGCGGCCCACGACAAGTCAAGACAAGACAAGATGGCGAGAAGGCCGAGAAGGAGGCGGAGGAGGAGGAGAAGGCTCACTTGGCTCACTCCTGTTCCTGGCGCGCCCCGTCTCTGGTTGTTTGCCGTGCGTGGGCGTGGGCGTGGATGTGGATGTGGATATGGGTGTGCGCGTGCGCGTGCAGTGTTCACTGTTCACGACCAAGGTAACCTAAGTACCTAGGTAGGTACCAAAGTTAGGTCCAACGGTGCAAGGGGTTGCGCAACCCCAGATGGATGACAGAGAGCATGGCAGAGAGCATGGCATTGGCATCCCAATCCCAATACACTTGGGGCGCACATTGACACACGAACACGCTCACATTGACACGCCGAAGGCATGAACTTGGGAAAAGGAGGCCCAATTTACTGCAGTGGTCAAAACGGTTGGATGGGACGATTCCATTGGCGACCCTGTCACAAAGGGCCTAGTCTTGCCGCCAAGTCAAACCGCCGCTGGAAACCCCTGTCGACCTGTGAGAGACTGAGAGGCAGGTAACAATGGAAGCAAGGCGGGTAACACAGCCTGACCGGGATGTACTTGACCGGACTGCGCATCCACAGCCACCACAACAAGTACCTCCTTACTTAGTAGATGTTACCTGAACAAGAATCATCACCAGGCTGCCCAGATATTTCAACTTGATCAGGTACCGCGGAAATACAGCAGGTAGCCGCGGGAATCATCAATCACCTGCCGGATATATTCAGCCATTCCACTCCTTTCACGTCTCCGAGCCCCAGAAGAAGGGCTGCATCCCGTGGAGCCTGGAGATGCACCGAAATTATCCCATAGCTCCCCTACCGCAGGGCTCGTGCCTGCAAGTCGAGCAATAAGCCTTCCTTGGCAATAGCTTCTTTTTTGCCAATCATAGATGCTGCATCGATAATTATACCGTGTTGGCCAATTTCAAGTTGCGCGCGTACTTGTTGGCCTCAACTTGGCGCAGCATGTTTGTTGGTGGCTTCGGTTCTCTCTCACGCGAGGGATCGAATACATACATAGCCTCAAGGAAGAGGAGGAGCCGTGGCCTGCATCTGGGGGGGCCCGGTTGGCCGTGGCGCATCGTCGGACAGCATATACCAGATTGCCAGATGTTAGATGTCCGGCGACAGAGAAACAGGCTGACAGGTACGGTAGGTAGATGACTAAAGAGCCAAAGAGCTAACCGGTGCTCTATAAGACAACGACGATCTCCAGAGCATGCGCGCTATACGACACGGGGATAGGATAGGATAGGATAGGATAGGATAGAATGGGATAGGATATGCAGACCCTCCATCATGAAGGTCTATTCCCCGAGATCAAACAGATGGGTAGGCTTGGCCTGCCAGAGGATCCCGGAAGCGATCTCAGGTTGAAAGGATTGGGTGGATGAGACAGGGCACCGGACCCCGTCCAGCCAGTGGTCGGCTGGTCGGCTGGTCGGCCAGGCCCAGCGTGACCCCGGCCGGGCAGAGAGACCCGGGGTCACGGAAGACGCTTCTCGCCACGATCCGAGTCGATGGTCTAGGGAGATAGCGGCCGGTGTCCAGCTGACCGTCGTGCTTTTCGAGATCCAGTGCAAACAAAGCTGGAGGACGTTCGGATGGAGAGAGGCGAAGCGACCTACCCTATGCTATGCAAGGCAGCACGGGCGATACGAATTGGTAAATTTAAGGGACCTGGGAAAATGGCGACTTGGTGGAGAAGAGCGAACAACCTATCAGATGGCACGCATGGCCCGCCTTGTTCCAAGTTCGGACATTGTTTCAACATGGCAAGCCGGTGATTGGTGCATCGGGCAAGCGAAACGGGAGGGCCAGTGAAGCTAGCCGCGCTCGAGGGGGCCGCCGACAGAAAGGGCTGGCCTGGCTTGCCTGGCTGGGCTTTAGGGACGGACGTTGGCCTCGATCGCAGCCAGCCGTGCTCTGCCATGGTAGCGAATAATACGTCCGGTGTAATCTAGTATAAGACGCAAAAGCACCACTCTATTGCTGTTCACGAGACCATCTCGCCAATTTCTGTCTGCCTGTGCCTTGGGAAAACATGCGCAATGCCTGCTTTCGATCGTCCGGTAACGGAAGAGAGGCCAGCCAAGGGTGGACATATCGGAGATTCGAGGGGGATCTTGTGTGCAGCAAAAGCCTTGCTCAACCACGACATCACGCTCCGATGGGGATTACATACCTTACGGACGGGCCCTCGATCCAACGATGAGCGTGAGAGTGGACGCCGCTGGTATTACAGACCACAGACCACGGAGCACCGTTTCGCAGTTCAAGGATATTTATGTAAGGTACCCGACGCGACACAACCGTGGTTCGTCAGATGAGGCTGCCCGAACGGACCTACACCTTATTAGCCATGCTCCCACCTGTCAATCCCGACTGCACTGCATAAGACGGGCAAGACCAGAGAGACTAGACGCATGATTGACAAGACCATGCAGCAGATCCTGCCTTGATCGAGGCTGAATCTGAGCTCCAAGGCTCAGATCTCTGCGCATAACCGTCGAGGCTCAGGTTGGGTGGCTATGCTGGATAGTGACTGGACTGGACTTTCATCTGCAAGGCTGTCCATCTGTCTAACAAACCGTACGCACTTCAATCTTGTCGGATGCCTCTTGTTCTCTGCCATCTGATCCCATCACTTGATAAGATAGGACATGGTGCCTAGAGGCAGACAAGTAGCATCTTTCTTTCACTACGGCTGTCGAAAGCCATCCTCGAACGGGAACTGACCGTCTTCCCCGCATCGCACCATGGAATGACAGCCAGTGGCGAGAAATTTTGAGTTTTGATCGTGGCGGAGGCAAGGCTCAGCTGGCTCAGAGACGGCCTTATCTAGGCCATGGACGCTGAGTAGGAGGATGGAGGTATGGCGTGGACCTGAATCATACAGCTGAGTTGGTATTGGGTGGAGGCCGGTTGATATGGTTTCCATTCAAATCAACGCTTGACACGTTGCGTCTGAGTTTTCGACTCTCGACTTGACTCTCGCGGAAGCTTTTGCAGGCAAGGCAGGGTCGTTGAGGCGTGGGAGTGGTGCGCTTGAACCGTTGGTGGCGTGGAGTGCTTTTCTTCCTCGGGAAGACGCCCCAGTCGAAGGGATTGGGTTTCGAATGGCTGGAGGGTCAGCGTGTACACCAAGACACCTTAGGTAAGGTAAGTAGTGAGGTAGAAGAAGCCGAGTGAAGCATGTGAGGAAGATGAGATGAAGTCCAAGATGTAGAATGAGGAGAATTTGACTAGGTACTTTAGGTAGGTCAGGTGTGACACAGGCAGGGTCTTTTGCTTCTTCCAGGTTCTCTGTCATCAAGGCAATTACCGAGGCGAGATGATGATGAGAAAATGGCAGCCTGTTTGGCCTGTTTACTGCTCCAGGTTAAAAGATAGTGCGAGGCGTGGCCGTCGCATTTCGCAAGGTAGCGCATCGCATCGCATCTTTCGCAGGGCGATCGCTTATCAGCAGCTGCAGGCCTCTATCGGGCGCGCGATTAGCCTCTACCTAAGTGATGGAGGTGGCCCGCCCGACTATCGCGCGATGGTCAGGTATCGCGCTATCGGCCACCTGGCGATGCAGCGCGAGCTGGCATTCGCAGACTGGGGCCCATCATCCACTTTCCTCCACCGGCAAATCGAGGCCGAGTTCATTTCCTGCCGCTGTCTGGCTGTCTGGCTGTCTGGTTGTCAGCCTGTGTCTGTCTGTCACTGACGATAATCGTCGCCCAATCCACCCGGGCCCAATTCCACCACACACCACACACCACACACCACCTCTGCCACCCTTCCACCAAGCTGCCCTCAATCCGAGTCAACACCATAACCGCACATCCTCGACACCTACAACCGCCGACAAAAGACCACTGACCACTCTTTCCCCCCCAACTGCGAGCCGAGCCCTTCCAACTTCCCAGTCGAGTCCGCCGTCAGGTACACCCGTATTCCCTACCTCCTCTCTCCTGGGCCCTCCCTGGTCTCGTCTCGTCTCGTCCGTCTCCTCTCCCGTCCGCCTCTGCCTCTGCCTCTGCCAACTTTTCCATCCACCTCCCCGCCGTCCCGGCCCAGCAGCATTAACATTCCCGCGCACACCCAAAGCCCGTCTCCTTATCGCCGCCCGCGTCGGACTCGCTCGCATCCTGGCCCGGTCGCCAACCTCCCGGTCTGTCATGGTATCGAACGCTTCCTAGCGATTCTGCTGAGTTCGACACCCCAGAATGATGTCTGTAGGAGTTAGGGAACCTGCACCTTTCCGCGCCGCCGAAGATGGTCTCTTATCTGATCCTTTCGATACCCGTTCCGCAACCATGCCCCTCTCTAGAGAGCCGTACCTGCAAAGGGACGCTGCCGCCGATCGCAACGAGCATGTCGAGGAAGATGAGGGCACTGCCTCGTCCGAGTTGGCCGCCATCATGACCACTGTCTCGACTCCCGTCACGCCCGGCCCCTCCAGTCCGCCTCTCGACCCGCCAAAACCCGCTGACTTCGTACCGCCTACCCGACCTAGTAGCACGCCCTTTCCGAATGCTCAACAGGGACAGACCGACATTCGCTGCCTCACGTGCCAGTCCGATGGCCTCGATGTAGACGCATGCCACGCCGCGAATTCGCTCTCACCTCGGCCTGTCGAGCCGTCCCCTGCCCTGACCCTGAGCCAGCTGCCCGCCGAAATCCACGAATGCATATTGGACCATCTGTTCGGGTACCGAGTGTCGACCACCTCTCCCAGTTCGCTGAGCATCCCTAGTGTGAATGCCCGCAGTTGGAGTACCGCCTTGCGCCACTCGCGGAGGAAAGAACTGTCCAATCTGGCTCTCGTCAGTCCACTCTGGCGGGATTTGGTTCAGCAACGCCTGTACCGACATATCAAGCTGAAGGCGACCGTTCAGGGTGGTAACGACGTCATGGCTTTCTTTATCAAGCACATACACCTTCGATCGTACGTCAAACACATCGAGGTCTGGTTCCCCGTCTTTCAGCCCAAATTCCAGACGACCTCGTCGGGCGAGCCCACCCTAACCCTGCCGACCGTTTCCCCCGAGGGCATCGCCAGTGCACAGTATGGCCAGCCATCCGACAATGCCACTCTGGAAGAGGTCTTCTATCTCGTCAATCTCGCTTTTCCCGAGGTACGCGTCATGACTCTGGAGGGAGGAGAGAGGAAGAAAGCGCCGCAAGTGGACTTCTATATCACGACGAAACGCAAAGACGGGCGCAAAGAGACCCCAAAATGCGTTGTCCCGCATCTTGCGATCTCCCGAACACTACCGGAGATACCCTCTATCCGGACGCTCGTGGTAAAGGGTCAGTGGAACATCATTCGCAAAGTCGACGATTGGGAGACGATTTCCAAGGCGCTTCCCAGCCTTGAGGAGTGGCATGGTACTTATGCGAAGCCGAAATCCAAGAGTTATATCAGCATGGCCTCCACACTTGACAGTCTGGACCCGAAAATCACCAAGCTGAACCTCTGCCTGGAATGCGACTACCGGAGAGAGATGACATGCCCGCCATACTACACCAAGGTATTGAGCCACGGCCATTGGTGTGACAAGATGGCAAAGGCTGCCAGTAGGCTTGAGCACCTCTCCTACACGGGTCGAGTGTGCCACGGCTTCTTCGATATGCTGGCGAGACACTCGGATCCGCGGACTACCCGGCTCAAGACCATTGACCTAACCGTCAAGAACTGTTGTCGACCAAACGCGCAATGGAACGAGTCCGGCTCGGGGATCACAGACATGCACTTCATCAACGCCTTCGAGCAGCTCGTCCTCAGTGGCATCAAAGCTCTGGAGCGCCTGAAATCCGTCCAGTTATTGCGTATCCGATACGTAGATCTCGGTAAGCAGCGAAGCGCCAACTTTCGTCCGCACAATCGTTACTGACTGCATCGGCAGACTCACCTGTGCCGCCTCTCAACCCTTACTTCATGATCCGAGATGGATGGTGCTCGGGCGTATGGAGTGACGAGATCGTGGCGACGCTCAACCGCGTACGGCCGGACATACGCTTCGAAGAACTGGTCGAAAGCTTCGGCGAGGTAGGTTACAACAAGGAAGGCCGATTGGTTATCAGCCCCGACTTCCCCAAGCGGCGGGTCTTGTCCCTCAAGCTCGCCAATTATGCCATGCTGTCTGGCGGCATCACGATTCTGTGAATCGTATCGCGCGCACCCAATCGGGTATCAGCCCGAAAAAGAAAAGAAAAGAACGAAAGCCACATTTTTGAACGACTGTATGATTACGACACAAACAGACACAAACACATCGACCCAGGGCGGACTTCCTCCAGCCGAATCCAGCACGGCATTTGCGGAGACAGATGTCCCCCAGTTAGGTACCTCGAAGGTACCCAGACCGGAGTTCCTCGAGTGACACGGCGTTGAGGATATTTCTGCGCATAGCACTGGTTAATCAAAAGGGCATAGATCTGGAGTTCAGTGATCGATCCGATTGCGGTTGAGGGAGGCAAGATCTGGCCACGCATCTTGTTGGCGTTTTGACACGAACTCGAGAGCAGCAGACAGAAAGCTCCATCTTTTTTTCTCCCTTGCGTTTCCAGGGCGCGAAAAATAATACCCCCATTATCCCCTTAAGCGTCAACTACCTTACTTGCATTTTAGCGTCTGAGCCATGGAGCCACGGAACAACGCCACTTTCTTTACCCGCGAGAATTTCCAGAACAGCACGCATATCGTTCGAATAGGAATTATATAGCGACCTTCATGAAGTACTTCTTGATTGTTCGATGTGGCTAAGAGAAGACCTGAGAAGCAAGTAACAAAAGTGGTGACTTTGGCCGACACACGCTTGTCCATTGGCTGTGAGCCTCCCTTGCTAAAATGCAAGTAGTTGACGCTTGAGGGAATGATAGCAGGCAGTAAGTGAGAGATAGCCTGATCGATCGACGGATTTATTCGAGAGTCCTAAAGGCTCCGATATAGCAAGCAGATGGTCCGACATACTTAGCTTTCATTGCCGAATAAAAAGTACTTAATTGATTCCACTGCTTTGAATGAACCCGAGGCGTGCTTGTCAGTTCACTTCTGTCAATTGTCGAATAATCTGCGCTGGATAAGACGAGCTTGCGAGGTACCGAACGCATCCCCGAGCACTGGGTATATTCTGTCTCTCCCTCCTCTGTGCCGATTGCTACATTGCCAGCGTAGGTTCCTTCCCACATAGCCACGCATGTTATCTTGCCCCCTATATTTGCGAATCGTGAATTCTCTCCATCGCAGCCAGTACTGGGACAGCGTGCAGCGGTCGAGGCTCCACGCCCCAAACCCGTCATGTCGCACTGTCAGGGGGCCTTGCGGCAGGACTGTCTGCTGACATGCCAGACCTCCTTCGTCACCCCCCTCCGTACACCTCTCAACACCGTTGATCAAAATCTGGCAAGGTCCTCGATAATAATTCCCAGGATCCAGCAGTTCACGAGAAAAAACGCCAGTGATGCCGCCCACAGGCCCGGGACGAAGGTGCTGAGCCCTAGGAACTCGAGCGCGTAGCCCTGATGTAGCCAGGCGGCCTGAGCGGCGATCCAGAGGGCGAGTGCGACGATGCCGCGGCGCGGATGCTGGACCAGCGAGGAGCACGGCAGATAGAGGGGCAGGAATATCATGTACCAGAGGAAGTACTGGTGGCTTGTTAGTTTGGGGACTGTGGATTGAAGATGGGAGAGATGAGAAACAGGACAACGGAGGATGAGGCATGGGCCGCACACATACCTGGCTCGTGCAGACCTTATTGAACGTAACGAAGGCAAAGGTCTGGGCCATCATCGTAGTGGCCAGGTCCTTTTTGGCGCCGACGAAGGGGATCAGGATGGTTGACAGCAGCAGCTGCGGCAAGAATGCCAGAGACTCGATTCCTGGACCAACGTAATTGAGGCCCGTAACAGTGGTGCTGGTAACCGACTTGCCAGTGAAGCCAAAGGAAGTGCTAGTGTGGGATGACTTGTACAGCTGTATGTTGTACGGGCTGAAATTGTGGCGGTGGTCGATGCGCGTAACGTGGTGGAGGAAGGTGTTGTTGACGAACGGCATCTCATAGAGTGCGTACATGACCAGGTTCAGAAGGGTGAAGGTGGACAGGCTGACGATGGTCAACTTAATGCGTGCCAGGGTGACGAAGTTGAGGATCCTCTCCAGGAACGTTGTGTCTCTCTTCTCTCTACTGCCGCCCATGCGTTCGCGGTCCATCCACCACACGACAGCTGGCGCATAGATGAACGGGTATATCTTGAAGTGCACGCCGAGACCGAGCAGTAGGCCGGATAGGACAGGCCGACGAGTTAGCACCGCCCACAGCAGAGCGGTGACCAGGGCTCCCAACAGGCCCTCAGCGCTCCCACGCGTGCTGATGGTGGCCACCATCGGGTTCAGCAGCCAAATCGAGGCCAGGCGGCAGGCGCGGTCGAGGGGCATTGGTTGGCGGCATTTCTGCTGGGATGGAAGGCGCAGAATTTTGATCAAGAGCCAGCCAGCCAGTAAGTCGGCAGCCGCGAACAGCAGCTTGCCCGTCGCGAACCAGAACGGGCTGCCCAGGGTGGTCGACCACATTAGCCAGGCCAGCAGTGGCGTGTAGCGGTAGGTCTCACGTGTGTATGGTGAGCCATTGATTACGGTATTGGTAGATGAGGGGGAGCCATTGGTTGTAGTGGTTGTTGAGGTGAAAGTGAACCGCGCCGCGTCGGTAAAGACCAGATAGTCGATATCTGTGTACTTAACCGGGGAATTGGCATCCTGCCACTGCCCATACACAAGCATGCCCAATCGCAATAATGCCGAAGCGGCAAACAAAGGCAGTGGCCGAGATATGACTGTGAGTGCTCCTGGCGCCATCTTCGACGTGATTGATGTTGTTTTGCCTGGCTAAAGTACCTTATTCCATGCGATTGCCTTCGTGGATTTCAGGGGTTGGCGAATGGCCAACACTGGGTTGCAAGTCTGCTCACGTGTGCGGTGCGCAAACTGAAGCGCAGGGGCTGGGGAGTGTTGCTGTTTGCTGTCGAACTCATATCTCGGAATCAATCAAGACCGGTCTGCAGACTCAACAAACAATATGGGAGAGTACCTAGGTAGGTAAAAGGTGAGCTGTAGATATAAGCCCAGAAGGTGCGTGAAGCGGATGAGCTACCATCAAGGTCGGAATTTCCTCGGGGGAAGGAGTAAGGAAGGTACTGAAGGTTAGCTCACTTCCAACGGTTAGGTATCGATAGCGTGCCGTCAGTGACGCAACAGTGACTGGCAGCTGCAACTATCAGAATCGCACCTGCCCCAACTGCACTCTCACCTCACGGTGAAGCACATTCAACACGGGCTGCCCGTCGACCACTCGCCGGAAGCATGTCGGAAGTAGTTATTCCCCAAAAAAGACGAGAGTCCTCCATGGCTGGTGTTAAGAGAGACCACCAAGGCAAGGAGAAGCCGGATTGGAAGGCTACCAAGGAGGCCCCGCGCAATGCCTACACTCCCATGTTCGAGTTCTTCCGGAGTGAATTGGACGAGCATCACGACCGGCGTAATAAGATTGGCAAGGTCTCCCGCGATGTCACCGCGCTCAGCAAGAAGATGTAAGTTGGCGGTGGCGACTCCCCAAGAATCGCATCTTTGATAACACGCACACAGAGCTAACCAACTATTAGAATATTTTCTTTGCAACGGCAAGTTTCCCACATTCCACCACGTCACTGCCGTTGCCAAACAACTAACCCTCTCCTCCCATACACAGCGTGCGCAAACTGGGCCAGCCCATCCCCCCACACATTGCCCAGGAGATCTCGGCGCGCAAAGCCGAGATCGCCGAGCTGCTGGCGACCATCGAGGAGGACGTCCAGGGCATGAACCGGCACCGGTACGGGCTGATCTGCCTGGAGGAGTACGTCGAGGCCGTCTCGTTCGCCCACTACCTGGAGACGCAGACCCTGATGACGCCCGCCCAGGCGCAGGCCGCGCTGCAGCCCGTGGGCATCCCCCTGACCGCCCCGGACTACGTTTTCGGCATCTTCGACCTGACCGGCGAGATGATGCGGTTCGCCACCGCCGTCACCGCCCTTAGCGGCCGCATGCCCTCCTCCTCCTCCGTTTCGTCGGGCGGTGCTAAAGGAGATCAAGAGGAAAACAACGACAACAACCGGACGATCCTCACGGATATGCAGGACATCGCCTCCACCCTCCAGATCTGCCCGCCCGTCGGCGGCCGCGGCTACGGCAAGAAACTCGATGTCATGGCCGAGCAGACCCGCAAGGTCGAACGCCTTGGTTACGGCGTCAGGGTTCGCGGCAGCGAGCGGCCGAAGGGCTGGATGCCGGACCTGAGTGAGGCTGCCGGCGGTGGAGGTGAGGATGTGGTTATGGGTTGAGAGAGTGGATGTGATGTGATGTTGTTAGAGACACCTTGTCTGCTGTTGCTTCCTTCTGTCTGCGCAACATATTATGCACTGAGAGCAGACAGATGGGGTGGCGGATGTAGAGTCCGGGACTGTGGCTATCATGTTACTCAGGGAACATGCTACCCCATACAAGGTACTTCATATGAATGAGACTCAATCCGGCGAGGAGGAAATCTTGCGCAAACACTGGTCGACGTTGGGTACTTGACGTCGAGTGAGGTTTTGCGTCTAACGGCTGCAGTAATCAGGTCGTGCTCCTGTTACCCGGATCATCCCCGACAGCTATCATGACAGAAGACCCTCGCTCCCAAGGACACACTTCCCAAGGACTGTGCGATTGGTTGTGTGAGATAAGCTCATGACGGCCTTTGATATCGCTCATTTCTTGAGTGGTGTTATGGAGGTCTCTCTTGTCTGGCCCAAGAGCCAACTGCACGTGTCAGTCCTCAGAAGCGCCTCGAAAACCATTAATCTCCGGTCCGTGGGCGGGATGACCTGGTGTGCTCCTTTCTGTAGGCAAGATACAGGAAGGTAAAGTGAAGGTACTTGTCACCTTGTTCGGAGAACCTCCACGCGAACCTGCGTAAATTGGCCGTTAGGGGTACCTACCTAGACACCTACTGACGTCCTCTTACCTAGCTCATGTTCGGATTATCAATTTCCAACACCTCCAGCTGACCGTACTAGCAGCACAGCCTCATTTTCGCGCGTGATCGACGGCCAGCGTGTGACCCCGTAGCCAGCCCTACGGGTGCCTCGATGGCGTAACGATGGCGCGGTCTCAGGTGCGCGGTTGCGACTCAGGCAGCCGCCAGCTGCCCCCCGCCCCTCCCAGCAAAGACCCAGGACCGGGGCGTCATCGCGACGGAGTCGCCGCCCTGCCTCCGAACGACGCCGCTTCCCCGTTCTCCCGGGCCCGGGGTTTCGAGTTTCGTCCTCGCGCCGCCGACGGTGCAGTCCCAGCCTCCCGAACCAACCCCAGCGCCCTCGACGCAAGGTAGATACCTACCTTGGGCACATACCTACCTGCCCCCACGGCTTTTTTTTTTCTCTGGTAAAGGAATGGCCCTCGTCGCGAAACCTAGCCTCGCGAAGATAGCTCCGGGGGATCGGCACAGAACCGAGCCAGGACAGCGACTGGCCCTAAGCCTTAGACGCTCAACGGCGCGGAGACGCATGCGCTAGCGAACTCGTTTGGCCGTCACCGCCGGCGCCGCCTGTGTGTTTCTTCCCCTCTCTCGCTTGCGTGTGTGTGTCTCTATCCGTGGTACGTATTATGTCGTAGTATCCGTGATACTTCTGCAACGCCCTTATTAGGATCCTCATCGTCTTGGACCTAGGAACGGCGACTAGGCAGGCGTTGTTCTGTTTCAGGTGCGCTGCAGCGTAGTGATCACGGGGTACAGATAAACCGTCTCCCGCAAAGGCCACGATGTAGGTACTTGGGTGGTGATCTGGACACGACGAAGTCGAAGAGGTTGGTCCAGGTGGTACCCTATACAACAACAACCGCCCCCCCTTACAGCACCCCCTCAGACCGCTATCGCCACACATAGCCGGGCGAGGGGTCGACGAGCAGGCCCGGGCAGAAGGCCGATCCGGGGTACGCTGGCGTCGGGCAGACGGAGCAAGGGGGTGGTGCAGTGCTCCCGAGCCTCCTCTCGTCGTCTCTCTTTCCCTTTGCTTGGGGTAGACGCCATTGCCGCATACTGACGACGTCGATACGCAGGGACCGCAGACGGACCCGCCCGCATCTACGTAAGGTGCAGCTGTACGCGCCCTGCCTACTGCGTCAGGTCAGTGTTGCGAGCGCGGGCGTTAAAGACTAGGTACTGCGCGACGGACGAGGCGGACTCGCCACGCCTTTCCCCCACTGGCTAGGATCAACACGTGATCGGGGAAGCCAGCACGCCGACACTAAGGTAGGCCGCCTTTTTATAGTGGTCGACGACGAGAACGAGGTGCAGTAGCAGGTGCATTGGTGCCCGCGCGGAGGCTGCGTGCTTGCCCGGTTCGGGGATGGGTGGCCGGGAGGAAAGATGGTTGAGCCGTATGATGGGCGTAGTTGGGGAGGGAGTCGGACTCTTTGGCTCGCCGAACCCAGGGCGCTGGCACCAGAGATCCGCGGCGACTCTTTTTTTTTCTGCCCTAGAAGGTTCAGGTAAGGTCGGGGGACCTGTTAGTGTCAACGTGAATAGACTACCTACCTTACTTACCTCCGCTCCCATTATGTCAATGTCAGTGTCGATCTGCCCTGATGACCCCGTATGGGAAAGGAATCAGTACGGTTCTACGACTAATTCTAAGCTGCTATTAAGCACTTAGTGGTTAGTAGCAATTACATTTTTAAAGCCTTTTAGGCCTATGCTTACATGCTAATTAAAAACCTCGCCGAAAAACAATTTTTAAGGTAGCCGAGGCCACCTTTCCTAAAAGTTTTAATAGTACGTTAGCTACTAGTTCTACATATATTAAACGCCTTAACGCGGCGTGCTTACGGGCTTACGGCACTAATATAACTTATTTTTTTAAATACGGGGATTAATTAAAGTTAAATAAAGATCTTAGTAAAATCTAATATAACTTTAATACGAAAACATTTACACACGTTAGCAAAAAACGAGGGACCCTTTTATAAACTTTTTAATAAACATACCGAAAACCCCTAACTTTTTCAAGTTATTTAGGTTTCCTTAATTTCCTAGCCCCCCCACGTTTAAATTTTCTCCTTATTTTAACTATACCGCTTAATAAACGTTGGTAATAAGCCATAAAAAAGAAAACTTAAGCAATAAGCGCTATAAACACGCGTTATATTGCTTTAATATTAAAACCCCGAATATAGCAGTGTACTTTTTATAAATATAATAAAAAAAACTTTTATTTAAAATAAAATATAAACATAATAAAAAATAGTAATAAATAACCGCGTTTACTTAATATTTAAAAAATTATACTAAAGTCTAAGTTAAAAAACTTAATTAATTAATTTAAACTAGTTAATAAGCATATCGCCCCGGATAAAAAAAGTTAAATAAAATTAAAAAAAGGAAAAAATACGTCTTTAAAAATCTTACTTTTTTTAAAAAACGCCCTTTTTAAGGTTAACGATTAATATTATATCGAATAAGTAAAAAAATAAACCGCTAATTTTAGCTTTTTTTAAGCAAAGGATAAAAAACTTTAAAAAAAACAACGCCTCTTAAAACGTAAAAAACGAGAAAGGCGCGACTTTAAAGCTAAAGAGCGGAAAAAAAAAATATCAAAGCTATAAAAGCAGCCTTTAAAAAATAATCCGCTAGCCCTTTAAAACCCGAGCCCGACCCCGTCCCTGTCCCTGTCCCAGTTTTTTTTAAAGGCTTAACACTTATAACCCCCCTTTTAATAATTAATATAAATAAAAGCGATAAAAGATATAGTATTATTAACATAAAGGCACGAAAGACGGTAATATTACCTTGATTATTAAGGGTTTTAAGTATTAAACCCGCGGCTATAACTTATGCTAGTAAAGGTAATAACTAATCACGTTTACTTGGAAAATAGGTGAAACGGGACGGATTATTACCTTAATAACTAAAAGACTTTAAAAATCCGTTAAGAAAAGAAACGGCATAAAAAATAAAACGGTTATTTAGCGGGCTAATTAATAAGCAAATAATGCCTTTTAATAAGGATATTAAAAGTAGTAATAGTATTCGAGCTGGAAGCGTTAACCTAACTTTTAATATTTTTAACGGAAATAAAAACCGTTTAAAAGACGGTAAATGCCTTATGGAAGGAGGTAATCTTTAACCCTTAAGCATTATAAGCATAAAAGGAAATAGCTTTACGGGCTATAAATTTAACGATGCTGATAAATTACTAATTAATATATTTTTAAGACAAAAGGGAACTTATCGCCGGAAGCTTAGCGGCAATCTTAATAATAAAACTTATATTAAATAACCTAATGTTAAAAACCTTAATAGCCTTGTTAGTATATCGTCCGGTACTCTTTTATCGCTTGTTACCCTGTTTTTAAAATTTATTTCTTTATCTTCGCTAGCATAAAAAAGATTTGTTAAAAAAAGTAATAAAAAAGTTATTAAATAGTAAAAAATCGCAAAATAACTTTTTAAATAGCGCTTTAATAGACGAAAAAAGGGGGATTAGTAATTTTCCCCCTTCGTATCGTTCTTTTTTCCGTTTATTTCTTTAAACTTAAATATAAATACTTTAATATAAAAAACCCCTTAAAGCATACTTAAATTAAGCACCTTTACCTTAGTGGCCGAAAAAAAGGGGCAAAAAAGGGCGAACACGGCTAATAACTTAACCTTAGCCCTTAAAAGGAAAAACTTTTTTAAAAAAAACGCTTAAATTAACGTCGCTAAAAACAAGCTAACACTACGGAGTGGCGAGGAGTCCTTAGCAATAAAAATAAAAAACAAGCGCTTTAAATTTTAAAAACCTTAATTTACTTTATAAAAGATACGGGGCATATTTAATATAACGGTTACGTCTTTTAAATTTAAAAACGGCCTTACTTTATACGCCTAACTTTTATAGGAGATAAGGGGAGTTAAAAACTAACTTTATATCGAGATAATTATTAAAGTTTATACGAAAATTAGCGCTAACCTAGACCACTTATTAAAAATATATTATTATAACGCTAAAAGCTAAAAAATATAAGTTTTTAAAAAATTTACGGCCGAGTTTTTAAACGGTAAATATATTAAGTTTTCTCGCCTTTACCGGCAAAATAAATTTAACGTTAAACTTATTATTTATAAGTTAAATAGCCCCCGGATTTAAATTATAAACAAAACCTAAAATGCCTTTAAATTTAAAATTATTAAAGGTTTAGCAAAGCATTAATAATTTAAAGCAAAAAACGTTCGTTTTTAGCTCGGTACTTAAAAGTTTGGGAAAATATTAAGCTTTAAAGTAATTATAATAATTAATAAAAATTATGGCATAAACAAGTTTGATATTAAGTTTATTAATAACTATATTACGAAATTTAGGCCGGTAAATAAATAAACACACTTTTGCGAGGTTTGTAATAAAAAAACTTTAGGTTATATTTAAAATTTATGCCCCTAACTAAAAATAGTATTTTTATAAGGTTTTCCTTTAAAATACGCTTTACGTATATTAAAAGACATGCTTATATTATTTTAATAATAATTTTTAAATTAAAGATTTTTTTTTTAAACGTTAATAATATCGTAGACCCGGCCCGTTTTCGAAATATTTTTAACTTAATAAAAAACAATAACCTGGACATCCTCATGGTTTAAGAAGCTAACTTAAAAAAAAGCGATAAGTTAGCCCTTGATACTTATAAAGCTTTTTTAGTAAAAATATTAAAAAGCATAAGCTTTTAAAAAAGCTTAACTATTATTATTAATATAAAAAAAGTTGCTTAGGCGAATTTAAAAAAAGAGCCGGACGGTTATATCCCGTATAGGGACTTTAAAAGCAGACTTATAATTAATAAGGTAAAATGTAAAGGCTTGACTTTATAAATTATAAACGTTTACGCGCTATTAACATTTCTAAAAGCCCGCGAAAAATGGTTTTTAAATTAAACAGTTTATTTAATTAATTAAGACCACCCCGACTTTTTAAGCCGCTTATTATATTTATATAACTTTATGGCGGGAGATTTTAATATAATTAAAAGCCCTTTCGATAAAAAAGCGAAACGTTTATTATTGAAAGTTAAACTAAAAGCTTTTTAAAGGATATTTAATATTTTTATAAAGGAGAAAAGCTAACTTTTAATTAACGGTTAGCGAGCCCGTAACTTTAAAACTAGGGCTTTTTTTTTTAAAAAAAAATACGAACTATTTTGATTTAATAAAATTTACGTTAAAAAGGACTAGTTACCTTTAATAAAAGGCTAGACCATCTCTTTTACCTTAATGAAAACGGATTATTATTACTTATAAACAACGCTGAAAATCTTTTCCTTTATTGAAAAAAAAAAGGGCCGTTAGCGACTTTTACCCCGGGCAATTTAACTATTAAAGCATAAGTAGGCTTGTTAAAAACTATTAGATACGTTTAATTTTAAGTCGCCTATGATAAGTTAAATAGTTTTTAAGCTAGGCTTTATAGAATATTTTACCATAAATAAAACCGCCGCCCCGGGCATTTATTAAGGAAAAAAAACAAACATTTACGTGTCTTAGTAAAAACTTATTAGAAAACGTACGCTTACGCTAAATAAAAAACTCGAGAGGTAAATAAAGTACTTAAATACGAAGGAATTAGCTTTAAACGAGTGGTAATGGAAAAACTTTTTTTATAATACTTTTATTAAAAATTTACTCTTTGGTAAAGCCTTTATTTAATACTTTTACTTTAGGGTACGTATAGATACGGATTTTTTTATGCTTGCTTTAAAAAACGAATACGGCATTAGGCACGTTATAACATAAGGGATATTAAGAGTTATATATAGCTTTTATTCGAAACTATATAACTATAAACACTTTAATCTTGATTTATCCGACTAAATACTAAGCGATACCCCCTAAATTAGTTAAGCGAAACGCTGAAAGTTAATATAACTAATTTTAGAAAAAAAGGTTAAGGCGGCTATCCGCTAGGCAATATTAGGAAGCTCTTTTAGTAATAATGGCATTTTTGTTAAATTTTATAAAGCTTTATTAAAAAATTAATTAAAAAAGAATAATTAACTATAAATATAGATTATTAAAGCGCTTATAACGCTTTATAAAGAGATTTAACGCATTGGCCGGACCTTAAATAGATAGATAAACGGGATGCTGGTGATGTTGCTAAAAAAGGGTAACTTTAAAAACCCGGCAAACTATAAACCTTTTTCCTTTATAAACGTTAATTATAAAATCTTTATTAAAATCTTTATATAACGTTTAATTAAGGCATTATTAAAAATAATCGGCCATTAATAATTTGCCTTTTTATTAAGAAAACTTATTAATAATAACGTACGTGCCGTTTAATAACTAATCTAAAATTATAACAAAAAGGATAGTAGTATCGCTTTCTTTTTCTTTAACTAAGAAAAGGCTTATGACAGGGTAGCTTACGATTTCTTTTAGGCCTTTATAAGGTTTTTCGAAATACCTAAGGCCTTCGTTTTTTAAATTAAGTCCTTATATTAAAACGCTATTATTTAACTTTTTATTAACGGTTTTTTTAAAAACTTTATTAAGGTTTAAAGTAATATGCGCTAAGGAAACCTTATTAACTGCCCCTTATTTATTTTAATTATTGAGGCTTTTGCCTGAAAGCTAATGCATTACGAGGACCTAAAAAGGGTTAACTTTAGACAATTTACCTTAAAAATACTTATATATATAAACGACACCACCATTCTTTTAAAAAATTAAAACAAAGCCGACTTTATTTAAGATATATTAAAAGTTTTTAGCCTTATAAGTAGCTCATTAATTAACTAAGGTAAATCTTACCTTTTAAAAATTAAAAACTGCCCCCTTATTAAACTCGATAAAGTTAAAATATTAACTTTAAACGATTAGTATAAGCACCTAAAGATCTTAATTAATATTAGCCTAAACCTTATTATAATAATTAGTAAATTATAAAGAAAATGCCTCGAGAAGTGTTAAAAAGTTAAAAACCTATAGCTGCGCTGCTTCCTCTCTATAAAAGGTCGGGTTTAAATCGCTAACTCCTTTATAATGTCCAAAATACGGTATTAAACCAGGTTTATCGACCTTAGCCGATAAAAAAAAAAATTTGAAAAAGTATACTAGTAAATAGTCTAAGACGGACGTCTCTTTAAAAAAGATATCTCCCGTCTCTAAACCTATAAACCTTACCGTAATAAAAAAGCAAGTGCCTAAAACTTTATTATTATAATAAAAGCCTCGGTATACGCCGTAATCTAAAGGGCGGTGACCCGCCCCGACCTTTACTAGGCTATCTTCGCTAAATACTTAATCACTGAGAAAGCCTAAACTATTACCCTGATCTTTTTTTTTATTACCTAATATCTATAAACGTAATAGTTTTATGGCAAATTTTCGTGGCTATAAAGTTTTAACTAGTTTTATAACGAATAAAAACGAATTATAAGCGCTAAACGAGATAGCTTTATCTTTATTAATAAACTAAAGTCGGCTTACGACGTTTTAAACACTTTTTTTTAGTACTATTACTATATAAAACGTACCCTAAGAGCTAGTGCGAAAAAATAAGGCTTAAAAATTTAAAAAAACTTGTAAAAGGCAAGTTATAAGGTTTTAAAGGATTTTTAAAACTTAAAATATAACCGATTAAAAACTCCCCTAGGGTAGAATGCCCGCCGAACAGACTAAGCTAGGGTAACTATCCGGAAAGTTTAATCCTTACTCCCCTTTAAATAAAAAACTTTTTTACCTAGCGCTAAATAATAAGACCGAACACCTTAACCGTTCTACCCCATAATAACTCGTTACGGCTAATAAATTAAGTCTTTTAGCTTCCCGTGGGCGTATCGCCACTTGTTTAGCGAACGTATCGAACGCGAGTCGGAAAAAAAATTTACTACTAGCCTAGCCATACACGCCTTTATTAAGATCTCGGGTAGGCGGTTATTTAAAACTAAACTATAAAAAGTAGTTAAAACGAAATATTACGCTTTAAAAGCTAAAAACTTACTATAAAAAATGCTATATAGTGCTATAATTATTAAAACAAAACTATCTTAAAAAACCTTAGAACGATAACATTATCCTATTAATTTATAAAACTATATAATAAGCCATATTTAGGTAAACTATATAGTTATAAAGAAAACTTAAAAGGAGTTTTCGGAAATCTGGTTTACGATTAAAGGCATTTGCCCTCCTTGCTTGCGAAACGTGGTAAAAGTTATAGCCTTTATAATAAAAGCCCCCCTTAAAAGCTTAAAAAATGCGATAAGATATTAAAAAACGTACTTTTAAGCGGCCGTTTAAACGTTATAATTAGCATACCTTAGCTACTTTTTTTAAAAACCACGCTAATTTTAATTCCCTTAAAGGGCGGTTAGTTATTTTCGTAAGATGTTTCGTAATAAAGTTATAATAAATTAAACTTTAGCTTTAAATAAACGATATTAAAACAAAGACCGTAACGAAAAAGTCTTTAACTTTATATAGAGAGTCCGATTAAAAAACATTTAAATTACTAAAAGCTTATACTTTTTAAAAAAAGTTAATAGCAAGGGCTTAGTGGATAAATATACCTATACTAACAAAGAAAATAAGCCGAAATTAAAAGGTTTTAGGCTAAGCGATAGCGATTAATTTTTTTACTTATTTATTTTATTAACTAGTTTATATAAATAACTAAACAGCGGTCTTTAAAAACACCGCTATAACTAATTAATCCGAAAAAGCTAGGCAAGTGCGTCTCGAGTTTAACTTCTTTTATCGACTTAGTGTAATAGGCACCTTAATTAGGGAGGCCACCTGTTTATTAGCTCTTTTTATTATAAACTGTTAAAAAACGGGGATTTATTAGAGAAATGCGGCTGGAAGACACGTTGCAAGGGGACATAAGGATGGGACGGAGCGGAAAAGGCCACTAGCCGGGGCCCTTAAGGGGCTAGAGGACACTAAATAAGCAGTCTATGAAGTAGGAGAGGCACACAAATAAAAGAGATTAAGCTCGATCTGCCCTGATGACGCGGGCTGGGCAGAACGGTCATCGACGCCATGACAGAGCAGATATGGAGAACTCTTGCAAATGGTCAGACAGACAGAGACAGACAGCAAAGCACGTGCGGCGGATGGTGAAATGGCAGGAAAAGGGTTTCTTGGGTCGAATGACTAGCGGTTGGCTAGACTAAGGTACCTAACATTCAGCTGCCCAGACCGCCGACCAC
This sequence comes from Xylariomycetidae sp. FL0641, assembly GCA_022376655.1. Taxonomy (NCBI): domain Eukaryota; kingdom Fungi; phylum Ascomycota; class Sordariomycetes; species Xylariomycetidae sp. FL0641. Next base: position 606,458 of record JAJJKE010000010.1, on the reverse strand, counting down.
CTGGGCACGAATCGCCTTATGGACGGAGATGACCGGGTCAGCCGCCCGGGCAGGGAAGACGGTACCTCGTCGGCGGCCCAAGTCTCCCGATTTCCGATCCTCAATTCCATTCCCAGTTCGGTTACCGGGTTCATTGCATTCATTCCATCCGTGTCAACAGATCAGTTAAAGGAGGTATTTCATTACAATCGGCCCGCGGCGAAGTAAGGTGCCGCGGTCCGATGGGGGTATTGTCGTCGTTTTTCTCGCTCGCGAAAACGAATTATCCAAAATGCACGTAGATGCCGCCGGAGTCGACTCAGCCGACTACAATGCTGCGGCTGGCAATAGCCAGTCTAGACAGTCTCACGGGTGGTCTTGCCACGGGCTTCCCGACCCTTCTCAGACCACGGGAAGTGGAAGACAGGGATGAGGAAGAACGAGTTGCTGTGAGCAGTACGTATTAGCAAACGGCCGATAGATTGCGCCAGACAAGGGGAAAGCGTACCTAGAGTCGGCAATACCGGCGAACGCGTTGTACCAGGCCAAGAAGGCGGCCAGCAGACCGAAGACTCCACCGGCCTTCTGGAGGCCGACGGAAGAGTCGGGGGCGCCATTGGCAGCGGCGTACTCGGAGCAGGCCAACATGAGGAAGGCCAGGTCGAGGGTGAAGAAGAGGGAGAAGAACATGATAGTGGACCGCAGGGTACACATCAGCAGGATGAAGGTGAAGATGAACCATCCGGTCAGGAAGAAACCCAGGACGGAGCCCTCCTCGGCCGCGCTGTACTCGTCGAGCGCGTGGAAGGCGGGTGTTAGCAGGATGGCGTAGGCGATCCAGAAACCACCGAAAGAGGACAGAGCGGTAGCACCGAACGTGTTGCCGACGGCCATCTCCCTGGGAGCGCAGAGGAGGTTAGCGGCGTGATCGGGATCTCGGGTGAGTAGCTGAAGCATCTATCCGGTGCGACGTGGCACACAGAAGATGGATACCTTAGACAACGACAATTGGCATTGGGAAAACTTACCACATGCCGGCCAGCAGCTGAACAAGTCCACCGTAGCCGTACGCAGCGGCCAGGGCGACATTCGGGGTAGTGATGCCACGGGCGTGGACGTTGACCAGGGACAAGACGAACGTGGTCAGGGCGAAAGCGCAGAGACCCAGGGGCGCCGGGTTGGCGAGCTTGCGGCCGGTGGTGGGCCGGTACAGACCGGGCTGGAACTCACCACCGAAGGCGGCGAGACGGGCATCGGGGCCGGAGTGGACGTGGGCGAGCGGGTTGCCGCCGTAGTCGTAGCGCTGCGTGGCACCCGCGGCGGCAGGATGGGTGTTGGTGTCGACGCCGTGGAGGCTTGCGCCCGACGACACGCCGTTGTGGTTCAGGTCCTTCTCGACCGCGGCCGAGTTGGGGTTGGGTTCGACGGAGGCCATGGCTGCTTCTCTCCTATTTTTCTGTTTTCCTGGTGTCCCGAGCTTGGGTCACTTGACTTGACGGACTGATGACTGGCTGGCTGGTAGAAGAAAAAGAAACAAGACAACGCCAGCTTGGGTTGGGGAGGACGGAAGGGGGGGAATGCGAATGGCTTTTGTAAGTCGAGTCGTTGTGGCCGGTTTTGCTGGGGTTCGCCGGGGTGCAAGTGGTCGTAATGGTAAGCGGTGGGTGGGCGAGTGGCTCCATGGAGTGCCTGGCGCCTGGGTCGCCTGGGGACAGAGACTCGGGGGAAGACGCCAGTGGACGCCAGGGCAGTTGGCGAGGCTTGGGAGGCTTGGGTCCTCTTGGTAGGTCGAGCTAAGGTAGCACGCTTGGCATTGCGGGGCTGCACTAGGGAGTTACCCAAAACAGACACGAGGACGATGCTCAGTTGGCCGCCGGTGGAAGAGGAGCTGGGGTTGTCCTGGCCAAGCCTTCTTCAACGCTTCTGGCAATTGTCTCTGCCTAAGGTCTTTCCCACGGGCAAGGAGACGACGATTGTTTTAACCAAACAACTTGGAGGAGGATGGGAGGGGATGGTACTGCAGAACAACGCCTTCTCCCCCCTATCTTTCGGCCTTACCTAAGGTATTGTTTCGGTGCCTATCTCTGTACAAGGATTAGGGTGACATACATTCAACACTCACCCAGTCAGTCACCCTAATAAGGTATGTTGTACGCAAGTACGGTACGCACACACAACGCACACATGCACATGCATACACCCACGCGAATGAGCGGTAGGTACTTACCTTAGGTAGGTAAGCAGCATCGAACCACCTACCCGTATGTATGCATACCGTCTGCTATTTCTTCCACTATATGACACATCGAGCCGCCTCCGGATTGATGATGCGGCACATGGTCAGCAGCAGTTGGTAGGTACAGTGGTTACCCTAGTTACTGCATACACCCCATACTGCATAAACCAGGGTTACTGCATATTTATTTAGGTCCCGAATCTTTTTGTATGGGAAATTTGCCAGAAACTGCATAAACTGCATACTGCATACACTTTTTGAATATATGCAGTTGCAGGGGTTAGTTTTTGGTGTAGCGGACCGTTTGCCCCTTGATTTTTTATCGTCAATTCGGCCCCAACAGCGCCCCAACCACTGCAACTGCCCTAATCTATTGTTTCTAGGGCACCCAAGCCGGCCCCTACACCTTCCAAAACACTGTTTTTGCACCTTTCTTTGAACGGCCTAGGCCAGCCAAACCTAACCTCCAACAACAACGCCGCCGCCCCCCCTATCTCCAACCTCCGTTACCAACCAACCAACAACAACAACGAAATGCCTCCCCAGCAAGCGAATCGAGCCTCCATTGAACAGCGCGCTGCGTTACGCCGCTATTTCGAATCTACACGCCCTAAGCCGTCTCAAGCGAGGTGCATAGAATGGTTCCAGCGCACATATGGCTTCCCTTTGACACAGTCCCAAGTCTCTCGTTACCTCTCTGCCAACAACCTCCCAACTATCTCCAAGGACTCCCCCGGTTTACAGCAGCGTCGCGTTTCGCAGGCACAATGGCCTGTGCTTGAGACACTGCTGAAACGATGGCAAATTGGGATGGAGGTGCGCGGGCTTGCCACTTCCAGAGAGGTGTTGATGCACAAGGCGCAAGAAATCTGGCTTCAACACCCGCAAGCACGCAACAACCTCCCTCCCGTCAACCCTCCCGCCTTCGGCCGCAAGTGGGTGTCCCTATTCCAAAACCGGTATCATATCAAGCACCGGGTTATGTATGGGGAGCGCTCCTCTGCCGAAGACGCTCTCCATTTGCCCGCAACCAAGGCCAAGATGGAGCAGCTTCGGAGGTTAGTAGCTGAGACTCCTGTTGGCAACCGCTACAATATGGATCAAACTGGTCTATATTGGCGAAGGACCGCCTCCTCCGGCCTTGCTACCGAACAGCGCCCTGGCCGCAAGTTGGATAAAACCCGGATATCTGTAGGGTGCACCAACAACGATACAGGCACAGACCGCTTCACTCTCTGGGTTGTTGGCAAGGCAGCCAACCCGCACGCTTTGCGCAACTTCAACTGGCAAGGGCACAACCTTGTATGGCGTCACAACAAGAAGGCATGGTTTACCGGCGTTATTATGGCAGAGTGGTTTCGATCCTTCTACAGCCATATTCAAAGGACCAAGCCCGGCCAGAAGGTGCTTCTTTTGCTTGACGGCTTTTCCTCCCATTACTGCGGTCTGGCTATGGCGCCCCCTCCCAGCAATATCACCGTGGATTTCTTCCCCGCCAATGTGACTTCAGTCTATCAACCATGCGATATGGGTATCATTCGCACTTTCAAGGCATACTATAGGAGGTCGTTTCTGGTCTGGACTTGCAAGCTATTGGATACAGACCCTACTGCTGACCCTACCGATGCTATGCACCTACGAATTACGATGGCGTGGGTTGCTGAGCACTACTACAACACCTTGGAGGCGTCGACTATACACAATTGCTGGCGCAAATCAACACTGCTTGGGGAGGAGATACAGACCCAAGGACCGTCACAACAGGTGCCAAGGGACCTACAGGAGCTGTATAGCAAGGCTACAGCCCACGTCAAAGACCGAATGTCAATTGACCAATTCTTGAACCCGGAAGACGAAAACCTCCCCCCTGGCGAGCCCACAACTAGCGAGGGAGTGCTTGAACAGGTTATTGACGACTATTTCAAGGAAGCAGACTGCAGGGATGCCGAAGAAATAGATCACGAGAAACACCAGAAGCTACCGGAGGTCATATCTCCAAAAGAAGGGTTGGTTGGCTTGATGAACTTGCTGTCACTAGCGGAGGTCAACGAGACCTTTGATAGCAAAGACCTAGCCTCGCTTCGGAAGATGCGAAGCTCCTTGAGCAGTGCTATCGCCAGCAACGCAGAACAGGCAGATTTGACCAAGTGGTTCAAACCGCAGTAAATACAAGGCCAGAACCCTCCCTCCACGTCTTCTCCGTTCCCCGTTGCTGGGAAGTCCACCGCTTGCCAAGCTTCGTGATTGTGACCTTGGCCACCCCTTGTTGTACCAGAGCCTCCACGAGAGGACGGCTCTTTTCCCGAATCCACCCATAATGGACTCCTTTTGCAGTCAAAGCGATGCCCAGTGGCTTGCTAGGGTCGGAAGGGCGGCGCAGAACTAGGTCATAGGTGGCCTGGGGCTCGAAAGAAGCAGATTCGGGGCCTTCGGGACCATAGTCTGGAGTCACGCCTGCAGCCAGTTAGCAACTGCAACACCAGAAAAACCCGCGAAGCAGGTCAAAAGAGCGGTTTTTGAGCTTCACATACAGACGAGAGAGACAGTCAACTGTTGTTGGGCGGCCATAGTGCTGCTATTGTTGTGGTGAAAAGCTTCATTTCACGGCAAAATTGTATGGGTGGCGCAGCTGGCCCATACCGTGTGCGGTCACGTGTTTTCCAGAAACTGCATAGATTCTAGAAACTGCATATTGGAGGCCTGCCCGAATCATATGCAGTATCTAGGGTAACCACTGTAGTCTGGTAGTCAATCCCCTACTGCGTCGCATCCTCTCTAGTCTTCCGCTGTCTCCTCATTCCCCATTCGCCGTCGACCTTGTCCCAATTATCCCAAACCCTTCGGCCCGGTCATCAGCTTCAGGGCCCTCCCCGGGCTCGTCAAGGTACGAGCTTGCGAACTAGGTACCTACTGTATCCAGTGTATGTACCTGGCTACCCCGGCCAAGCCATCTCCTCGATGCAGTTGGGACACTCGACCAAGCTCAACCGTCGACACACACAGTACAGTACCCAAATCCAATGCCGGCTAGCATCCACCAGGGTCTGGGGTCGTATCCACTAATACGGAGTAGATTATCCCCCCTTCCAACCTTCTTGCCTTCTTCCCTGGACAAGTTGACACCCCCAGTGACATTCGGTGGGCCATGTAAGCCCATCAAGACAATAGATTGTACATATGCACTTGGCGGTCTGTCAGCATCTACGATCTCCTGCTCTCTGTCCCCTGAGCTGTCGCCGCACGACAGACACAGAGTGTGAGTGTCCAGCGAAAGATGGAAAACAGAGATACCAGGAACGCGTGATCTCGTCAGGAACAAGGAGACAACCAAGACAACCTGACCGGATGCTCAGGTAGCCGTCCGTCTTCCGCTGGGCCGATCGCTCTCGAGAACTAAACTTAGACCAGACCAACCTCCCTCACCGCAGTGCCGGCACCTTCGATCTCGTTGACGAAGTCATGGGAGGAAGAGGGCTGGGGGACTAGAGGCTCAGCAAGACCCGCGAGGACGGTACCGTAGCGCGGAGCCAAGTGGCTTGTTCCGACTCGAAGTCTGGAGGAAGGGAACGATGCATCGATGCATCCATCAACCTTGCTCGGAATCGAAGCGCGGCGCGGTCGGCACGTCAAGCACGTCTGTGTGCTTGTTTGCACGCCCCGTATAATTCCACCGGTGGACCTACTCATGTACCGGGCGGATGGTACAATTACTTCTGGGTGATGACTCGCTGTCGCAAAGAACTCGGGTGAGGTCTGTCGTCCCTCGTCCATCGTCCCTCGTTATTAGGACCGCGGTACTACGATGGCGCGCTGATCAGTCGGAGAAGAGGCGCGACGTTCCACTACCATCTTACGCCTCCGCCCGTTTGGGTGAGCCACTCCGACAAGCTGGGGGAGTGCTGCCGGTCACGCAGCTACCCAGATTACTGTGCCATCATGCGCAGCCAAGTCTTCCCTACAGCGCGCCCCTGAAGGGTGCTGCGCGCCCTCATTGGGACAACGTGTAAGGCGTGGCAGCATATACCTTATGCTGACATGATGGGCATCCAACCTGCTAGCTTCTAGGTTAGCAATGTCGCAGCTCCTTCCGCCGCCTCTCCGCTTCCTTCCTCCGGGGAACAGGGGTCTTTTGTTCGGCGTCTGTTCTCTCGATCTGACGCTGACAAGCAAACAAGCTTGACAAGGTCGGCTGAATCCTGTCGCGGATCACGCAACCGATCGAGCCGCAAGTGTCTGTTCGCGCGGGCTGATGCGATGCCGTCGAGCGGGAGAACTGTGTGCCTGTCGTCAACTGTCTTCAGGGGACCGCGTACAGCAGCCAAGCAGAAGGCAGCCTACCTCCTACCTGAGGTACCATGGTATTGGGGATCGCGCTGTTGGTAGCAACAATGGCCGGACCCTGCAGAAACAACGGTAGGCCGGTGGTAGCGAAAAGTGAGAGGCGGCAGATTGCAACCCTCGAATGACCGAAGAGCCAATGCCGGCCAATGCCAGTCCCCTCGGCTGAAAAGGCCCCGGCCAAATTTTCGTTCATTCTGCCTTCCGGCGACGCTCTCACCAATCCCAATCTCGCGTCGATACGCTTGCGGATAGGCAGGACGGCAGGTTGTGTGTGATTGGCGGGCATCTTGTACATGTCAGCAGCATCGATCCCCCGATATCCCCTTTTCTTCCAGACCCCCAGCGCACAGGGCAATACGGCTTATAGTGTGTCCTTTCCCCTACACCTGCAGCTTCCAGAGCTTGAGACTTGGCAGGAATACCACCGCCTCGTATATCCAGATTGATTGAGGATTCCCTTTGTCCCTCTTTACAATTTGTCGCTTATTTTTTAGGTACTTAGGTCTCCAGAAGCTACTTTACCTACCTAGAGCGATCCGTCCTTGGTGTGCGGTGCGGAGAACGGGCACTGCCCTCCATGACTGTCGTCAGTCCCTCTTGTCAGAGTCGAGACCACTGGGCAGTAAATGTGTCATTGCCCTCCACCCAACAGCACGTAGCGGCTTGAACTTGGTCTCCTGGTTGGCGCCCCATCACATCAGTACCCACATGCCGATGCTCTTCCCCGCAGCGCTCCCCCGTCGCCGTCTCCAACTGCTCCAACTGATGAGTCGGGGAAAGGAGAAGTTTTTCTTTCTTCTTCTTCTGCTGCTTCTTCATCCGCGCTCCAATAAACCGTACTAATTTTCTACTGGATACCGATCTAGCGGGAAGCAAACACTACGCCACGAGGGCCTGGACCGTGGATGCTTCTTTAGCTGCGGTCCAGGCCGCGCACGTTAAGCCAAACACCTCGGTTGTATGCAAAAGGTCTACCCGTCCAACATCCGTCTTGACTGCCGACGGGACACGTTGATCTTGGGACTGGTCGGTGGTCACTCGATGATGATCTTGACTCGCCTCCCATCGTGCCATGCCATGTCCGCGGACCCGCGCTCAGCTCACTCCTCTCCGCTGGACAAGCATTACCCCAGGCCTTGGTCTTCTTGGCTAGTGAGACCTCCACCACCTCGGTTCTGAATCTGATCGAATGCCCGCCAAGAACATGGGGGTGGTTGGCAGGATGGGCTCTTTCAACATTGACCAGCCGGTCCAGAGTCCAAGATCTACTGCGTACCAATTCGTCATCCACTCCGTTGCTGAGGTGGATTTCGACTCAATATCAACACACCTGCGCGTCTGGGCCGCCATTCGCAGTAGAACCCGGCGATATCCAATCAAACAGGCATCAACATGACCCTATCTGGATAGGCGCCCAGGCCCCTGCCCCAGGTCTCCAGAAGACGAGATGAGATGGAACCTTCTCCTGCGCCGGACCCAATCTCGGAATCATTACGGTGCCAGGCAGTCCGTTGCACACATCCCCGTCACCGACGATAGAAATCTGACATTTTCAACTTGCTTTTTTCTGTCCACGAACCCTCGAGCACGCCAGCCATCCATCATCACCCGCGCCACATCCCAACGGTATTGCTAATGAGGCACAGCCATGGCATGCCGGCGTGCGGACTAACATACCGAGTTCTGTAGAAACGCTAGCCAACACCTACCCAGCCAAAGGGGGCGCGGGTACGTTGTCTGCCCGTCATGCATTCATCAACTGTGCCACCGCCTCCCACGCGATATTGGTGACAAGTCTTCGGCAACCAACTCCAGTTGAGGCCTCGGGTCAAGGGAACTTCTGAGCTGTGCCCCGTGTCTCGTTTTTGGTGTCGTGCTAGACAGGTAGACACTCCGCACACGCGACAGACGGCATGTACTTCTTTGTACCAATGCTTACCTGACGTCCATGAGCCATGCGGTAGGTAACGGTAGCCGGATACTCACTGCTTACACGGCGGCGCGCTCGATCCCCGCTAGTTCGTGACCTCTCATGCCCTGACATCATGGCGCTACCTGGCTTACCAACCAATAGTTCCGGTCCCATAGTCGTGGTGCCGGCGAGCGTTTACCCAGATCTGCAAGATTAAGTTCGACCGCATCGGCGCGTGGACGCGAGGCCCGCTTGTGAGCTAAAGGCGACGTCGTTCGGTCGAGGAGAATTGACCATGCCGCGGCATGCGCTTCAATGCGCGTCTCTTGTCTTATACGTCAAGTCTGAACGTTCCGAGCGTATGCTTCCAAGAGCATAGTGTCCTTTGCTATCTTGTCACTTGGTGAACGCCTCGCATTATCCCCAAACCCCACTTGGGCTTGACTCAGTACCGAGTCTGAATCCATGGCCATGCGAGACAATTCGACTTAACAACATGTCAGCTGATCGTGAACTTTACGGTGTTAACCGGGAGTCTTTGCAAATGTATGCCACGCTGTCCCTTGTGGCCTTCTGAAGCCTTGTCTCATGGCTTGAGCTCGAGCAGCTTGAGAATTCCATAGTCGGACAGCAGCGCCCTTCTGGGCAATGGTCCCTGCGGTGGTCTTGTCACGCATTGCCGCGTCGAATAGAAGGTCCTCCACCCCTCGGGGAGTCATCGCTTAATTGACGATGCGTCATTCCGTTTGGGTTGCTTTTGGGATCACATAAGGGGCGTAAAAGCCCGTTTTGCGAATGGCTGGGTTCCTATGCTCGGGGACTGCGACTATCGGATCGCCGCTTGTCTACGACTACCGGGACACCCAATGAAGCAGCATAGACTGAACTGGTATACTTCCAAGCCAGCCACTCGGTGGTTTATTGGTTGGCAATGAGAAGATCTGCACGCGAAGTCACGTGTTTCCGTGTTCTTGTTTGCTTTTTCCTCTTGCTGTGTACTCAGATGCCTATGCTCAAATCAGGCAGACGCGGGTGCTTAATGCAAATATCAGCACTTGATGGATTCAAAAATATTGCCCTCTTGTCCTTCTTACTCCTCCGCGGTCAATATCCATCTTCTGACCTGCCGCCGCCCAACCCCAGAAAGACACGGCCATTCCCAGACCCATAACGTACCATTGGAGACAAGTACTGATCCACCGCCATGGGGACTCGAAGCCTTATCTGTGTTCGTCTGAACAAGACCTGGTACGACGTTCTCCTTCCCGTGATATCATCCTAGCTTACACGAGTTCGGAATTCAGGGTACTCGCTCAGTACTGCCAGTGGAACGGCCACCTTTACCAGGATGAGATATTGGCGTTCCTGACGTCGCCCGGGAATGTTGCCCGGCTCCGTGCAGGCTTCGCACACGTCTACAAACCGTCCAGTGCAGAACTCGCGGATTGTGATAAAAAGACCAACGAAAAGCATAGCCGCCTACAGGCGGAGCTTCGGCAACTTGCCAGGTCGACCGACCCCGCTTCCGTCGAAGAATTTACCAAGAAGAACATGGAGTGTTTTCATGTGTACCATTCTCTGTACCCGTCGCTGTCGCGTGACACGGGTCCCGACATCCTGGGCCTCGTGGCCGAGGCGAAGGCCGACTGCAAGGTTCCTGTGAAGCTGGACCTCGAATTTGCGAATGGTGAGTCTCGTTGCGCTCTCTGCCTGATTCACTATCACCCAACGTGTCGGAGTCTCATGCTGACATATGCTTGCTGTCCCAGCCAGCGTAGCGTGCGAATGGTGAGTCGTCGGAACACCTGGCCCGGCTTCGTATTTCATGTGAACGTCGTGCTAACATCCGTTTTTTATCCCAGGGCGTACCTCGTAGACCTGGACGCGGGGCTCTTCAAAGTGTTCGAGGGGTCAGAACTCAAGAACGACGACCACGATTTCAAGGATATCGGCCCGCCCCATGCCACAGTCCCCCGATTCCGGCAAAGCTACACCATTGAGCAGGCCCAGGATGTGTGATCTGTGCAATTCGATGCGATTGACATCGCTACAGGTATTTCGAAAGCTCCTAGTGAGCGACAGGCTACGCTTCTCGCCCAAATGTCTACCTTCGTATAATCGAGTGGCTAGAGGTTGCCCCATCATGATTAAGCTACGATATATTCGTACTAGTACTAAATTATCCTATGATTTGATCATAGAAATAGGATACTTCCTGAAGTGGTCATTATCCACAACTTACCACAACTTCAGCACCTTCAAGGGGCCCCAAGCATCCTCCACTTAGAAGTAGATGTGTCTTCGCAATCCTTAACACCCGATATGATATGTCTGCCCGATGGCACACCAAGGCCGCAGACTTCCCAATACCAGAACTTCCAGTCTTCCATTATCGTCCACCACAGGCCGTAGATCTAAAGAGCAGCGGCCCGTGTCTCCTCCTGGCCTTTCAGCTTGCTGTCATAGACACGGATTTCAGGGGTTGATGTATGCACCCGGGGTCCTACCGTTGAACAGACTTCTCACACTCATTGAGCTAGTCGCTCATACTCGCAATGATCTCGGACACTTTGAAGGGAGCCAACTCCGCCATCGTCTCCTCCCAGAGCTTCGCGCTCAGCTTCGCCCCCTCCGGTTGGTAGATGAGCGGCGCCATACTACGCTCGTGGATGTCGTTAGCAGTAAGTTCTCGACCAATTGCGAGTTCAAGAACAAAGACAGGGAGACTCACGGCTTCAGCCGGCAGTCGCCGAGGTACTGCCCGTGGACCTCCCGGCCATGCTTCACGGCCGCGTCCGTCAGCGTTCGCGCACCCACCGGGGACGAGCGTCCGAGTACGCGCTTGGCGGCCGCGAGGACGCCGCCGGCGATCCCGCTGGTCTCGGAGTGGAGGCCGGAGCCCCAGCAGAAGCCCGGGTTGACGGCGGCGACGACGGCGACCGAGGGCGGCACGCGGCCGGCGAGCTCCGCGAGGAACAGCTGGCAGAGCAGCTTGGTCGCGTAGTAGCGCTCCGTGAAGTCGAAGCCCGCCGGCGGCTCCCGGTCGAGCGCCGCGAAGAGACACGGCGCGCTTCGCTCCGGGAACCGGGCCCACGCCGCCGTCTCCGAGTTGACCCAGACGACCCGGGTGGGCGCGTCGGGATTCTTCTTCTTCTTCTTCTCGCTGAGCACGGGCAGCAGCAGGATGCACAGCAGGGCGTTGGAAAGGTAGTTGATCTGGAAGTCCTCTTCGTGCTTCGTCTGCGGGTGGAGCCGCAAGGCGGTGGCCAACGACGCGGCGTTCAACACGATGGCGTCCAGACGCGCGAGGGTCTTGACGCGGTCGACGAAGGCGGTGATGGAATCGTAGTCGGAGAGGTCCAGCGGCCAGACCTCCACTGACGAATGGGAAGACTTCTTCGCAGCCAGGGCGGCTTCTGCCGCTTTGCCCTTCTCTTCGTTGCGGGCTGTGATGATCAACTTGCCAACCCCAAGGCCCAAGAGTTCGGCTGCACTGTGGAAACCGAGACCAGAATTGCCGCCGGTGATTATGACGGTTTTCCCCTTAAGATCGACATCCGCTGGGTTGACAGCAGGAGGGGTCACGAAAAGTTGTCGGCGGAGGAAGTCAATCTGACTGCCCTCTTTGTCGGGCGAGATGTTGGAGGGATTAGACCGCGTGGCCATGATGGCGAGTAGAGGCGGCACTTCGATGGACTGGGTTTCTAAGAAAGTATAGGCGGAGTTCTAAGATGCTCTTGTATCCTCGCTCACTTGAACGAGGATCTATGCCAGACTTATAAGCGACCTGAGTTCTTGTTGACTGGCCCCCGCGGGTGCCGGGGACGGAGGTAGGACAATAAGGCACAAGGCTCCGGTCACTTCGCAGAACATTCCGTAGGAATCTGCAGACTTGTTCCCGATGTATATGGCACCGGAGATAAAGCTGCTGCAGGCATTGACAAATTCCAGCCAATCCGTTCCGATCTGGCTTGAAAGACAGGTAGGTAGGCATAGGCTACTGCAAGGCATAGGCTATCTCGCAAGTATAGACCGAGTGGCGCGGCAACATGGCTGGGTTACACCAGCATGGACAAGAAAACCCAGGGTTCGTCAGGTATGCTGGATGGATGGATAGATCCAGAGGGACCTGACTGGCAGATCAAGCTGTCTGTTCATAGGTAGTTTGTATCAGCTGTGTACCTAAGGTAGCTAAAGTATTCACCCTACATCATCATTCTTGAGCTACGTTGATACAACATTGACTGCAGTCAAGGGTAGCCTGATTCTTCCCGTATTTCATGTAAGATAACTCTCTCCAAAAACTAAGAAGAAAGGGATATACAACCCGATTCACGCTCCAGTGTTTGGCGGTATGGAGTTACCGTCTCCTGCTGCATCCTCCGAGCAGGTAACCGGGGACTCTCAGGGCCATGTTGATCGATGCCTACGCCGGCTACTTCGTCCTTCACCAAAGACGGCGGCTACCAACCCCACGAATCACATCCGATATTCAGGTCCTTCGTGTACGACCAGACGCGGCATGCAGACGGAAACGGTCAACGTCTTCAACGCGCTCGACAAGGCAGTGCACCGGAGAGTCGTGAACATGACGAGACCCGCCAAGCAGCTGGCGACGGGCATCGGGGCGGACACGACGTCGGCGGCGATCTGCAACACAGATTAGTACCGATATGTTTTGGTATGGCATCAAGATTTGCTTCACTTCCTAATGAAGACGTTTTCAACTTGATGTCAGCCTGTGTTTGGTCTACCGGTATCCGATGTTACAAGCAGGGTGTGGTGCTGCCTTACGCAGTCTTGATACCTTATCTCTCAGCCCAACTCCACTGTCAATCTGTGCAGGCTGCGGCTGGCTGCCCCCACTGACCCGGCGCTTTCTGCCCGTGCCCGGTACCTCTCCAGCCCCCATAAAAGCCTAGCGCTGGATCGGGTCTAGCTGCCATCTGCATGCCGCAACTTCGCGAACCAATGGAACCCTCACTTTCTGTGAGGAGGTACCTTGCTCCGTCCAGCTTTCACAAATATCACAAACCCGCCTCCTCGCCCGGAGCTTTCAACCTTCCTCTTCCTACTAATCCTTCCCGCTTCTCACTTCTCCGCCAATGCGTCCGGAGACCCTTTGAGGCCGCTTCCGCACCAACCATCTCCCAGCTTGGACAGCCAGATGCTACGCAGTTAAGGTGTCCAGTCATGAACAAGCCATTTACGCTTTTCTGGTAGCGACGCGTCTGGTTTGCCCTGGCCTTCCTCACCACCCGACGTGCTGCCAACACTACCTACCTATTGCCTCCGTACGAACGCAATGGAACGGAAGCGAAAGCTCCCCGCGAGGGCTGCTGCGAGAGTTGAACACGCCTCCAAGAAGCGAACCTCAACGCCGCCCGAACGCTCTGTCACCCCAGCGCCGCCGCCGCCGCCGCCGCCGCCGCCAGCACCTGCCCCAGTCGATCTCCCTCCCGAAGAGCCTCAACTGCCCAGGTCCCTCCAGCCTGGCAATCCTCTGCCCACCGTCGAGACCCCCCAGCCGGAGGATCTCCCAAGCAGAGAGTACCAGTCTGTGCAAGAGAGGTATGGACATGCCAACCAAACAAACGCGTGCTATACAACCACCAGTTTCACTCGCTGACTGTCGTTTGCATATCTAGTGGTGTCCTGGCCGAGTCGCTCACGAGATCCCGCCACAAATGGATTCACGAAGGCATATTCGAGAAGTATTGGACCAAGCCCACCAAGCGAAAAGGCGTCGTCAAGGAGGAGCCCAACAATCCCCCCAAGGATAGCATGACCAAGATCGGCCAGGTCAGCATCACCGTCGATCCGCATGTCATTGACGCCATCATGTACGCCGTCAAGGAACCGAAGCCTGTGCCGACCACTTCATCCACCTTCCGTCCTGTTATGCAGTACGGTCCTCCCAACGGTGTCATGCCTCCTCCGCCGAAGCCCTCCGATCCGAAGCCGCCCTCAGCCCCGGCCCCGGCCGTTGCCGCTGCCGCCACAGCTCCGTCGACCAAACCTTCACAGCCGACATCCCATACAACTCAGCCGTCTGCTTCCCAGCCCCTCTCACCACCTATCACGCAAAACCAAGCAGCACCTCCCCCACAACCACCGGCATCACAGCCGCCGACTCAGCCTCCGCCGACGGCCGCTGTTCAACCTCCGGTGCAGGCGCAAGCCCCATCTCCACCCCAGTCTCGACCCCCTCTTCCGCCTCAACCACAGTCTCCAGCCCATCCGCAGCCGCCTCCAAACCACTACACACATCAGCAGCAGCAGCAGCAGCAACCGGGGCTTCAGCAATCTCCCCCATCTGTTCCCACAGCGAACAGGCCTCTGGCTTCTCCTCGGGGTCTCGACTCCGTATTGGCTGCTCCTCAGCCCTCCCCTTCTCCCAGTGCTGCTCCTCACCAACAGAGACATGTCACTACCAATGGCCCTGGCCAGCAGTCTCTGGGTCCCAATCGGCCACTCCACCCTCCTAGTCATCCACCGGCCGCCGCTCCTGCCGCCGGGGCAGCTATGCCATCGGCAGCCAGACCAGCTGCAGCGGCCGGAGCCCCAGGATCTGTCGGCAAACCAGGCCTACCACGTCTCGCGAACGGAGCGGACCCTATCATAGTAACTTTGGCCGAGAAGGCGTCCGAAAACCCAGAGCTTAGGGACCTTATGAAACGCGTCGCTATTGGAGATTCTACACCAAGCGAACTGCACCATTTCCAGAGCATCATTGACCAGATAACAATCGATTATGAGAAGAAAGGAGGCAAGCAAGGCCCGTCAGCTGATCGACTAATCGTGGACGGAAGAACCGTCAAATGGTTTGCCGATGAGTCTCGAGACATTCTAGATATTGTCTTGCGGTCCAACAAAGATCAAAGTTCTCGAAATCTGGTTGCCCCGCCCAACAGCGATCCGCTGGTGGTAGCCATTGTGAAAGAGGCGTTGGACAAACCAGATACCAGGGGATATATACAGAGGATTGCTGAAGGCAAGACCAAGTTTACAGACGCTCTCGAGCTCAAGTCGGTTATTGACAAGCATCATCATATCTTGACGAGGGAGGCGAAGAAGGCCCAACAGGCCGCGGCTGCTATGGCACAACCGGTGGCTACGCCGGCTAATGGGACCGAGGTCGTCTCGAACGGCAACCCGTCGAGAAAATCTTCGATTGCTGGACCACCACAACCACCACCATCCCCACAAACTCCAGCATCGCAGCAAGCTCTGCGCTCGAAAGGACCGCCTCCTTCTGTCCGACCGGAAATTGCAGCGATTGTATTCGAGTTTGTTGGCGGAACAGGCGACCGATATCTGTTCCCCAAATACAGCATTCTGGAGTATTCCCCAGGAGGCTCGCAAGTCATCGCATCCTTCCTCATTGTCCGTAAGGGTAGCAAGCTCGAGTATGGGGGTGATCCGACGCTGGATTACTACCAGCCCGTGAGCATACGCATCTCATCTCCTTCCGGGAAGTATCTGGAGAATCTGGCACGCGTTGTAGCACCGCAGGACGAAGTACGTCGCTACATGGACGACGTTATGGAGAACATGTCGAGAGCCGAGTATGTGCTCTTGGCCATGCGGTTGCCGAAAGCAGAGAAGGAGGATCAGGTGATGGAGGACCGTTCGGACGCGCCGCGAGCAGACACGTCCAACCCACCGCAGCAGCTAGGGGTACTATGGACCTCCAAGTCTACGTCTGCGGCACCAACACCCGGCAAGTCGGCGTCTAAGCCGGCTGGCGAGGATGAGCAGTATCAAAGTTTCATTGCCTCTGTGAGCTAGAGGCGGAGACAGGCTCGGCTTTGAATGCTAGCAAATCTCGTCGGATACTGGGCACTGGGCACTAGGTACTTCTGCTGACTCCAGCTTGCGATGGATGTTTTTGTTTTAGAAGGTTTGCGGGACTGTAAGTCCCTACGAATGCGTATTGCAAGTCTGCAAAATAAGATACCTAGGACCGGGAAATCCGGACGTAATCGGAATTTAGATGCCGGAAGGTCAATGAAGACCGAAGAACGTTGCTTGCACTAACGCCCTGTTCTTTGAAACTTGTGATGCGCCCTGGTATAGTCGACGCACCGGAAACTTTAGATGGGACCATGCCCATGTTGGTGACTACCTAGGTTGTCTAGGTTAAGTCGTGAACCACCCATAGACCGTGTGTAGGTAGGTTCTTGGAAACTCAAGATAACATAGGTGCCTAGGTAGGTTCCTATCGATCTAACATGTATCAAGGAAAAGCCCGGCAGTCGAGTATATATATCTCATTCTGTCTATCTATCTATACGTGCCACAACTCCACCTCCACCTGCACAGCCGCCCCCTCCCTCTTTATGTCCCCCCACGCCCACTCAGTTCCTCGCCGACCGCGATGCGCTTCTCGAGCACGTCGTTGAACCAGCGCGTGCGCTCGTGGATGGGGCCGTGGCCCATGCCCTCGACGACCAGCCCCTCGGCGGGCCGCAGGGCCTCGATCAGCTTCCGCCCGTGCGGCACCGAGATGATGGCGTCGTCGGTCCCGTGCATGACGAGGATGCGCTCCCGCCCCACGGCGTCGGCGAGGGCGCCGAGTTGCGCGGGCGTTTGGTGGTGCCACTGGGGGTCGGGGGTGGGTTCCGTTAGATTGGGACGTGAGATGGATATTTTGGGGAGGATAGATATTGTCAGGGAGAGAGAGAGAGAGAGAGAGAGAGATGGATATAGGGGAACGAACGAGCGGAAGAAGAACACAGAAGAACACGTACCCCGGCGGCAACCGCCTGCAGCAGGAAGCCGGCCTTGGTGTAGCCCGGGTCGCGCTGCTTGGTGACCTCCTGGGCGGCGAAGCGCTCGTAGTTGGTGGCGAAGCGGGGGTAGGCGTCGGGGAAGCCGGGGGCCATGCGGCAGCGCGGGACGCGGCGGGGGTCGGGGACGTCGGCGTCGTCGGGCCCGCCCAGCCAGGCCGCCGGGAAGATGGCCCCCGCCGCGTACTGCACCGTCCGGTCCAGGCTCTTGGGCAGCAGCATCGTCGCCCGGTTGCGCAGGTTCTCCAGGAACCCCACCGTGTTCTCGATCGCCCCCGCCGTGCAGATCAGGTTCAGCGAGGCCAGGCGCGTCGGGATGGCCTGCGCGAGCTCTTGCGCGATCATGCCGCCCACTGTTGCGGGGGGCGGGGCGGGGATGTTAGCGATGTCGTTTGGTGATGCTGATGATGATGATGGGTGGTGGTGATGGGGGGAAAAGAGCCTCGCGGCGGTGTTGGGCAAAGTCTCGGCTTAGAGCGAGCGAGCGACTTACTGCTAAGCCCGACAACATGCAGCTGCCGCTCCTCGTTCCAGCCCAGATGGTCAAGCACCTCGATGGCGTCGGCCGCCATGGCGGACGTGCTGTAGCGCATCACCGGTTGGTCGGATCGGCCCATCCCACGGTTATCTAAGATGAGGACGGAATACTTGGAGCCGTGCTTGTGGCCGAAGTGCACGGTCTGCCGCTGATACGAGGTCTTGAAGAAGCCCAAGCCACAGAGAAGCTGATCTTGGGGTCAGCTTCATTCTTCTTTGGACGTTTCGGCCCCCCCCTTTGTCGCTCTCCGGGACGATCTGCAACTGGTGGCATATAGCACTTGCTTCGGCCACATCTACAACCAGCCCATAGGTAGTAGACGATGGTGGTGTAGGCGTGAATAAGACATACGACGACTTTGATTGGTCCATCGCCATGGACCTCCCAGTGGATGTTGAACGGACCGCCCCTATTCACGGCCACGGGCAGGTAGCCGCTTTGATGCGGCTCAAGTTGCCATGTCACGGTTGGGAAGGCCTCGTGCTTCGTGATCTCCTCAACGGAGGGGAAAGGCGTCGCGACGGACCTGGTGTCAAGCATCAGTCGAGGAACTCATGAGACTGGAAACTGTCAGGTGTCGGGAAGAGAGCACCCCAAGCAAATATCAGGCATAGGGTACTTACATGACTGGTGTGGAGGATGTCTCGCTTTGCCACTGGGGTTAAACGTGGCCGTTCCCTGCCCCCAAGCCTTTGGGTATTGAGTGTTACAGCGAAAATACCACGCTTCTCAAGTCTGCAGCGAAGACCTTCACAAGTGGAATTGCAAGTGCTTTTGAAGTTGCGGCTTGGATGAATTCTATTTGTTTGGTACCTACCACCCTCGCCGTCTCCCAGAATGACGCTGCTTCGGTCACATGTGGCTTGGTGGACACCCTGGATAAGCAGATACCCTGGTTGCATACTGCACAGCAGAAGATAACGCGAATATGCAGTTAAGAGATCGCCTAAGAGGTAGCCCGTGGGCTTCCATACAATAAAGTAGGGCAACAAGAACACGAGGATGCAAGACACAGGCAAGAGTTGATAGACAAATGAAGTATATTCAAGCAATTGTTAGGAAAAGGGTATCTGAAAAAGCACTCAGTCCTTCCTTCCTCGACGCCATCGTGTTGCATTAAGGAAATTACGTGATTACACCGTCCGTCCACTCGTAATAAGGCATGTTTCACTGTTTTTCTCTTTGCCGGGCCTAGAGTAATACGTAGGTCTGGCCTCAGCGGGTAGGAAGGAAGTTCTTGGAATCCTTCTGTTGTTGAGCAAAGCCTTCGGGGAAGGCAGCAATACCAGCAACAATACCGGCAGCCATGAAGATGACGGAGATGATGGACCAGATGATGCCCCAGCATTGCGAGGAACCGCCGTAGCGCTGAGCAAAGACACTGGCATCGGAGCTGTTGACTTTGCGCAAGATGAGATCATCACACTGCGATGGGCATTAGTTGGACCGGCCTCTTGCGAGAATCTAGGGATGAGATGAGGACTTACAATATCCCATACACTGTACAGTGAGCTCATGACACCAACGAAGAGAACGATGTATCTCAGAGCGACGCCGTGGGCGATGAACCAGCCAGCGGCCATCAAGCCCACAGCCAGCAAGACGGTGACAATGGTGAGCCAGTCGCGCTTACCCCACCAGAGGGTGAGCACGAAACACACGGCGAGGACGAGGCTGGCGACCTTGCTGGCGACGATGTCGAAGCCGCAGAAAATGAGAAGGGCGCCGATGAGCGAGGAGCCCAGGTAGCCGGCGGGTAGAGTGATGGCGCTCTTGCCGCCGACCATGTGCGTCACGCCGCCCTCGCGCGGGTCAAGCGAGATAGACTTGACACGTCCGCCGGTGCAGCAGGCGGCGAGGGCGTGGCCGAACTCGTGGAACGCGATCACCAGCATCTGTCACCCTCGAGTCAGCTAAGTACTTAACTTAGGTACAGTGCGACGCAAGGTACATAGGTAGGTAGGTATCATCGGTGACGACCAGGTGAGACTGCGAGACTCGGAGTCGATGGGACCGAAGGGCTTACCTTGAAGGGCCACAGAGACCAGCGGACAAAGGGCACATTCCACAGGATGGCGATGACCACGACATAGAGGGCGATGACTCCGAGGGTGACCTTCTGGGAATCGCTCTTAAGCGTCAGGTCCCGGGAGGACAGGGCGGCATCTCGGCGCGCCAGCCTGGCGACCTCGGGGCCGGCGGCGACAACGGCAGCCCGGGCGGTACGGACCATGTGGCCGGCGAAATAGGCGCCGGGGCTGTCGTGGACGGGGGCCATGGGATTCGGGGATCGGGGAACGAGTGGTGTCGGGGGAGTGGGTTCAAACGAGTGTGGGCTGTCTTTGGATGGCAGATTAGGTAAAGTAAGGTATCTAGGTACGTGCGAAACAGAGGAAACGGCACACAGAAGTGAAGAGGAGTTGTCGCGAAAGGCAGAGTTGTACTTTATTGGAGGCAAAACCCAGAGCTACGATAGGGTTTGCACCGGGAGATGAAGTGCTCGTGAGAGCATGGCTGAGCTGGGAACGACGCGGAAGGGGATGACGTGGACAGCTGGTGGGCATTGATCAACACATGTTTTCCGCGCGCTGAGACACGCGACGGCATGCCCTGCCATGGAATTCGCCCGTGTCAATGCGAGCAGCTGGAGATCCCGTCACCAGCAAACAAGGGGACCCGTCACCTGCACCCGACCATGTCACGTCCACGGGTCTTGTATTGCCCGTCCACTGCGCCTTGCGACAAGCGCGCACTCGCTGTGGCTTAGCAGTGAGCTTAGCGGGCGGGCGGGCGCTAGAACCCCCACTATCCCGATGCAGACATTGGATTCCAGGCACAGAGAACTAGAATATTCTTGCGATCAACAGGGCAACGACAAATAATACCCGAAGACTACGGTGCTCACCAGGTTGCCAGGATAGCGAAGTTGAAGAAACATTATTCATCCCATAACCTTGACAAGGGACCTGCCTAACTTAGGTACTTAACTTGGTAGGTAGGATAATCTGTCCGCCAGTGATTATCCCACTGCTAGCTATCCTGTCCCCTGCTTACCTTTCCACACCTTCACGTCGTTCACTTCAGATCTTTAAGGTACACAACTAACTTCAACCACCACAGTGCTCGAGTTCCACCAGCAAAGACAAACCGGCGGTGTATATGTCTTTAGATTGTGCTCAAGTTGTCGAGAACCCTCCCTCGACAGTAACGACGACTACAGCACCGCTCCTGTATGGAGAACCAACCTTGCGCCGAAGAATGGCCACAACTTTATAGTCATTCTGTATGACTTGCTGGTCTAAAGTCCAGTACCCGGTAAGGATGAGCCCCCATTGACAGCCAGCAGCGTGCGCAACGTCTTGCTGGGGGCGAGAGGGCATTCGGCTCCCAACTTCCATTCCTCGATGGGGCGGGCTGGCAACGTTCGATAATTCTTCGATCTCGCGTGACTCTGCTACAGTCGAAGATGGTTTGGATGGACGAGGTCGGCCCATAAGTTCGGCGAAAAATATTCAAGAATACACAAACCTGTCATGTCCTTTCAAGTGAGACATTCGGTGGAGTTATATGTACAGCAGGTCGGGATTCTGATAAGGCAGCTCGATCCTTGCTACCCTCCTATACCCGGATACTCCAATCACACAACGCCCCCGGACTACCACCCACCACCAAAGCCCTATATCATCACCGTTAACTGACATGGCGATAGTCCCTTACCGTGTGACAACTGGCCATGTCCGAACTGGATACGAGCCCTAAATATAGCCCTTGGGTGCCAGCGAAACCGCCTGGCTGGCTAAACGGCACCCAGCGGAAGGGTGCAGTCTGGCTGACTGGAAAGGCCAAGCACTGCATTCCGTCACCGTCTCCCTCCTCCAACCGCTGATCTTGGCCAGACGAGAAATGGGACAGTGACTCCGGTGCAGATAATGGCTCCTTTGGCAATGTCTTAGACGATCCAGGGTTAGAGGAGCACCGCTTCCTCCGGTTGGCAAAGACTCTGTACGCAGAGCCACCGGCCCTTGATATGCGAACTCGTATTGCCCCGAAGGTTCTGTCATCGCTGCAACAGCGTCGGAAGAGCAATGATCTGCACCTTCGCGCGCTCTTATAGATAGCCGTGTAGGATCACGAAATCTTGCCCGGCTCTCGACCCCCTCATCTGTAGCCGTCTCGTTCTTTTACACAGGAAAGGTACTGCTATCCCCGGTAACCCACCGCACTCGCTCAACCCCTTCGCTCGCTATAACCACCCACGCAAATCAGAAAGAATGAAGTTCTACGGCGCAGCTTCTTTTATCGCTAGCGCAGCTGCGGCGGCTGTCCCTGTCAGCCTGCGTGCTTCTGAGCCGCATCCGCCCTTTGCCGTCGCCCAATTCCAGGCGGGAGCAACACCACACTCATCCATCGGGCAGTAAGTTTTGTTTATACACCTTGCCTTCACTTCACTTGCCCCCTATTCTTATGAGGTCTTTGGTTACTAACACATTCCAGCATCAACCTCAGCTGGGCGTCTTCGCCCACCGCCAAGATGTCGACCTGCACGGCCAGCCCGGCAACTTACCAGGTCTTCCCCTCGGTCGTGCAAACGGAATGCAGCGCACCGGGCATGTCGTTCAACTTGACGACGACAGAGGACGGCGGTGCGGACTTGATGCTCGTGTACGAGCAGAGTACAGATGTCTACGTTGTAGGCGTGCATCACATCACCAAGGAGCAGATCATCTGGACGAACCAGCAGTCGCCCACGGGGATTGTTCAGACGTATTCGGGTCCGCAGAACTTCACGGTCGCTACGGCCTCCGAAGCTTGGTGAACGGGGAGATATTGGCTGGAGAGGAAGCAGTAGGTATCCGGTCGAAGTAGACAGGGTGGGACGGAGAAGAGTAGAAGAGCGGAAAAGTTGGAGCTACCTACCTAATGCATGATGCTAGAATCACGACGGGACATGAGTATCGCTAAATAGACACCTACCTAGTAAGAAGAAGTATATGGAAATGGATACCTGCTCTGACCGTGTTTTGTAACATTCGGAGATCTGGGAGTGGAAGCTCACTGTGTAGACGGATATTCTTATAAACAGCATTTGTGCGATTAGAAGACCTTCCCGAGTGACGGCGCAATTTGGCTTGCTCTTACCTTACCTAACCTAACCTTACCCGCAGCATCGTCGTCCTCAGGTCGACCTCAACGCCCAGCCAGACAGCAAGCACTTGACTCTCTTGCCGCCCTGCCACGCTCACGTTCGTCTTGCTTCTGCTGACTCCAGGATGCATTTGCGCGTATCTACATCCGCCCAGTCCTTGCTTACCTCGACGACCTATTGAGCAAGCTGTTTGGTTCGCGATGAGCTGCGCCTGTTCGCTATGGCCTCCTCGCCCGCAGCAGCCTCGAGCTTGACCCGTCCCCGTGTGGCCGTCGCCCTCATATCCGCCCTTGCCACTGTTTCTCTCGGTTTCTACTACTACAGTCAGTACAAGCATTTCCGCCTGCAAGACGTCGATGCCTCTGTCGACGGGCCCGGCCTCCACCGCAGCAACGCCCTCCGTCGACCAAGACGCGCTTCTCAGCGACAGGACTCCTCCGACGAGTCTGAGCCCCAGCCGCAAGTCCCGACCCAGACCCAAGGCGACGAGAATGCCGTTCAGCTACCCACCGATGCCGAGCCTGAATTCCCCGACGACTGGTATAGCAACCCAGGCAACGCTCCCAGGCCGCGCACCGGCGAGAACATAGTCACTCTCCTGTTCCGTGTGTCGGAAGACAATGCCCGACGGAATGCCTATGTCCACCGTGGCTGTCAGTGTAATAGCTGCGGCATGGTGCCCATCCGCGGCATTCGCTACCGCTGTGCCAATTGTCCCGACTTCGACTTGTGCGAGGTCTGCGAAGCCCAAGGTCAACACAACAAAACCCACATCTTCTACAAGGTCAAGGTCCCAGCGCCGCCTTTTGGTCCACGGCATGTTCAGCCAGCTTGGTATCCAGGCGATCCCGACAACGCCTTCCGCGCCAGCCTGCCTCGCCAGCTGCTGACCCGCTGGGCCAGCGAAACGGGCTTCGAACGAGTCGAGCTCGATGCCTTCTGGGAGCAGTGGACCTTCATGGCCAACACCGAGTGGAGGGATGACCCGAACGGCCTGTGCCTGGCCATGGACCGCAAGACCTTTGAGCGCTGCCTTGTTCCCTCTGGCGGCTATCGACATGCCACGCCTAACCTGATTCACGACCGCATGTTTGCCTTCTACGACACCAACCACGACGACTTGATCGGTTTCGAAGAGTTCCTGCACGGCGTCTCCTACAGGAAACGCAAAGATAAGCTGCACCGGACTTTCGACGGTTACGATATCGACGGCGACGGCTACGTCAGCAGACGCGATTTTCTGCGCATGTTCCGCGCCTACTATGTCCTGTACAAACAGATGCATGGCGACATCCTCGAAGGCCTGGACGACCAGATGATGACCACCGCTGAGACTCAACAGCTCATAAACAGTAGACAACCTTTGAGCAGCTTGTTTGGTCGAGAAGGCCGGGTTCCCCCAGCCGATCACGGCCGGCCCATGGAGGGCAAGATCTTCCGATCCAACGGAGACGTCGATGTGAACGATGGGAAGGGGGTCGTCAACGAGGACAAGTCCGATACCGCAGGCCGTGAGGAGATTTTGAGCGGGCTATTGGCGCGCCAGAGCAACCAAAGCATGTTTACGGAATCCTTTGGGTCTTCGTCAACAAGACGACCATACGGCCTAGCCGGAGACTCTGCTTATTTGTCTGGTGTTCTCAACCCCCCAAGGAACACGGTAGATCTGGCTTCCTTGATGTCCGGCGATCTTGCACAGCTCGATGATATACTCGATACCTTCCGAATCGAGGGCCAGAACCAAGGTTTCCTCGCTGAAGAACCGGACACAGACTCCTCGGATGAAGACGACCAAAGCACCGGTGATGACCAGGACACCAACGATGCTGAGGAGGATGAACCCGCCGAGACCACAGCCGAAACAGCAATGGAACAGCTTGCCGAGCCACCTATACCGGATGCCAGAAGATTTGCAGACACTTTACCGGTCGAGCCCCCGCTTCGTCCCCAGCAACCTTCTCCTGCTGCCGGGCTGCCACGCCTTAACCTCGACAAGAGGAAGCGAATCCTTGCGCGAAAAGCACTCTATGAGAGGTGGAAAAGGAGGCAGTTCTATCTGGACGAGGAAGAAGGCAGTATGCCACCACAAGGCTGGGACGACAGTCAGGATGTGCTCAGCAGTCTGAATGGTATCCCAGAATCCTCCAAATCTGCCCCCTTTCTGTCTTCACGATCCAGGTCATCTTCCAAGGTCCGATTCGCCGAGGATACCGATGATTTCGAGACTAGATCAAACCCGTCGACATCGTCCAGAAGTGTGCCGGAGAGGTGGGGAGGCATGGAAATACCGGATGCAGAGCGGGACGCAGGCAAGGAGATTCTTTACCAAGTTACGCAACAAGCCTACAACGAGCTGCTGGATGAGATATTCAAGAAGAAGGAAGACCTTGCCATCCGGGCAGCGGAGACCAAAGAGCAGCGTGAGAAGTATCGCGAGCTTCTCAACGAGGTTCAGTTGGACGACGACGACGATGATGATGAAGATGACGACAAGTCGGTGAAGAGATCGCCGGTTCGGCATCAGAGACAGCAGCCCCAGGATAAGCCGCCGGTCGCAAACCAGACGCTGGACGAACTGTTGTCGGCTAGTGGCTACACAGTCAGTCCATCACCGGGGCAAAATGGAATACAACCAACGGAGCCTGAACCCAGCCGTACCGACCAGGAAGAGCAAGACGAGCCGGAGAAGAAAGCTATGATTGACGAGGCTGATAGGCTGGAATATCGCGACCCAACCATGCCTCAGTTTATGCCTGACCGCCTGTCACAGGAACCGCAGGCACAGGCGACGACGGATGGCGTGAATGACCATGCAACGACGGATACAGTTGCAGGTGAAGCAGGTCTGCAACCAGGGTCGGCAGATATATCTAGGCCGAATTCGCCCGATCACATACCGCATGCCACGCTGCGTACATGGAAGCGGTTGGACCTCGCAGAAGAGGAGGCCAAAGAGAGAGGCGGATGGGGCCGACTGAGCTACGAAGAGTTTGAAGACATCTACCAGGAGCATGAATTCCAGGACAGCAGCCGTAACCGCTTGGATTACCTGGGCAGCTGGATCGACTTCTGCATTCCCTAGGGTGGACGGGAAGATCCCCTCCGGCCTTGGGGCATAACCTGTGTTTCCGACGGGGAGCCTGACTGGGCGTAAACATCAGAGGAATAGCTGGAGAAGTCTCAGGACGACCTTGTAAAGTAACTGTACAGTCCATATCATGCCGGCTCCCGTAGCTGGAGAAGAATACAAGAATACCTACTAAGTCAACGACCTCTTCGTGGACAGCCACTTACATGGAGGGGTCTGCCTCCAAGATGCCGAGGCATAAAGATTGCTCCCCATGCTTCTCCAACTGGCAATCGTCCAGAGCGCATCCTAGGCTTCCCGGCGCTTCCAGAGCCTCTTTCGTCTTCTCCCGGTTACTAAAGCGGCGCCGGTCGCTTTAGATGCCCCCGCTTTACTGGCGCCGCCGTGGAATGGATGGCCGGTGCTCGCAGGGTTTGGGCAACCCGAGATTTAAAGTGCCACCTACCCTTACTGCGAAGGGATTATTCTACCTACTTAGTTATACTTATGTTATGAAATACTCGTCCTTTTATGACTTGGTTATCTTGATAATTGTGATAACTACTAAGTAGGTATCCCATGGTTAGACTCGTGGGTTTCGCCAGTGGTTGTTCCACTGCAGGTACCTAGGTAAGGTAGCTTCGTGTTGTCCCCCGCCCGGTGGTGGCATGATGTAATTCCCAGGCGAATTGATACCATCCATGGCAGAGACTGGCATCATGATTTCAAAGCTAGTTACCTACCACAAGCATGCGGACCCCACCGTCTCTCCCGCACCGCACCACCTACGCCGAAACATTCACCCTGGTTGGTTTGCTGGGTGGGCGTACCTGGTTGCTTCTCGTGCCTACTTATTTACCTACCTTAAGTTACCCTATTACCCGGCAGATGGGATTCTGTACCTAGATTCCCGGTCCGCAGTAGAAAAGCATCAAGGTCGACTGGACAGTTAGTTCTTGGCTCCTTCCCACGTCGGAATACGCCAGTACCTACCTTACCTACGAACCTAACCAGCAACTCGCCTAGAAACACCACCAGGAAATCATCATCATGAAGGAAGCCCTCGTCGCCCCGGGTACGCACGCGTGCCCTCCCTGCCTCCCTCCTCACGCGCAGAAGCAGGTAACTAACTAACCCCGCTCCCGCCGCGCAGGCTGCGAGGTCCAGATCGTGGACTCGCCGGTGCCGCGGCCGAACGCGGACCAGGTGCTCATCCGGGTGGCGGTCAGCGGGTCGAACCCCAAGGACTGGAAGGTGCCGGACCTGATGAAGTCGACGCTGAACCAGGGCGACGACG
Organism: Xylariomycetidae sp. FL0641; assembly: GCA_022376655.1. NCBI lineage: Eukaryota > Fungi > Ascomycota > Sordariomycetes > Xylariomycetidae sp. FL0641. The sequence goes on along the minus strand of JAJJKE010000010.1, from coordinate 579,150 downwards.
TCGCCGGCGTCGTCGAGGCCGTCGGCGCCAACGTCGCCGAGTTCCGGCCCGGCGACCGCGTCGCCGCCTTCCACGAGATGCTCCAGCCCCACGGCTCCTACGCCGAGTACGCCGTCGCCTGGCAGCACACCACCTTCCACATCCCCAAGCACACGAGCTTCGAGGGTAAGTCTTTTCTTTCTTTCTTTCTTTCTTTCTTCTTTCCGGCCTCTCTCTCTCTGTGTGTGTGTGTGTGTGTGTGTGTGTGCGAGGCAGAGAGAAGGTGAAAGAAGAACGAGCACTGACACTACCCCAAAAACCCAACAGAAGCGGCCGCCATCCCGCTGGCCGCCATGACGGCGGCGGTGGGGCTGTTCCTCCGGCTGGGCCTGCCGCAGCCGTGGACGCCGGCGACGGCGCCGACGCCGCTGGTCATCTACGGGGCGGCGTCGGCCGTGGGCATCTACACGGTGCAGCTGGCGCGGCGGGCCAACCTCCACCCGCTGATCTGCGTGGCCGGCAAGTCCGGCGCCCACGTCGAGCAGTTCCTGGACCGCGCCCGGGGCGACGCCGTCGTCGACTACCGCGCCGGCGACGAGGCCGTCGTCAGCGGTATCCGGGCCGCCGCCCAGGGCCAGAAGTTGCTGTACGCCTACGACGCCGTCAGCGAGAAGGGCAGCTACCAGAACCTGTGCCGGGTCCTGGCCGAGGGCGCGCGCATCACGCTCGTGCTGCCGTGGAAGGACTACAGCGAGATCCCGGCACACATCACGCCCTCCGTCACCATGGTCGGCTGCGTCCACGACGCCGACAAGGATTTCGGCTTCGTCTACTTCCGCTACATGGCCCGGGGTCTGCTGGAGGGCTGGTTCAAGCCCCAGCCCCAGGAGGTCATTCCCGGCGGGCTGGGCGGCATCCAGACGGCCATGCAGAATCTGCGCGATGGCAAGGCGAATGCGGTCAAGTACGTCTTCCGCATTGCCGAGACCGAGGGCGTCAAGCGCGAATAGGCAAATAGGGGACGTGGGCTGTGAGAACAATGGTGTTATTCGCACCGCAGCTCGCTTACTTGCCCTGTCACTCGCCTAAGTGGTGAACTAGAGTCCAGGCGTAGAGCTGTGAAGACCTAGTGTTTCCCATAGCGGTATGAGTCTTCACTTGGAGGATGAGTTATGGTAATTGCTTGATTCAGTCCAAAAAGGCCTACCTAGGCTATGGATCCGGTGGATGTCAGTCGCCTGATGCTTCATATCAAGTAGCTATAAAAGTCATCGAAGTATACCGTTCGGCACATTGAATCCTCTCTGCTTCATAGGCAGCATGTAGGGGCGTTTGAGAAGGTTGTACCATCATAGAAATGCCGTGGTTCACTGGCTCGAGGACGACGCCAACCTTTCAAATAAGGCTGGTTCGCTCGGAAATTCGAAGCCAGAAGTCGCTTGCGGTCCAGAAGATAGCACTCGATGCTTTGATCGGCTTTTGGTGGTTGATGATCGTGAATTCGTAACGTCGTAGCAGCTGGGTGGGGATGCGCGTCAGCCAGTGTGTTCACCATGAGTTAACTCATAATGAAAGGGGGGAACTGCGTACCTCAACAAAGATCTTGTTGAGTTCCATCATCGCAATCGGCTTCCCTAGACACTGGTACTTGCCAAACCCGAAATCGAGATCAACCACTATGTTCATCTTCTTGAGTTCGGCCTCGCTTGCCTCCAGCCACCTTCCGGGCCTGAAAACGTCGGCATCTGGACCCCAGATCTCTTTGGACCGCATGAGTCCGAAGAAGTTCATGCCTACTTGGGTGCCTTCGGGTATGAAGTGGCCGTGAAGTGAGTCGCCTCCCCGAGGTACCTGTTTGCTGCCCAGCCCCGTTACTGGTGGGTAGATTCGTAGACCTTCTTTGATGACGGCTTGCAAGTATGGCAAACTCTTGGCTTCGGTATCCGTGATCGGGTTGCTCAGTTGGCCTTCCACGAGCGCTCGATCAATCTCTCGCTTCAAATTCGTGTAGGCAGCAGGCGTCGTCAGCAGACAGAGTAGCGTCATGCAGATCGCTGTAGCGGTCGAAACGGAGCCGGCAATACTATAAGATGTAAGAATCTGCCTTGAAGCCGGGCACAGCAGTGACGGTATCTCACATCTGTACGAATACCTGCTGGGTCAGTTCAGTTGGTGTCATGCCACTGTGTATGAAGGCCTGCATCATATCCTTCTGAGGTTTCGCACCGGGTTTAAGCCGCTTGTTGACGAAGGACTTAGCCACGCTGCATCATATCAGCCCAGAATGGAAGACAGACTTCTCCTTGAACTCTTACCCCATCAGCCTGCCAAAGCCAATCTGATCGCCTTCGCTCGGAAGAAGCTTGCTCAATGGCCAGGTGTAGAAAATCTTGGTGAGCGACGGCATCACGGAAACAATATTCATAAAACCAAGAGATTCCTCGTGCATCTCATTGAAACGGTACATGTCATGGTCCTCGCGTAGATAGCCGAAAGCGCTACCAAACGAGATGTCGCCGATGACATCGAGCGTGAAGAAGGACACCTTCTGGAAGAACTGGACGGGGCGGTATTCCTTCGCATTGGACAGGTATTTGGTGTCGAGGAGCTTCATGAACTCAAGAATCTGGCGGTCAATACCGGCCCCGAATCCGAAACCCTCATTTTCCTTGCCGCCAAACTTGGGTGACAAACCGCGGTTAGCACTAACATCGGCATGTATACCGAGGGACCGGCAATATTGGGAAGGAAGATAGGAGACAAACATACAGCAGTGCCCATCTTGGCACGTAGGGCACGATGCTCGCCCTCATCGCGCAGCGACACGACCGTGTCTTCTCCCGGCACGATACGCCCAGTCTCGTAAAAGATGCCTTTTGTGTACGGCGAACGGACGGCGGACATCATCCGAAGCACATCGGGATCGGTGGAGAGGAGCTCATTGGGACCGATGCGTACGAGAGGGCCTGGCATATAATTAACATGGCTGCTCGGGCCCGACGTAATCAGATCAGTGACCGGTATTAAGTACCATAGTCTTCTCCCACCTTCCGCAGATGTTCGTGAAGCCTCCCGCTGAGGGCGTTCCGGACCAACCAGAGGCTGGAGATGGACGCCAGGAACGGGCCAGGGACATGCCGAAGACGGTACCAGGACCGAACGGAGAGGAACAGGAAGACGGCTAGGGCGAGGAGGCCGAAGTACAGCGCCAGTCTAGCGGTTGGCAAATCATGCAAGGCCACCGCCAGGGCCCTGATCGTCCCCATAGCTCAGCAGGCGCCGTGTGGACAGGATCGGTGTTGGTCGAGTGCGCCGCGTTCCCAGCAGGACGGTACCGAGTGAGAAGGCAGAGCTTAAAAAAGCTTAGTGAGAGCCGGCTAGCAAGGGTATCGGGGACGCGCCGACGGGATGTCTTTAGGTGTCTTAGGGTTACGGTAAGGTATGGGCCGGGAAGTGATTCTCGTGCCCTTCAAATACCTACCTAGGGTAGGTGCTTTTATTCCTGAGAATACTCGGGTGGGATGTTGGAGACGAGGAACGTGCTGTTTTGAAGAGGGGAAAAGAGCGACTTTGTCTTTCCATTCATTCCATTGCAACCCTGAGCTCGTGGACATCAAGAATGAGTCAATGTTGTTAGCAAGCGGAACACAAGCGCAAGGTTTGGGAAGCTGCCCACTTGCATGTTTGATGCGCACCTGCGTTCTTTCATCGATGGACAGGTAGTACCTGCCTACCTTAAGTCAGGTCGTCACTGGCAGGTGAACGACCTCGGAGTGGCCACCAGATGCCAGGGACGGTCGCCATTTCCCAGCACCACAGACCTGGGACCGTAAGGTAGCATGAAACTGCAAGCAGGTGCGAGCCAGAACGCGCGCCACATGTATGAGCGCGGCGTTAAGCACTCGGCCAGCAGTGGCGCGCGGGGGATGTCGTATTACGGCTAAGTCAATACCTTAGGATGGAAGGTAAGAGACAACGGCGAGTGCCTGTCCCTGCACCGAACCTTTTCCCCTGGCGGATATACCGCCGTCGTCAGGAACATGCTGTATTATGATATAAGTCCATCCATTTTTGAGCTGTGATCGAGGGAAAGCAGTGGAAAGAACTTGACAAGGGGTTTGGCCAATTATCGGATTATTACCTTTCAGATATCCCAGCACGTGAAGACAGTTTGACTCGCATCTTTAGTTTGCCCACTGCAGAGTGTTTTGCGATGGATGGCTTTGCGCAATCCATCGACGGCAATATTTCATTCAAGACTTTCCGCCAGAAGTTCGCGCTCCGAGGAAGGGTGGTGTTTGCAGTGGGATCGTCGCGTGAATGGCGACTCTTCCATCGTAATAACAAGCCTGTCGGATAATCACTGTGCACTCGATCGTTCGATCGTGTTATCGCTTAATCATGCTCGCAGTAGGTATAATCATATGGATAGTGAATATCCCAGCTCATGTTTTGCGACTCGGAGGCTATTAGCCAACTTGCCCAAGCAGATGCGTCACCCTTAACCCTTCAGGCGAGCCACACGAACGCCATGTCAGTTGGTTACTTAGTTTGGGTCAACGATCGCAAATGAGTGCCTGACGTTGGATTACATGCTGACATGCCACGCCGTCTTGCAGCGAGGCATCTCACCATGCCGCAACCCAGCAGCCTGATAGGATCGGAGATACGGAGTAGAGGAAGCAAATCCAGACTCTGCCAGACAAGGTATGAGAAGCCCTTACTTCACGGATCCTGAAAGCAGGAGAAGCGCAACCCATTCACTACCTGCCAGGAGGTAGGCAAACTCATCCGCCTCTCAGGTGTCGTACAGCCAGTCCTCCCTCGGATGGAAACCGGATCGCCCTCGTGGCCAACTTCCAGCCAGTTCGATTGTCCGGCCAAGGAAAATGGCTGAAGGAGTTCCGCGCGAGTCTTGTTTGGCTTCCGTTGCACTGCATAGTGTGGCCCAAGAGGCAGGCTGCTATCCTGTGTAGTAATATAGGATCACGCGCATACCGGTCGGAGCTTGAGTGCATGTGAGACCTGGCGTGGTAATGCATGCCTGCTGTCGGCTGGGGGCTGTATATTACCAACACCCATGTAAGTACCTACCAGCTTTCAGCAGTAGGCCCGAGGCAGCACGCACCTCGCAGTTGGGCGCCGCCTCTGCTCGGGACTCCCACACACTCGCGGATGTGGAATCCCGAGCAATAGACTGAACATTAGGTTTGGGCCCGGCCTCGAATTACGTATGGCATCGGGAGGACGCCATCGCGCTATCGACCCTACTAGCCAAGTCATGTAGAAAGAGGTCGGCTGAACAGGTGTCGCACAATCCATCATGAGGACGCCTCTGTCGGGCTCTCTGTCTCTCGGCTTAGCAGGCTTACGAAGTTAAGCGACACATCCTCCTCGACGAATTCCCTCGAAGCCCGATTTCCAGCGATACATACCCTCGCAACGCTACCATGATGGGCGACAGGACGAGTAAGTCGTTGTAGAGAATCCAAATTCCGCACGTCCAACGGCTCGGGGGTCTCCAAACAGCTAGAGCTGCCGTATCTGGCCTCGGTTACTAATGGAAATGTATGCAGATCCCCAGCGCAGAGCCAGCTGTAGTGGCAGCACGACGGACACCATCGTCACGTCAGCGACCGATACCGATTCCCAGCGCACGCTGATCGAGGCGGGCGGCTCGGACGAGGATGATGAATTCGCGCCGAGCGACTACGATGATGCGTCGATTGCCGAGTCGACGTCGTCGGTCGGCACGAGCGTGTACGAGCACTCTTACTGCCACGGGAGACGGTACCACAGGTACAAACATGGCCGATACCCGATACCCAACGACGAGGTCGAGCAGAACCGCGAGGACATGTTGCACGCCATGATGTTGGAGGCGACCGATGGCAAATTGTTCTTTGCGCCGATCGGTGGCCATCCGCACAAGATAATCGACCTCGGTACGGGTACTGGCATCTGGGCGGTCGAAATGGCGGATAAGTATCCTTCGGCCGAAGTATTAGGCATCGGTAAGGCGAGAAGCGATCGTGGAGCAGAGCATCGAGGACATTAATAGTAACTTCGAAGCAGACTTGAGTCCTATTCAGCCCTATTGGGTTCCGGCTAACTGCAAATTCCTACTCGATGATGTAAGTGAGCAGCAGCAGCAGCAGCAGCAACACCGCTCGGGTCTGCTGGTGTCTTGGGTGTCTAGTACCGAGACTCACAACGTCCACACAGGTTGAAGACAGCTGGGAGAACGGCCCCGACTGGGATTTCGCCCATATGAGGAACATGATCCCCATATTGAAGTTGGTGATTCCCTCGGGTCGGCGACTATGGGTAGTCGGACAACAGCTGACTGAGAGCCGAATGCAGAGATCCGCTCAAGGTCTTAAAAGACGTATTTCAGTGAGTGTTCTCACTCCGAAGCTCCCTTGCGTCCTGTTGTCGTACATCGGGTAGCACAACTGACCGGCCATCCCTCAGCAATCTCAAGCCGGGCGGTTGGGTCGAGCTTCAGGATGTCGACGGCATGGTCCACTGCGACGATGACACATTACCTCCCGACTGGCCGGTGCTGCAGTTCACTGAGTTGATGGTGGAAGCCTTCTCGAAGCTCGGGACAAAGTCGCATGCGGCCGTATTCGGGGGCCAATACCTGGCCGAGTGTGGGTTTGTCAACATTCAACACCATACCATCAAGTTGCCGTACGGGACATGGCCGAAGGACAAGTACGTGTCTCCCCGGAGTTTGTCTGTTTGCCCTTGAGGTTGGTTGGACGGTTACACTGACCCGTAAGTGCGAGGCATTCCAGAAGAACGAGGTTGGTCGGCATGTACTACAGAACGGCGGCAGAGCAGTTCTTCCCAGCCAGTAAGTACGATCCCCGAAGTCCCGAACTGGCAGAAGGAGAGGTTCCAGGAGCACAGCGGAGCCGCCCACCAAGGACCAACGTGACCCCCAAATGTTGGAAACCCCTTGAACCCCCCAACTTCAAGAACTTCGGGAGCCCCTGAGCTCCATTATTCTGGCCGATAAGCTTGAAAGCAGGCTTAACTTGACGCTTCCCAACCTAACGTACCTACCCTTGTGGATGAGCGGGCGGGCAGGCTGACGAGGACCGGGTGCAGTGGGTGCCATCCAACTTCCGCTGCTCGGCTGGCAGCCCGAAGAGATTGAGGTCTTGTTTGCGAAATGTCGAAACGCGATGCGCGACCCAGACGTCCACGCCTAGTACGTCGACCCCATCTCTCATCTCCCACCTCTCATCTCCATCTGAGCGGTGGCTGACCCAGCATTTGTTCTAGCGGGATGATGCACTTCTGGTCTGGACAGAAGCCCCCGATCCAATGAAAGCGAGTCCTGGATGACGACGGAATGGAAACAAGAGGTTCGCCAAGAGCAGAAGAGCCCCCGCCATGCTTCCCGAAGCGAAGCGACATTGGCCACGCCGATGACGACCACGGCACTGTGGTGTCTGAGCTGGGAATTGCGAGGGAGGAAGGGTGGTAGGAGGGCGACTGTGCGTCGCGTAGTATGGCTGAAGGGCTGGGTTGAAACGGACTCTGAACGGGCAACACCATCCAGAACAGGTAGCGCCGTCCGATATCAGCAGACGATGGGGTCACTTTTGGTGAAGGGGATGGTGCCAAGATGTTTTGGGGCTGGTGAAGGGCTAGGGTTTTCAGCGCCCAGGCCTGTCCAAGATGGCACAGAATGCGGTGGCCCACCGTCCAGAAGGCCCTGGAACTGCGCAACACACTCGCTACCTTAGCCGCGAGGCCCACAAATCGAGAAACAGCTTGGCATTCGATCTGGCACAAGGGCTCTGACAAGACCCCCCCAGCAAGCCCGGGAGATGCTCAGGACAGGCTTGACAGGGCCTAGGAGCGACAACGTTCTGGCGAGCCTGGTTTGGTTGCCTGGGCTGGCAGGCTGGATTGGCTCGCTTGATATCAACCGCGCCCGGCAGATCGCAAGATCGCAGTGATTTACGCACTACCTTGGTACTGAGCCTTGGATGAGTGATCACCAGCCCCTTCCACTACTGCTTCTTGGTGTTTTGGCAGTTTCAGCCGAATCGAGGAAGTATCCGGCACTTACACAGCTTCCGTACGCAGGTAAGGTATTGATGACTGCACTTTGATGATGTCGCCGGCATGGCGGGCGATCGGTCGGAATAACCTCGTGTAGATCTAGGTAAATCAATTACCCTACCCCGCCATGTTGTTTCTCTCGTTCGTATCAGTCGTGGACTATACGACTGCCCATAGCTACGGGCGCAACGATGCCGAGTTTGGCGTATGTGGACTGCCACAGTATTTTTATAGTTGATGATCTCATATCGTCACCTTCGTCCGAACAACCTGGAATCCCTCATCCAGAAGTAGGCAAAGTACTAAGTAGGTAGGTACCGAAAGGAGGTATACCATACCACCTCTTATTATTTGTTGCCAGCGCAAGGTAACAATAAGGCAGGCGGGCAACGCGGGCAACGCAACAGCCAGCCACGAACGGGTCAAGCGGGAGTGAAATTCATTCATTTGCCCAGTGACCACCCCTGCCAACTGTCAAACCCGGAGGAGACATAGAGTGGAACCCCTGGTGATGGCTCAGCCAGTCAGTTAAGCGGTGCCCGACTCCGAACTGCGAGAAAGACGTCTGGATGCTGGATTGGACTTCAGCCAACCCCAACCCAACTTTAGTTTACGTTTGGTATGCCTTTTGAAAGCCTGTACCAATCTTGCCAGTGTACCTGCAGGCGCGCTTCCGCCCATCGGCACTTTTTTGCCAGAGTACCTACTCCAGGTCTTTGGCGGCGATCCTAGCGGATGAGCAAGGGGGCTCTTGGGGCTGGACAAGGTTATCCAACCGGTTACCAGGGTCCTACGCCCTGGCACGCCTGGCTTGGGTAGCATTCGAGCATCTCAGGGGAGTCCAAGCAGTCCGAGGTTGGTGGGTCCCGTATGCACTGACGGCACGCAACGTGGTCCCGTGTTGGTGCTGCTCAGGCGGGTGTTCGAGAGCTTCCTGCCAGCCCACCATTGTGACACAAGAGGCGTTGGAGATAGCCTCATGCTACGGTACTGCCAGGCCTGCCCTCCCCGGTCGCTGTCCCTGGTCAGTGCCAATACGTGGCGCCCGCTATGATCGTGGAGATCTCATCAGGATCTCCGTCGTTATATAGGCCGCCGCCCGGCTTGAGGAAGCCCTTTCCATCATTCCATTCTGCATTCCGGTCTCTTCTCTCTACATCCTAGTTTCTGTTCGTTGTCAGCGATCCTGCGGATCCTTTTCCTTCTCCAAGCCTCTCTTTTACCGTATTTGCTTGTTGTCTTTTTTACACAGTAGATCTGTGCAGGCCACCTCTTTCATACGCCTTTCAACATGCCTTCCTACACTTCTATCCTCTCTCTCAGTGCGCTCCTGGCGCTTGCCCAGGGCCACTCCCAGATCATCAACGTCCAGGGTCTCGACGACTCCCCCAACAGTGTCGGCTTCCAGGTCCAGCCCAACATTGCCCGGAACTGCACGAGTATTAGCCCGTGCCAGCAGGACGCTACCATCATTCGTGATGCCGAGATCGCCTCTAACGTCGTGAACGAGTGTGGACGCACGGAGCTGGGCGGCAACATCGACATCGGCGAGAACACCGAGAACGCGTTGGCAGCCGGCAAGGTCACTCAGGTCCAGAGTGGCACCCAGATGACTGTCACTATCCGTATGTACCCCCCTTTTTCTCAGCCCGATGACCAGCAAAACAGCGTAGCTAACAAGAAGCAGACCAGGTCAACGCCGATGGTGCCGGCCCTTACACTTGCGATCTGGTCGAGCAAGGAAACACTGGAATCATCTCCCAGAACCTGACGGTTGAGGACAACGTCCCGGGCAAGAACGGCTTCTCGCAAGAGAAGTTCAAGGACTTCGAGATGAAGGTCACCATGCCCGACAACTTCAAGTGCACCGGTTCCTCTGCCGGAAACGTCTGCACCGTCCGCTGCCGCAACAACGCCCTGGCTGGTCCCTTCGGTGGATGCTTCCCCGTCCAGCAGGTCGACCAGGGCCAGGGTGGAGGCCAGGACAACGTCGCCGCCGAGATCCCCACCGCCGCCTCTCTGTCCAAGATCGAGGACCAGGTTGCGGTAGACAAGGAGCAGCTGCCCGATGCCATTGAGGCTAACGAGAACGCCGGCGAGCCTGCCGCGTTGTCCGCTGCTGCTGTCGCCCAGAGCGCTGCTGGTCTCCAGGTTACCACCTCGCAAGCCCCGACTCAGACTGTCGCTGTCAAGCTGGGCGGCTCTGCTGCTGCGGATTCCGGCAACAACGGCAACGGCAACGGCAACGCCAACAACAACGGCAACGGCTTCGGCGGCGGCTTCGGCGGTGGCAACAACCCCTTCTCCAACTTCTTCGGCAACAACAAGGCCCGCGCCGTCAAGCCCTTCCAGGCATGATTTGCCTCAGCTGATGGAGTTGCGCAGCGAAACTGATAGATCCACCCCTGTCTCGTTTGAAAGCGAGGTTGGGGGGCAGCTGAGCACGCCGTTGACGCTCCAAGGACGCCGCAAACTACTGGATACCCGCGGCGCTGGGACTTGGGAGAGGGGCGTGGCGAGGGCGTGTACAAAGCTATGACTGTGTATCTATTTACTTGTGTTTAGAGAAGGAAGGGATAATCACCAAGAAGACCGTGAACCAACACTGTTGCTGATTCTCCGTGATCTGTGGCTGCATCCCAGCGCTACCTATGCGTGACATTCTCCAGGCCACACGGGATACCTCACTCACCGCGCAAGAGCCGAGAGAGTCGCGATCTAAGAAAAGTGACGAGGTGTTACCGACAAGCGAAAACACTATCAACCCGTTGCATGTGTGTGGTCCTCGAAACACCACCATGTAGCGGTGCACTGCCAAGCCGTTATGTATCGGTTTCAAGTTGCCCAGAGGGTCAGTGGTTTCAACGGCGTCGCAGCCGACGAGAACTCCACAGTTACCAGAAGTATCTGACGAGAAGTACAATACCTTCTCGAACGAGATACCCGCCTTACGGGGCCCAAAGTCATTCGATAATGTAGTCCGCGGGACAACAGCTTGCGCGCTTGCCTCTCGGACTCGGCTCAACTCGCAGCCAGATGTAACGTCTGCTATTCGTATACGCGGGGCAGAATCTACCTAGGTACAAAGCGACACTCTCGACAAAGTAGTGCCGAGTCCGAGCTGAACAGATGCACAAGATGCCATGACCTGCTATCGAACGTCGGCCGGAATTTAACACCTCGGGGCGCGGCGATTGGGGATCGGGATCGTGACGTAAATTGAACCGGGCCGGACGAGAGTGCTGACGGAGTTAACGAACGCCCTCTTCGGTATTCGACATCGGCGCCCACCAGGGCCGGTGTCTCTCTTCTCATTAGCTTCGGTGTTGCAGTTAGTCCGACTCAGCTCCTTCTCACGACGAAGGAAAGTGGTGTTACCCGCACGAAAACCAGGGGCGGCGTGATGGCAGCTCGACCTCCGAGGTTAGGCATGGAGTAGAGGTCGAACGGGGCTGAACAACCGGCACGGGGAGAATGCAGATAAAAGTCACGACGGCGCGCTTATTTTGCGAATGGCGGGAGGTCAGATCACAACGACTACTATTCAAGAAACTCCTTAAAGCACCACTACTCTAAGCCATCAACAGCCGACACACCTCCTCAAGCCCTCGCCATCCACTTCCCAAACCACCAACAATGACCACCGCCACCACCACCACCAGCAGCAGTGGCACGCACCTAGCCGCGCTCTCGCGCGGCAAAGGGCAACGCCTAGTCGTCAGCCCGCGGCCGACGCCGACCCCGGGGCCGGACGAGGTGCTGGTAGCGGTGAAAGCGGTAGCGCTGAACCCGATCGACATCCACTGCCGGGACGCGGGGTTCAGGATCGCGGCGTACCCGGCGGTGTTCGGGTCGGACATCGGGGGCGTGGTGCTGGCGCTCGGCTCCGGCCTCCCCCGCGACCACCCGACCCTGCGGCCCGGGACGCGCGTGGCGGCGTTCGCGCCGGCGTTCGCGACGCGCGGCGACCCCGCCCACGGCGCCTTCCAGGCCGTCGTGCCCGTGCCCGCGCACAGCGTGGCGGCGGTGCCGGCGGGCGTGAGCCACGCGCAGGCGGCCACGCTGGGCATGGCCGTGGTCACCAGCGGCGTGGGCTTCGACAACATCGGGGTGCCGCGGGAGCGGAAGCTTCTGCGCGCGGACGGGGCGGCGGAGGAGGCGTTCCTGGTCTGGGGCGCCGCCACCAGCGTCGGCTCGCTCGCCGTGCAGAAGGCGCGGGCCCTCGGGTTCGCGGTGTACGCGACCGCCGGCCCGGCGCAGCACGCGTTCGTCCGCGGCCTGGGCGCGCGCCGCGTGTGGGATTACCGGGACGCCGGGGCCGAGGACCGGATCGTGGGGCGCGCGCGCGCGGACGGCCTGGGCTTGCGGTTCGGCTTCGTCGGGCAGGGCGATGCGGCCAGGTGCCAGCGCGTCGTCCAGGCGCTGCGGGGCGACGCCGTGGGCAGGATCGCCAGCGCCCCCCGGGTGCCGGCCGGCTTGCCCGCCGTGGACGGCGTCGAGGTCAAGTTCGTGCAGGCGGAGTCGGCCGAGGAGCACCTCGGGTTCGCGTTTGCCTGGCTGGCGGAGAAGCTCAGGTCCGGCGAGGTCGTCCCGAGTCCCCCGCCTAAGGTCATTGGCACCGGGTTGGATAAGATCAATGAGGGCTTGGATATGCTGGCCAAGGGTGTTAGCGGGACCAAGCTTGTTGTTGAGCTTGAAGATTGAACGGAAGAGCGGACTGATGAAGTCGTGGCATGGTGCTTGTGGATGGGGTTGTTTTGGAACGTTATGAGCTTTCGATGCATACATACTTCACTCGCTATATGCTGCGGTCAATGTGCGATGGCATGCACCATTGGTCTTGAGGGTCTTCTAGAATGATAGGGGAAAGGATAATCGGTATAGTGGTGATTATCCCATCCGTTGAGGAAGTAGGCGAATTACAAGCACGGCGGACACTTTTGCGCACCCTTTCTTGAACATATGGGCCAGCAGCACCTTGAACCTGCTTTTCCTAACGTCTGGCCACCTCTAAGATGTCCAGTGCATGACTAGACGGCTTGTCGTGGGCGTAGTTCGAGCCCGTGGCTTTGAAATATTTATGCGAAGTCCAACTTCATCGCCAGCTTGAAGCCCCAGAACAGCATCGCGCCGAGGGAGATGAGGTTTAAATGGATTGTCATTGCATGACTTCGCGAGAAGTTCCTGTTGAGCTCTCGCATCTCATCGCTCACAGGAACGTCATCCAACAGCTTCCCCTCGTCGCGGATCTCTGTGTTGCGGTCAGCGCCAGTCTTGAATGATTGCTTGGGCGGGTGTAGGTTCCGCTCACTTTGCTCGACACGCTCAAGCATTATCTTTCGCGTACGGGGCCCGTAAACAGCGACATTTAAAAGGGTGGCGACTCCAGCTATGGTGTAGGGAATCCAGTTGCCGCGCTTGGCGATTAGAGAAAAGGGACCGCGTGGAGGAATAGTCAGGGCGGCGACGAGCAGGAGCACCGCTTGAACCCGGAAGTATATGGGAAAGAGGCGCTTCTGTAAGTCGACAAATGCGCTCCTTGGCAGTGATCGGTAGCAGATCTTGGTCACAATGAAGCTCTGGTAAAGCGTCGACCCGAGTAGAGCCGAGTAGCAGAGGAGGTGCAGAGGTTCTAGGAAGCGCGCCATGCTTAGTGAAGTCGTTGGATCGATCAAGAAACGCTTGGGTATGATCATGGCGTGGGTGAGTATGCAGAGATGAACGAGAGCGCTGCGGCCGACGTGATTGCCTTTATGTATTGTGAAGCATGATTCATATTGACGGCTTACGCCGAGCATGCTCGGAGGCTGCAGCTGGGACGGCCTGACTCTTTGTGCCGCTGAGGCTGAAACTCCGAAGGTCATCGGAGCTTGTCTGAGGAGACGTAAGGACACCCAGTATCATGCAACAACCAATGTCGCTGGAATACATAGTGATCTTGCCATAGGGACAGGCATTCAAATTCAATCATGCGATGGTCTCGCGTGAAATCAGTAACAGGGAGATGTGGTCTGGGCGCTTCATAAGCACCTATTCTCGGGGACTCACTCCTGTTCATATCCAACCCAGGATCTCCTGAATGCCGGTTAAAAGTTCATTCTCATCTTTAAGAGGTCTTTTTGGACGATTTCCTCCTTCTTCGAGAAGAACTCCTCCATATCCCACATGGCGGTGATGTACCTTCCAGCCAACCACTCCTGTCGCTGGGTTGTCAAGAATGCAATGGTGTCGCCACCAAGTGCAGGGCTACATGTAAGCCAGGCTTCGTGACATTTGATTAGCGACCCTTCTCAGACTGCAGCACATGCCACTGTCAGGGTGCCCTTACCTTGCGTTTCGTCCGGTAATCGGCGAGCCAGATCTGTCGCGACTCTGTCGTATCTGTCAGCCAAGTGTCTTCGGCGGCTAGGTTGCCTCCATTGGGGGATTGAAGACTTACCCGCCCGGATGGATTGAGTAGGCGAGCAATCCCTATGTCCCTAATCAGTAAGACGGACAGCTGGAGCTCGGGTCGCGTGACGAGAAGCTGACCTGCTCGGCGTACTCGGCCATCAGGAATTCCATGAGTCGAAGCAGGGCGAACTTGCTGATCTGATAACTGCTGCCGCCGGTGTGAAAGTGCATAGCACCGGTGGAGGACAGACTGATGATTGTCTTGTCGCCGCCCTTGAGCATGAGTGGCAGGAAGGCTTTGGCAACCAAGTACCCACCACGGAGGTTGACCTCGAAGCTCTGCCACCACTCATCCTCATCGCCATCGAGGATCTTGTCGTACTTGGCCAGGAAGCCTGCGTTGCTGATAAGAATATCCAGGCGACCCCATTGGCTTTCCAACCTATCTGCCGCTCGAGACACGCTGGCGCGATCAGCAACGTCGACTTGCAAGTCCAGTATCTGGGGCGTTTGCTTATTGGCATGCGCGGCGGCCTCTTCGAGCTCGGCAACGACACCTGGAGCGCCCGAGCGTGAGGCAACGGCAATATGAGAAGCCCCGGCTCGCGCGTATGAGAGTGCGATTCCTTTGCCGATGCCTTTGTTCCCGCCGGTTATCAAGACAGCCTTTCCCGTACAGTCGGCGTGGCTGAGAGGATTGATGTAGTCGTAAGTGTCATAGCGGACTGTCTTGGTAAATCCAGCACCCCATTTTGGGGGGACTGGAGGATAACCTTCTGAAGACAGCTTCTCTTGCAACCACTTTTCCGACATGATTTTCAGGTCATACAAAGTTTTATTCCAGCAAAGTACCTAAGGACGGGAGGACGGAGTAAAAGAGATGGATATCCATGACTCTGTCAGCCTCCGAAACCGCTTTGCAGGACCAACTGGCAACGACCGGGTTCGACAGCTACCTTGCGTCAAACACATCCCGGCAGGTGGTCGCGTATTACCAAGATTGGCACCTGCCTTGGTGAACGTCCGACTGAGGTTACTGACATCAGAGGTTCAGTCAATTCCACCCTCAAGATGGTCAATAATAGTGAGGTTGAAGTTAAAGGAGAGGCTAGCAGACAAGCTGGCTTGCTGGCGGCACTGCAGGTAACAGCGAAACAGCTGAGGTAGGTATACCTAGCAAGCCTAGGTCACACACTGTGGACCCCAGCACGTCGGCGTCGTGCAAATGCCGACGAGAGAGGAGCTAATCCAAATGTAGCATTTATCCCACATTCACCGCCCGGCAGAAAATGTTCACCACCAAAATTTTGGATTGCGCTGCCAAGCGGGTATCCAGTGCTAAGGTCTTGAAAGGCGCTGGACCGGGAGAGCTTCGTCGCATACTGCCGTTGCATCACCATTTTTCCATTTTCAATCCACCCACAACCGCGTATTGCGGTTCTTCAGACATCTATCAAGATGCCTCGAAAAGCGGTGTACGTACTCAAATGTTCCAACAGCAGCAATGCGCCGCTGACTTTCATCGCATAGGGACTCGCGCATTCCCGCTCTTATCCGCAATGGTCTGCAGGAATCCAAACGGAGCTTCTTCGTCGTTGTCGGCGACAGGGCCAAGGATGTCATTGTCCATCTTGTTAGTGCTTCGTCGTACTCGCGCCTATCATGGCTGTTACTGATTGCTGCAAATGTATAGCACTATATTATGTCCACGGCAGACCTGAAGCAGAACAAGTCGGTGCTATGGGCATATAAGAACAAGTTGTTGGGCTTCACGAGGTGCGTTATGCTCACTACACATGCCGGTGTAATGCTGCGTAAGGGATTTAGAAAGTAGACTGACTAACATGCCGGCGCAGTCACCGAAAGAAGCGAGAGACCAAGATCAAGAAGGAAATCAAGCGCGGCATCCGTGAAGCCAACTCCGAAGACCCCTTCGAACTCTTCGTCTCCCTCCACGATATCCGATATGTCTACTACAAAGAGACCGAAAAGATCCTCGGTAACACATACGGCATGTGTATCCTGCAAGACTTCGAGGCCATCACCCCCAACATTCTCGCCCGCACCATCGAAACCGTACAGGGAGGTGGACTTTGCATTCTGCTGTTGAAGGGCATGAACAGTTTGAAACAACTCTACTCCCTATCTATGGATGTTCATTCGCGATACCGAACCGAAGCCTACGATGATGTTGTTGCCAGATTCAACGAGCGCTTTTTGCTGTCCTTGGGCAGCTGCGAAAACTGTCTGGTCATCGACGACGAGCTCAACGTCTTGCCCATATCTGGCGGCAAAGGCGTGAAGCCACTCCCACCACCGGACCGCGACGAACCGAAGACCGAATCGCAGAAAGAGCTAGAATCCATCAAAGACTCCCTACAAGACACCCGTCCCGTTGGGCCTTTGATCACACTTGCTCGGACTGTGGACCAGGCCAAGGCCCTGTTGACTTTCGTCGATGCCATTGCCGAAAAGACCCTACGGAACACTGTGACTCTGACGGCAGCCCGTGGACGAGGCAAGTCTGCTGCCCTTGGTGTTGCCATCGCAGCAGCTGTCGCCCACGGGTATTCCAATATCTTCATCACGTAGGTTACACTGATCACTCAAAGCCATGTAGTTTCTGCTTGCATGAGATATTCATTGTGCTGACGGACCATAGGTCACCATCACCCGAAAACTTGAAGACTCTGTTCCAATTCATCTTCAAGGGTTTCGATGCATTGGGCTACTCAGACCACACCGATTACTCCATCATACAATCCACGAACCCCGACTTCAACAAGGCGATTGTCAGGGTCAACGTGCACCGGGCGCATCGCCAGACCATTCAGTATATCCGGCCACAAGATGCGCATGTCCTGGGCCAGGCAGAGTTGCTCGTTATGTAGGATTGCTCTCCCTGCCGCTTCGAAAAACATCCGATACTGACATGCAATAAAGTGACGAAGCCGCTGCGATACCGCTGCGTAAGTCCGGAGCATGCGATTGTTGGAGATATCAGATACTAACCATTTGGTACAGCGCTTGTAAGGAAGTTGATGGGTCCATACCTGGTTTTCATGGCTTCAACAATCAATGGGTAGGTGATTGGCGTTCTTTTTCCAGTCGCGCTATACTTACTCCTGCCAGTTATGAAGGTACCGGTCGTAGTCTGTCCCTGAAGTTGGTCAAGCAACTGCGAGAGCAATCCAGGGCCGGGCCGATCAGCAACGGCACCGAAGTCACAGATCGTGCCAGCGGTAAAGCCGCCAAGGTAAAGGACGAAAATTACCAAGGTGGGCGTTCGTTGAGGGAGATCACCCTCTCAGAACCCATTCGGTATGCCCAGGGAGATCCCGTAGAGAAGTGGTTGAACACCTTGCTATGTCTTGACGCCACGGTTCCTCGTTCCAAAATCAACACCCAAGGCTGTCCAGACCCGGAAGCGTGTCAACTCTTCAAGGTGAACCGAGACACCCTGTTCTCCTTCCACCCGGTCTCTGAGAAGTTCCTCAACCAGATGGTCGCCATTTACGTGTCGAGTCACTGTAAGTCGAGCTTACTGCATCCGACTACTGAGAACTACGTTTTTGCTAACACGATCAAGACAAAAATACCCCTGATGATTTGCAATTGATGAGTGACGCCCCTTCTCACGAACTCTTCGTTTTGACGGCGCCAATTGCAGAGGCGGGCCGGCTTCCCGAACCGCTCTGCGTGATTCAAGTGGCGCTGGAAGGAAAGATCAGCCGACAGAGTGTCTTGAATAGTCTCAGTCGGGGTTCGCGTCCTGCTGGTGACCTCATTCCATGGTTGGTCACTCAGCAATTCCAGGATGACGAATTTGCGTCTCTGTCCGGTGCCAGAGTTGTCCGTATCGCGACCAACCCCGACTACGTTTCTATGGGATATGGCAAGAAAGCCCTCGAGCTGCTTGTCAGCTTCTATGAGAACAAGTTCGCCAACCTCTCCGGGGACGGAGAACTGGCCGCAGAGGAGACCATGGTTCGGGTTACCGATGCCGAGCTGGCGAACGCCTCGCTCCAAGACGAGATCAAAGTCCGCGACATCAACAAGATGCCGCCCCTCTTTGCCAAGTTATCCGAGATCCGACCAGCAACTCTCGACTACGTTGGCGTCAGCTATGGCTTAACGCAACCACTGCACAAATTCTGGAAAAATGCAGAGTTCGCTCCGGTCTACCTTCGCCAGACCGCCAACGATCTTACTGGCGAGCATACCTGTGTGATGCTTCGGCCCTTGGAAACGAGCGACGATCGCACTTGGCTTGGTGCTTACTCGCACGATTTCCACAACCGATTCTTGTCGCTATTGTCCTACCAATTCCGAACCTTTGCTTCCATAACGGCGTTGAGCATCGATGAGTCTGCGAATGCAGGCGCCCGACTGGATCCCTCGACCACCCCAACCCCCCTTACCAAGGAGGCTCTGGACTCGGCGCTCTCGCCATTCGACATGAAGAGGTTGGACTCATACTCCAACAACATGCTCGACTACCATGTCATCCTCGATCTGGTACCAACGCTGGCTGGGCTCTACTTCAAGGGCCGAACCAAGGCCAATGTCAGGCTGACGGGTGTGCAGCAAGCCATTCTGCTAGCAGTTGGCCTGCAACGTAAAGATATTGATATTGTGGCTGATGAGCTGTCGCTACCCACGTCTCAACTTCTGGCTATGTTCATCAAGATCATGAAAAAGATGACTACGCATTTTGGATCGCTTGTTTCCGGCGCTATTGAGGCGGAGATGCCCGATCCCGACTCCATTGGCGTCAGTGTGGCAAATGCCAGTGGTGTACACGACGACGAACAAGTAGACACGCGCTTTGCTCCGCTGGAAACGTCGTTGGAAGATGAACTGGAGGAGGGCGGCGATGAGGCACTCAAAGAGCTCCGACGGAAACAAAGAGAGCTCATCGACTCTCTCCCCTTGGACCAGTAAGACCTCCATAACACGACTGCTTGCTCCGGTTGCTAACAGAACTTGGTAGATACGAGGTAGAAGGCGATGCGCCGGAATGGGAGGATGCGGAGAAGCAAGTGCGTAATGCCAGCAAGCGTGGTCAGAGCAACGCGACGGTGAGCGTCAAGTCGAGCAAGCCCAAGCGGAAAGCGGGTCAGACGGCGGCGGAAGTGTACGAAGAAGCATTTGGTGACGGGGCGTCGCGTAAGAAGGCGAAGAAGTCAAAGAAGGGCCAGTGATTACTGATCTTGGAGTCTAACCGAACTCTTGTACATACCCAAGCATGGTCTAGGCGTTTCCGGCGTTCGGAATAGGAAAATTACGGGAGATATCCATCTTTCGTATGGTGGCCTACCCCCTAACCCAATATCATGGAGTTGAGAGCTGCTTCGTTGCCACGATGGTCCGCGGATAACGGTATGGATCAAAGGGGGATGAGACTTTCCAGGATATCTGGTACCCACGATGGCATCTACTTTCGTTTCTGAATGCTTCTCTATTACCCTGCTTGACATATCGTGTTTGCTTCACGAGGCTAGTCAAAGGATGCTGAAGACGGGAATCGACCACGGCTAAGGGTGGATCAAACGCCGGTTAAGGTACGTGAAGACTCGGCGATCTACATAAGGTAGTAAGAGCGTAGAAAACCTTGCCTTCCTCCCCAAGCCTCCAAGGTCGATGAAACTACAAGTCTTTGAACGGTAGTTGGACTTCGGTCTTCAGAAGGCGACGGTACCAAGCTTTCGGTACGGAGGACGGAGGAAGAGGAGGACGAGGGTCCGAAGGGGCGTTGTTGATGTGTGGCAGGGGTTCCAGATGCTCCACTGTTTCGTCCGAACAAGTGTGGAGGTTTGGATCCAGATCTCATCCAGGGTTTGCCGTGTCCGTGCCAGAGCCAAAGACGAGAACACGAGCTTGCAGCAATGGTAGCGACAGGCGCTGGCACGGCAAGGCGCCTCACGATGCTGGAGAGAAGCAGAGGAGCCGATCTTCCACCAATAGCTCGGAAGCCCAGACCTGGAAGATGTTGAATTCTATGGTCGGCCGTCGGTCGTGGTCTTGCAGCGCGTTAGAGATGCCCGACCCCGGCCACGGCCACGGCCACGACCCCTAACAGGGCTTCTTCGACGCTGAACGAGAGCAGGGTTTCAGCCAAGACCACTTTCATGCGCTGCACGTTCCACGACGCCTCCTGCTCTGCCAACGAGGCCTGTCTTGAAGGTATCACGAGAGTATCATGAGCAGCGAGGAGGTGCTGGGGAGGGCGAGGGCGAGGGCGAGGGCGAGGTCGACATTGGGCAGACGAACGCGAACAAGACCAGGAAGACCAGGAAGACCAGGAAGACAAGGAAGACAAGGTAAGATGGGATGAGTTGCAGTCTCCACGAAGATCATCGCACATAAGATCTACGATTTCCCGCGTGGTTTAACATCAATGCCTCACTCTTCATCCCAACATCCTACCAATCACCACCAACTACCTACCTTAGCTACTTGCTACCTACCTCTCACAGCCGTGCTGTGTCGTTCACTTCTTCAACGCTCGTTTGAATACCAACTTAAGTAATCAATCAGCAACACACGATCGTTGACGATCATTCACATTACCCAACCACCATCATATAAACCCACCACCCAATCCACCAACTCGCCACCATGCGCTTCTCCATCGCCGTGATCGTCGCCTCGGCGGCCTACGCCCAAGCCGGGCTCTTCTCGCAGCAGACGTTCGACGAGATCTCGATCTCGGGGGGCACGGCGGGCAACGCGCAGCAGGAGGCGCTGGCGGTGTTCGGGGTGCTGGCGGACGCGGACCCGGCGACGCTGGAGCAGGACGACATCGACTTCCTGGACTCGGTGAACGGGATCTGCAACGACGCGGAGGAGGAGGCCTTCAACCCGGCCATCGACGCGGCCGGCGACGGCGACGAGGCCGACGCCCTCCAGCGCGGCAAGATAAAGAACAAGGTCCTCAAGCTGCAGGCCGAGGTCTTCAAGCTCACCGCCCAGCAGGCCCAGGGCGAGGACGTCGCCGAGAAGCTCGCCGAGGAGCAGAAGAAGCTCGACTCCAACGTCCAGCAGGACGAGGACGAGGCCGGCAACCCCTCGACCGCCGTCTCCTTCGACGCCTCCACCGAGTAAAAGGGGGAGGGGAACGAACAAACCCGCGGAGGATGGATGGCTACGAAGCGGTGAAGCTTCAGGAAGGGGAGCATCTCCGACACGACACCCGATTCGAAGTGACGGGAGACAGACAAGCGGGAGGAGGGATTACGATAGAGTTGTTTCAATGATACCACCTAATTTCACTTCCTAACCTGGATGTTCCTTCGTCCCAACTACCGTAATTCATCTACATCGCATGCACTTCGAAACAACTAACGCTTCGCGAGGTGGTAGCTACCATTCGCATAGATCTATCTAACTAAATTCGCCCGCGGTACCTCGATCCCAAGTCCACCCTCGCTCCCGCCCGCCTCACCTCTAGCAGGTAAACACGTCCGGGCCGGGAGCCGTGTAGGACGTGGGGACGGGGTAGTAGATATTGATCATCAGCCCGGGATCGGTGGGCTTGTAGGCGCCGGGGAAGGCGACCAAGCCCTGCGTGGGCGTGGTGTCCCCGCCCCCGGTGACGGTGAGCTGGGCGCAGGAGATGTAGCTCTGGGCGCCGCCGGCGGCGGACGCGCTGTGCAGCGCGATGTGCTCGACGCGGAGCAGGTAGTCGCCCGCGGCCAGGCAGGCCGGGATCTCGGTCGTCACCTGCTTGGCGCCCTGGCTGGGCCAGGTCAGCCCCGCCGGGTTGATGGTCGGCCCCTCCGAGAAGATCTTGAACCACACCGCGCCGCGGCCGTCCCACGCGTCGGCGCTCGACCCCGCCGGCACCTTCGCCATGTAGAATTGGAGGACGCCCGGGTGCGATACGCTCGCGTCCGCCGTGAAGCCCACCGTCGACCCGGCCGCCACGCTCAGCGTCTTGGCGCCTTCGTTGCCGGGCGCGAGCTGGTAGCACCGGAACTGCTCCGAGGTCACGTCCGTTACTTTGTAGGTAAGTAAGTAGGATGTCATCTAGTTGAGGGCTTCACGGAGCCGCCGCGTCGTCGTCGTCGTCGTCGGTAAGGAGGGGGGGCTGCGGGGCTGGCGTCGTCGACGTACCTGGGCCGTTGCTCTGGTAGTTGGTCGTCTTGCGCACGTACTCCCACTTGCCGGTGGCGCCGCCGTCGGCCACCAGGGCCGGGAAGGTGTCTGCGGGTTGCCGGGGTTAGTGGTGGGTTTCTCGCCGAGGTCTCGACGGCGTTGAACGGAACTCACAGTGCGCCTGGACAGCGGCCGCGAGGGCGAGCAGAGGAGGGAAGGTCTTCATCTTGACGCGTGCGCAAGGCGGACTGGTGTTCGGAAGGGGACGAGAGACGGCAGCGCTTGGCGACGAAAGCGGCTCGAGCGGCGGACGAACAACTGAAGACCAGTAGGTTCTCTCTTATACGCGCTTGCTCCCCTTGCTGGGCCAGATAAACGCGATCCCGAAGCCGTATAAGTTATCACCCTGGATGCCGAACGACCGATGGTTATGCTCCATGACGATCACCGCAGGCGTGCGCACCTGGCGCGCGCGGCGGCTTGTCGCCGAGCGGGTGAACTCCCGCCGGGTAAATGGCGATATAGTGCAACATCGTCCAGTCACGTCTTGCGCTGATATTGAGAGCCATATGACACGAGAATAATGCGCAGATTAGCAGGCCCGCGAAAGGCCGCGAACCCAGGGTTGGCTCGAATGTAGGTAGATTGCACGAGGCCGTGATCATCAGATCCGGGGTGCAGCGGTGTCACTGCAGCGCGGCGAGGCGATGTCCTTGGCAAGGCCCGAAAGAAGGCGAGTGCCTGACCATGGCTGGGCGTTGCGTGGTACGACATCCTACTAGAACGTTCGTGGGGTCGCAGTGGTGCGTGGTGAATCGCGATCGAGCCTGACAGGAAAGGCCGAGACGGTATCCCGCGGCGCCATGATGGTTCGGCTCATCGCATGCTCCAACTACCGCGATTAGACACAATACGGAGAGAGTAAGATTGAAAGATACCTGATAGGCACATAGAAAGTAACCATTAAGTACCTACCTACCTGTGGCCCTCGGCGTTTTTGGTTTGCTCGAGTGAGAGTTTACTTGAAACCGGTCACTCCATGCATAACCCACGAACAGAATCTGCCATTGAAAGACCGAAGAACTTCCATTGCCTTCAGATGGACGTCCCAAGAAAACCCTACCCGGGACAATAGATTTCTTTGAGCCTGTGCTCTGTGGTTTGACTAACAAAGGCAGCGAATCTGAATGCCCATTATCAGGGTCCAAGACAATGGGCATTGTGAGCACAGTGAGAGCGAAATCTATAAGTTGCACCGTCGCCGGACGGGAAGGGGTTTCATATTCTTCAACCAGTTGTCATCATCATCATCACACACAGGGCCCTTAACAACAGTCGAGGGACATTACACAACGGAGTAGCATCATTCGCACAGCACGCCTTCACACCATCAACCTCCAAGCCACCCCCAGCAGGTAAAGTAGCGAGTAGTTACGAGCCACACAGCCATCATGTGCCACGTACCTCAATACTCCTACGAGTGCGGCCACCGCTTGGCAACCGACGATACCGCTGTGCGGCAGTGTGAGGGTTCGCGAATGTACAACCTTCCGTGTATTGGGTTCTTCGACGCCCCGGAGTGGGATACTGCCAAGGTCAATGACATCTGCCCCGCGTGCAGGGACCCGAAGAATGGGAAAGGTAAGTCGAAGTCCAAGGTTCTAGGTAAGCTCTTCAAGTAAGCTGTTGGGATGGCCGTAGTAAGGTATCTACCTATCTACCAGTGCCTCAACGCAAACAGAAGTGTGGGGTGGGAAAATGACATCACCCCACTTTGGACCCATAAGTAGAAATTTTCGCTCCCTGGGCCTTCGGCCCTCCACCATAGAAAATACATCTTCTTTCGGCCCCTCTCTTCGTTACCTGACAGAAGTCAGAGATAGCGCAATCGAGCATGCCCTGGTGGCAACCTAAAATCTAAACTCTACCCGCCAATGGCCTTTACCTGGTGACCAGCACAGGAACGTGAATACCAAGCTAGTGACACACTGAACTACTTGACAGTCGATAGGCAGTAGGCGAATCGTAGACTCTTGAACAGTCAATGCCCTCTCTCTGCACTGGCACAAGAGACATATATATGCCTGTACATCGTCGTGCAACTTCGCAAAGCCGTGTAAACCATATTTGATCGAGGTGAGCCGCCGCCACAAGTAGGATCTTACCCACGTCGGTAGACTGCAATAGCAGCCTCCGGCGCTTTCCTGTCACAAAGCCACAACCCAGCAGCGTCTGCTCAGCCAGGAAACGAGGAATTCACGTATCCAACCATGCCCTTGTTCAGGTCAGATCAGCAAAGATTTCAATTCAATTCATTCAATTGTAATTCCGCCCCCCCCAGGTAAGCGGCTTACGATCATCGCACCAGGCCCTGGCGCGGTCCTCCTCCACCACCTCCTCCCCCTCCTCTCCCCCATGCCTCCCCGCCCCCTCGTGCCGTCCCGCAAAACTCAGCAACTGGGTGAAGAGGCACTGGACGCCCTCCTCCAGCGCGCCCGTCTCCTCGCGGTGCCGGAAGTAGTCGTCCTCGAGGCGCAGGAACACGGCCCAGCGCGCGGCGTCCCAGTCGTCCGCCCGCGCGTGCAGCCGCCGGAAGGCCGCGTACGCGCGCGCCAGCCGCGCGCCCTCGGCCGCCCGCCCCCGCAGCGCCGCCTGCAGCGCCCGCAGCCGGCGGCGCGCGTCGACGCGCAGGCCCGGCCGCAGCGCCTCGCCGCGCCCCGCGATCGCGCTGGTCGGCACGCCGCGGTACGGGTCCGCGTCCGCGTCCTCCTCGGCGGCGGTGCTGGGGTGGTGAAAGCAGCCGTCGGCCTCCTCCTCGTCCGCCGCCTTGTCGTTGTCGTCGTCGTCGTCGTTAGGGATCGGCAGGCATTCCTCGATCAGACTCTGTCGTCGCCGCCGCTGCTGCGAGGCCGTGCTGCGGAAGGCGCAGGTGCGGCGCGGGGGCGAGTAGTCGGAGGAGGAGGAGGATGAGGAGGTGGTGAAGGAGGAGGAGGATGAGGTGGTGGAGGACGCCGAGCTCGGACTCCGCACCCCCGGGAACGAGCACGCGTGCTTCTGGAGGCTCCGCGCCAGGTCGCGGCTCCGCCGCGTGTCCACGTGGAGGTGGTGTTTCAGGGCCGAGAGGCGGTCCATGAACCAACTGACTGGGGTTAGGTGACTAGCTAATTGAGGCGAATTGAAAGGGTATCGTGAGAAAAAGGAACGACTGACAGGTAACTAACTGACCGCCAGAGCAGCACGCGAGGAGGCATCGGCTGCGGGATGGGAAAAGGGGGGCCGGCTCCATTATAAACGTGGGACGACGGCAAGCCGAGCAAAGAAGCACATTGTGTTCCGGGAAGGGGGGGGCGCCGCCTTGTTCGGCAAGGACAATGCTCTTGTGCCCGAACGACCGCAGCAAAGCCCAACCAACAAACAATCGCTCGCTCGGTTTCTATTAATGCATACGGTACATAACAAGAGAGAAGCCGCGTGCGTGCGTGTCCTTTCACCCGCCATGCACGCGTTCTGGCCCGACCGACCGACCGACCCCCTGAACAACAACAACAAGGTACTTACTTACTTTAGGTAAGTAGGCAAGTCCGCGCGAGCCAACTCCACTCCACGCCACGCAGCCGCCGCGGCGATATGTGCGTCCGCCGCCAGCTGCACCTGTCGGTGCACGACGTGCGCAGCCTGATGACGCTGGCCCCGTTCGGCGCCGGCCTTGACGGCGTCTTCGTGGACCCGGTCACCCCCGCGGGTCGGCGGCGGCACGCGTGCGGCGTGCAGCTGCCCGCGGGACGGGAGGAGGAGGAGGAGGAGGACGTCGTCGACGGCGGCGGCGGCGCGCGGACGACGCTGCGCGCCTGCGCCGCGCACGCGTGCTGCCGGGTCTGGCGGATCGACGTGCGCTGCGGCGGCGGCGGCGGCGTGTGCCCGCTGTTTGCGGTGGTGCACGAGTACGTGCCGTACGCGCGGGTGATGACCCGCCGCCCGACCACCGACACCGACACCGACACCGAGCCACCGATGACGATGATGATGATGATGACCTGGGACGCCGCCGACCTACCGGCTTTCCCGGAGGCGTTCTGCGGCGGGCGCCCGTTCCCGCCGGGGGCCGGGGACGCGGACGCCGGGGACGGCGCCGCGATCCGCGACCTGCGGCGGCGGTTCTTCCGCCGGGGCGCCGAGCTCCTCGCGCGCCGGCGGGCCCTGGCGCGCGCGGTCGACGGCCACTGGCGCGACCTGCACGCCCTGGACATCACCCTGCCGGGCCTGCGCGACCTGCCCGCGCAGTACGTCTCCGAACGGCTGGACGGGATCCTGGAGACGCTGGCCATGGTCAAGCAGATGGTGCTGTCGTTGCGGGAAGCGTGTGCGCTTGCCGAGGGCTTGCGCGGGCAACTGGCGCGTTTCGGCAGCGAAACGGCATCTCCGGCACCCAGTCCAGACGGACCCTTGCTAGAGGACCTGCAGAATATCGTAAGCTACTGGACCGACATACAGGATATATGGCTAACCATCCATAGTACAGATACTGATTACGCGACGAGGCCGAGTAATTCATAGCCGGAAGTTGGAACCTAGGGAGAGATACGTCACGAATCACCTGGCTACATTCACTGGGCGGCACGGCATGGGGTCAATGTGTTCCTGTATCTAGAACCTATCCTCAGAATGGGCAAAGAGACGACAGAACGTCTACACATGGTCTTGGGGTATCCGAAGTCAAGATCCGACCAATAGACTCCTCAATAAGCAAATTCCGCGCCTGAATCATTCCGCCCTAAGTCAAGGTCCGCCTGGTATGGCCATACGACAAAGGGGGAGGCTGATCCAACAACCTGTTGTGTCCATCCTGACTGACGCAAAAGTAGTGACAAAACCAGATCTCGAATCTCTGTAAATCAGATGATGACCGATGCTCCTGTTGTTTCCTTATGCTTCATCCCAAAGAGGGTTTCGGATGGAAGGTCGCCATGGGGATCATGATTACCACATGATTACCAGCAGCCTTAGCCATAGCGTAGAGGCGGTGCCAGTATAAAATTAACGCAAGTGAGAGGTTCAATCCGAATCGAAACCCATGTTCCAATACCGAAAACCTGAACTCTTGTAAGGCCATTCCTTCCACATCCACGGGAAACTTGGATGCTTCTCTTTTGCGAGGTTGGACTCTGGAGCTTGGCTGGAACGGTCGATCGAATGAACGAACTTGGCCCATGTCGGGTCTGGGCTATAAAACGCAAGGAAAGGGTGATGCTCGTGAAATTTCAGCTTCGTCACGGGGACAGAAAAGAAAGCCCGTAAAGTCGGGAGTTTCCATTCTGCTGGGCGCAGTCGAACTCTTCGTCGCGCCAGAATGCTCTTGGCAGAGTCCATCACAGCACCTGCGCCCAATGTCGCCAGCAAAGCGGAGTGTTGGTGGAAATGGTGAAAATACCAACAACCAAGGCGTGCATCGACATGAGCGAATGGCCATGTCTGCCGTGCCTAGTTATGGCTCTTGGTCTTGCTCTCGGTAACATACCAGACAAGCAATCCCGCGAGAAAGGTGACCCAAAGAACCAGTGTAGTCACAGAGAGGTACTTGAGGATCTTCCTCTGCTTGCGTGTCAATCTGGTTACCTCGCCACCGGTCGACCAGATTAGTGCGCCGGTGAAGGCTCCCTGCAGCTCGAGCCACGGAAAGAAGGGTATAACCGATAGAACTGCAATGAGATAGAACCAGATGGCCCGACGACGATCAGCCCTGTCGGAAATGTAGTCTTCCGGGGAGATAAAGCCATGCATGGGGCTCTGTTCCATGTAGCTCTGGAGAGACTGGTTGGTGAAGGATCTCTGCTGAGTCTGCTCGTGCCGTCTACGCAGCGGGGCTCGCTCCTCCCGACGACGACGACGACGAGTTGACCAAGGGCTCTTCATATACGGGCTAGGGGTGGCTGGCGAGATGGGCATGCTGGAGCTCGGGTACGTAGCAGACGTACTGCCGTTTCCAAGAGGAGAGAAACCACTTCCCTGCACATCTCCCAACGGGGACGCATGACCTGCAAGAGTTAGCATCTCCTTACTCCGTGAACTGGCGCTACCAGCTTACCATGAAGACTCCAGTCCGGTGGAGTGAAGTGCCTGGAGAGGTCGGAAGCTCGCTCCCTGATTACGGCGGCTGCCGGTACAGCGGGCATGCCACCGTCACCGGATCGCTTCTTGGCGGCGCTGCTTTTCCTACGCTGCAAACGTGCTGCAGTGTCCTCCGTCTCGTCGGTCTCACCGCTGTCTCTCTGCTTCTTATGTCTCTTCTGCGCTTCCTCTAGCGGTATGAGGGGGAAGTTAAACTTCGAACGGGTGGAGTCATTGGTTTCCTCGAAGAGGTTTGAACTCGCTGCAGCGAATTCCTTGACGGCTTGGTCCTCAGCCAGGTATGCGGATCGTCGTCCCGTGGTCTTCTCTTCCAGTTGACTGAAGAAACGACCGAACCGAGAAAGCTTACGGCTGCCACGCTGGTCTTCAAGTTGTTCGACATCCGGACCGGTTCCTGAGGTGCTCGCATCGTGATGACCCTCGGGTCGAGGCAACGACGCAAGCGTATCCGTCGGTCTGATACCGCGGGGGAAATGGTTTCCACTGGCTTCCGCAGGCGCGTATTCTGACAGCGAATCCCGAAAGTCATACTTGTTGGATGGGCCCCGGCGTTCCAGCGTAAGGCAGAGGTTCTTGGGGTTTCTGATGCTGGCCTGGCGATACGGGTTCGGAGGCTGCTTTACCAATGGAAAGTTTGTCACCACAGAGTCATTTCTGCTATTGGTCGAGTAAGTTCGGGACGAGTTCTCGGGAAACGCGTGGTTCTGCTTGCGAAACATCACCGGCTGGCGGGTGTCCTTGAGCCTGCGGATCTCGAAGCCGTCCTGTTGCGAGTGTCCATTTGGATGCTGAAGGATCTTCTCCTGTGAGCCATATAGGCTGGGAAGCTCATCGTATTCATCGTCCGAATAGTTTGCCAGGCTGTCTCCTGTTCTTTTGAAGTTCGACGTTCCGGGCAAGATGAGCCGGTCATCAAAATCGTTCTCGCTTGTGGCTACCGTCACCCAGTCGCCCTCGTTTGTTATATCGCGCGGCTGGTGCGCCTGAGTTGCGCGGTTCACCACGCCCTTGCCCTTGTCTCGAGAGTTTTCAAGGTTGACTGACTCCCATTCATCGTGGTTGCCGTCAGTATCAAATGCCTTGTTTGTCTGATTATTGCGAGTTATAACGACCTTGATGTCCCCGCTAGATCTCTCCTCTGACACCTTACGGGGCAGGAGCAATGAGTCAATGTGCCCTCGCGGCTCAGGTCGAGGGCGGCCGGCCCGACGCGTCTGGGGATGGGCTGTCGCTGGCTGGCTGGACGAGCGTTTCGGAATGTGGAGAGAGGACGGGACACCGCGTTGGACTGATTGTTTCGCAATGCTCTCTGGACCATCTTTCTTGCCCTTTCCCTTCAGGTCGAAAGTGATCTCGCGCTCACCGGGTTGCCCTAGGAACTCCTGGTATTGCTCGTCGTAATGGAACGGGTCTACCTGAGATCCTTCCGTGTGATTCGCTACGGAAGATGCCGCATCACTCAGGAACTCGTCACTCTTCTGTTGCTTCGGGAGAGGATGACGAGTAGGCGTATCCAGTTGCTCTCGTCGAGAAGGAATTCGGAGGGGAGCGGGCATTAGCGTGTTAGGGGCTTGGCGGATCGCATCGAGCTGGGCATTGGCATCCAGTAGGTCCTTCGAATTAGGTGTACTGAACGCAGCATTCTCTGAACTGTCGTCTTCCGAGTAGACAATGGAAACGTTTCGGGCCACGGCCGGCGGTGGTTGAGGAAGAGATGCCCGAGGGGGTCGGGACTTGGGCAATTTGTTCAAGAAGTCGCGCTACACAAAGTCAGATCGTTCTTCAAGCATAGTGTCGCTATTGTAGACGTACATCACCAGTATCCATCGGACCAGCCATGTTGGGTGACTCGTCAAAGTCCGGGTTGTGGAAGTCATATCGGCCAACAGCGCCATCATGGTTCGAAGGGCCTGCGCCCTTGCGGTTCGAAGGACCTGCGCCATTCTCGCCATTCTCGGGAGGGCAGACTATACGGGAGGGATTGCGCTTGGGGACCGCGATGGCGTACTGAGCGTAAAGCTGGTCAACCGTATCTCCAGAGAATTCGTCCGCCTTGGTCTCTTGGGCTGCCATCGGGAGCTGAGCGGTGGAAACACTGGAGTCAAATGATGCGCGACGAGGTCTCTCACCGGGACGGTTCAAGGCCAATGAAGCAGGGCGCAGGGACAAGTCATCCTGGGGCCGGGTTGGGGTATGATCATTGGAGGTGTTGGCTTTGGTAGATGGTAGTTTGACCAAATTGCCAGAGGGGAGGCTAGTAGTGGATTCGAAAGTACCCAACGACTTCAAGAAGGCATTGTGTCCGGAAGCAGATCGGGAGGTAATTTGGCGATAGGCTTCACCCAGATCAGAAAACAAGGGTCCGCGGGGGGTGGTGTTTCGCTCCTTCTCCCCTTGTGCGGAGGACGGGGACTTGGCCTGTGACTGGGTCTTGGGCTCGGCGAGGGACAGTTCACCGCTCGGAGACGAGTCAGAGAAGGGGAAGTAGTCCCCTTCCTCGTGCTTTTGGCTACCCGCCATGGTGCTAGAGTCACAGTGAGTTAGACGCGATAGACCAGGGTGACGCAGGGTCTATGGGACGGCGCGAGATCTCGGGGAAGGGAGAGGTGTTGGCGCGGGCCCGGCGCGATGGAACAAGAAACTTACCTGATCAGCAGCGGCCAGTACGAGTGCCGGAGACTTGCTTGGTGATCGGGGAAGCTCAATCAAGGATCTTTGCGGCGGCGCGTATGGCAGGCAGTTGATGCGCCGGCAATGGCATTCACAGCGGCCGCGGTAGGTAGGTACGGAAAGACGAGATGGAGAAGTGCAACGCCGATCGAAGTTGAAAAGCGACGCGCAAGGGCAATTTCTAACAGCTTGTGCGCGAAGGAAAGGCTGTTGCAGATGGGATCAACAGGTCGGCGCGGGGTGGGAATGGAAGAGGCTGTGTGCAGCTTGACGGAAGCGGCGCGTGGGAAGACGACGTTAACTAAATTACGGCCCGTTCAATCTTCAGCCAGCACGTCGGTACCAATGATGTCACTGTTTCTAGGTGGGAAAGTGCTCCTTTGCACCGCGCCTGCCGTTTTATAGCAACAGGGCCTGCTGGCAGACGGTGGGGCGTGGAAGTGCAGCTGGTCCTGTACGGCGAGAGCCACGCCCAACCCAGCAACTACGGACTTTCGCCGGTTGAATTAAGGCACGGGACATTGTTACTTGAACAGCATACAGTAGATAGCGCTAATATTGCTTTCCAGAGCAGATCACAGGGTAATGGCAAGGACTTGTTAGGTAGGCACCTCAGAGACGATATTGTGGAGGCCTACCGTTACTATCAGCCTGCACTAATGGCAGATAGTTAGAGAGAGTCGGCGCAGGCAAAGGACCAAGACTGTAACAAGGACTCATGTTAGGTTTATTCTTACACGGAACATTTCTATCTACAAATTTCTTAATAACCGCCCCAAATGCACGTGTGAGTGTGCGCGTGTACGCGTGGGGGTGCAGGGTTAGGTCAAGGTTACGGTGGTGTAAGTGACTGGGCAGCAACCTTCCTACCGCCACCACATGCTGTCTGTCATCGCTGACAGGCAGCAAACACATCGATACGAGCTCCAGAGTGTATCTGATGAGAATCCAGTGCACTTTCTCACATTTGACACTTGTGCGCCCCCCGCTCTTAACAACGCTTGTTGCTTGACAGATCAGGCGCACCACATCTATTACCTGCTGAGCCGAGATCATTTTCTAAATCAAGTGGCCTGAATAAAGAGGTCCTTTCAAGTGGTTCTCACAGTCTTAGAAGGAATACCCTATTCTGTTATTGGGCTGCTGTCGTACTTTTGCCATTTCAGATAAGTGCATAGGCATGATCAGTCTTCTATGGGTTTTTTGTGGTAGTCGGTAAGCCTTTGGCCCTCATTTCCAATGCCACTTCATCAGACCGTGGACAAGATAACATGGTTCTGGCATGATTAACGCAGTGATGTGGCTGGTTATCAGCCAACCCACGTTTCTACGTATGTTCGCTACATGTCTGATGGTGGAATGAAGCTTAGATCACTGGAAGTACAAGCCACAGGTTCTCCATTTCCAACCCTATTGATGGTAAGTACAGTATCAGCATGAGTGGGCCTACTTAGATGTCATGAACTTCAGTGTCCATATC
Organism: Xylariomycetidae sp. FL0641; assembly: GCA_022376655.1. Classification (NCBI taxonomy): domain Eukaryota; kingdom Fungi; phylum Ascomycota; class Sordariomycetes; species Xylariomycetidae sp. FL0641. The sequence continues at coordinate 546,317 of JAJJKE010000010.1, read as the reverse complement.
TAGGTAGCTGCCAGGCTTCGGGCTTGGTCACCATCTTTCAAAACGATTCACTCCTCTACGGAACCCTCAGCCCCGAAAAATGCTGATACCCGGCCGGCCCACATGAGTGATCACGGTCAATTGAAGCCGGCAGAAGTGCATTCTGCATCGAATGCCAGCTTTCATGCAGTTTGTAGGGAATATTCGGAGGTAGATGTCTTCGTTTACAGAGGCTGCCGCGGTCTTTGATGAAGTGTTGTCGTTGATGCAAGCCAGCCACAGCCAGAGCCCCATTTGTTCTGAGCGCCACCCCCGATCAGGACAGGAGAGTGCACGGGCCCAGGGGAAGGAGCAACCTCAGCTGTCTGCGCGTCCTGCCAAGCCTTCTCGACCGGCCAAGGGGGGCCAATCTCCAGGGCTGGAAGGCTATCATCAGGTGTCCCGCAGCGGAGATGGTGGAGGTGCGGGGTGCTTATCGTGCTTGATCCTTACGTCATCCAAGGCCGTCTCCCATCAACACACCCACGCAGCGCACGCACCCACGAAACCCCGATCAGTCCAGCAGCGGAGAAGAAGCCAACAGGACGTTGTTGATTGGAGAGGACAATTTCCATCTATACCTGCAAACACCATTCCTTATCCCCATTGTCGGTCAGCTTAAAGAGGGCAGGCAACAAACACGGCGATCTGTCCCCTTGATTTCAGTACTCTGCACTTTTCCTCTTGTCTTCTGACCCTCTTAATGATATGTTTTTCCAAAGAGGATACCCCTAGACCGCAGTCGCTTTGTCAACTTCGTCTCTTCAGGGCGAGCCTTTCTTACGAACGGTACCCAGACCACCCCATTGTCTCGGAGCACAACTGATTTGGCAGTCTCTCAAGCATGCGGCGTGTATGCTTCTTGGTGCTGACGAGATGACGTGTATGGCCGGCCCGGGTCTTCTGGGAATACTCCCTGATGAGATTCTCCTCCATGTGATATCTTGTATGATACTATCTGCCCTGCTGTCCTTACAACTTGTATACACCATACTGACGTCTGCTCCGGCGCCATATAGTTGTTGATACCCGCGAAATCGTCAATCTGCAACTGGTTTCGAAGCGACTTCTCCGCATTTGCCGAGATGGGAACCTTTGGCGCAACCGATGTCTGGCAGCTTCTGCTTCCCTCGAACGCATTGAATTGTACCGATCCGGCTCGAACTGGGTCGATACGAGCGGCCACGCCCTCGGTGGCGCGCAAGCAACGCCAGGAGAGGGACCTGGGCAGGATGATCGGAGTGATATTCATTGGAGCTTGGTGGATATGAGCCGTCTCGGCTCTCGGAAGAGGGAAAAGGAATACGCGCGGATTGCTGCCAACTGGGACCCGACTTTCCCTGGCGAGAGGACGGACTGGTACGATGAGTACATCCAGAGAAACGGCCCGATCGCTGTCAGCTGGTTTGAACAACCACATGTCCACAGCGGCACCGTCCGCGATGCCGTCGATGTCAGTGGCGCTGCTCTCTATCGTCCAAGCCCGGAGAGCCACGAAGTCTTTGCCGTATCGCCACTTGAAGATGGGACGGTGTGCATGTGGGACGTCAAAGGCACAAATACAAGGAGAGGCGCAATTTTGGCCAAGAGCAGTCCCGGTATTCTATATCCTGATGGCCCCTCAACCGATCTGTCGAAGCGGTCCAAGATGATCAACTCGGGAATCACGGAATGCGTAAGTGTAGATAGCCAGAGCTCCACTGCCTTCTTCGCCGTTCAAAGTTGTAAGCTTCTCCTTGAGATACCGGCATCTACCGTGGTAACTGACCAACGTGCAAGATCTCATCCAAGTCGATCTGAATACTCTGAAAGTTGCTGGAAAGCAGCGTTTCGACTGGTCCATTAATACAATGTCCGAAGCAGACCCTAGGGTTCCTTTGACGATAGGCACAACCAACGGGTTGCATTTGCACGACTCCCGAATGACGTATCAAGACCGCAATGAACACCCGGAGCGAACCGATCAAGTCGACAAGTTAGCCCAGGTTTTCCACAAAATCTGGGACCCAACTCCCCTCCCTCCGTTTGCTTCGCTTGCGCAGCCCGGGCCACAGAGTATCCTGCATCTTCCGATCCCAGGTGACAAAGAACAGCTGTCAGACGACATATTGGTCGCCGGGAGATTTTCGAACATATTACACTACGACCGACGCATGTTCCCGGCAATCAAGGGCTCACTCCACTCGGGCGGCCGCTTATGCGGGCTTGCGGCTCTGCCCTATCCCTTCTCGAGCGTGGATAGCGACCTACGCCGGAAGTTCCAGCTCTCGGTAGACCAGGTGAACAGGTCGAAGAATGCGCCTGGCGGGAGGACTGTGATTGCCTGTGGCGAGTACAATACCAAGGGTTCACTCGAATTGTACGGCTTGTCTTCTGAGTCCGAATCGAAGCCTGACGCACGCGTATCTTCGGTGATGAAGAACCGCCAGACAGCATCGCAGTCGAAGCTACTCTCGGTCATCAACCACGGTAACCGGATAGTCTTCTCTGACGGGCAAGGCTACCTGAAATGGGTCGAGAGAGATGGCTTCACCGAAGTTCGGCGGCACAAGATTGGCAAATCGGAGAAAGTTGCGCAGCGCTCCCTCTTCGGTTCCATGTCAGGGTCAGACGAGATAGCCAGGAAGATAATGTCTACACGGACTGGAAACGAGTCTTCTTGGCAAATCAACGACGATGGCATTCTGTTCTGGACTGGGGAGAAACTCGGCCTACTCGAGATCTCTTCGAAGGCGGGCTTCTCGGCCGAAGACTTCGAGGATCACACGCGGACGCCTGAGGAAATTGCTGCCGACGATGAGGCGTTGGCGTACAGGGAAAAGTTGAGGCGTGTGTTGGAATACCAAGCAAGTGAGGCCGCGATTGTCCGAAACCTTGGGGCGGGCAGCATCCACAACGGAGTGTAGCAGCTGCTTGCAGATGATGGCGCTTTTGGGCGTTTTCTCCGACGCTGAGTACACCGATAGGGCAAAAGTCTCCGCGAGACTTGTAATTCACCTACTACTTCTGCAGATGGAATAGTTACTACCTAGTGAATCGCAGGTGTTGTGGAGACTTATGAACACTTGCTACACCACGCAGGAGCCGCCTATTCGTTTCTTGCCATCTCAGTGAGGCTGGCATGCGGATGGATGCCTCCGGCAAAGGCAATGAATGCCACGGCCAGTGTAGCGGCATCCCTTGCTTGGTTTGCGGCAGCTCCATCACCACGTCGTCTTACAAGACCTGCTAAGTTGAGACGAGGATTCTTCTGTGACTCACTAGCAACGCGTACGTGGGCTTGGAATCGTTGGTCGAAGTAGTTTAGAAGTAAGCTGACGCGCGATGATTGGGTCGAGCGCAAGACGTTTTCCGAACTGGCCGCACCAGTCCCTGCAGGTTGCTTGCTTGCATGAAGACGGTTGGCGACTCGACAGCGAAGAGCATCAGGGTTGCTCATTCGGAACAAGGCCAGCATTTCTCAAGACGCGGTTGTGATGACAGCAATTTGGAAGGTATCAGATTGGCGTGACTGGCTCTTGGGCCAATAACAATAACCCCCGAGAGCCGACCCACGATGACCAAGTTGCCAACTCAACTTCCCGTACAGTGTTACCGTCATGCATTGTTCTCGATACGCAATAGAGATTGGTCAGATCCGTGGCAGCCTCAACAAAAGCTGCGCCGGGCTGCCTCTCCAATGGGTGAAGATGAGGCAGCGAATCAAGGCGGCTGCCCACGTGAGGACAGTGGTGACAGCGGCCAATCAGCGAAAGTCGCTTCGATCTTCCGGGAGCTAGACGTGCCAGGGCCAGGTAACGACAGGTACTGTAGGCGCAAGGGCCGGGGTCGTCTTGGGGTGTCTTGGGGGTGTCCTGTCTCGCCTGTCCCAGCCCGCAGCCCGCCTGTCTCGCAGGATGCGGTCCAGAAATATGTATGCGCGTCCTTGCTCGTGTCGCATGCGCAGAGACCAATCACTCCCTTCTTCGCCTCCCCTCTGCGCCTTTTGGCAGTGCCAGAACGCACAAGCAGGCAAGATTCCCGAGGTTTCGCAATTCCAAACTGGATATCCCGTGCGGATCTCTACCATTCTCGCATCAACAGAGGGTCGACCTCTTCATCTGTACAGTACCCGTACTCTGCACCACATGACCTCGCCACCGCAGTGCATCAACCAGCAACATGCCGGGACCTTGGGGACCTGTCAGCTGTCTTTTTCAACTTTGCTCTGCTTCTGCCGCCGCTCCTCATTTGATCGGCGGTGGTGATTACAACGTGCGGTCCCCCGCGGAAGAGCTCATCAGTCCTCCGCCCAGTCACGCCAGTCACCCAGGCCCGCCGTGGCCCGCCAGCCCTTCTTCTGACAAGTCTGGAGTCTGGAGTCTGCCAGGCGTGCCAGGAAGCCAGGAAGCCAGGAAGCCAGTCAGGCCAGGTCGTACCCGGCGCACTGCCCTCGACTATACTATACGGGTTGATATTGATCACCGCCCTCGCTCCCGGCTGGGAAAGCTCTTGTCTACTGTGTCGGGTTGTGTTGTGCCACATGTTCGCCGTGCGAGCTTGCGAGAGGTAAGCTTCCACTGGAAGGCAAGAAGGGCGCGCCACTGGCCTGCACATCCTACCTACCTTTCCCACATATCTGTGCATGGCACATACGCACGCCACTGCGCTACTGCACTCTCACCTGGCATCGCATCGTCTCGCGTCGTCTGCGCATACCACAATCTCTACTATGTCCTCGAGCCGCGTTGAACCAGTCTCTGGATGTCTGCCCTTGAAGTCATCTCCTTGTGCTTTGCTAACCGTGCCCCGGGAGGGGGGGTAGCTCTTCCAACCATACGTCCTGCCTCTCCTTCACCGCTCCCGTCAAAAGCAAAGCCCTATCGTACCGACGCCGGTCCGGTCCCTGAATGTTGGCTGCATCGAAGTCTCGATTGTTGAAAGGCACCACACCCCTTACCTCTCCACTTATTATTATATGCGTCCATTCACTTCGTACTCCGTAGAGCGCGGGCCCAACACTGCAGGTCGGCTGCAGAGTGCAGAGGCTTGAGGGAACAAAGTGGTGCGCGTGGTGGGTTGTAGCGGTCACGGAGCTCGGAGCTGGACCCAGATCCGCCTGAGTCAGGGAGCTCCCTTGAATGTGCGCACACCCTCCAACGTCCTTCCGTCCCCATATCGTGGTTTCCGGCCCCAGTGCCTGTCCCTACCTCTTACTTTCACTCCCTTTGTTCTCTTGTCACATCGGACTGCCTCATTCCAGACCGCGCCAGGCTGATGACCTTGTGCGACCGATTGGTCTCGCACAGCTCGGTCCTCTTGTGATCAGGTCTAGAAAGTGAGGCGACGCTAGATCCGTTAGCTGCCGCATGTTGACGACCAACTCACTACTTCGGACGACAGGGGAACTGCCGGACAAGGACTTGGTGGTACAGGACGAGCACTCAAGACATCCTCATCGACTTGGTGGCTGGAAGCACGAAACTCTCGCTACCTCCTACGACGCTTCGGAATCCTGCGACTCACTGCCTTCAGGTGACCTTGGCCCGGCTTTGGTCACTGATCACGCGACCTTGGGCTTTGTTGATAATACCACCGAACTTGCATTCGAGCGATGTATGATGGAAGCCAGCTGGTACGTTGGCGGGGCCGAGATGTCGCGCTCTTCTAGCGACTCCTCTCTCCTCCCTAGCAGAAACCCAACGTACTTTCGATACCGTCAAAGTCGAAAACGACGACCAAGATTTTTCCAACTCGAGGGTGAAATGCAGAACGAATATGGCACATTTGCATCGGTCCCGCCGCCGTTGAAGCGCTTTAAGACGCTCAGTCTATCCGAGAAGTTCGCGCCACCTGACTCCTCCCGCCCTTTCTTCGTCGGGAGTCCATCTGCCAGAGCGCCTCCGAGTCACGAGACCCATTATCCTCGGTTTGGCGACGACCCCATTTACCATGCCGTCCCCGTGCAATCCAGGGCCACCATGGAATATCGACCTCAATACCCCGTTCAATCTTGGCCTCAAGAACTACCTGAACTACCTGGACTACCCGAATCAGGCCACGAAGCCAAGTCTTTCGTTCCTCGTGAGGTCAGGGTCAACGAACCTATCTCTCTTCCAGCTAGAGTAAACCCACCGTATCGCACTCCATCGCCGATACAGTCCTGCGCTTTCGAAGTGCGCGGCTCTCGTAAATTTCCCAAGAAGCACTCCCACGGAAAAGTTGCCAGTCACGACACCGCTGCTCGAATCGTGGAGATCGACCTGGGCAACTTTCGTCGACGGAACCGGCATTCCCCGCATGAGAGATTCCTTCGGGCCCTCATCTCGCCGCGGTCTCTGGAGGCCGAGTACGAGAGGGACGACGACGCACTGCACACGATATTCCACGCGGTGAACGAGATCTTCTTCAGCGGCAAACTCAAAGACCGCGTCGAGTGGGCCTGGAAAGACCTCGACAGCAACCTGATCGGCACGACGGCGCTGAGGAAAGTCGCCATGAAACCCGGCGTGGAGCCCGAAATCGAGACCAAGATCTATTTGTCGGAGAAGATCCTCAAGGACAACCGATACAACCGGCGGCTGCTGATTTCGACCTTCATCCACGAGCTCATCCACAGCTACCTCTTCGTCCGCTGCGGCTACGAGGCCACCCGCGGCTGCGGTGGTCATACCAGCGGGTTCCAGAAAATCGCCCAGCTCATCGACGACTGGGCCGGGCCTGGTTTGCTCCATCTCTGCAACATGGAAGCTGAACTGAGCGACTTCGAGACGCGGCGACCGTCGTTGCCTGACGCATTCCTTCCCGGGCCGGCCCACTCGGCCACCGGCTGCCAGATTCGCCGCCTTGACGACGGCACACCGGACTTTATTGTCCTCGAGAGGCCGCCTCCTTTTTTACGTTTACCAGAACGGAGCCTATCGTATATGTAGGCGTTCTGAACCTGCTGTCCCATTTGAATCGGGGACCAAATGATTACATGCCAAAAAAGATGGATGGATATGATTGTTGTTGTTATGCGGCATGGTATCCGGTTCATAGCATGGCGATGGCGTTTTCCTTGCTCTGTACCTGTACTTTAGACCGCAGCGATGATTTTGGCTTTGAGACTAGATAAAGGTGTCTGTCATGTGTCAGGTTGTTCAAAGGTCGTTCCGGTCGTTCAATTAGAGCCTTGCTTGCTATGCATGGAAACTGGTGTTCTGCACGTTTTGGTAGGAAGGGAAAGAGGCCTGGTGTAAATATAGGCGCTTTTAGGCGCTCCTCGGCCTAGCCGATTCTCTGAATCCTTCATTGATAGAGCCAGCAAGAGCGCGCGAAATGTCATTCGCTCCATTACCTGGTGGTTTACATCCCAACTTGGCTTATTACCTCCCAAGTGCTTTTCACGCCCCTGTGTATACGCTGTCCTGCCGTATCGTGCGCAGGGGAGTCATATTTGCTAACTTCCCATCTTGCTTTCTAGGTATCATGGCTAACACCACCACCATCTATCTTTATCAGACCGGGATCATCTCGCCAATACCCCGTCTTATCCTCTCATGCGAAAGCACCAATGGCCCCCGCCGTCTTACCTACTTGATCTCCGTTCCATCCGGCTCCCTTAACCTCAACCCCTCGTTATTCTTAATAACGACATCGGCGAGGCATCTATGCCTCGCGATGAACTCGTTGTTGCGGCCGTCGGTCTTATTATCTTGCGCCAGCGCCTCCTCGCTACTGCCGCAGAACCCCTTGCTGACGATGCGCCGTGCCGCGACCCGATCCTGGCACAAGGCGTTAGGGATGTGAGGTGAAATATTGTGATACGTTGAGATGCCTGATTGACTGGAAATGGGTAAGTTCCGTTTCTCATGTATCTGTGATGAATGAGTTCACATTGATGCGTTTTAAAGACGTTTTTGCCTGCAAGACAACCAAACCTCATGTCCACACGTCCCATTTTGTTACTGCGTACGCGGCTGATGCTCGGCATCAGCCACTGTTAGTGTTGAGCTCAGAATGATGGGCGGAGCATCGCGTATCTGCTCACGAAAAGGAGATTCTCCTAGGTCATTGGCAAAGTGGTCGGGAGGGTGAAAGAGATCGGTAGATGTAGGCCGGTACGTCAGGATTGGCGCAGAAAGGCCGTTCCACAGGCGTTACCTTCCGGATGATGGCAGGCTGTGAAACCAAACTTGACGAGAGTAGGCGAACACGTCCATCCATGTTATTGCGACGTTCTAGAAGTCTCGAGGATCACAGTACCTACGGTTAGCAACGTTCAAGCGACATGGATCACGAGAGCTTCGGTCGGGTACCTATCGATGCCTTCCCGACGTGATGGGACGCACCGATATCTTGCTATTCCCATTAATTGAATAGATCTCCGGAGTCCGGACCCGCCAAGAGCCGATTCGAAGCTCTTGTCCCGCTCCTGCCTTGGGAAGGACTCCGCGATCTTGACCGGCTGCAAGCTCTAACAGCTCCCGACCGGTCCCCCACGCATCCTCCTCTCTACTCTTCGTGATTGAGGGGATTCGTGTCACCGGGCGATCGATAAATATCCAGTTGCAGGCATCGCCATGACCTGATCCCTTCGATCGCCACCCGTCGCATTTTCCGACAATGTCGCGTCTCGCCTCGCAACCCGCCCAAGCTGGCCTTCGCCGGCTGGGAGTTTTGAGCTCCTGCCGGCCAACGCCCCGATGTCCCGCCCCCAGCCGAAGCCTGCGGTTGTACTCGAAGGACGACAAGCCCCACGGCTCCAACTTCCAGGGTCAGATGCTCGAGAGCATCAGCTCCCGTATCGCCCGCGACAAGGCCGAACGCGAAAAGTTTGCTGCCCAGAGACAGGAGTCCGCCTCGACAAGACGGTGGGCGCAGACGTTCGGTACGCGCTTTTCGCGGTCTTCTCAGATAGAAATTGAAAGCTAATCGCACCAATTACAAGTCGTTCTTGCTGCCTCCCTCGTAGCTTACTACGCCGGCACCAAAGCCCCGCGCGACGTCGACCCCAATTCCACTCTACCACTCGCATTGACACGCGACCCGAAACACAAAAACGACAAGCCGAACCTCGAGGCGGCATGGTCAGACCTCGCTGCTATCGTGGGCAAGGAAAACGTCAGCACCGTCGAGGATGACCTTCAGACGCACGCCAACTCCGACTGGTCGAGTTACCGAAACCTCGAGGGCGCAAAGCCATTCATGGTGGTCTATCCCTCGTCAACGGAGGAGGTCAGTAATATCATGAAGGTTTGCCACTCGCGGCGGATACCGGTTGTAGGATACAGCGGAGGCACGAGCTTGGAGGGGCATTACACCCCAACGCGAGGCGGCATCTGCGTCGACTTCCGAAGGATGGACAAGATCATCAATATCCACAAGGACGACTTGGATGTCGTCGTCCAACCCGCCGTAGGCTGGGAGCTCCTTAATGAGGAGCTGAGCAAGCAGAACTTGTTCTTCCCTCCCGACCCAGGCCCGGGCGCTCAGATTGGTGGCATGATTGGCACCGGCTGCAGTGGTACGAACGCCTACCGATATGGCACTATGCGCGAATGGGTTTTGTCTCTCACGGTCGTGCTCGCGGACGGAACCGTCATCAAGACGAGGCAACGGCCGCGCAAGAGCTCCGCTGGCTACGACCTGACCAAGCTATTCATTGGAAGCGAGGGCACACTGGGTCTCGTCACGGAAGCAACCCTAAAGGTCACCACGAAACCCGCCAGCACGAGCGTGGCAGTCTGCAGCTTCGGTTCGATTCGACAAGCGGCGGACTGCGTGGCCAAGGTTGTCGGGCAGGGTGTTCCGGTCGCCGCGGTCGAGATCCTCGACGACGAGCAGATGAAGTGCATCAACGAGGCCGGCATGACGTCGAAGGAGTGGAAGGTGGCGCCGACGCTCTTCTTCAAGTTCTCCGGCACGGAACTCGGCGTCAAGGAGCAGATCAGCCTTGTCCAGGCCATGGCCAAGCAGACGGGTAGCAAGAGCTTCGAGTTCGCGCGGTCGGAGGCCGAGAAAGAGGAATTGTGGAGCGCCCGCAAGGAGGCCCTGTGGAGTACCATGTCGGTGGCGAAGCCGAATGAGAGTGTATGGACGGGCGATGTGGCCGTGCCCATGAGTCAGTTGCCGGTGCTCATTGAGGAGACCAAGGATGACATGAAGAAAAGCGGCATGTTTGGCACTATCGTTGGTCATGTTGGCGATGGCAACTTTCACAGTAAGTTCTCTTGCGTCGAAAGATCATGATAGTTGCTGACCACTTCCAGTTATCCTGCTCTCGAATCCGGCACAGAGACACGCTGCCGAGGAATTGGTGCACCGGATGGTGAAACGGGCAGTTGAGCTGGAGGGTACAGTGACGGTGAGTTCTACCAGTGAGACGTATGGGAGTAGCAACAACTGACTGTGCGCAGGGTGAACACGGTGTTGGTTTGGTCAAGCGAGACTACCTGCCACACGAGCTTGGTGAGAGCACGGTGGACACGATGAGGAAGGTAAGTGAACATGTGTCCTACAAACTCAGCATGTCACAGTCGCTAACAATCTACCCTTGTCAGATCAAGCAAGCCCTGGATCCATTATGCCTCCTCAACTGCGACAAGGTGATACGGGTGCAAAGGCCAAAGCCAGGCGAGGTAGCTCAGTGGTGATAAATCAATTATACCCAAACCCGTGTACATTAGGGAGTCAAACATGCATTGCGCGCATATCCATCCTGCGTCTCTACCTAGCCAGAAAGAAAGCAACCACCAAGATAACTAAATTCGACTCGACAGCAGGATCGAAGCACGAGTTACTACAGCCTCTCCCTTTTTTTTTGATTTAAATTTCCAGTCTGATGCGGAATCACTACTCCCAAACTCCCTCGCGACGCCAGTAACGATAGAACAGCTCCCTCACGCGCGCCTGTCTCCTCATCACCTCTCAGTCCGCCCCTCCCGTTTATTCCTTCCCCCCCCCCCCCCCCCCCCCCCCCCCCCCCCTGGTTGTCGGCATCCTCACAGCCCGTACAGCAGGAACGCCCACAGGCCGGCGGCGACCAGGACCCAGGCCAGCAGGCCGACGGCGCGGTACGTCTGCGCGGCGCCGCTGGTCTGGTGGCCGTTGGTGGTGCCCAGGTGCCCGCCCAGGAAGCCGCCCGACAGCCCGTCGCGCTTGGTGTCGTTGGCGGCGGCGACGGTGGTGGCGGTGGTGTTGGCGCGGTACTGGATCACCACCTGGGCAAGCGTGCTGTTGTTGACGGTAGGGGTAGCGTGGTGGTGGTGCTGCCCCGCTTCGGTGCCGTTGACGACGGACCGAGACGTCAGGTTGCCCCGGGACAGCGGCACGATGGCGTTGGGCGATAGGAAGGGGTTGGCGTTCGTCAGCACGTCCCGCGAGGTCAGGTTCCCGTGGAGCAGCGGGACGGTGGTGTTAGGCGATAGGAACGGGTTGGCGTCCGTGAGGACGTCGCGCGAGGTCAGGTTGCCGTGGAGCAGCGGGACGGTGGTGTTGGGCGATAGGAACGGGTTGGCGTCCGTGAGGACGTCGCGCGAGGTCAGGTTCCCGTGGAGCAGCGGGACGGTGGTGTTGGGCGACAGGAACGGGTTGGCGTCCGTGAGGACGTCGCGCGAGGTCAGGTTGCCTTGGATCAGCGGGACGGTGGAGTTGGGGGACAGGAACGGGTTGGCGTCCGCGAGGACGTCGCGCGAGGTCAGGTTGCCTTGGATCAGCGGGACGGTGGAGTTGGGGGACAGGATCGGGCTGGCGTTCACTTTGGTGAGGTCGAACTTGGCGGCAGCAGCGGAGCGCTTGGTGAGGTTGCCCTGGGGCGAGACGTCATCGTCGTCGTCGGAGGAAGAGGGGTAGGAGGCGTCGGCGTCCTTCACGGTCGAGTGCGCCGCGAGGACGGGGCACAAACGGCCGTGGCAGGACAGGAGCAAGGGTTTCCGCTGCGGGACGGCGGCGGCGTCTCGGAAGGAGGCTAGGAACTGGGACGGCGAGAAGCTGCCGTCCTCGTCGCTGTCTTCGTCGTCGTCGTCCTCCACCTCCTCCTGCATCTCCGCCGTCCACAGGTTCCGCTTCGTGTAGTTGTAGTGGTAAATCCTGTCACCGATGGTCACCGAGTACCCCGTCCGGGTGTACTCGACGAAGCGGCCCGCGGGCTTGGCGTCACCGGCCGGCGTGGCGGCGGCGGCGGCGGTGTTGTTGTCGTCGTCCCCGTCATCGTTGGCGGAGCCCGCGGCCGTGTTGTTGGCGTACGGGGCGAAACGCTCAGCAGCAGTCGGCGTGGATGGCGAGTGCTCGGCGACGTCCTCGGTGTTGTCGACGGGAAGGACGGATTCGTCGCTCTCGGTAGAGCGCTCGGCGTGGGTGTGGAAGTTGGGCGGGAGTGGAAAGGTGTGAGCCGGCAGCGCGAGGCCGCCTTCCACTGCGCCCAGCGGTGGGATGACGAGAGCGTTGGCGAGACTGGCCACGGCCAGAGTCACCGTCGTGGGCTTCATTGCGAGTCTTTGATGCCTTCTTTTCCGTGTGAGGTTGGTGAGATGATGATGAGGTCTGTAATTTCGGGGAAAAGGGAAAGCAGGCGGATGGGAGAGAGGGGAGAGGAGAGGAATTCTTTCTATACTTGGATATTTCCGTGGGCTACGTGTCTGAGGGCTTTCAACAAAGTTTTGTCCTCCTTCTGAAGCTGCCAGCCTAAGGTAGGTAGGTTCAAGCACAATTGGGGCACAATCTGCAACTATGGTGCTCTGGAGGCGTATGATACTTTGTCGCGTACTTGAACTTAGCGGTGGCTTGGAGGTTCAGGTTCGATTCCTGGCACCACCGCATCTGATACGCGCGACCTCGTGAATCATTTGGGTTGGATTGGTTGAAGGTAATGTAGGTATGAGGCCGAGGTTGGCCCCAACCAGTTCTGATGCGCCGTCGCCAGCAGTAGGACGTGGCCTCAACTCTTTTCGCATCCCCCATCCATAGATTCGGTCGCACGTGATTCAGGCAAAAAAGGACGGCCGGACGGTGACACTGGCCAACATCTACTTCGATTGACTAGATGACAGCTATGGACGATAATGCTACTCGTAAACAAAGCAGAAAGGATCTCCTCCGACGGTATCCAACAGCTGGCCAAACTTGTATGCCTCGCCGACCGGGGTGATGTCCAGGACGTCCTCGAGGGTGCCGTTGCGGCTGGGTGGTTGGTTCATCATGGTTATCGTCCCTGCCATGGTCTGGTTGCGACGCCATCAAAGTTAGTCGAACATGTTCGTAAAGTTTCCCCCTCCGGAGCATTCTCTACTGACCTGTCTGTTCTCAAAATCGAGATTCTGCCAGATGAAGTACATCCGGTCGATGTTGCCGTGGTGGAGGTAGAAGACGGGCTCCAGCGGCGAGAAGTAGAAATCTCCACCAGGGTCACCAGCTGTATACGGCGTCAGCCTACTTTCTCGATCCCACTTCTGGGGTGACTCACCGATGGAAAAGTGGCCGCCGCCATGGACCGCGAACCCCCACTTGCGAGCGGCCGGCCAGCGGAAGTCGCCCTGGATGTTGGCCTGGAAAAGGGCGATATCGGGGCTCTCGAGGATGACCTCGGTGGTGTTCCTCAGCGACGCGAACTGAGCACAGATCCCCGTATTCAGATCGCGCTTCAGGCAGCGCGGGTTGGGGTCCAACGGGTCTTCGGCTGTGTTGGGGCCGAAGTTGACCGTGTAGTTCTTGAACGGGCCCTCGGTCACGCAGCCGCCGCCGGACCCGGTCGGGAAGAACGAGTCCCGGCCGCCTCCTGTCCGGTTGAGGGGCGCTCCGTTCGACCCCATCGACGTCTCGGAGCCGTCGAAGAGTGGCGAGGTCTCGACGGATCCGGCGTCCAGCCCCCATTCCCAGTACGGGAAAGCTCCCTCGTATCCGCACAGCGAGCGTAGCTTCTCCTCGTACGTCCAGATGTACAGTCTGTGGAAGAGGAGGAAGTACGCCTGGCGTGGTGTCAGTACATGCATTCCATGTCTCTTCTGAATGGTGCGATGTCTGCCTTACCGAGTTGTGGACGTAGGGAGTCAACTTGTAGTGGAGGACCCCGAAGCTGTCAAACATGCTCTTCGGACCCCGCCCTGTCATGTTCGGGTACACATTTGGCTGATCCTCCATCAGGCATTCGACAGCCTTGACGAACGCAGTCCGTTCCGGTCCAGGGATCTTGCGCCTATCGCGGGGTGTGGGTGTTAGCATCACGGGGACGTGCTCGGTACATTAGCGGGAGTACTTGCCATTCCTTCCGAACATGGACCTTGTCCTTCGAGCACTTCGAGTCCGGGCTCTCCGTTCGCTTCAAGGCATTCTCGTACGCGGTCTTGCTGAGTTGTTCCAGCGCCTTGCCCGATTCGATATCGGCTTGGGTGAAGTTCTGTCCCAGCACAAGTCCCTGCAAGGAAGCACCTAAGAGAGCGAACGACAGGAGGCTTTTGACGAGACCCATGGTCACTCGAAGCTTCTTGTCCTAAGATACCGGAAAACGTAGCGATCCAGCTTGGAAGTCGGAGTGGCAGTCAACGAGGAGGAGGGCGGCCATGATATTCTTCTCTTATATGCCAAGACCCTCCCGTCCGCAGTGTACGGTAGAATGGCAGAATATGGGGAATCCCTGTCGAGCAACCAGCTGAGCATCGCATCAGGCCTGCCAGGCAATCAGGACCAGCAGTAAAACGTTACCTAACATGGCAATCTACAGATCTAGGTGATGCCAATGAGACGGCGCTGCATCCATATTGCCCCGTCAGCCTGACCGCGCGTTTGCGGTCATGATCATCGAGCTGTGAGGAAGCAAAGGGGACGTCGACAATCTGCCGAAGGTTGTAGAACCATCAAAGCAGCGTCCGTCTGGGCTAAATCTGGACGACGCCCACGACATGATTGGCCCGGCCTCGACGGAGTTGCCAAACAGGTCAGTCACTTGCTTTCTGCCGGAAGGGTGCAATAAAGGCAGACAAACGTAGCATCTGCAATCTCTATAGGGTGCATGGATAGTACTTACAAGGCGGAACTACAATCGGTCCAAGTGTACGGCAACCACTGAGACAAGTCCTAACTCTGATATGGATATATAGTGAGAGTTGGTTTTCGCGGCGAAGGGCAGACCCGTGAGACCGGAGCGACCTACTGGACGCGTACTGCCAAGGCCGTCATCAGAATTGCTCGGCTCGCTGCTTGTCGGTTCTTCGGCAGTTGCACGGCCGAGTTGGCGACGCGGCTCATCTCATCTCGTCACATGAAGGCAGTCTCTCTCAGGTCTCGCTCGACACGGGCGCAATGAAATCGATCGGCTCGAGGTGCTCTCGCTACGTCGCAGATGATTCACCCTGCAGAATAACTTATCGCAGGCCGCGATACAATGAGAATCACCACCGAGTAGAGGATTACCAATCGGGGAAAAAAGAATAAAAAAACAAGGATTCCCATAACCGAGTGTGTTAGCGTACCACTGCGCGGTACCCGTGGGGGTCAGCATAAGTGATCCACCTGGGTTAACCACAGCTGCCTGCGAAGAGCCTCACGTCCAGTAACGTGATGCGAACAACATCCAGCCCAGGATATATACACACTGCTGCTGGCCATGAAACCTCAAACCAGGTTCTTGCGCATGAAGACCCCCGAGCATGGCCATGCCTTGCCCGTAGAGTCGGTATCGTACCACGCAGCGTTCTTCCGGTCATAGAGGGTGTAGCCTCGTCGCTGATACCAGTCCTGGTTCGTGACCTGGCGAGTGTCAGTACGAAGCTGTTTGGGTCACTAGGTACCCGAAGCAGTGCGTACCTTAAGGATCGGTCGGTTGAGCGCAATTCGTCGAGGGCTGTCGACCGCGCAGTCTTCGTTCGCAATGGTGGACAGAGTGATCGCTTTCGCACCGAACTCCTTTTTCGCAATCCTGGCACTACCGTGAGCACATTCACACAGGGGACACGGCGTTCGAAGTCTGGACGTACTCTTCGCAAGCATCCAAGGCGGCGGCTCCCAGCCCGCTGCTCTGCAACGGGCGGGAGATGTAGAACGTCATCAGCGAGTAGACGCCGTTAGCCGGGTCGGTCATCAGTTCCTCGTCCGGCGTCACCCCATCCAAAGAGATATGGCCGATCGGATGGAAGGTCGTGACTTCAGGCTTAGGGATATGAGCACGAGAGAATATCTTGGTGCTGGTGTCCTTCAGAGGCTCTGCTTGGTCTGGGAAGGCAGAAACATGATCTCTGATGCGAGCGTCCGTAAGAGGATGCGAGGGAGCCATGACCTGAACCGCATCAGATCTCTTGCCATCTCTCAATGAAGCCTTGCCTGGGCTTGTTTCCTGGTGGTCATCTGGGCAATTCCAGGGACATAAGAGTACTCACGACCCAGTGCAAGCCAATGTCACCATTCCTCTGACTATCCCTCCAATCCTCGACGCACTCGATTTTCCATCCACATGCTACCCGTTGCATCCTCATGCGCTCCACATGTTCCTCGGAGTCGGGGTCCCATGGTATGAGGTACACGGGGATACGATCCCGAGTATTGTTGTTATTAGCGTCATCTGGTGTGGTGTTCAACACTGCGATAGCGGTCAGGATCAATACCAGGGCAGCTTTGGTTGATTAGAACATAGGGGTCCGAACTTGGTGCGCCTCGATTGATGGGTACCGTAATAGATACCCCGCTTGAGATTTCCTGTTACTGAAGGGCGACTTTATATACGTGAAGTCTTGTGGAAGATAAGGATTCAGAATAACTCAGACGGTCGAGTGTCGGTGTCACTTACGACATTCGGTGGGAGGAAGCGCATCTTGTACTTGGTTGCCAGCTTCAAGTTTCAACTCCGAGGACGCGACTATGACTCATGCGGCCGGTACTCGACAGACGGCATATCGTATCACGTGACATCCGCGTCCTTCGCCTTTTGCTCATCCATGATAGATTGGGTGTGCTGGTGGGTCTCGGCCATTAGCAACACGTCGACGTCGTCGCTGGCAAGGGCGGTAGATAACCTGGATCAATTTGAGCACGC
This sequence comes from Xylariomycetidae sp. FL0641, assembly GCA_022376655.1. NCBI lineage: Eukaryota > Fungi > Ascomycota > Sordariomycetes > Xylariomycetidae sp. FL0641. The sequence goes on along the minus strand of JAJJKE010000010.1, from coordinate 529,318 downwards.
AGGAAGTGACCATCACCCAGGCGGGCTACCGCTATCTCATTCCGATATCGCTCGCCTCAGCACCCGTACTTCCAGGACCGCCGCATGCCTCTTCTCGTCTCAACGCGACCGAATTGTCTAGGCAGTCGGCAATCATTTTAGTTTCGGAAACCCGCCTCCAGCAGATCTGGGCAGGCTTCAATGGGGCGCGAAGTTGGACCAAGCACAGCATGGCATTCTTTCTCCCATTCTCTGATTCGGTTCTGGTTTCACCGAGTCTTGCTTCGACACAATCAACCATTTGTGCTTGCCTGGATGTCCCTCACCTGTTTCGTTTCTAACGTCTCCGGGCGCAAGGAGGGGACGTGATGCAACAACATCCATTGAGAAGCAGAAGCACGCCGGCCCTGAAACTGGATTTCGTCAAGAACCTGTGGCCTGGATTGCGAGGGCTGTACATCGATAGAGAGCAATACCTACCACTCTTGCAGAGTGTCGATCGCCAAATCGAGAGGTCGAAGCAGCTTGGTGTCCTGTCCGCCCACCTAAGCATCGACTGGCGAGACCAAGAAATCATCGTTTACGAGCACCTCGTATGTTTGCGAAACCACTTGAAGTGTACACGGGCCTGTCCAATACCCCGGTCGATACTTGAGGAGGCGGTTGACACCTGCTATCTGCTATTTCCCTCGGATCAAACGGAGACGAAAAGGTTTCTCGGGCGCAGTGAGAAGGGATTCTGGCGACTTGGATATTGTGGCCGCGAGAGGTGCCTTGATCCATCCAGATTCGACTTTTGGCGAAAGAGAGTTCAAGAACTGAAGGAAATACTCGATGAACCCGCGGCAGGCTATCAGCAGCTTGGCCTCGACGAGCATCGGCACTTCCTCGACTAGGCGACCTTTTGGCTAGCACTCATCGTTGCGATCCTCACTATTACGAGTATCGTGTTTGGGGTTATATCGACGGTATACGGGTTAAGTCTTATCAGGTCGGGGTAGACGCCCTGCGAGTCGGAAGAGCACAGCTAGACTTGGCTATTGCTCAGGCGTGTGCTGTTCCTGGGGCAGCGACTGACCTGCCGCAGTACTGTGGAAATCTCTGATGACGGTTTGAATCTCGCGAAGGCCCAGAAGTGATACTCGAAGATCAACTCATCTGTGCGGGCGGTGAACCCGGCTCCTTGCATTGAGAGAGGACTGAACACATGGAGACCGAGGTTCCAGAGGCTCCAAACGGCCTCTATCCTTCGGCTTTTACACCTGATGGAATATCGCACGTGGGATGGCGCTCTTTGGATGGTTAGGAGTGAAGGAGGCTAAAGTGGTGATGTTTGCCGATGATTCCAGAACCTTGCCCACGCGGCTGCCTGGCGTGCTCTAGCTCACGAAAAAGCACGGGGCGGATCCAAGTCCCGGCTTCATCCCGATAGCTGCATTAGGCGGCAATACAATTAGCAGAACATCCCCCTTCACACGATTCCACGCTAGCCTGTCAGCGTCATTTGACTCATTTCCCGCCAGCTTACCGAGTCGAGGTTACGCTAAGGTCTGCAACGTTGGATTGGCTTCAGCCCTACCTTATTATCGTGACGCAGATATGTATCTTATGTGAAGATCGTGAAGTAGCATTGCGTGCTTCTCATTTACAGACACGAATTCAATCTCGCTCGCTCGAAGCTTCATTGCCTGCTTCCTTCTTGGCGACCAGGAGGAGTGAGTGCATGGGAGGGCCGCCAGTAAGGGGTTGTCAGGGGAATGGAATCGCAAGCCACCGTGGGCGCAACCTCGCCCTCTAAACCGGCGATACAGCCGCAGGGCAAGCCCCTGAGTTGCACTTCCTGCCGCGCCAGGAAGCTGAGGTGCGACAGACGGACGCCATGCGGGAATTGCGTGCGATCGCGATCAGAGTGCATCCTCCCGACCCGGAAGCGCATACAGCGTCCCCGCCAAACCAAGAACTCCGAGCTCCTCCAGCGTCTCAACCGGCTCGAGTCGCTTGTAGGCCAAGTCGGCCTCGCCAAGCTCGAGGCTCAGGGGGCAGCATCGGGGAAGAATCAAATCTCATTGCCATCAGATGAGCCGGCCAATGAACCTAATGTGCACCCAGAACCGATCGAGGTACCAACAGACTCACCGGAAGCTACTGAGAAGGAGGAGGCTACGGCACGAGACAAAGATGCCGCGGCCTCGAGATACATGAGCGGCGAGTTCTGGTCGTCTCTGTGTGACGAGGTTGTCGGCCTGAAACAGACCTTGGAGCAATCTACCGACTCGGAAGATGAGAACTCGGAGGAGGCAACACCGGAATCGGCCGGAGACTGGTCGAGCAATGCAGGCGGCAACCCAGGTCAGCTCCTCGGGTCTACGGCGGGCTCCTCCTCCGTCTCGGATCGTCTCAGACAGCTCCCTCCACAGCACATCCGGTATCTGACGGCGACCTACTTCCAAAACGTGGATATGCTGCTGAAAATCCTGCACAAACCGACCGTCTCCGCGGCGCTTGAGCGTCTGGCCGCGCACCCGGAAACCGCGTCGCAGGTGACGCCGGAGAACGAGGCGCTCTACCACGCCATCTACTACGCGGCGGTGGCGAGCCTGTCACCGGAAGCGTGCCAGCGGGACCTGGGCGTGGGCCGGGCCGCGCTGGCGGCGCGTCTGCAGGCGAACGTGGAGCAGGCACTGGCGCGGGCCGACTACCTGAACTCGAGCAGTCTCGAAACCCTGCAAGCGCTCACGATCTACGTGGCCTGCCTGCGCAGCCACGGCGGCTCGCGCTCCTCGTGGGCGCTGCTCGGCCTCGCCATCCGGCTGGCGCAAGCGCTGGACCTGCACCGGGACGGGGACGGCGCGCGGCTGCTGCTGGCGGGCAAGGGCTGCTCGGCCTTCGAGGTCGCGCTGCGCCGCCGGCTCTGGTGGCAGCTGGTGGTGCTGGACATCCGCGCGGCCGAGGACCGGGGCACCACCACGGTCCTGTCGCGGGACGACTACGACACGGCGCTGCCGCACAACCTGGACGACGCGGCCTTCGGGCCCGCGACCACCAGCGCCCAGCTTGCCCAGCTCGCGAAGCCCCCCGGCGCCCCCTCCGACGTCACCTTCCTGCTGGCCAGCGCCCAGGCCTCCGACGTCTTCCTGTACTTCCAGCACGGCGCCGAGCGCGCCGAGCAGAGCGAGGCCGACACCGTCCGCCACGCCCAGCAGCTCGAGGCGCAGTTCGTCGCCCCCGCCGACCCCGCCCACGTCGCCAGCTACCTGGCGTCGGTGACCGTGCGGCTGATCATCCTGAAGCTGTGGCTGACGCTGCAGTACCCGATCCACGCGCCGCGGGCATCCGTCGCCGCCGCTGGGCCCGCATCCCCCCCTCCCGCCACGGCGCAGGAGCTGCCCGGGTCCGCGCGCCCGCGCGGCCGCCTCTCCACCTTCGGCGCCAGCACCATGCCGTCGCCGCGGCGGGCCCCGGCCTCGCGCGCGTCCGCCCTGCGCACCGCCGTGTCCATCATGGAGATGTTCGAGGCGATCGGGCAGGGCCCGTTCGGGGACCGGTTCCGCTGGTGGTGCGTCACCTACGTGCAGTGGCACCCGCTGGCGGTGGCGCTGGCCGAGCTGTGCAACCTGTACAAGCCCCAAGCACCACCCCCCGGCGGAGAGGCGGAGAGGAAGAAGAGGAGCAGCAGCGGGGAGCAGAAGGAGGAGGAGGAAGAGGAGGAGACGGACGCCCCCACCGCCGCCGACGCCGCCCGCGCCTGGGCCGTCATCGAGCGCGTGCTGCCCTACTGGGGCGAGATCATCGCCGACAGCCGCCGCGGCAGCCTCTGGCGGCCCATCCGGAAGCTGTACAAGAAGGCGAAGGCGGCTCGGGATGCTGCTGCTGCTGCTGCTGGTGCTGCTGCTACTCCACCTCCCGATCCTTCTGCAACGGGCGTGTCCTTCGACTCGCCGCCACCTGCCTTTTCTTCAGGCTTTGCTGCGAGCGGCCCGCCCGCGATGGGACAGACAAACCAACCGGTGACGGCCGAAGGTATGGCGGGAGTCGATATGGCTATGGGGGGCATGCCGTTCGCTTCGACCAGCACGATGGGAGCTGTTCCCGGTGGCGGTTACGGTATGGATGCTGCCTTCGGGCAACAGCAGCAGACCAGCATAATGCCGAACCTTGCAGGTCTTGATCTCGACGCGTCTGTAGGACCTATGGCGCATAATTGGATGCCGCTACCCGACATCAACTTTGACCTGACGAACTTCAACACCACACCCATGAACCCTTCCGCCATGGGCGATACCATGGATTGGAGCACGTGGGACGAGTTCGTGTTGGATACGTATGCTGAAAATGGGTCGAAGTCCGGTTCCAGTGAAGGTTGAGATACCGCCTGTATATTAGCAAGCAACAAGAAAACAAGCTCCGCTTCACGCAAAACACAGAATATGCTTGATTTGTGGCTCGCATTCACTGGGCTCTATCTATCGAGAGCGAATGCTAATGACGTTTTCCGCAATTCCGTTATGAACACCGGCAAACCATTCCCAAACCCCTTTCATAACACGAAAGACCACCTTATGCGAAAGTAGAGGGCCGGGTGGCGCTGAAGATCTTCTTGGTGCTGGTACGGGGGACACGGTGGGGCAGAGGGAACGACAGGTCCTTGGTGAGGAGCTGGCGCATGTAGGGTCGTCTGACGTCGTCGAGCTTCTCGATCTCGACGACACGGAGGATCTGGATACAAGTTAGTTCAGCAGAATCAATCAAAACTCGTTCGGGTTTATGCGTACGGCGATCGACCGGAAGCGGGCACGGTGGCGGGCAGCCATGTCCTGGTACATGGACTCGACGGCATCCGTGCGCGACATCTCACGGTACTCCTTGTACATGTTGTGCGTGCCGGATCGCGAGTCGTATCGGAGCCAGATGCCGAAGTTCTTGACGCGGAGAGGGTTCTTCTCGTTGATCTGGATCAAGTCATCAGTCTCAATGCGTCCCTTCAGATCCAAAAGTCGGGAAAAGCTACCTTGTTCAAGCTCACGATCTCACCGTTGGCCTTCTTGACCTTCTTGAGCTTCATCAAGAAGTACCAGAAACGGGACTTGGCGACAACTTCATTGGGGGCGAAGATACGCATGCGGTAGAGCTTCGGGGTGGGGTTGGCCTCGGTGGGCAAGTGGCGCCCAATGACCTGGTACTCCTGAAGGCGACCTGATTCCCATACCATTAGTCTTCTGTACCCGTTGCGACGAGAATATTCAAAATTGCGGTCCTCCAAGCGATCGGTGCACGTGTTTGCGATGAACAATAAAGGCGAGGCGCTTTATGGGCATGTTTCGAGCGGCAGGAAGATATTTGTGCGGTGTTGTCGTCAGGACAGAACGCAACGAATCGTGAATCCAAAGGTCGACTCATCCCTCTATGCCAAATTTTCGAGCCCGTTCCTGCTTTCATTCACCGCGGACTTGCAGTATGGGGATGTTCGTACTTCGGTTGGTGGAAGTGCGCGTCGGTGCATCGTGTCGGTCGCCCATTGTGTTGACATGTGGAATCCTCCAGACGATCGCGAGAAACTTGAACGAGAAGGAAATTGAGGCTTACCCATCTGGTACAATGTTAGCTACGATTATAGAGATTGGCGTATTGGCAGCATGTAACTTACTGTGCTTGATGTTTCCCGTGTTGTCGTGATACGTTCGTCGTGGGAAAGGCCGCGCTGCAGTGGTGGATGCGTTGGGACTTGTTCGGGTAACCAGAATCTTTTTTCGGCAGAAATTTGTGCTAAGGGTTTCTCGCCCTAGCAATCTGTGGCATTCTGTGGCCGTGCAGCGCGGGTAATTAGTGGAGCTGCAGGCGGGGGCTGTCAAGCGGGGTTCTTGTGGCTGGAGCATCGGCCTTCCTGGCCGAGCCACTTCCGGGTCTGCATCGCAAACCTGGTCTGTGCAGCCGCTCTTTCTACTGCTGTTCCTTGCTTTAACCAATTAGGCAAGTCGTCCTCAAAGAACACCGCCAGGACCGCCCTCTCACTCTTGCCCAGACGCTGATAGCCTTAGGAGCCTTGGGATACATGCCTGTTCTTTCTGCTGGAAATGTGCTTCTAGATCGATAAAACAAGATCGACTCAATGACTTGCCCTGCCGGTATCTGACTCCTTGCTCACGAGGTCATCCTAGTGCAAAACACCGCCACTTCCAAACGCCTCTCGCCATGGACAGCCTCATCCATGACTTCCGGGTGGCCTATGCCATGAAAGAGGGTGATCGGCTCGCTGAGACTCTCTGCCCTGATATCCCCAAGTACGGAAACAGACTTCAGGCAATCTGGATTCGTGGAGAAGTGGGAGTTGCCAGTGACGACCTCAACTTCCTCTTCTACAAGGACAATGCTCGTGTGAAGATGCCACGGGACGAGGCAGCTGGTTGGGTAGAGGTGTATCTGTCCTATTACAAAGCCGTTGGTGCGATCCTGGCAGCGGAAGGCCTCCTGAACGATGCTAAGGTATGCTACCACCGCTCCCTTTGCTGGTGGTCTCATCCAGTGCCACAAACGTCAACGAGGCCCTACTACCAACCTCTTCGATACTGATTACATACAGGGTTCGTGGTTGAAAGCCTACAAAGCTTGGGTTGACTTTACCTCTAGCGTAATCCGCGGGTACACGCATCATGACTTCGAAAACTGGACACTCCCCTGCTTATATGTAGCCGGCAAGTACTTGAGAGTGTACGCCATGCGTGCAGACGCTGAAAGGGATTCCAACGATGAGTCTGCTACAACCGGTTTCCAGGATGACTTCAACCCTGAAGCTGAAGAGAACAAACATCTGGAAGATTGCGCAAGGCATCTCGGCCGCATCTTCCAGTTATGCATAGCAGACAGGTGAGCAAAGTCAAGCTCGTCTTGGCCACTGCCGCTAATTGTGCGTCAAGGGCCCATATAGACGAATCGCGCAAATGGGGTGTCTACTACGCTATCAACCTACTGTTCAAGACCTACTTCAAGCTGAACTCGGAATCGCTGTCGAAGAACATTCTTAAGAGCATATCAGCAGGCCGATCCGATATCCCCTCGATTGACAACTTCCCCAAGGCACAACAGGTTACGTTCAAGTACTATGAGGGTGTTCTGTCGTTCTTGGAAGAAAACTATGTAGAGGTAGGTTTACCCCAATGGCACGAGAGATGCCTAAAACTGACATACATCAAGGCAGAGAAGCATTTGACAATGGCGTGGATGATGTGCCATAAGGACGCACAGAAAAATCTTGAGTATACCAAAACCGTCCTTTCGAATCCCCTTTACAGTGGATGTCTAACATGTGGCAGGCTAATTCTCACTTACCTCATCCCCTGCCATCTCCTAACAACGCACACACTGCCGAGCGCGAAGCTGCTTGAGCCCTTCCCCAAGCTTCAGAAGCTCTTCACACCCATGGCGCAGGCCATTAAGAAGGCCGATCTTCGTGCCTTCGACCGCGCCCTCCGCGATGGAGAGGACGAGTTTATCAAGCGACGAATCTATCTGACACTCGAGCGCGGTCGCGATATCGCCCTTCGCAACCTCCTGCGCAAGGTGTTCATTGCAGCGGGCTTCGAGGAAGCGAAAGGCGACGCTGCACCTCTCCGTCGGACGAGAATACCAGTCGCAGACTTCGCAGCAGCGTTCAGAATTAGCAGCGGGGAAGATATTGACACTGATGAAGTTGAGTGTCTAATGGCCAATATGATCTACAAGGTACGTGCGTTCGATAACCAGCTCTTGTCATCATCTTTACCGAGGATTGCGCATCATTGTGCTTCGAGGCGGTCGCTGTAGCGCCCCTAGAAGCTGTTTTGAAAGCCTACGTCTTCTCGATTGGGTATTCATGTTCAATTCCACTTCCTGGCTACTTCGTCCCAATCATTCCCAGTTCAATTTTTCCCTCAAGTGGTCATTGAAGCCCGAATCAATGCTGGGGATAAGTCACTAATACGATGGGGCGGAACAGAACCACATGAAGGGATACATTGCCCACGAGCGCGGCTTTGTTGTCCTAAGCAAGAACGGCGCCTTCCCAGGAACAGGTGTCTGAGTCAACGTGAGGCCCAAGTCGTCACTTATTGTGAACCGACGTGTCCTTTGATAGCACGCGGCATCGGGTAGCCAATCGCGCGAGGCAGGAGGCCGTTCCACCCGAGACCATGTGGCGATGTGATTGGGTTGCCTTGCATTTGAGGTGCGGTCGGTCAACGAGTCGTGGCAGTGACGCTGAACGCTGCGAAGGCAAACGCCGTCTTACGCAGGCTGCGGAAGGATGCCGTCCATTGCGTGGTCGCACGGTCGGATCTCACACATCCATTGGTGTAGCCTTGATAAAAAGGGAATCATGGCTTGCCGAATCGGGCACCTTGTCGTTTTCGGTGTGTTCAATCCGAGGCTGCATACATTGATAGGTATCCAGTCACAACGCGAGGCGCGCATCTGTTGCCCTGCCAATGCATGCGCCTTGTGTGAAAATATTGATAAGAGCATGCATGTTCATATTCCCATCTCACCTACTTTACCTCGGTTGTTATCCCTACCAATCCTGCCCTGGTGAACAATCGGTGATAATATTAGCCGTTAATAGATACCGACGAGCGTGCTCATGGTTATCATCGCCGTCATTGCAATGCTTACAGGCCTCACCGACCCCGCTGTACTTCTTTCTTGGTGTCGCGATTAACAAGGCTGACCTGGTCTTAGGACTCTGAAGCTGTCCCAAGATGTAGCAAGTGGCAACATGTGACGGCACACATTCACGCACGTAACCGAGCAAGTTTGCTTCCTCCGCGCGGCCAACTGAGACAGGCCGGAGCGCTGGCTGGGATCTCGTCCATCACATCCCTTCCTCCAGCAAGCAATTCACACCCTTCCCTCCCTCCGCAACCCAACCGCAGCCCTCGGTACCGCAGATGGCAATGCCAATTTCCAATCCCCTCCTAGAACTCCCGACATCCCGTGCGAAACAGGATTCCCTTCGAAGAAGGAGGCAAAAAGGCGAAGGGAAAATCCTGCGAACGCACGTACCGTACGGCGGCTTATGTACTGGCCCGATGCGACGGCGGCGCGGCGCAGCGCCGCGGCCAGCCCGTAAGGCTCCCCCTCCCCGGCCGTGTGTGTTGCACCGCGAGCATGACTCACTACCACCGCCCGTGCACGTAGTACTGGCAGGGGTGCGGGCTGAACCGATCTGTCCCGGCGCGACGGCGTATGCAAGCACTTTAACCCTCCCCTTTTTTTTTCTTGTCGAGACCAGGATGTCAGCTCTTGCTTTGCTTCTTCCGTGAGTCAGGGACACACTGATGGCGAGACTGGGTTGAGACACGCGATTGGGCGAACCGCCTGCCTTGTTCGTGTAAGCACGGCTGGCTAGTACTGTAGCTTCTCGGAAATTGGGATTTGGACCCTGGTGGTTTGGGCTTCGTGGGAGGCGTTAGGTTAGGGGCTTGCTGATCTCGCTCTTGGGCCTGCTGCTTCCCCTGGATCTGGCTGCGCGGGACCTGAGAAATGGTGGCAAGGATACTGACACCTGTTGGCTGGGCTGGGTGGTTCCGTCGCTCCTCAGCGTTCTGAGTCCTGTGTAGAATACAGCGTATCGCAAGTGTAATTCACATATCACCGTCGAACATGCAATGGGCGCAAGTGAGTAAGATGTACAAGAAGGGTATATTGGTCATAAGCTCGTCTTCTCAAAAGTCTAAAACCTCCGGTATCCTCGTGCATTCCGTGAGACCTCCCTCAGGGAAGCGAAATCAGAAGACGAGCAAAGGCTGTCGTGAACGAAAGTTCAGAACGGTATTAATACAATGTGTCATCAAAAGTCCGCCGGGGCCTTCGCAGTCTAGATTCATTTTGTTTCCCCACGTGGTATTCCGTCTGCTCTGCAGTCCAAACCCGTCCGTAAATCCCATGCAGAGCCAAAAAAGCAACCTGGTATTGTTTTTGAATCGTTTCCTCGTTGATTGTGAAAGTGCAGTCGCAGGGTGGTATTAGGATATATGAGATCCTGCCGTCGCCGCTTTCTCCGTGGCCGCGCCGTGGCAGCCCGAGGATGGTATGGTATTTGTACAGGGGGTGTCGTGATGGAAACAAGAAATCAAAAGAGCAAGTGCCCGCCGCTGAAGAATGATGAGACCGGTCCAGAAAGCAAAAACGCCGCGGTGGTATTGTGTCGTTCATGATGCCTGAGCTGGAAGCATTCGCGAAATTCTTCGGATGACGACAAAGAGAACAGGGAAAATAAAAGCAAAAGACGTTGATCATAAGATAGTGGGGTATGTTGCGTTTTTCATGGTGGTTGAGATGAGAGGCGACGGAATTGGGGTTTCGTGGAGAGGCAAGGCAACGCCAGCTTAAAAGAAGTGGCGGTTGCTACGAGGCGTGTTGGTGGTGCTGGAGATATCATCGACATGATTGCACAGGGCGACGAAGAGGTCGAAGAACAGCTGGGTGCCACCGTTCATCATTTCCAGTTGCATCGTGCCGCTGCGCTTGAAGGTACCGCGGCTGCGAATGATTAAGGCGAGGTAGTGTGCCCGTAGCTTCGAGTCGGTGTCGGGCGTGTTGGCGTAGGCGTAGCGGGCCGAGGCCAGGATGGTGCTGCACTGAATGCCGGACTCTGAAGCGGATGTTAGTGTGAGTTTTCCAATGGAGGGGCACAGCATTAACGTACGAAGACCCTGCTTGCGAAGGGCGACACGCTTGAGCTCCTCCAGTCCGTACTTCTGCGCAGTGCAGTAGATGACCGTGTCCTTCAAGATATCACCATCGGTGGCGTGGTGGTAGATGGTCGACTCGCTCGAGCCTCGCTCCTCGTCCAGCTGCTCCAATTCCCACGAGTTCCGTCGCTTGTTGTGGACGAGACGAGGGTAGTAGTCGCCCTTGTACATGTATTCGAGAACGGAAGAGAAGATTTCGGGTTCCTCGTCGGGGAGGTGGATGCGTTTGCCGTTCTGGGAGTCCATGAACTGCTGACCAAGGGCTTTTTGAAACCAGGGGGAGGCGCTGAGGACATCGTGGTGAGCAGCGAAGATGCGTTGCTCTCTTCCGATGATGAGAGTGACGATGGAGGGCGTGAGGCCACTGGAATGGGAGTGTCAGCTACATGACGGAAGACATGAGAAGGTGATGGCATGGGTTAAGTACTCACGAGCTGGGGGACGCCAACTCGGGGGGTTGGGTCGACGAGATGGTCGGTCGGCGACGGGACTCGGGACGGCTCTTGGAAACACCCGAGCTCTTGCTGAAAGAGGAGCTGGACTTGCTCGACTTGTGGCCCCGAGAGGTGACCTTGGTCAACGGGGGTGGGTCGTTTCGCTTGCTTCCGAACATTGTGGAGAGATGGGGTGGTGGATGCTGGTTGGGATCCGAAATGCGAGATTCGAGGTTTCGATCGGGATCGTGTGGCTTCGGATCGGTCGACAAACGCTAGATTTACTCGGCTCGGCCTTGGTGATGTATAAAATTCCCTCCGACTTCGTGGATATCGTTGGCTTGGTGCAATTGCGATGCTGTACTTGGATGGGGCGACGATGATGGAAATGACAACCGTTACGACAGAAAACCAGATAAAACACGATGAAAGACGCCCGGGTATCGAAGAGAGAATGAATCAATAGAGAGAGGAATGGAAGAAAAATCCGGGAGGGCTGGCTCGTTATATAGAAGTACAGAGTGTACAGAGCTGAGGAGGAGTGGACGCCGGCCGGACGGTGGGTGGGCGTGTGTGGGTGGGTGTCGGGTGTGTGAGCGACCCATGTCGGGCAACCAACCTTGAAAGGTGGGCTTTCGTAGATGTGGATGTGAATGCCTGTGGAGCAGCTACATTCCCACCACAGTCCACTACGGGCACAGATGGGCATCTTCAGGCAAACACGCTACTTGGCGATGTAGTTGGCCCACGCGTCGCACGGCAGGGGGGTTTCTGGGGGTGCTTCGCGGGATATGGGCGCGCTCTCACATGACTTAGCCCTGTTCTCGCCGCCATATCTAGCCCCGAAGCAGCCTAGTGCTCCTGCTGTTGCACTCTGGTAAGACCCTGCTCATCAGGGCATCCGGGTGGCTGATCTGCAGCTTTAAGTGCAGCCTGCAGGCGTTGTGCGACGTGATTGTAGGCAGACGAGGTAGGCAAGTTACGGTAGGCAGTGGAAGGAACGGGAATTCGGGCACTGGAAAGAGACATAGAAAGAGTAGCGCTATCTTCCAGGGACACCAGCTAAAAGGGGCCGCCGGGCGTCCGCGGTCGCAGCCCAATTGCCCAGGTGCCCCGTTGATGGATGGACCTTGCAAGCTTGATCGACTCGACTCGACTTTCGAGAGGCCGCTCGAGCAGCTTTGGCTCCAGCCTCCAAGCTTGCCAAGGACTCCAAGGCCCGCCCCAAGGGCTCCCACCAAAAAAGCAATGCCCCATCCATGACCCGTCCCCGGCTGCGATCGTCAATGCTCCCAATCCACCCATCGCCCACAGACCAAGTGCAGACCTGTTCCATCCCGTCCACCTGCGTGCTCGAGCTCGAATGCGCCCGACGGTGTAAGGATAGAGATTTCGATTCCATGTCTATTCGAGTCCTTCCCTGGCTGCCTGGATGCCATGAAGCTTGTTTCGGCGGTGGAATTGCTCTGAAAATTTTTCAACAACTCACCGACCCGGCACTACATCATTCCCTTGAAGCAATTGAGGGCCCCGACCAGCTTTCCACCACTCGTGAAGATGCAGAATATGCACCATATGCACCACCCCCGGTCGGCGCTTGTCGCATGCCTGTCAGCTCAACGGGCGAGCTTGGCGCGCCGACGAGAGCTGCAACTCGCTGCAGTCTGCGGCAGCACATGGGCAAGATGGGCTAGCTGTCTGAGCTGTCATCGTGCAGCGAGTCATTGTCATCCAGTTACATCTAGCCCCAGGGGGCCGACGCCGTCGAGACCGTCCACGACCGTCCAACAACCGACCGTCCCGGTGGAAATTCGACAGCTTCCACATGGGAAACGAACCACTCTTCCGACACCCGTGGGCCTTGCGTCTTGACTGCAGTCTGCATGCCGTCCACGGTCCACGGTCCACGAGCAATGCTAGTCGTTGAAGCTATCTTTCCTCCCGACAGCCCCAAACACGCCAGCGTCGACCCTACGCCCGAGTGGGATGTGCTCCGCGGGTGAACGACAAGCTAATCTGCCACCATTCGCAACCGAGACGAGCAGAACCCTTGTGGCTTGAGGACCCTCGGGACCCCTATTGACGGTTGGCCCTAATCCGGCGGAAGAAGAAAATTCTGCAAGGCTACCAAGGCTTCCAAGGCTACAATCACATTGCGAATGCCCCGGCACACGGGCCTCACGTTGATCCTTCACCATGTTGTCAATCTCAGAGATATTAATGTGTCCTTACCGAGTCGATCTTTTAGTCTGACCGGCTCGCTTCCGGTCCTCGCATTCTCGCTAACCTCCCCGTATCCCTCTCGACCTCTTGCTTGTGTGCGGAACCTCGAAAAGTTTTTCTCCCCCGTCCTGGACTTTGGGCCGTGAAATAACCCTGTTCGGTGTCTCAGTCCCTTGCTGGATATGCGGAATCCTTTGCTTGCCTTGCTCGTCTTCTCTCTGTTCTCTCCTCCCCTTGTCTTGTTTTTGCACTCGTGTTTTTCATGTTCTCCATAGCAAAACGGATCTCTGCTGAGCAAGCCAGCCATCTTCTCGCAGGTGGCCGCGTTTTACGCACTCGCCAAGACTTCTCTTGGCATATCGGAACATTGCCAGCGCACAGGTAATCCACTACGTGCAGCTGTGCCAGGATAGCGAGTCTGGGGTGCACCCGTCATCGTCCGTAGATGCGACCACGAGTGGGACTGCGTTCTTGTCTTTGTGCGCTGCCTTGGCTGCTTGCATCATGTCGCGCAGGCCTTCCTACACACCTCACACACACCGCTGGCGACCAATGATGCCCGATTTCTGTCATTTGCTATCCAAATGGGGCCGGCAGGGACACAATTGTCCAAACTGAAAGACGATCAGGGACAATCGTCGCCAATGACGAAGTCAACCACACTCGAGTCGAACTGATCCCGAAACGCGTACTTTGGGCATGTTCAGCTTCTCCACTATGCCCAAAGAATGAAACACCAAAAACGACGGTCGCCCAAGAATGGCAGGATGGGGTGACCAACAACCTGTCGAGACCGAGACTGTCCAGTGTTCTTTCGGCGACGGATCCGACGAGATGGGTCCATGTCTGACTAAGCGACAATGGCCACGAGCCGCAACCCACTAATGCTTGGTTCTAAAATAACATCCCGGAGGCGGCGTGTATTCGTCGAGGACCCTGGCCGGAAGCAGGATATGAATTTCGAGGATTACAAATTGTGTGAAGTTAACTGGCCGTCCTTGAACGACTTGCGCGAGAGCCGGCGCCCGCGGGACATACCCGTCGACTTCCGCCCATTCCATTTCGCTAGATGAGTTAGTTCTTGGCGGGGCGAAATTTTTTCGCGGACAACGAAACAACTGGTCATGGAGCTAACGAGTAATTCAGCGACTTTCCGGTGAAAGGGGTCCATCCCTATCTACATGGGAAAGTGACATTCCCAGTCACAGAAGCAATGGGTCCAGTCCGTCGCTGTCTAGAATACGACAAGCGGCTTGGCCCCAGCGTTGAGACGCACCCCCGAACCCTCGGCTGCAAGTCCCTCGTGGCTTTCGCTCACTTACGACGCGCCAGCTTCAAGCCGGCGCCGGGGTATCCATGATTTGGCCGGCGCGGCCGCATCGCTTCATCCGGGGTTGGTGGACCGGCGCCCCGACAACCTGGTGGTTCCCGATGAGGGTCCTGACCTCCTGTTTCTCGCCTTAGCGTGATACGAATCTCGAGGGCGCCGATGTTCTCTGCCAGCCCGCTCCGGCGATGTTGCCCCCGGGATCGACAGCAAGTCGCCGCCCTGCGCCCGGAGCCACGCCTGTTCAAGTGGTGCTGGCGTGGCGTCGGGGCCGCAGATCTTCTTCGCGGCCGCAAAAGCGGCAAATCGATCCACCAGCGCTTGGTTGGCGGTAGGATTCGCCTCGCTGGAGCGCGACAGTGCAATACTTGATGCGAGTGATTACGTCCTTTGGGAGAAAGGGTCAATAGGCGTTCCACGAAGCCGGGGTAAGGAGCATATCGCTTGATATGTTGACGTGGGCAAAAAAGCCACTCCATACATACTGACTCACTTCACATACTTCCACGTCTGAGATAGATGGGGTCCAGATCTGCTGGCGACGGTATGGTTCCGGTCAACAGCCCTCAACTGTGGGGTGAGGGGGGCAACGTTGGCGACTCCAAGCTCCCGACCAGTGTCAATCAGATTCGTGCCATTGTCCACCTCAATGGCGTGTGTTCAGGGGCGGAACTCGACGTTGACGGCGGCGGTAGGGTGTGTGGTGTGTGTGCGGCGGATGAGTGCTGGATTATAGGACGGACAACCGGCGAGACCGATGTATTCGATCTTACCTCCATTGGGGCATGACACGCGTCAATTCATAGCTGAAACCAGCGACGGTAGGTAACTCGTTACTCCTTGCATCTCACAGCCTCTACGATCGTCTTCTCAGCTGGCGTCATGTCGTCGAAGCCGTGGGCGTAAATCAAGCCAATGCACTCGACCGGCAATTTGCTGGTGAGCAATCGAAGTGCATCTGCGACAACTCGTTCTTCCTACCTACGCATCAAGTAGGCAGTCAGCCAAACTTGGTCGCAAGAAAGATGTTGCCCCGTCCATGGTGATGCCGCGTGAACCATTTTTCCGAGGGGTGACTCGCTGTCGACGTGCGATGAGGCGGTGTCCCAGAAGAACGAGCCCGGCTCTTAGGCGCGGCCGGGGAAATGGAGGTGGTACTTGCCTGGACTGGTGAGTTGTTAGTACGCGATGAAGAGTCTTAAATTCCTGAGACCATAGTGTAGAACAACGAATCTGAATAATACGTCTCATGTTTGATTGACCAGAAGTCGCTTGACTTGAGTTTATGAGGTTGCAGTCTTTTTGTCTCACCCGGCTTTCCTATACGCAAAGCTCAACCCCATCAGACCGAACCCTAATGACAGGACGCCTCCTTAGCCGAAGCAGAGTCGAGTCCTCAGACAGTTCCTCGTGTTTAGACACGGAGTGCTCCTCGATGGAAGCTTGCGACCCTGAGAGACAGGTAAATGGATATCCGGCCCGCGAAGCATCGCTACTTTGACAGCCCCGTGAGTCCTCTTGTGCGGCGCTAGTATCCCGACAGACGCCTGTTGAGATGATGGTGTTGGAACCTCGATGGTATGAGGTATGTAAGATATACACTACCTACACCAAGAGGCGCTTCAGCCTTATTTGCCGAGTGCCAGACTTTCCTCCGTCCCTTCTTCCCCGTGGGAGACTGCAATGGCTCGAATGCTGAGAGCAGCTGGTCGACCTTGCTGAACACTTGGCAGGCAGGTGCGCAATCTAATGGCTGCTTAGCGCGCCTTCAAAGTTCAAGCACAGGCCGTCGTCGTTGGACCCTTGCAGGCCAGGTCCATCCCGTCTGCAGTCAGCAACATGCCATCTGTCGATGGGATCTTCAACCGAACGTGCGCTGCGATCTCAGGAACGCCGCCAACCTTGGCGATCGCATGCGGTCCCCGACGGCTGGTACCGAGATGTGATGAATGCTGGTGAACTGTCGCTAATGCGTACAGGTATGAGCTATATGAGAAAGCTAATATTGGGTATCAGTCTAATGTTACTTCGGGAGCGCAGTCAAGGCAGTGCAGGGCTCAGTCGGCTCCCTCTCGTGCCTTGTTATTACCCTCCGCATGCGCTTCCGCGAGTTGTTGGTCGATCGTCGCCCACTGTCCCTGGTTCATGTACCCCGAGAACCAGTAGTTCCCGTCATTGTCCTTGCCCATGATCGGAAATCCGTTCGGCAGGCACAGTCCGAACTGGTTGTTCTGGAGGTACGACGGCGTGCCTGGCTTGCCTGCTCCCGTCCGCGGCGTGATGATGGCCGGGGACAGGTCCAGATCGTACAATCTCGCCTTGGTCCAGTTCGAAAATGTCACCATGTGCATGCTGCGCTCTCCGAAGAAAGGCGGCAGCTTGCCGCTCGATTCACGCCACATACTAGCGAAAGCCTCGACCTGCGCTCGAGTCCCAAGATCCTGGATCCCGCGGCGAATCTCGGACGCTATCCAACTGACTGGCTTCTCGAACACGTCCTTCAAGGGGAGCAACACATAGATGAAGCCGATCGCGTTCGACAAATACGTGCCATCTTCCGGCAGCAAATCGCCGGCTAGCGACTTGCGCAGCGAGTAGGCATTGTTCAGCACTACCGTCCTGGACGAGTTGCGCGGAAGGTGAGATGTGGCCACCTTCGTCCACCACGCGCAAAGCACGTCGCCCTCGGTAAGAAACGGGTTCTCCACACCGTTGGCAGCGAGCTCGGCGAGGGCCTTCTCTCGCAGGCCTGCCACGAAGGAGGCTGGCACGCACACCATTCGATTCTCCTGGCTGCGGATGAAGTCCAGAGCATTACTTATACCGTACCCGGCCAATCCGAACATTGACAGGCGGTTGTCAGCCAGTTTGTGTGTTTCCGTCGGGTGCTTCCCGAGCTCGGCCAGGGGATCTATGCCCTGTTCCGGCAAAGACACGACTTCATCCGCCCGGCCCTGGAGCATCAGCATCCATGCATCCAGGAGCGCGCGCTTGCCCAGGGCATCGAAGGTGGTGTGTGGCCAGTGCAGGCACACGAGGGTCTTGTCCTTGAACGACACAACGTGGAGGCCAAGTTGCGGAATGTCTGCATTCAAATAGTCATCCATCTTGGAAGGGCCGCCTTCGGGCATGAACAGAGGGCGGAAGACATCCGGGTCAGCAACCGTGGCCGGCCGTGCGCTCGGCTTCGGTAACCGTGCCGCGATCGGGTGGTCTGCCGCCTTCATCTCATGCCGCGCATGCGTGTAAGCAATGGCCGTGCGGTCTTTGGTGAACTCTGCAGGCATGTGGTAGACGAGCTCGCCCTTGTTCTACAGACACATCAGCGTGACTTCGAAACCTGCCAGGTTTCCGGTTGCTTGCTCCTTACATTGCGACGCAGGCGAGCACCCAGCTTGCACCATCCGTCTCGTTTTGCCAGAGCCGTGAGACTGTCGTGCAGTTTCTCCGGATCGAGGACATCGTCGAAACTGAACATGGAATACAGTATGAAGGCTTTCCATAATGGCGTGTCGTCGAACCAGCGAAGAGGAACAACCGTGTCTGTGGGCACTGTGGCCGGCGCCGCAGATCGACTGAACATCTTGAGCCTGTCCGTGTATACCTCGGTACCCAAGTAATCCCTTTCTGGA
This sequence comes from Xylariomycetidae sp. FL0641, assembly GCA_022376655.1. Classification (NCBI taxonomy): domain Eukaryota; kingdom Fungi; phylum Ascomycota; class Sordariomycetes; species Xylariomycetidae sp. FL0641. The sequence goes on along the minus strand of JAJJKE010000010.1, from coordinate 511,002 downwards.
ACCGGGAGGCTGGTGGCTTGTTCAGATATCCCTCACCGGAAGACGCAGAGTAGAAGCAGTCAATCTACAAGCAAGAGAAGAGGGAAAACACAGCGGCAGTGTGCCAAGTCTCTTATGCCAATTCTCTTATGCCAATTCTTTGGTCACTGCTCTCCTAACCCTCGAAAAAGATTAACCCGGCATAACACGCAACAGAATTACGCTCATGGGTCCGCCAGGCTGAGATGGACGGTCAAGTCACGTAGAGATTGGTCCTCATTTCCCGAGAAGCCGTCTCGCCCGCTGGTTGCGAGTTCTGGAATCACGTTTTGCCCACGTAGCATCGCAGTCTGCAGATGCACATCGATATCCGAATGCCAACCAAGCCAACGTACATGACGAGAGATAACAGATTCTGATAGCAGCTGTTAGCGCGGTGCTAAGTGGAGCGGGAGAGCCCGGGGAAAAGGAACATCTCCGAGTATCCATCTCCCTGACTTTGTACCACCACAAGCTTGCTGACGCTGCTCGGAACAGCACGCCGCGCCGGCCCTGCGTCACTTGTTAGCCATCAAGACGGTCGAAAAGAAAGGTCCGAGCTCAGATGCCAAGTTTAGGGCTCTTGAACAAGCTCAAGCTAATATCGACCGACCACTCTCTCATCACTCCAGGAAATCGGGGAAGCGCCCTCTCACTCCACTCCAACGAAGATCACGAACACCCTCTTGCCTGTGCTAACAACGAGATAACAATCTTCGTTGCCCCGTGCTATGCGGTACGCCGGACCCTGATTCCGACGAGTCAGTCCAGATGTCCAGACCCTGGACATTCTGGCCTGACCGGCCGCTAATACAAGTTGAGCGACCGCGCCCGGGGAGGCGTAGCAGCAATCGCTCCAACATCCTCCAAAGCGACGTGGACCCGCTTCTTCGCATGGAGATGGAACACCACCCTGGGACCTGCATGGAACACCGGTAAAGATCCTGCAAAAGGGGGGGTAGAACTGACCTCACCAAGTTAAGTTACTCATCTAGTTACCGGCCGACTTGATGCTGACCAGATTGTCAAGATCGTGTGATGAGCATCCCAGCGTCCCACTCCTGGTCCCTATTCTCATCCTCCCTGCCGGCAAGTTCGACAAGCTTAACCAGAAACCAGCTTTGCGCAAAGGCTGGGTATATTCGGGCCAGGCACTTTTGTCCTTATTAGTCTGCGGCACGGATTCCTACTTGCTGTCGATCTATACTCCCGGCCAATGGTTTTTCTGACGAGCGCATTTTGGGACAATACATACGGACTTGGGAGTGGTGAGCAAGGGTTTGGCCCCTGCTCAGTAATTCCGGCTAAGCGTCTCTAACATACGACCATCCTAGGAGAGTATAGCAGCGTGACAGCCTCTGCCGTCCTCTCCAGCGTCGACTCTCACCAGTTGGCCAAGAAGAAACACCCCAGTCAAGCCAGTCTCTCCTCATCTCACGAGGAGCCCCCCCAAATTCGGAGTGGTGATCGTGGATGAGGCCGATCTGGGAAGTAACGCCAGACGGGATCCGGAACCTTGGAGGCCGGCTCCCTAGCTTGGCCTCGCTGCAAAAGCAGCAAGACACTGGAAGGGTTTTGCCAGGCTGCCAGGTATAGCGAGCGGGGAGTCGTCTTCTCAACGCCCATTCCTTCCGAGATGGCTGGCGCAGCAGCAGGGGACGAGTCACGAGACAGCATGGCTCTATGGGCCTCTCCCGGTCTGGAGACACAGAACTGGTAACTCAACCCCTTGTGCAGATTTATCTCGCAGCGGGCTCATGGATGTCTCGTACCTGCAGACGGCCGTAGCCCTACAGAGACTGGCGGCCCAGGACACCGAGAGGATCAGACGCGGGCAGTAGTCATATTAACTGCTCGCAATCTCGTCCCGGGCCCGAGGCGGCCTGGTGTTGTAGGATACTATAATACGCCGTAGTCGCACCTCATGGTGGGTTGGGGTTGCTTTCACCCACGTATCTCTTTTTTCCCCGATCTATCTTGATAACTGTCCATCACGATGGCTTCGACCGACCCGGCCCAGATGGCGGCGGCCATGAACATGACCGTGGAGGAGTTGGGGGAGATGATGCAGGCACAAGCATACGCAGAGCCTTCCATCCAACCCCAAGGCCTTGCCTCTGCCGTCGAGATCGTGGTGTTGGTCACTGTCATCCTCGCTACGATCATCATCAGCTTGAGGGTCTACGCCAGGTCTGGCATAATACAACGGTCAGCAACGGTCTGGGGTTGGGCAGACACCTTCGCCATCCTGGGTTACGTAGGTTTTCCTCGTCCTATGCGTTGTCTTCATCCATGACATGCTGACTTGGTGGCCCCCCCCCCCCCAACAGTTCGCGCTGTTGACCAGTAGCATCTTCGCTGTCTACGCCGCGCATTACGGGCTGGGTACGCATGATAAAGATCTCAACCAGTTCCTGATGATTCGTTGTGCCGAGTATATGCTCTACTCGCAAGTAACCTACGGAATCTCGATGCCACTGGTCAAAGCCTCGGTCGTGTTCACTCTTCTGCGAATCACGAATGAGAAGAAGTACGTCTGGACGTTGTGGGCCATGCAATTCGTTGCGACAGCCATGGCCCTCGTCGGGGTTCTCGCCTCGCTTTTACACTGCCGGCCCACCAAGGCGTACTGGAACCCCCTACTTGGAGAGTGCGGCGACATGATGGTCGTGGTCAACATCGGATATGTTTGGACGGCGACGGGGATCATCACCGACTGGATCTGCGCTATCCTGCCATACTTCATCGTGCGCAAACTTCAGATGAACCGGAACAAGAAGATGACGGTCATGGCCATCCTGGGCCTGGGTGCCGTCGCCAGCACGGCTACGATCGTCCGAGCCCCGTACCTGCAATACTACCTTGCCCCCACAGATCAACTGTGTAAGTCCTCGTCCTACTAGCTGAAGCTCTACGTCGAGTGGACAAGGTCTAACATTGCCACTGGCAGTCTGGAACGGATACATCTCCATCTGGTGCCAGCTCGAGAGCGGACTCGGTCTTATCGCCGCCTCACTCCCGGCCCTGCGGACACTCTTCAAGCAGTACCGCGAGCGATCGCAACAAGGAGGATACGGTACCAAGGGCAGCAAGCTTACGTCGGGCTCCCTGGGAGGCAGCCGGAGTCGTGGAAAGGAAGGCACCCAGATGGACACCTTGTCGTCGACGGGCAAGACCACCGTGGTCAGCGGCAAGTGGAAGAGACTGGAAGACGAGACGTCGAGTGCGAAACACATCATCCAGGAGACCACAGTGTCGGTCGAGACATCGAGCATGACCGACGACGAGCACAAGCGGTACAACAAGCACATGGTGTAAGGCCTTCAGGCTGAACCATTGATGGGAAAACCCTTCTTCTTTTATCCGGTATTCATTCGGCAGCGAAAAGTGTGCTTTCTTTATACTTTCATTTCCCCCCAGCATTCCCTACCACCTACCTTATAATGTGGCCAAGTATTGGCCGTGTATGTACTGCCGACGACGGCTCGAAATGAAGCCGATGCGACGCGGGTGCGCATTCGGGGAGATACCTGCCCCTCCGTGCGTTCTGCTCCGGGAGCTGTGGGCTGACGGGCGCCTGTTACGCTGCACGACAACGACCTGCAGCAAGCTAGCTCGCCCGATCCCACCCTATCACGAAGTTGATCTATCACGAGCGGTTTCGACCCATAGCAACGGGGTCGAAGGGGAGGCCCAGCTGGAGCCAGACCAGCTTTGGAACGACGGGTATTACGAGGCCTTTGTCAAGAGAAGGAAGGCATTCGCACTACTGTACTGTACTGTGACCATAGTAGCAAGCAAACAAGCAAGCAAGCAAGCAGGTCCAATACGACCTCGCAGACAAGAGATACATCTCTTGGCGCCCTCCAGACCCAGACCGAGGCGCCGTGGACCAATCAAGCAGCGATCGTCGGGCCAGCCGCCCCGGAAGGCCTTCCGGTGCCTCGGGCCAGTGGCAGCGAGGTTAATTTACCGTTTCTCGGCTGGGGCCTTCCCGTAGTAGGGGTAGCTCCGTGCACGCATGCTTCTCCTGCTTCTTTTTTTTTTTTTTTTTTCTCTTCTTTTTTCTTCGCTTCGAATCTGTCCGTGTCTGTCTGTCTGCCGGTCCCTTCCACCTTTCTGGAGGGGGTCGGTCACTCTCCCTTTCCCTTCGCTTATTAGGTTGGTACCTAAGGTAAAGTAGGTACTGTACTCATTCGCCATGCTCCAGTTCCTTGCGTCGCGGGCATGGGTTCCTGCTGCCACCGCAAGCAACGGTGATGACGGCCAGGGTTTCGGCAGCGGGGCCCCTGAACATACCTGCCTCGCATATGCAGCACCAGAGAGATTGATCACGATTCATTGGAAGTCGCTTCTGCGCGCCACCCCCCTTGCTGCTGCATCTCCGAGGACCCGGGCCAGAGAACTTGGAGTCTGTTCGTCCGTTCTTCTGTGTGTTCGTGTGTAACGAAGGCATGCCGCATGTGTGAGTGAGTGAGTGTGTCCGTGTGCGAGCGAGCCGACCCGAACCACTTCAGCTGTGTGTTGTGCTAGCTAGGCTGTCCAGCGGGCGCTCCCGACATCCCAGTTCGCCATGCGGTGGACAGAGCGATCAGACACTCTTGTGCGACTGCTTCCTAACTTTACTTATTATTAGGGTGTGTGTGGTGGGCGCGCTTAGACCTTCCCAACGGCCCTCTGGCCATGTGCGAATTGCGGGATCATGGGCGTTGGTCTTTCTCATTGGTGGCTCATTCCAGCCAGAAGTCCCCAGTAGGTTAAGGTCCTCTCTCTCTCTTTCTCTCTCTCTCTCTCTCTCTCGGCCCTCGAGGGCGAGCCAAGGAGCGCGGCACGACAGAGCCGTAGAACGACCCGACGAGCTGGTGGGAGGGTTGCATTGCAGACTCGAGGGGAGCCACCTTTTTCCCACAGCCAGCCGGCCAGACAGCTCCCACCCGCCCATCCGTCCAAGTGGACGCTGCCACGACGGGCCCGCCAAGCACCGCGGATGGGTGGCACCCAACGGCTGATCGATCGGCCTTTTACCTAGGTAAACGGCCAGTCACAGGAAACCATCTTACGTACCGGAGCCCCCCCAACCGCGAAGAAGCTCGTGTTACCAGTCCCTCTTCACCTACGTGGCCATCGCCTCTTATCACCAGTGAGCGTTGCGTGGTGGCGCGCGGGGCGAGCCGTACCGTACCGTGGGCTTACTTACTACTTAGGTAGTTACCACACACAACGACATGAATACGGTACGGGCGACGGACGAGGTATGTAGGTATGGCCCTGTCTTGAACAAGTCACTTTTGGCTCAGGGAGACGAGACGGGGACAAATAGACAGACAGACAGACAGACAGACAGACAGACAGACAGACGCAACAGCTGGTGGGAAAAACAGCCTACATTTTTACTCCGTAAGGGAAATGGTATCCTAGCTTAACACGAGAACAGAGATACAGACATTGACGACGAACATTGGGCTTGAGCTCGGGCTTCTTGGCCTTTTTCAAGAAACGGAGATCGTGGCCCGCACCGGGGGGGCCGCATGTACAGGGGCCTCCTCCGGCACGTCGTGAACGTGGGCCGCAACCGGAGCTTTCTCCGTCGGGGGGGCGGCGGCGGCGGCGGCGGCGGCGGTGGCGGTGACGGGCGTCTTGGCCGGGGCCGTCGGGGCGCTGTTGCTGCTGTCATCGTCGGCGGTGGCGACCCAGCCGTCGACGTCGACGGGGGCGATGTCGTCCTGGACCTTGCGGGGCAGCAGGTCGAGCACGCGGCTCCGCTTGATCTCGGGCCCGCGCTTGCCGAAGTAGCGCTGGCTCTCGTAGCTCCACTGCACGTAGGCCACCACCCACTGGGCGGCGCCGTTCACGTAGGCCTGCACGTCCAGGTCCAGCGGCCCGCCCCAGCGCGGCAGCTCCCGGTAGTACCGGTTGAACTTGCGCACCATGTCGGCGTGCAGCTGCGCCGTCCAGTCGATCGCCTCCTGCACGCTCAGCCCGCGCTCCTGCATCGCGATCGTGATCAGGTTGTGCTCGTCGTCGCCCGACGCCTGCTCCTTGTTGTAGGAGATGATGTCCTGGGGAAGGGGGGGAGGGGATGTCAGTAAGAACTCTATCTATATACGTACATACACACCAGGGACAGGATAGGATAGGATAGGATAGGATAGGATAGGATAGGATAGGATAGGATAGGATAGGATAGGATAGGATAGGATAGGGGGGATGATGATGATGATAAATACGCACGTTCGCAAAGATGGTCAGGTCGATGGACAACGCGTGCAGCTCGCGGATCAGCGGGTGCTCGAACACCTCGTCCGGGATGTCCTTGTCCATCTCCAGCATGTTCAGCGACGGCAGCGCGCCTATCGTCCGCCGCCGCACGTCCAGGTAGCTCTGGATGTCGCGGATGTGCGACGCGCTGCGGTCCTCCGCCTGCTCCGCCGTGCCGATCAGGTACCGGTCCCACGTCTTCAGGAACCGCCGCTGGAAAGTCGGTGTCGAGATGCTCACGGCGCGCGCCCAGAACCTGCAAGGAGAGGGCAGACCCCGTGTAAGCACTCTATTATGCATAAGGTAGGTAGAAGTAGGTAATGAATGCTAAGGTATCTTTCTTATGCGCTGGATTGATGATCGGATGCTTGCGGCCGCCCCCCGCCCACCGGCCCGATCCACGATTGGTGGTGGTTGGTCCGCCAGGGGCTGCTGCTGCTGGCTGTGCTTGCTTGCTTGCTTGCTTGCTTGCTTGCTTAAAAGGAGGGTTTGGGGGGGGGGATGGGGTTGGTGCTCTTACTGTCGTGCCACTTCACCGCCTACCCACTCCCCCGCCGGGCGCGGTTGGTCCGGGTTGCGCATCGCGTCCCGGATGATATTGACCATATCCCATACCTCGTGCGCATCTGACCTGTCCGAGTGCTCGTCGAAGATGAAAAAGAGGTTCATGAGGTCGCATGCTGAACGCAGTTGGTCTGTTGCGCAGGGAATCCGTCAGTTACATGACCAATAGCATGAAGGGAGAAAACGGGGACGTGGACTGCCGTCTCACCTTTCGTTACCCATGGGTAGGAGAGACCGGTCAGGAGGTCTGGCGCATTGTCAGTCAGTACGGGAACGAGGCGCGGACTGAATCGTAGTTTCTCAGGAGTGCTCACTGAAGTCGCACTTGTCGAAAGCAATCTGAGCCTTTGGCGTGAAGGCCCCAAAGCTGGCAGCCCAGTCTATGCACTCTTGTCTGATCTCGGCAGTGTGAGGGTTGACGCGGCGTGGCCACATCCAGCCAGCCTCGAAGTCGGGCAAGGTGATCTGTTGTGGTTGTTGTTGTGTCATTTTCGCGGGCGTGTTGTGATATGTGATGTGGTCAAAGGTCGAAGTCGAAACTAAGCAAGGTCGTCCGAAACTGAGTTGGTCGAGTATGTGCGCGGACGAGACGTTTAAGGACGTTTTTAGAGTGTACGGCTCCTCATAGACTAGTGGAAGATCAGGTCAAACAGAGGCTCCTGCGCCGCCAGATACCCGTCTTGGGACTATATATACATCCCCACGCTTGATATTCTCCCGAAAGATGGACCCTGGCGCCAGAGAATGATAAGTGGCTCCCCAGAATGGGCATTTGAGGGTCTAACAAAGCCCTCCTCGGCCTCTGACCAGGCTCAGACGAAAAGAGACTCCGGCTCAAGGGAGAGATACCCCTTGAATCCCCATCGCTACCCGTTGGTTGCTTGGAGCCCCTCGATACGTCATGGAGATATACATCCACCTCCATCGAGCTGGAGGCGAAGGACCAACTGCATACCCAGCGGCAGCAAGGGCCCTGCGAGGGCCATTGTCATCTGCATTTCTCATTAGCCTGGAAGCCTGAGAACCAGGTGAACTGCATGCAGTGATTAGGAGGCCGTCCCCAGTTATGCGCGAGGTTTGCCAACGCCCGGCTTCTCAAAACAGCATGTGGCCGCGAACATCTCGAACCGTCGGAAGGGGACCGGGCAGCCGGCCGGCTAGACTCTGCAGCAGAGTCCCATCGGGTTATCGATATGCCTTCGCCGAGAGCACACCTATCGTTACAGTAGATGATGGCAAACCTAACCTACCTAGGTTTGCGTGCCAGGCAGCCAGGCCTAGCCCGCTGCTGGTGCTGCTGGTGCTGCTGGTGCTGCTGCCACTGCTATCGTCCCCATCATCGAATACTCCACAAGTACGGAGGGGAGGTGTCCTGTATCCAGGGTCCGAAGGCAGGCTTCCGCCAAGGACTTGCCGTTGTTATAACCCGGCAGACCAACTGTGGCCACCACGTCCCACAGGTTATCTCGGGATTCGACGGCGATTGCTTTCAGTTAATCAGTGTGCCCTGTTGGATCGTGACGCTGCCGTCCGGTGGTTTACAGCGGATACGGGGTCGCAGGCGTGTACTGATAGATATGGGCAACGACCTGGAGGGTCCTGGCGTGAGGGCCGACGTCGTGGTCGTCCCGGCCGTTCGTTAGACGTTAGTGTTACTGATGATTACTTACTCCATCTACCCACGAACCCCCACACCCGATCCCGGTCACTGGCGCGATGGTGGCATGTCGCATGTCTCTTCAGGGCTCTCTCTGCTCACAGGCACAGGGTTCAGACCTCGGCGCTGGACTCGGCCCAACATTGCCCTTTCAGGTGACGAGGGGGGGGAGGGGCGTGGCTCTGGCGTGTACATGGTTGTACTTGGCATACCGTGCCACCGTCCTGCATGAAGACGCAGGTACCTAGACGGAGTGCCGGTACGATTGCTCAGTGCTGATGAAGAGAAGCTTCGACTCCTTCCACGACCCATATCTCCAGCAGGGAGTTGTATTCCGTATCCGTTGCCCGTGGGTCGCCGCCCGTGCGCACTGTTTTTTCGGTAAAGGGGTGTACCTCGAGTGAGCGGATGCGGTAAGAACCTAGAAAGCTCGCAGCGGCTACGTAGTACTCACGAGGCAACACGCCATCCTCGAGGTTGCAGTCGGTCGACATGCTTGTTGGCCTTGATAGCGTTTCACGTTTATTGGGGGAAGCATGGCGAACAAAGGGGTCCCCTTCCTACCCGGCCCGGCCTCGTGGTCTGCAGTTGGCCAGATCGGGCATGCTCTTCTTCTGCGCGGAAGGATTTGCCAGGCGGGCTAAAAGAGTACGGGAGGACAAGGCGTCCCGAGATGCGCCAGATTTCCAACGGCCGGCTGAAGAGATCCGGAGGAGTCCAGAAGCCCAGAAGCCGTCCAGACATGCTGACTACCTACCCACTTGGTGTCCGCGCTACTGCGCCGTTGGAAGTGAACTGTAGATCCCTAATCTAACCTATCGATAGGCGCTCCACCGCGGCGCGCGCTTCTACTGGCAGAGAACTGTCACCACTGGTTGGTTGACTGGGTTGAACATTACCACCTATACTACGTGCCTACGTCCAATGTTCGTCGTAGAGCTGTCGCCCAGGCCTCTCCCGAACAGTCCCAAGCACCCCCTCACGTCTCGTGGGCGCCGCTCAGGGACCGCGATTGGGATCCTACGGGTCCCCGTGTGGTATAGTCGTATGTATGTATGTGCGAGGGTGCCTGTCTGTCACGATCTGTATGCCTGCTCTTGTGTCAGTCACTTGACTCGCAGAGTTGCAGGCAGCAGGCCCCGACCAGTCCTCGCCACGGGCTGGACAAGACAGAGAGGCAAGACTCGCTCCTTGCCGCAGCTTCCCTGACGTCCCCCCGTGGCTCCGCCCTCCGAGCCAATCTCCAGGAAGCGGAAGTAGGGGAGCGGGCCAGCGACGACAGCAGGCGGCGCGACATTGGCCGGAAGCCAGCATGCGGGGACGGTCGGTACCGTCGTCGCGGAACGCATACGAGCGGCCCGCGCGAGGATGGCGCTGGCGACCCGAGTCCGCATATGCGCTGGATCTTCGCTACCAGGCCTGCCGGCTCGATGGTCACGGTCACCAGAGGGGTGGATGATCGAGGTCAGGGCAGAGGGCACAGTGGTCAAGTGGTCAGGGGCAGCAGGCCTTTGCAAGGCACCGTAGCACCCAAGCACCGTGACCACGTCAGTCGGCTGCTGTTACGCGGTTGGCTGTTACGCTGTCACGGCCTGTCATTTCTGCAGGCTCCATGGCCAGTGTGACTTGGGGCGAGTCGGGAGTCGGGATGCGCACAGGGTCAGGGTCGCAATCCGCCAGCTAGCTAAGCGACGTTGTATGCAGGTAGGTACAGTGGTTACCCTAGTTACTGCATACACCCCATACTGCATAAACCAGGGTTACTGCATATTTATTTAGGTCCCGAATCTTTTTGTATGGGAAATTTGCCAGAAACTGCATAAACTGCATACTGCATACACTTTTTGAATATATGCAGTTGCAGGGGTTAGTTTTTGGTGTAGCGGACCGTTTGCCCCTTGATTTTTTATCGTCAATTCGGCCCCAACAGCGCCCCAACCACTGCAACTGCCCTAATCTATTGTTTCTAGGGCACCCAAGCCGGCCCCTACACCTTCCAAAACACTGTTTTTGCACCTTTCTTTGAACGGCCTAGGCCAGCCAAACCTAACCTCCAACAACAACGCCGCCGCCCCCCCTATCTCCAACCTCCGTTACCAACCAACCAACAACAACAACGAAATGCCTCCCCAGCAAGCGAATCGAGCCTCCATTGAACAGCGCGCTGCGTTACGCCGCTATTTCGAATCTACACGCCCTAAGCCGTCTCAAGCGAGGTGCATAGAATGGTTCCAGCGCACATATGGCTTCCCTTTGACACAGTCCCAAGTCTCTCGTTACCTCTCTGCCAACAACCTCCCAACTATCTCCAAGGACTCCCCCGGTTTACAGCAGCGTCGCGTTTCGCAGGCACAATGGCCTGTGCTTGAGACACTGCTGAAACGATGGCAAATTGGGATGGAGGTGCGCGGGCTTGCCACTTCCAGAGAGGTGTTGATGCACAAGGCGCAAGAAATCTGGCTTCAACACCCGCAAGCACGCAACAACCTCCCTCCCGTCAACCCTCCCGCCTTCGGCCGCAAGTGGGTGTCCCTATTCCAAAACCGGTATCATATCAAGCACCGGGTTATGTATGGGGAGCGCTCCTCTGCCGAAGACGCTCTCCATTTGCCCGCAACCAAGGCCAAGATGGAGCAGCTTCGGAGGTTAGTAGCTGAGACTCCTGTTGGCAACCGCTACAATATGGATCAAACTGGTCTATATTGGCGAAGGACCGCCTCCTCCGGCCTTGCTACCGAACAGCGCCCTGGCCGCAAGTTGGATAAAACCCGGATATCTGTAGGGTGCACCAACAACGATACAGGCACAGACCGCTTCACTCTCTGGGTTGTTGGCAAGGCAGCCAACCCGCACGCTTTGCGCAACTTCAACTGGCAAGGGCACAACCTTGTATGGCGTCACAACAAGAAGGCATGGTTTACCGGCGTTATTATGGCAGAGTGGTTTCGATCCTTCTACAGCCATATTCAAAGGACCAAGCCCGGCCAGAAGGTGCTTCTTTTGCTTGACGGCTTTTCCTCCCATTACTGCGGTCTGGCTATGGCGCCCCCTCCCAGCAATATCACCGTGGATTTCTTCCCCGCCAATGTGACTTCAGTCTATCAACCATGCGATATGGGTATCATTCGCACTTTCAAGGCATACTATAGGAGGTCGTTTCTGGTCTGGACTTGCAAGCTATTGGATACAGACCCTACTGCTGACCCTACCGATGCTATGCACCTACGAATTACGATGGCGTGGGTTGCTGAGCACTACTACAACACCTTGGAGGCGTCGACTATACACAATTGCTGGCGCAAATCAACACTGCTTGGGGAGGAGATACAGACCCAAGGACCGTCACAACAGGTGCCAAGGGACCTACAGGAGCTGTATAGCAAGGCTACAGCCCACGTCAAAGACCGAATGTCAATTGACCAATTCTTGAACCCGGAAGACGAAAACCTCCCCCCTGGCGAGCCCACAACTAGCGAGGGAGTGCTTGAACAGGTTATTGACGACTATTTCAAGGAAGCAGACTGCAGGGATGCCGAAGAAATAGATCACGAGAAACACCAGAAGCTACCGGAGGTCATATCTCCAAAAGAAGGGTTGGTTGGCTTGATGAACTTGCTGTCACTAGCGGAGGTCAACGAGACCTTTGATAGCAAAGACCTAGCCTCGCTTCGGAAGATGCGAAGCTCCTTGAGCAGTGCTATCGCCAGCAACGCAGAACAGGCAGATTTGACCAAGTGGTTCAAACCGCAGTAAATACAAGGCCAGAACCCTCCCTCCACGTCTTCTCCGTTCCCCGTTGCTGGGAAGTCCACCGCTTGCCAAGCTTCGTGATTGTGACCTTGGCCACCCCTTGTTGTACCAGAGCCTCCACGAGAGGACGGCTCTTTTCCCGAATCCACCCATAATGGACTCCTTTTGCAGTCAAAGCGATGCCCAGTGGCTTGCTAGGGTCGGAAGGGCGGCGCAGAACTAGGTCATAGGTGGCCTGGGGCTCGAAAGAAGCAGATTCGGGGCCTTCGGGACCATAGTCTGGAGTCACGCCTGCAGCCAGTTAGCAACTGCAACACCAGAAAAACCCGCGAAGCAGGTCAAAAGAGCGGTTTTTGAGCTTCACATACAGACGAGAGAGACAGTCAACTGTTGTTGGGCGGCCATAGTGCTGCTATTGTTGTGGTGAAAAGCTTCATTTCACGGCAAAATTGTATGGGTGGCGCAGCTGGCCCATACCGTGTGCGGTCACGTGTTTTCCAGAAACTGCATAGATTCTAGAAACTGCATATTGGAGGCCTGCCCGAATCATATGCAGTATCTAGGGTAACCACTGTATGTTTGTTGCGATCCTGTTATCGACGTGCCATCGTGGATCTGTCTTTCCATCACACCCTCGGCAGCTTGCCCAGACGACCAGGTACGCGGTAAGGTGGTCGGTCGGTTAGTCGGTGAGGTGAGGCTCTCTCTCTCTCTTTCTCTCTCTCTCTCTCTCTCTCTCCCTCTCTGCGGAGGGTTGGGGGTTTGGGGGTTTGTTCGTATGGTTTGACTGCGCCGCAGACTCTTTCGATTTCCCTTCTACGAATTCAAGCCATTCGCCATCGAAATCGACATCGACATCGGCATCAACATTAACTCATGGCGCCAGGGATGGCACGCTGCTCGGGGACCACCATGGTGATCCCGCTGAACGCGTGTCTGGTTCGGCGCGATGGTGCGAATTTGTAGCGTGGGCGTGTCGGGCTGACGGGCGTAGCGCCGTGGACAGAGCCGTGGACAGAGCCGTGGACAGAGCCATGGACCCGACGAAAGTCATGGAAACTCCCGCTCCACCGACCCCCGACCACCACCAACCCGCCCTTGCTGCCACGCTGCAGGCATGTACGTACTTAAGTACATAGTACGCTGGCAGGCTGGGCGTGCTGTGCTGTGCTGTGCTTCGAGTCTGCCTTGCCTTTCTTTGATACCGCACCGTGCCCACCGCTATTCTGTTCCAGAGCCACGGGAACCCCCTCGCCCCCCCCTTCGCCCCCATCATGTGTTTCTTCGAGGCCGAGACGGCGGGTGCTTCGGTAACATGGCCAGGGCGTCAAACGTCGCCGTTTGGTGTCGGAGTAAGCAGGGCGGAGCTCGCGCTGATCAACCGCGTCGTGGCATGTGATTACGTGTGGGCAGCGGTCTCCGATCTTCATCATCAATCATATTACACAACCCCATCGCGGGGTCACAGGACGGCTTCCTCTTCCTCACCTCCGTCCGCAAGGGACAGTAAAAGCAACGAAAAGGGTCCTTGACAGGTTGAAGGAAGGGTTACAAAAATTCCCTACCCGGCACATGGCCAAGTAGGAGTGGTCATAGTATAGTTTTCAACTAGCAAAAACACGCACTCGGATTGCTCCTCACTGTGACGCGTAAAGCCCGTGCACTAGGATGAAGAGGAAAAGGGAAGAAAAGGAGCAAAGATTTTGGGTGCGGACGTGAGAATTTATGGGTGTGCGGAGTGGGTCCAAGCTTCAGCCACGCGTGGCCGCCATTCAGCTGCCAGAGGCTCCTTCAGCTGGCTGCCAGGCCCACCTTAAACTTCTTGCTTCCATTCAATGGAGACCTCATTCACTGTAGGTAAGTACCTAGGTGCCGCCTTGCCATTGTTCACTGACTCTTTGTCATCTGCCTCACGACCTCCCGACTCTACCTGGCCTTGATGCTGCCTCGCGCCTGCTATTCATGACTTCAATGAGAAACACTGACCAGCCGTGAGTATCGATATTGACCACTTCGTTGATCAGATTACAACCCTACCTTCGGTATTCAGGTGTGAGATATTAGTGCCGTCCACCAAACAAGCTTGCCTGAACAGCTCCCGAACTCCAGATCTCCCGACATCCCACTTGATCCAAGCGTGCCATTCGGGCTACACGAGTGTTTCGAAGGATTTTCCCGCTCCCGCCGCCGCCGCCGCCGCAATGTTGGTCCCCCGAATTCTTGTATCCATCCGCGTACCCTAGTACCTACTGCCGCCAGTCATGTCGACCTCTTCGAACGCCTGCCAACCTGGGTCTGAAGTATCTACCGGAAGTTACCTTCCAGTAAGGTAACTGCACCGTCCTTGGGTAGTAGCCATCGTGCTACGTAGTCCAGGGATGCAGTTTTGAGGCTTCCGAGCGCGTAGGGCCAACCACCACCACCATCGCCCCACGTGCTGGGGCGGTACTACCAGGACACTCACCTTCCACAAACAGTTATAAGGTATTGAAAACTCGGCATACCGTCCGGTCTGTCTCGAGTAAACCAACTCTGAACGGGTTTCACTCGGCTGGATCCCGGCCGCTTTCTGACGCAAGTCCAGTGCGAAGTTTGGTAGATATTGCAAGCAACCTCCATTCAAAGTCCTTGACCCATCTCCTCTAGTGCCTGCGGAACTTCATAACCGTCGAAGAGGATGTTGACCCTCAGTCCCTCCGGGAAAAACTTGTCGACCAGCCCTTGGAAGAACCGGAGGAACTCGCGCATCTGATCCGCATCGCCCTTGGAAGCGCGGACGAGACCCTCGGCCTCGATGATGATGTGGCACTCCTGGAGTTGCTTGACAAGTTCCCACAGCGTGTCCGTCCAGTCCTTTGCGGTATGGTGACTGGAAGATTGTCGCCCTCTACAACCTTTTCCTCTATATGCAAGCTTCTCTCAATTGGTCAATTCCGTACACTCGTCGCTGACGCTTGTCTTGTGGGAGGACGTCTACGATTTCCGTCACGGCCTGAGAGAGCTCGATGAAGAGTCAAGCATGATTCATGATTTCATTGGGAGTGGCTATCGGAATTTCATACGCCTTTTCTAACGAATAAGTCACATGGTCCACCGCCAGCCTAAAGCTACCTTTCAGCCTTGCGCTCAGCCTTACTGCCAGTCGTCTGAATCAAACGGTCGGAAGCGAGCATTCGGGTACTTCGATTCGACTTCCTCTTCATCTTCGTACATATCTTCCGGGTCGAACTGGTAGTTGCGATAACTACCCACGACCCTGCCGTTCTCATATACCGGGCTCTCCCACGTGCCACCCGGGACGAAACTGCCACTCGAGCCCAAGGGACTGGCATAGCACGGCCTGATCACCCGAATAACTGTCCCCGTCTTGGGTATCCGTGGCATTCCCGGATTTTTCTTCAACTGCTCCTCTTTGCTAGACCCGCGTGAATCAGCAAGGAACAACGTACTACGTAAGCTCCGAAGCGGATCGAGACTCACCGTGCCTCGAACAGCTCCTGCCCCTGCCGCAGAAGCTCGGCCTCGGGCTCGCCCTTCTCGTGCACGCCGGCCAGCCGCGCCAGCTTGCGGTAGGCCAGCTTGCAGACCGCGTCGTGCGGGTACGACCGCCCCGGCTTCCGCGGGTTATAGTCGTTCGGGAACTCCTTGTACGGCAGCGTGTCCAGCTCCTCGTCCTTCAGGCCGTAGTACTTTTTCGCTGGAGCGCGGGTGGTTCGTGAATCAGCTGGCGTGTAACCTTGCCTTTTCTCTCACGAAAAAGAACATGCACGTACCGTCGGTCTTGTGGATTTCGATCGACCCGACCTTCTGCCGGTAGTTCTCGTCCCGGACCCAGCGGGACTGCGCTACCCAGGCCTCCCACTCCGCCTTCCATCGTCGCTTGTTTTCGGCTTTTGCCTTCCCCAAGGCCGCCTTGGTCGGCGTGCCTGGCGTCCGCGGCGCCCGAGGTGAGCGGGGCCCCCGAGTGGTGCGGGGCGTCTGAGGAGTTCGCGGCGTCCGTGCTCTCTTCGTCGGGGACGGCGATGGGCTTTCGGGATCAGCCGGAGCCGCTGGGCGTTTCTGGCGCCGGTTCGAAGGAGTTGCCGGCGGCGATCTCATGGTGTTGGAGGTTGAGTGATGAGCACCAGAGAGAGAGAAACAGACAGAGAGCGAGAGGAACCAAAAAGAGGGAAACCTGAGAGAGGCGGGTGGGGTCCTCGGACTCTGTCTTCGTCATATCCATTTCGTTTGCTGCCGTGTGGAGACTGCCAACAAGCCCCGCGCAGAAGACCAGCCTTGTCCAAGCAACCGTTTGCCATGCGTAATGCTGCATGAAATCGACGTGGGGGTACTCGATCTCCCATCGCTAATAAATGTCAGAGAGCCTGCTAGACTCGAAAGAAACTGGGGAAATGTTGTCACTGATACTATCCAAGGCTGTGCCAAGGCACTATTCATTGCCTGCGACGCATTCACAAGATCGAGTGAACATTTCTGGGCTCACTCCGATGCAACTGGCTTATCTGGAGGTCATTGAAAAGCTTGAAACAGAAGATGACGGGTAACGAAAGGAGTCTATTATGTACGACGAAACCCTCCAATCCCCCACGCTGCGCATGCGGCCCCCAGGGCCGAGGCGGTTCTCAGTGTACGCCCCAATTCAGCTGTGCCCTGCGCCGGTCCTCCTGTATCTTCCCGAAGTTGACGGGGTCGAGCACCGCGTCGTTCGCGCGCCGATCGTAGCGCAGCCACGTGTGCGGCGCGGCGAAGTCGATGGCTGCGGCGGGCTTGCCAGTTGCGGTGGACCGCAGGATCGGGATGATGCTTCCGGTAGCGGAGGAGAGGGCGGCGAGGGCGACGATGGCGGTGGTGAATTGCATGTTCAAGACTTGTTGGTATGTAGGTATATGTGTAACGGGCGTTCGATCGCCAAAAGTACCTAGGTAGTGTCCAATGAAGGTCGTCGAAAAGAGTGACTGATAGAATGAATGACTCAGTTGGTGTGGGAAGCTCAGCTTGAAAGAATGACTTGGGCAAGATGAATGATGGAGAATGCGCAAGGAGGTCTCTGCGCAAGGGTGACGGGGGCTTCCACGTATTATATAGTTCATTGTCTCCTGATGTCTGACAGGCCCAAGGGGTGACCTCTTTCACGGGAAGGCCGAGGAAGAGAACCCGCTCGACGAGACTCTTTCATCGCCGAGTACTCAGCCACATGGGCTTTGTTAGAAACCGAGCGCGACCACAAGGGAAATTTCGTCATTGGCATCATGCGTGAGATTTCTATGATCATTTCTGATCGCATTCATATCGTAAGAGTCGGGAACTTCGTGCGAACGAGGATTTCGTGCCTGTCCGAGGTTTCGTATTTCCAGTATTTGCCTAATTCCATGATGGATCGGGCAAGTTCATCTCGTTCTACTTCGTTGCGGGCAGCGTTTAGGAGCTCTGGAGGCGTGTCCTCTCCACCGACGCCCGTGACACTGAGGATGTAGGAGTAGTTTTGGAAGAAATAGGCTCTGGCTCGGGAAAAAGTAGCGTACGGCGCAAAAGGGTGGTTGGAATTCTTGATCCCGGCCTCCCAGGCGCTGATAGCGTTCCATAGTAGTTGAGGGAAGCCCCCCTCGTAGTTGATTATGATTGCCATCTCGACCCAGCGGAGGCACGCAGGCGACGTGATGTATGTGGTGAGGGTGTCTAGTATATCAGCGGCTTCTCTCGCTTCGTCTGCTTCCAAGGTGCTGGGCAAGCTGTCGAGGTGCAGTGCGTTCCACAGCCCGTAGGCCATTTCGAAGTACTGACCGCCAAACCAGGCGCGGGTACCGTTGGGTCGCAACTCATCGAGCAAGGTCTTGGATTTGTCGCACGCTGTGAAATACCACATTGCTACTCGGGAGCGATGTAAGTGCCGCAGACGCTGTGGTAGCAATGTGCGCGGCAGCTCGGACGCGTCAAGATTGACGCACTCCTGTAGATACTGCCCAGCAGTCTGGTGGGTGAAGTCCACTTCGTATGCAGCTGAGGAAACACGTTCAGCCGCGAACTCGGAGGAGGCGGTAGTGACCTGAACAAGACAGCCCGAAACACGGCGTGCCAGAGACAGGGCATCGAAGACGGCCTCTCCTCCATTGGCGCATTGGAAAATCAGCTCCAGAGTTTCATATTGAAGACAGTTTTCTGCGGACGCTAACCAGCTCGGGAGGTAGTCGCCCACATCCAGAAAAAGGTAGAGCATCTGTGCTAGCCTCAAATCAAGGGCGGTGAACGATGCCTCTTGGGTCCTCATGACTTGTGTATACAGCTCGGTGTAGCCTTTTGGCATCATCTGGAGGTGTCTGCGAGCTTGGCCAACCGAGGGCAGCCTGTCGATGTCGTCCAGCATCAGCCGAGCGTACAGCCAGATACCAGAGGAGGCTGAGGGTAGAATGTTGACGATCTCTTCACCCAGCCCGGTGTTTCGAACCATTGGATTCGCATCCACACGCGCCTTGACGTATTCGCTGATGCCGTTGCTCTCCAAGTTATCTAGTTGGAGCATGTAACACAGCGAGGTGTAGTCGTCCAACGTTGCTGGTAGAGGTCGGGTGGTGATGAAAACCCGCAGGTGCCCCAGCGCACCCACATTCCTGATAAACCAGCTCCATACCTCCTTGCTGCGGGATGCCTCGTCAAGTGCGTCTATTACAAGAAAGGTTCGGCGGTCCGTCAGACCCTTCAGCGCTGCAAGAAAGCCCCGCTCGACTTCATTGAAGGAGTCGGCTATGGCTCGCCCACTCTTCCTGTAGACGGGCTCGACATACTGATACAGATTCGCATTGTTGTGTAGGAGCTGGGACAGCATCGTGCGCAAGCATTGGACGAGGGATGACTTCTCTGAGTCGTTGGCTTTGAAGAAGAAGTAAAGAACACCGTGGCCTAAGCTCTTCAAATAGTTGATAGTGTATGCGGTAGTGATAGACTTTCCACATCCGGGAAGGCCTTGGACGCCGAAAAAGGGCAGCTGGTCGGGGTGGTTTTCTGACAACCATGACCCAAAGCGAGTAGAGGAAGTGAGCCAGTCGCAGCTCTGGGCCATATACTCACTAAGGTGCCCTCGTAGATCGTCATCGACGGTAGAAGGAGACAGCCATCGCTGGATGTTACCGCGTTCATGTGCTTGATTCGATTAGCGGACGTGTCGGCACGGGTCACCGGAGTCACACACCTTGCCTTTCCAATCTAGCTTCTTCCATGTCACGCTGGGTCTCTTCAACATGAGCAGCATGGGCCGCCCAGTCAACGTTGCGACTGTGGAATTGAATACTCTCGGATACCTCGCGAAAGTCTTTGTCGCACGATGAAAAAAGGGTGACTGTTGACATTAGTGATTGGGTGCCGCGATTGGGCGAAGTTCAAGGTTACCGCTCACGTAAGGTAGAAGAGGCATAGTAGCGAGCCAGCCTGACGCAGAAGTCTATGTAGTCGCAATACAAGGCACCTATGGCGTCTTGCACCATCGGATTGTGGGCGAAGAGCTGGTCGTACTTGTAGAACCTCTGGAGGGAGCTGATGATTTTGTGAATTATCATAGCAATGCTCTCCAGGGTTCGAAAGTGGTCGGTCGCGAGCTAAAGGATGCAGGTGGTCAGCTTCGCGAGTTGCAGCCGCGAATGACCATGTCAGGCTTTCAGTCTCACGGTGATGGCGACCCGGAGAGGGCCCCAGATAGGGGAGGCAATGCCGGCATTCACTTGCACCACCACGTCAATGGCCCCCTCGAAGCGCTTCAGTTCGTCGATGGCAGGGCGCATAAGACTGAGGATACGCGTCAGCTTGGACTTCCGACGTTGGGATTTGGCAAGCAGCGTCAAACACTCCTCGGGACTGGAGGGGGCCTCAAACCCCGCTCGTTCAGCTGGTTGGAGACGTGAAAGGTAGGACTGGACAGCATCCTGCCATGCTCGCGAAGGTGTCGTGGAGGCAGGGCACCGATCCATCTGTCATTCTTCTGATATTCATCTGGAAGTCATCCAGGCTTCCCCTCAATCGCGTCCCGTCGCAGACCAGGGCTTTCAGCTCCAGATGCCGACCACTTGGCGGCCCGACATCTGATCCAGCCGGCCCCCATAAATCCGACGCCGACCGCGGCAGGAGCGAGCAGGGGTTGCAAAAGACCTGATCCCGCGAATCGCGCCAAAACGCAGGGAGGATTACCTGCGATGGCGACCGTGACGCGCTCGCGTAAAGCGTGTCTCACTCGCAAGGCATGAGCCACGAGCCTAGCTGGCTCAAGGATGACGATAGAGTCTTACAAGCTCTGGGTACAGCAGCATTGAGCGATGGTCGGTTAGCCAACAAACGCTACAGGCTCAGGCAACTGTCCGGATCTTCAGCAGAACCGAAGCGTATTGCTTCAACACCTAATGGACTGCGATCCAGCATCCCATCACATGAAATATGTTGAAATAGCATTGAACGACTGTACGCGTCCATCTGGAAACTCGCATGGTGAAGGGAGGGCTGAGACACGGACATGATGGACCTGCGAAACCCACGTGGTGGCTATTGAGGAATCTAACAGCCATTATATTTGCAAATGCGTTCCGGGAACCTGGCTTTCTATCGATGGTCAATTCTTGTCGAGATATCTGACCTTCCCTGCCAAGCGACGGCTCTGCTGTTTCGAAGTCTATAAGTAAGCCTCGAGAGTTCGCCCAAGATGGCATTCTCTCCTCCAGATCATCATCATCACTCACTCACTCACTCACTCACTCACTCACAACTACTACAACATCCAACCCAGCGCTCAAAGCCTCACAGTCAGCTTCCACAGCAACTATCTTATCGCCTTCTTTGACCAGCTCGCACCAACCACCTCGCCTACCACACCACCACCCACATCAGCCAAAATGCGCGCCACCACCTTCATCACCGCCCTGGCCATCGCCGTCTACGCCTTGCCGATCCCCATGCCTGCTGTCAACGACCCGCTTCTGAACAACCTGCCGGACTCCATCCTGAGCAGCGTGAGCGACCTTCTGGGCTACCCGACCACGCCCAACAAGGACCACCCGTACAAGGACATCCTGGGTTGCGACTTCGACTCCAAGTTCTGTGTCGGCAACTGCGCCGCCGAGTGCATTGCCGGCGCCCAGGCTTGCTCGAACTGCCTGCAGAAGTGCTGTGAGTAACTTGACCAAGCAACCACAGAAGGGCATAGCTAATCGGATGATCGCAGACCACGAGAACAGCTGCGATGACAAGGACGACGACGACCACAGCAGCAACGACCACGATGATGACGAAGACGAGGATGAGAACGAGGACGACGAATAAAGCCTGACTTTGGAAAGCTGAAGCGGTTGGGTGAAAGCGAGTCAACGAAAAACGGGAGACAGCAAAGTCGGGCGAGGGCAGCGGTAATGGGAAGAACCAGTCGTTCGAGTACACGAGAGGCAGGCCATGGGCGGACTAGACAGCCCAGTGATAGAAATGATACCATCTCTTTTTTCCCCCTGTAATCCCGGCAGCTATCGAACTGGACACTGACATCGTAGCTATTCGCCAGAAGGACCGGATACTTGAGTACTTCACCTATACCTAGGACTACTTGCTTCATCAAGGTGAACTCGGGGGTGGTTCCCGATGCTTCGCGGTGTACCGTCTGCCTGTGGCTTGCTGATGTCGAGACAGCTATCTTGGCTATCCTGAGTCGATGAAGCTGGCATCTCCCACAGCGGCAAGCTCATAGGTCGGAGGCAAAGCCGTTGCGCCAGCCTGCAGTACAGATTGCGAAGTACCTGGGTACACATCCCAAACTGCAACCCCACACCGTGTATGACCGAAAACGTTTTGACGTTGGTTTGAATGATACGGCAGTACTGTACGTCCAACTTGCATTTCCGTGTCGATCCTGCATAGGATTCTCATCACCACCTTACGTTGCAACCGTTACTTCTTCGGCTGACCACAACGGTGCTATGGAAATAAATCGCGCACACCGGCAGCATGGAGCTGCACGACTCAACACCCAAGAACGTTCAAGGGAGCGAGGGTACACGAGGGCACGGCTACAGCATCTTGAAATCTCGGGGTCCAAAGTTTTCTTGGCCCTCGTGAGGCAGTGGCGCAAAGCTTGCCTCCGTCATACCCCGAGGTAAACTGCTTCAGTAGACACTTTACTGAGAAGAAGAAACTCTACAATGGAACAACAAGAACGGCTCCGGGCGCTCGAATACGCCAAGTCCTTGGTAGAATGCCTGTCCGGCCACCCCGAAGATCCTCTTCCACAAGGGAGGAGGGCCCAGGCCATCGAAACGGCAACGACGCTCGCCCAAACTCTCATGACACCTGACGAAGGCCTCTTCAAAATGGCATTCAGCGTGAGATTCCACCGGCCCTGGCATGGAAAAATGCTGTCTGATATCGAATGATGCTGACTATCTATTCACCAGCCGGCCGTATGGATATCCGTTCGTATCTGCACTGAATTAGGCATTTTTGCTGTCATCTCGAACTCGAGCCCTGCTTCCATCAAAGATATTGCAGCACAGACCAACACTGATGAGTCTCTAATCCGTGAGTGTCTCATACCGTAGCATCAACGAAGCTAACGGTGGCTTAGGTCGTTTCCTTCGGGTGCTTACAGCCTCGGGCTACATCGATGAAGTCGGAGAAGGCATTTACGGGTCCACCAAATGGACCAAGCACATGCAATCTCGATTAGCAGTGGGCATGATCAAATTCACGTGAGTCTAATCGCTATTCCAGTTAGATAACACGTCTAAAAAATATTCCGCAGGTACGACCTTGCCATGCCACAGATGGCGATCGGACCAAAGTGGTTCAAGCAGCGAGGCTACGGCAGTCCTTCCGAGCCGGGTAATGGGCTCTTCCAAGCCGCTTTCGACACGAAAGACTTGCCATTCGCTTGGCTCTCTCGACCAGAGAACAAGGAACATTTTGATAATGGCAACACCTTCTTTGAGGGCTCAGGCGGTCCCCGCCCACTCTGGGTGACCTGGTTCCCCGTCACGGAGAAGTTTATGCAAGAGCAACGTAAGGGTTGCGGACCTCTGCTGGTGGATATTGGTGGCGGTCGAGGTCAGAGCCTTGCGGAATTCATCGATTTCTTTCCCGGGGAATCTGGACCGTTCGTGCTTCATGACCAGGAGGCCGTGCTGTCAAGCACCACGTCCCTGTCACCCAAAATCGAGAAACGTCCTCTAGACTTCTTCCGAGAAGCACCTGTCACAGGTAAGACTTTCAATCTGATGCCCGAGACTGACCTGCGCTCACATTCCACTCACGGCTGATCTACCAACTGACAAAGTAAAAAGGCGCGCGTATATACTACATGAAGAGCGTTCTGCATGATTGGATTGACGAAGATTGCGTTCGGATATTGAAGTCAGTGGCTGCATCAATGACGCGTGGCTATTCGTACTTGGTACTCAACGAGTTTGTGCTCCCGGATACGGGGTGCGCTCTCCTACCTGCCACCGCTGATATTATGATGATGGCCTTCGTCTCAGGGATGGAAAGAAGTGAAACGCAGTGGATCAAACTTCTCACGACAGCTGGGCTTACCGTCGAAGGCTTCTATCAGCCTCCTAATGCGGGACAAGGTATCATCGTTGCAACTTTGGCTGAATAACCCTCCTTGTCTCAAGATATCTTCCCCTCTCAGACCTTAGGTGAATCTACAGTATCTGCTTTATTCCATTGCTAGCCTAGGTACAAGAAGCTAAGGCTGCACCTACGCTTCGTATCCTTTCCGATTTACAAGACCAGCTGGCATGGGCATGATATGACCAAAAGAGCATGACATCCATCCCCGTTAAAAACATCGCGAGCACCCATAAAACGGGGCATCAACGCGGTCCTCATGCTTGTCTTTTGGTCACCTAAAGCTATGTTCTGAGTGCTTCCCATCTTGTTCCACTTACGCCAAGCTACCTGGAGAGGTAACAGTGGCCCTGCAAGAATGGACTCGCTACTGGTACCATTAGGCCAGTAAAACAACCTTCCTGGATCGGCGATGAACTGACGTTGGTAATCAGTTCCTGTCACCAATTGCATGATACGGTAAGCTGAGCGAGGCCACGACCTACATGCAGCAGCTTGTGATTATTTCCAAGTGTTCCAGTACTCCCCTGAAGGGGCAAGTCTATTGCAGCACAGACACAATCATCAACGTTGCATTCCAAGCCTATTCAAAAAGATATGCGTCAATTATGCCTGAACCAGTGGTGGGAATACGAACCGCCAACAGGCCCCTCCGCTCTTTCAAAGTGAGAACACCTTCGAACAGAGCCTGAAGTAGCGGGAAGTTGAAGACAAGGGGTCGCATCGTTGGGTTACAATCGATTGTACGAGGCGTGCCAGGTAGGCGGAGTTGACGAGAGCTGCAGCAGGCTGAGAGGATTGGGGGCAAGAATCCAAAGCCGGTCGGTGTGAAGTTCAAGCGCGTCACCAATGATGGAACCCTCTCCGATGTTGTACTGCATGTCATGCAGGGCCACAACGACCAGTACGCGGCGGCCAAACAACTATGGGCCGCCCGCTGCCGCCTCCAGACTGACGACGAAGTTCCAGGCAGCAAGCACCTCGGTACCTAATCCTGCAGCTAGTATGGGTTGCATCATGTACTGGCGGAAGGATCCGATCCCGGGACTTCTCCAACGCTAGCCTAGCTACCTAGGTATGGAGCCTCGCCAAGAACAGATCATAATGATTTGACGACAGCGTACCGGAGGTGGCATGGCATATGGTGTGGTCGATTACATTGATCTGGCTGGCTGCCCATCTCTGCTATGCCGACCATGTTGCCGAGCGTGTTGGTGCGAAGTCAACGTTGACAGAAAGTCATCTTCTACGTACCGGACGACTAGGTCCTGACCTTGCAGGATGAGCTGTGCGGTGGTAATAGGCAGGTGGCGTCGAAACTCTCCCGCAGGATTGCAAGAGGGGAGAACGGTCCCCAGAGTCAGCTGGCTAGTTCATGGACGATGACGAATGGCTGGCGGTTCGAGATCAGACTACATTCAAGAGGTTGTCACCGCTAGCTACTTCCTGCGCCTCGTGTAAGGTAATTACTCCTTGAATGTGTGGGATCCTCCCACGAGCCTTTCGAGCTCGCCTTTTTCGTGTAAACCGACATCAACCGCGGATAAGTTTCTGAGCAGAGAAAACCCCGAGACTATCTTTCCAAGGCCTTGCTGCTTCCTTCCTCTTGGGTGTAGAGGACCCAACGTTACCAGAGCCTAGGTCACCAGGTGTGGCGGGTCTCGTAATATGGTGAGAATGGATCAGTTCGCCGGATCCTTCGCCATGTAGCACAGCATCCCAACACTGCCACTCCAAAAGGCTGTTGGTGAGCGACAGCCGTTTGCATATGTGCTGTAACGTAAACTCCAGGGTGTAATCAGGGGGCAGAGATGAGGGGTGGTTAAGGGTACAGTGCGGGCATTGCGTGATCACCCCATAGATGATCAATGTTGGATTGGAACACCATCTCCCCGTATATACAAGTCCTGAGAATGCGCCCCAATTCATTATCGTAACACTGACAGCTTCATGATCGCGCCCCCAGCCTTCAAGAAGTACCTTCCCCGTTACATGTAATCTCCATTCTATCTGCCTGGTGCAGTCAAGAACTCCCGTGGAATCTGAACCGAAGCAAGCCGTGAATCAGCTGTTATTCGCACGCCCATCAATGACACCCTCTCGAACCAGGGCGGTCTTTCAATAGGCAAGTGTAAACTGATCCGTTCGGGTAATCGCGCCCGCTTTGCCCTGGTAGTCGCCCTCTCCATTGAAGCATGCCGTGGATCGACCAGGTACCGACTGCTCCGTGGAGAATGGGGGCTGTAAGCCAAGCTTCACGCCGTCAAGCCGGTCTAGGTTGTAGTAGCCAGCGCGATCGCTGTTGTTGGGCTGCAGAGCATTATCCGTGGGCCGGTAGGAACTTCCGCTCCCCTTAGTGATGAAATACTTAGGAGGATTCCTGATGAATCGGAAAAGCATCGTATCCTGCTTGAAAAGCTGCGGTAGGGTTGGAACACATCCCATGATGATGATGAAAGTTTGCTCAGTGTTGGACCAGATGAATGTTTGGGCAACACTTTCCATCTCCTCTGCCTGGCCGACTGATTCTTGCACGAGGGTGGTCTTCATAATGGAGGCTACTGCCGTGAATACGGACAGACTGACGAGAAAAGCCAGCCTGACTTTGCGGCCCAGGGGCATATTGAGTTTCCAAATGAAAAACACAGGAAAAACAACGTATAGGAGGTCTGCGACTGTAAAAAAGCCTTCGGCAGGGAGTCAGCGACGAGCGTTGTAGTCCGATCTTGGGGACTAACATTGGCCAGTCATCCACAACACCTTTGCTATCGTTGGATCCAAACGTTTGGCTGGAGAAAGCGGGTTCCAGAATCCCTGGATAGGTCTAACTTGCAGACAGTATAAGATTTCAGTGGCGGCCGCAAGCGAGGACTGGATGCAAGTAAAGATTATCAGAAACCACTTGAACCACCTTCTGGAGCCAAAGATCCGAATAAGGAAGACGGCGATGGAGACTCTTGCGGTAATGGCCACCACGACACCAGACATTGAAGAAATGAGGGTCCATTTCAGGGTGTGGGTGATCTGAGGATCATAAGTCATGTTCTTCGACTCCATCCCGAGACCCCATTGATAGGCCTTTGTCAGGCAGGATTGATATGCCAACTGGAAAACCTGGGCGCGTCCACGAGTCAGCGCCAATTTCCCTTTCGTCGCCTTGAGAAAGTAGATTCATGGTTGGGTCACCTACGCCAGCAACCAGCATCAACCAATCATCCAAAGCGATGTTTCTTGAAATCGCGATACGGACGTAGAATCGTAGGCCAATGGCGATGGTGGCAAGAGAGGTAAACGTCCACATCACGCTGATCATGGTCGGACCAATTCCGGGATCGTCTGGGTTCAAGGGAGGAGGGGGCACCGAAGACGCGGCATGAGTCGAATTAGGCACTGACATCGTAGCTAGCGGCAGGCTGGAGAGTCTGGAGAGGTAAAGTCGCTGCTGGGAGTATTCTGACCTTAAGAGTCGATAAGGAGAAGGCCAGATCAACCTTTGGAGAATAGAGAGCAACAGTTCGAGGGGTTGAAGTAGAGGCAGAACGCGACCAAAGTCATCAGAACGACCGCTCTATCTGATTGACGGAAGTTGGGTACATTTCCAGAGCCGCTAGGTAGGCTCGACAGCATCGAAAAGCACGAGGCGGCGATGGAGGTGTACCCCGATTTCAAGCGAGCTGATTGAATGTGCTGGCATGGCGACATCAGATCTAAAAATAGACGGCAGTACAGGAGGCAACACACCCTCCACGAGAAAGGTATTGCATTCTCTACTGATTGGTCTTCTCAGGTGGTACAAGCCCCCCCCTCCCTCCAAAGTGCTGAGCCCAGGTCGCCTTAGAAACCCCGCCTCTCTTCCTTCATCGTTCTTCTCCAATCTACCTTTGGTTTCATACCCTCTCTGTAAACATGGCGGAACAACACGACAAGCCCAGGATCGTTCAACTTGCCGAGCAGATCACTCAGGCCGTTGGCCGTCTGCAAGGCATCCTTGTCGACAAAGGACTCCCTATGCCCTCGTTCGACGAGGATGCCTCTTCTGAAATGCCACTCGAAGCCTTTGATGCTCGAGATGCCGTCTTGGACGCCTCTGCTGAGCTTTACGACATCATTCTAGACCCCCTGACTCTGATGTTGAAGCGTGGCTCGGTAAGTTGCCCGAGATCAGGTACTATCGAAGCCTGGGGAGCTACTAATTGCCGCTCTTTCAGTACAACAACATGGTGAGCATGCAAGCCATCAGCCGTTTCAAGATCGCGCCCATGGTCCCCGCCCGCGGGCAGGTAACGTTCAGCGACATAGCCAAGCGGACTGGCGTGTCTGAGCAGACGATCCAACGCCTGCTTCGCCATGCCATGGGGCTGCGACTGTTCCACGAGCCCCGGCCCGGCTACGTAGCTCACACCCAAGCCTCCAAAGCTCTCCTTGACCAGAGCGTGTCCCATTGGATGAGCAGTGGAGCCGAGGACTTCTGGCCGGCTGCAACCAAGGTATGCTACTGAAAGGGTGTACCTAAGATATTGATGAATGAAGTTCGCTGAGTCTTGATAAGATGGTCGATGCCATCGAAAAATGGGGCGATTCCCAGGAACCAAACCACACTGTAAGCTGCCAGTTCCTTGTTTCCCCTTTTGGACCGGTCCAGCCATCACTTCACCTGCTCGAATACTAATATATGCTCTCTACTCAGGGTTTTGCTCTTGCAAACAACACAGAGGGCACGGTCTACGACGTGGTCGGCTCCGATCCAGCGCGAGCGTCGCGTTTTGCCGGATGCATGACTGCTCACACCTCGACCTATGCTCACAGCTTGTCCTACGTTCTGGACCATTACGATTGGGCTGGCCTCGGACAAGCCCGCGTCGTTGATCTTGGGGGTGCTAGAGGTCACGTGTCCATCGCGCTCGCCTCACGCTTTCCTAACCTTGACTTTGTTGTACAGGACATGGCCAAGGTCGTGGAGGGCGCAGAGAGCGAGCTACCTGAAAGCCTCCAAGGAAGAGTGCAGTTCATGGCCCATGACCTTTTCTCGGCACAGGAAGTCAAGGCAGATGTCTACTACCTGCGATGGATCCTTCACAACTGGTCGAACAAGTACTGTGCGCTCATTCTGAAAGCCTTGATTCCGGCCCTGAAGCCGGGAGCAAGGGTTCTCATTCACGAGTCGTGTATGCCCGAACCAGGGGAAACAGCGTTATGGAGGGAACAGGATCTACGGTATGTCCAGTATCCTGAACCGAACTGCTAATACGTAAGGAACTGATCACGTCTGCGCTGTCAGTATGATGGACCTGAACATGGGCGCGGCATTCAATGCCCAAGAAAGGACTGTAAGTGACTGGAGAGGTATTCTTCGCAATGCAGACACTAGATTTGGTCTAGAAGGAGTGACCCAGCCGAAAGGGTCGGCTCTTGCTCTGATAGATGTTCGCTGGACCGAGGAAGCACAGGAGTAGGCATCTAGGCATAGAGCTCGCAGGAAGGTGGCATGGTTTCTGGTATATTTTCGAATTGCCGTCCTTACGTTCCTACGGAGCTTCAACCTAGTGCGTTTCTCAAATAGATGTCCGTTCTTTACGAGTTCCGTTGTATTTCTTTCTCGCCATCTGATATATGACACTTCAGGCTTGACTCAGATAGTGTGAGGGAATACGCTTATGCATACAGTAGGTATCCGTGGGCGTAACCTTGAAGGTTCCATCTGCGGATGCATCTTGGACGGGCAGTAGTCACGTAACACCTCGGGGCGTGATAGTACTTTTTGGTACGTCAACGTTGTGTTCAGAGACATCCGATGCTCGGAGATACCTTTCATATGTGTAGCACACCTTGTATGATGCTCGACTCACAGGTAGTAAATCCTACCTGTCCTTGCGGCGCCACGCCGTCTCAGGGCAATCCTTCGTGGCAACCCTTCATATGCAGGTTGGTCCCAAGTTCGAGTCGGCAGGAAACAACATGCGTGATAATCAGAAACTTCTCAAGCACCCCTAGCCTTCAAAGCCGCACGCAGCTTATCAGCGAAATCTGCAACATGGTCCGGACCTATCATCGTGTAATGCCCCCCTCCAACCAGATGGAAACGAGGCTCTGTACGGCAGAAGTCACGCCACTGACCCAATCGTTGGTTCACCCACTCCTCACGCGAGACTCCGATGATCTTCAATGGCTCGGCGTGAAAGACGTCGAGGGATTCAACCACACCCGAGGGTTCATACTCCACAGCCATGTTCGGCAGCGCATATGCAACGTTGGCCCAGCGCTCGAGCTGCTCCGGACCCAGTCCTAGGTCCCGCATCCGCGACTCACCCGCCAGCTCCAACACCATCTGCAGGGCTCTTTGCCGCGAAGCCAGTCGGTATGGGGAACGTTCATCCGCTGCTTCCTGGTCGGCATGTTCTTCGGTAACGAGGCCCAAGAACTGGGCCAAGTGGAGTAGGCACATGTTCCACTCGAGCTGGCGCATGCGGGCCTTGATATGCGGTGGGAGATTGAAGGTGCCCAGGAAGCGCACCGTTTCGTCGCCAGCACTCTCTTTCTCGATCATCTTGGCCATCTCAAACGCTAGCATGGCACCGTAACTATACCCGGCCAGTACATACGGGCCTCGCGGCTGTCGCCGTCGTACCGCCGCCACGTAAGTGTCAACAGCCTCGGCTACAGATGTGAAACTGCTCTGGCCATTCTCGAGGCCTCTTGCTCTCAATGCGTATACGGGGCGATCATCCGCTCTCATATGCTGTGACAGGCCAACAAACACTAGAACCTCGCCAATCCCGGGGTGGACAAGCCACAAGGGAGACTTGCTGCCCTTGGGCAAGAGGGTGACAACTGGGTCGTAGTCGGTATCCGTAGCGCCGTGGGAGAGTCCATGCAGACTGGCATCTTTCTCGGGGGTCGAGCACCCTGGAGCAGATGTGTGCTTGGCCTCCATCAATGGCCCCAGCGCTGTCGATAGCGACCTCACCGTCGGGTTCTTCAAGAGTAAGACGGTATCGACAGTAATACTCAGTCGAGTATCGATCTTGACCTTCAGTCGAATCAAGTCCATGGACGTAAAACCCAACTCAAAAAGGGAGACATCAAGGTCGATAGCCTCGGCGTGCTGCCCAATACTTTCCGCGAAGTCCAGGCGAAGTTGGGCCTCGGTTGGGCTCATGTCAAGCTGCGTTGAGGTCTGCCGCTTATGATGCTTATACTCGGCGACCAAGCGGCGGTGATGCGCCATGTCGCGTTCGAAAACACCCTCCTCGAACATTGCCCTCATCTTGGCCGGTGATATCTTCCCCAAGGTGCTCATTGGTACCAAGGGAAGCGACTGCCCAACGCAGAAGACGATAGGCTGGCAAGCCATATCGACCATCATGCAGGTCTCGGTTATCAGTCTGTCTGCCTTGACCAGGTCTTCTGCCTTCGGGTACTGCCATCTAGGAATGTACGCCACAGTGGCCTGTTCACTATTGGCCCCTGGGGCTCTGGAAGGAAAGACGACGCTCCGGCCTGATACTCCGAACGCGACGTCAAGCGAGGTCTGCAGAGCTGCGGTAGCGATCTTGACACCGTTAATATTGACAACATCATGTCGGCGACCTGCCAAGCTCAAGTTGCCCTCGGCATCAATGCTCGCCTGGTCTGCCGTGCGGAACCACCCGTCCGTCGTGAAGGCCGACGTGGTAGCGGCAATATTGCGGTAATATCCGTCAAAAACGACAGGTCCTCGGACTTCAAGCTCCCCGAACACGCCTGGTGCCGCAGATGTGCCTGTGACGCTGTCCATGACTCGCATCTCAATGCCTTGCACTAGAAAGCTTGCAGTCAGCCATCGAACGACATCAAAATGCACATCTAAAGATGGAGCCAGCGCCGCTTGTGGTAACCTGGAGCAGGCTCTGCGCTGTGCCTCGGCTTTCGGTTGAGGGTGTTTTGATCAAACTTACTGCATCGACCCAACGAAGCTACCTCTCGGCCAGCAGCTACGTCGTCGGCGAAGCCGTTGGTATTGTACATGGCACCCGCACACGTCTCTGTCATGCCAAATCCTGGGGTGATGACGTTTTCAGGCGCACCATATTTCAGCAGGTGCTCCGAAGCGGTGATCAATGTCTGGACGTGATTGGCCTCGCCACCGGATGCCAACAGAGCGAGGCTTGAGAGGTCCCAGTTGCCAGGAGCTGATTGAACATCGGCGAGGTCTTGGGCAAGTCTCGCCAGAAAGAAATTAGGGGCGAACGAACGCGAGACTCGGTGTCGACTAAGGAGTTCGACGAACTGCAAGGGACTGGCCATGAGGTCGGCGGCGTGTACATGGACCTGGTCCACGCCCAGCCATAGAGCTTGCATGTGTATCTCGATTAGGCTAGCGACGTGATCCAGGCGAATCCAGTTGAGAAAGGCCCTGCATTCGGGAAGCGGGCGAACTGATGCTTTACCAGCGACCGCAGCGAGGATCTGTCTGTGGGTGAGACGTACGGCTTTCGCATTGCCAGTACTGCCCGATGTCAGCATCAAGACAGCAAGTGAACTCTCATCACTCGTCTGTTCGATGAAACAATTGGTTTCGCCCAAAGATATGTTTTTATTAGCCTCCGTTGCTTGTCTTGGTGAGGCGCAACTGTCAAGAAACTCGACGGTGTAGACGTTCATGCCATGGGAGCCTCCTCCAAACATTGGCAGAGAAGAGGCCTTGGTGATACAGATAGGCGTCTCAAGCAGCTCAGATAGGTCGCGCAGATGTTTTTCTCGATTGACAGCGCTGAATGGCGGCGATAGAACAGGTATCCCACGGGCGAGGGTGACGGCCCAAAACCACAGGATAGTATCCCAGTGGTCATCCAGGTACAGCAGTACAGGTTTCTCTTTGGCGAATCCGGTCAATCTCGTCAAAACGATGGTACGTTGGATCGCCATATCATACAGCTTGCTGTACGGGATTGCTCTTGGGGAAGATGAGAGTGTTCCCATCGCGTAGATGAGCAAGTGCGCAGACGATGATGACTGGGCTTGGCTTCGAAGGACATTTTGAAGACTGACCCGTGACTCTCTGGCTCGGTTAAAGGCCATTGTGAATTCAGGTGGGCATGAACTTGAAGAGAGGAAAATGAAGTTTCTTGGTCTGTTGTTGATCAAATTGAACGGTCGCCAGCAGCCTTTTATATAGGAGACGGCGAAGCGGGTCAGGATGCAGGTGATGCCAGTGTGTAGCAGAGCATACCTTAAGGAAACCAATGGTGACATCCTGGCCGTGGAGCCGAACGGCCGGCGTGGGAAGGAGGAAAACGGCAGGCCACCGTTTAGCCCGTTGTACATGGTACATTCTTCATGCAAGGCCAGAAAGCGTTGTATTGGAAGAAGGTAAGCGGCAGAGCCGTGGAAAACGGGAGACGTTGTAGATAGCAGTACGGATAACTGATCAAGCCCCGGTAGTACTTATCGAGAAAATGTTATTTCCCTTCTGACCAATGGTATTGCATGCCGTGGATCTTATAACTGCATATTTAAGTACGGGTAGCAGAGATATTAGAGGTGGGGGGCTAGGTTGAAACCACAGCCTGCAAGAACGTATACGCTATGCCTTGATGAATCAATCGATTTGAGAAGGAATGCCTAATATACCTTAAAGTGGCCATCTCGCCCCATCAAAGGACCACATAGCATACCACCGATACGTTCAGCCAATCGTCCTGGCATCGGGTATGGATCTACGAAGGGCGACCCAGGTCAGCAAGGTCAGCAAGGCCAGGAAACTCAGAGTCCATATCCCGCGACTTAGAAGCCAGTGACTGCCTACCGATTTGGCGGCGCTATTGACTGGCCCCTACCTACTTACCTACCTAGGTAGGTTCTTGATGTGACTGCGCAAGACCCGCAACACGATGGTAGCTTCCAACCTTTTGGTACGGTATGATCAACATGCAGAGGAGCTCCTGCTACGGCCGGAGAATGGCACTTGCGTCCACATTGCTGCACTAAGGTCAGTCGAGCTGTGGCCTTCTATCTGGCAGGTATTGGAAATGAAGAGCATTCTCAAACATCCATCCCGCTCTACTGTATCTCTTCAACCCCTCTAAAGCTCACTTGTCCGATATTCCTTATTTAGCTTGTGCTTTGCTACTACCGATCAGCCATTTCTATCCAAATCTCTCCTATTCCGCCACAAGCCTAGTCATAATGTATTTCTTTCTCATCGATAGGCAGGCCGAACACGTCCCGGACCAGTGGTACGATTCTCATTGGGAATTCTACAAGTCATCCAACGAGCTCCAAGGCTACAGGGTGATCTTCAAGGAGGAACTCCGAGTTCTACGAGCATATCGCGACGGCGTGCTTACCGTGGATCAGGCCGCCTACCAGATCACCCGCCCGATAACCACCACACCCATCCTCGAGAGGGGGAGTCGATCGCTTAGAGCGAAACCACTTCGCCAGCTCTGGGAGCTCCTTATCTGCGCATCGATCGAGTGGCCACCTGTCTTCATGGATTCGACTGTTGACCTCCTCGTCGCCATTCGCAATATTCCCGACGCTGTCCACTGCGGCGAGATGATCAAACCCGATCCCGATGACGGGACTACCCAAAGCGGCGTGGCCGTGTCCTGGAATCACATGCCACACTTCGCCGGCAAGTGGGTTCACGCGAGCCGGCACTTGAGTCTCCACAGGATTTTGCGACGGGCGAAGAAAGATGGGAAATTCGATCCTGCAATGATGTACGAATCACAACTCCGGAATGACTTCCAACCGTACATCAGTATGCATGAAGCCCAGGCGCGCCTGGTGCACCACGGTTTCTTGCCGTGGGGGCTTGCTCTCAAGCACGTCACCCATGCGCTCGAACGCAAGCACTGTCTCCGGGGAGACTGGGCCTGGTATATTTACTTGATACCCACCGCGAAAATCTGGGTAACCTGGAATGGAGTCGGCCTACTATTGGATATGGCGCAAGAAGAGTACAAGAGCTGGGAAGCGAACAGCAAGGTCGGGAAGCCGATGTCCAAACCAGGCCCGCAACGTTGGCTGCGCTAGAATGCCAGGCTACGGGAGCTTGGCAGGCTTTATAAACAGGCTGATGAATTGAGCAAGCCGATAGAACTCGTCGTGGCAGAGATGGAAAGCATCAAGAAATTGTTTTTGCTTGAAGCAAGATGGAGGGCTTTTCAATTTTTATTTTCTGCCGGCGATAGGACATAAAACTAGGTACTTGCCTTAGGTTCTTATGTAGAAAGCGAAACCAGCGTTCCCAGTTTGCTGTTCACCATGTCCACCACCTGATTGTCAGTGGGTGTCTTCCGCATCCCTATCTCTCACCGTCGACCTCGGTCCCCAGTCGCTTACGCTGCAATTCTTCCCTCCATAGCTACCGGCATCTCGAATCAGCGGTCATTGAAGTGAGTGCAGGACCATCGTCTTTCGAATTCAAGCCCACGAACCCAGCTATGCTTACATTACCTACGGGGCCGTTGATAGAACGACTTACAGGGGGCCACCAGCCTCCATCCAAGCCAAAGTCAAGCACATATACATAAGTACTTAAGTACACATCAAGCCGAGCAACCACCTGCCTACGACGAAGGCCTCGGTCCATGACTCCAACATACCTAAGTAGCTTTCCTAGACATTCCCTACGCAAACAAGGGACATTAAATACACCACCACACCATTAAACCACCACAGCAACACCCCTCCCCCCTATGCCTTTTCAGCTAAAGAGCTTCACAATGCGAACCACCGCCGCAACCAGCCTAAAACCTGGCCCACCGTACTCGCGGGCCATTCGAGTGCCCTACCGGGCCAGTAGTCCACCTCGGCGGCGCGGCCATTGGTGCTGCTACTGCTACCACGAGAAGGGGGTGGCGTACCGCGTGAGTTGCGGACGAGCCGATGGCACCGGAGGGAGGCCGACGAGCAGGGCTTGGAAGGACTGTCGGGGAAAGACGGGGGCAAGGCCAGCGTTTGGACGCCGGGCCATCCGCTATCCAGAAATAGGAGAGGACAAGCACTTATTGAACATACCACCGGTAGCGCCCCCTGGCCTCGGGGTGCTGGGCCAGGTGGGCGGCGACGATCCCCAGGAACTCGGGTCCGTACAGGCGGCAGCGGTCGCCGTCGGCGAAGCGGTGGATCTGCTTGCGCAGCTCGGCGGGGTTCGTGGGCAGCAGGGCGGCCATCTGCCTGCACGCCGTGTACGTGGCCACGCTGTCGGGGTCGACGGCGCGTTGCCGCGCGAGGTCTCGTCGCCTTCGGCATAGCTGGCGCCAGAGCCGCGAGAATTGCCGCTTGATCTGGCCTTCGCTGGGCGAGAACCGGGAGTTCCGGAAGCGGTCGGAGAGCTGGTGTATCAACTTGGGCTGTTCTACAACGAACTGGACTGCTTGGATGGGGGCCAGACTGAAGGGTAGATACGTTTCTGCGAGCCTAGGCATGCGCGGGACAGGGGCTAAAGCTAGCCGTTTGGCGTTCATGCAGTGATATAGCATGAAGCTGGCGTATGCATCATCCGCGGCATACTCGATTTGCTCTGCCTCCAGTCGCCTACTCCAGGCACTGGCCCGGACTTGCCCCTTGAATAAAGGCATTCCAAGATGCGTCTCGACCATGGTGGCAAGCTTACAGAGTTGGGTCGTGATCGGATGCGGGTATTGAGCGCCTTGAGTGACCAGCCTGTGCAGATGACTCAGCTCGAACACGCCTTGAGGCTGTAGTTCGAAGTGCTCCCTAAGCCGCTTCATGTCGTTGTTCATGATGCCGACCCCAGTCTTGACGAGGGTCGGGTTCTCGATGATGCCTTTCAACGTTGGCGCAATAAGGTGGTCTGGCTTGTTGCCCTCGTGAAGAGCGACATGGAACAAGGCAATCTTGTCTTCGCAGGCGAGTTGGATCAAGGCGACCTTCTCTTGCAAAGGAGAAGCTCGAAACGCGGCTGGGGTCTGATGAGGATCCCATGGCCACTCCATATCGAAACCCAGGACAGGTTCGTCTTTGAACTGTTGGGCGATTGCTTCCGAGTGATCCCTCGTCCTGCTGTAGAGGATCTGTGCAGTCCCATTGCTAGGGCCGCGGTAATACCTATGGCTCCACCACCGGCGAGGAGGTGAGAAAGGTTCCGGTGGCTGTATGGCGTAGTTTAAGGGCCATGGCGCCGACGCCATCGTCAGGATAGCACGTAGGCGCAAACGGATCTATTGGGTTCAAGAGGGCCTGTCAGATTCCAGCCACCACGCGTACGGGCGATCCGGGGTAAGAAGCATTGCAGAGCGGTTATTCTAAAAGCAGCAATCGACAAGACAGCAACGAGTCACGACACTAGCAAACGGGACAGCAGAGGCGAAACCCGAAAAGGCAGAGTTCCAGAGGAAGATAAGCAGCAATTCATGTTGTTGGACTAGGAAGAGCAGCTTGCCTGTAGATTTGCGATGTTCTTGGCAGGATGGTACGAGAGGTTGTCTCATCTAGAAGCGATCGTGGATGAGAGAAAGGGAAAGAGACAGGAAGTTCTGAGCGACCTGGGGATTTCCGAACGGGTGGCTGGTCCACGAAAGTTCGGGACTCGGCGGGGTTCGTAGCGGCAGTTGGAAAGGGTAACCTATTCGGGCATAGCGCTTTGTGGGGTCGACGGGGGTCGTGACTCGTGCCATCTGAATCCGTTGCGCATCTGCTCCCGGTCGCTGGCACCATGCCAAATGCACGGAGGTCGTGTTCTGAACAAGTCAACGACCCAGCTGTTCTGCATTTACGGTTTCAAAGGGCGATTTTCGAACGGTTTGACGACCAGAGGCGCGGGCTCCCCGTTCGCGAGCGCGAGCGACATATCGAAACATCCCCATTGCCGATGACGATGGAAGCAGCGTTACCTACTGGGAGAGGACGGGCCTGCCCAACATCCAAGGCAAGAGGCGGCGAAGCAAAGCCCGGAAAAGGCCCAGAATCAGTAGGCGACACTGAAAGTCAAGAGGAACGAGAGATAAACCCTTGATCGGCTGCCACCGAGTGTCTTCAACCGTGGACCGCAGCGTGCAGGAGATAGACGGCTTCTTCGGACCACCGCGCGAACTGTTCCGATACTGGGTCACCACGTAAGGACCAAGTGGCGTTGGTGTGATGCCTCACACGCGCTGTGGATGCATTCTCTGCCGTGTAGAGCCGAGGCCATATTTT
Organism: Xylariomycetidae sp. FL0641; assembly: GCA_022376655.1. Classification (NCBI taxonomy): domain Eukaryota; kingdom Fungi; phylum Ascomycota; class Sordariomycetes; species Xylariomycetidae sp. FL0641. The sequence goes on along the minus strand of JAJJKE010000010.1, from coordinate 473,021 downwards.
CCTGGAGCTTGTTTCGGATGAAGAAGAGCTACGCAGCACATTTCAAGGGAAGGTGTGCGGCCTCATCTTTCGATAGGCTTGTTATACGGCTTGCGGTTCCATCAACACAGTGGCGCGGTGGTTGTGCCGCTCGAACTTGACGTTGGGAGCCCTTTGTCTCCACGCGCCGCCAGTTGGTCCATGCGAGACCTCGAAATCCCGAGGCTACACCCGCAACGGGTCAGGCGAAGCGAACACCAGAGTGAGGCTACAGGTACATCTATTCAACGTATACTCTTGTCAAATCGCTTAGGTTGTCTCGCCTAGACTCCATCCCAAGCGAAGATGAATAGCTATCGAGGCTTGAGATCGGCGATGCTCACAGCCATTCAGCACCCCAAAGTAGGGCGTTCCCCTGCGGCATTACGAAGAGCCATCTACATGGCCTCACTCTCTCCAAATAACGGGCTATGCTACCTCCGGATGGAGAACAGCGTCGAACGAGAGTGGCGCGCATCGTGCATTACGGGTCGGCTACTACCCGTCCAACTTATGAAGGAGGCCGTGAAGCCGCTTGGCCGACACCGCGGATGGTGCGCATCATCTGCAATACCAAGGCTTTCGCCGCATTGGATTTCTGGATGGGCTGAGGAAACAGTCACCGAACTCCTCAGTCGTTATGATCGATTTGGGTCGCTCGCGTTGATCCAGCCTTACTGCCCCCTCTTGTCCGCCAATCCTTTGCCAGTGCTCCACGCAGGCATACATCGGCAATTCATGATCGACGCCTCGGCTTGCGGCGTTGGTTTTGAAGCGTCCACAGACCACGTAAGTAGACAGGGAGGCCTTGGACGTCCCGGCACCCAAGACGACAGAGAGTAGGCTGAAGGGTTGTTTATTATCGCGCAATGAATGACGTCCGTACTGAAAGAAGAAGAAAAGAAAACCCTCAAACGAGTGTGTCCCACAGCCAAGAGAAGAAAGGAGAGTGTTTCAATCTGCCCATATCCATCCCGGTATATCACTTCCCTCCGCATCCTCGCCTCATCGCCATCACCGCGCTCCTCATCGTCCTGTTCCAAGCCCTTGAGGCCCCCCCAGCTATCCACCGCGATCGAGAGCGCGCACCCCTCGGCCCGGCCGTCGCGCAGGACCGTGCAGCGCCCGCGCGGCTTCTTCGCTCACGCGGCGCCGGTGCCGCGGGGGGTTATCGACGCCGTACTGCTTCGGCATGGCGGCGCGCTCTTAGCGTTGCGCATTTGCCGCGCCTGGTGGTTGCCCGGCTGTGGATACACCGTTCGGGGGCACGGGCTCGGGTTTGATGGGACGGGGCCGGGGCTTCGTGGGACCGTCGTCCGGTGGCTGGATTCGTCGTCCCTGCGCGTGGGCCCGTCGCCCGTGCTGGCTCCGGATGGGCGTGTTGGAGGGTGGCGCGGTGCGTTGCGCGCCGTACCTTCCCGGGGTCGGGGGCGGGGTCGGGGGCGGGGACGGAGGCGGGGGCGGGGTCGGAACGTCCGGGAGCGGGGACGGGGGCGCGTCGGGGAGGGGGATTTCAAGCCGTGGCCGCATGGGACCGCGGTCCATTAGCTGGGTTCGTCGTCCTTTCGCGTCGGTAGAAACGTCTTGGCAGGGGTTTGGGAGAATATCGTGTATCTCCTGAATGTAATACAAGACATAGGTGTAATACAAGAGATACACAGCCTGATAGACACATTGCGCGTACTATTGGGTGTCTGAATAAGTATGTCAGCCTCATAGAGGGCTTCGAGACTGTCTTACTAGAACGATGTCCATCATTCGGCGGTGGTCCCCCCTGACGTGAGGTGGACCGTCCTGTCCGCTGAACAGATATTCCATGTTCGAAGGTCAGCTTGAGTTGATGGGGATTCAATCAAGGGCAACTCACTGGGGAACTCACTGGTTATATATACGCCGCGTGGGATAGGTCATGTGACGATCCAGGAGATGTATCGGGTGTCAGTTGCCATCAACGATTCCAAATCATAAGCGGTTGGCTCCTTGTTCTTCCGCGTCGTTTATCAGTCCATACAAGGCTCGAAATCGGGTTTACACCGAGGGGTTAAGTGAAGCGAACACCAGAGTGAGGCGACATGTATAAAGTAGCTATCCAACGGACACTGTCACGGTTTGGCAAGGCACCTGCGCCGGGCTCCCGGAGACGCCCGGGCCTACTCCCCACACCTCAGTAAATATGGTGGAATCCGTTCACCCCTTTGATGGCTTCCCGTTTCTTCTCTATAGCACGATAAAAGTCATGGCTGGAACCGCCAGCAGCAACGCCATGACAGGTACCTAGATCATGATATCGCTTAGGTTGTCCTATCGGGAGGCTACCATGTCGATACCCACACACATCCAGCAGTATAAGGGAAGGTGCTGTCATATTGTACGGAGTAATCTGCGCAGCATTGCCACTATCAGCGAACGCGCCAGGGTACATGCGCACTGGGCGCTGCATCGGTTGAGAGCGGCGCACTCCGCATGCCTTGCTCAAGCCCGTCCACCCGCACCGGTTTCCCGGGGCACGTCAAACCAAAAGGGAGGCAGTGAAGCCACTGGATCAGCGTCGCGGAGTGTGCGCGTCATTTCACATACATAGGAGCGGCCGAGGGGAAGCACGACAGGTGTGTGGCCGACGCGAGTTCCTTTCCCATCATCACGAGTGTCCCGGGCTTTCACGCGCTTATACACCACCGACTTATGGTCAAGGCTTCGACTCGGGGTGTTCGAATTCAAAAGGAAAAAAAGAAAATAGGCTAGGGAACGCAAAGATATTCAATCTACCTATTTCAATCTTCCCAGGCCACTTATCCTTCTTCCTTTTCCTTCTCCTTTTGACTCTTCTTCACCGTCCTAGTCATCATCATCATCTTCTCCATTCTCCCTCTTTTCGACCTCAGCCTTGATCTTATCCCATCTTTTCTTCAGACTGCTCCCCGAATTCCTTCCTTTCTCTTCGGCGAGAGTAGCTCGTTGGCGGATGATGGCCTCCAAATCCCGTCCTTCCTGTGTTCTCGGCCTCCCCTCCATACATGCTTGTCTCTTCTCCTGATGCTCCTTCTCATCTACTCCAGGAACGGATGCAGATGCTTCCACCAGAGCTTCCCAGATTCCTCTCTGGATAGCCGGATTATCCCAACTAGAGGAATTCTTCACAGCCTCCCAAAGACACTTGACCCTCTTCACTTGATATCTATTGTAAATACTCTGTTTCCCGATCTCTATAAAGTGGGACGGAGGTGTGATCGTGCCCGGAAGTGAAACAAGCTATATCGATTGGTCAGCGTCGACAGTAGAACCTAGGGCCCACCAACATACCTTGCCATTACCAAGGTATACTACGCCACCAAAGAGCTTCTTCTGAATTCGATGCAGTGGTGATTGTTTTGCGTCATGCGGTGTACCATTCTTGATGTTGCCGTCGCGAGAGACGAGGTCGACTAGTTGGAACAAGTAGCCCAATATAGCAATGTCTGTTCGACTGCGATATGTGGGAATGTCGCGTTTCAACACATTATACTTCTCTGCCCAAGCATGAGAAAGCTATGAATGCTTCAGTGAAGTGACCGAGCACAGAAATCGTGCCTACCTACCGGATCATCTGCTTTGAGATCGGTGGCATTGAAAGATAGAACTGCCATCAGTTGAGGGAAAAGGAAGCCTGTCTCCGCAACGGAAATGCCACTTGGAAGTAGGCGGCACATAAAGTGATGTACGGTCGGATGTATACCGAAGAACTCGTCGCAAGCTGTGGGAAGGAGATCGCGTATTTCCTGGATATTGAACAGGTAGGAGGCAGCTTCCTCGAAACAACCAGCGAGCTGGCGAGTATGTTAGTCAGTCGGTAGGTTAAATCCCCAGGCCACCAGAAGGATCTCTTACATATTTGATTTGCAGGATATAAGCGGCCCCCATTGTCGATGCGAATGCACTGATTCGTGTGGAAGACGGGAGCGTGAGGCAGTAACTCTAGATGGGGAGCAGGTAAAAAAACATCGCGCTGAGGGTTTCGCCGTGGTTTATACATCTCATGCGGTGTGGCATGCACATACCAGTAGCTGGGGTGGGCGGTAGTTGCGTGTCACTGTATCACGGTGTGAGTGAGTGTTTCGTTTGTTCTCTTGTGTTGGCTGTTGGCCCGTTCGATACCGTGGTGGCGAATGTGCTACCTGATACCAGTAAGCGAAGCGAGACTAGAATAAGGCCGCAAATGTATTGGACCAACTTCACTGTCTTCTCGAATCGCTTAGGATCATGGCCAACACGAGCTTGGAAGCACACTCGTAGTCATCGGACACGGTACTAGCTCGTTCCACCACCAATCAAGCCAACTTCGCCAGGCGCCTTGCGCTTGACAACCATCGGGTGGGTACACGAAGAAACAGCCAGCGATCGGTGACTCAGCGCGCGGTTGGTGGTTGTTGGTTGTTCGGGTCAGCGGATAAGCAAGCCTTTCTTTGTCCGAGGAGTTGTTGGTGCAACCCCCATTCAAGCAAACAACACACCATCTCGTTTCGTCAGAATGAGGCTTCGGATGCTGGTGACCAGTACCAGACCTCTTTCCAGCCCTCCAGGCGTGGTTCCGCATGCCACGTCGCCCGGACCATCCAACAGCTTCGGAACCGAAACGAGGCAAGCAACGGTTGCTGTCGCAGCTAGATGAGTTCTCGATCCGCCCATCCTGATGACGTGTCGAGCCTTCGGTACACTTGTCTCTCCATACGGGGCTTTGCCTGTGAACCTCGACCAACATCGTACACAGCCAGCAGCACCTACCTACCTTTAGGTTGTACCGCCCACGAACTTCAGTCATCAAGCATGTGCCTGCGACTAGCCTTGGGACGAGCTTGATATGATGCCGAGGCACGGGTGGCGAGCCAGCTGAGGTGCAGGGAGCGAGAAATCGAGTCGTGCTACTGCAGAGTGTCGGGTGCGTCGCGCCTCTTCGATCTTTGCTCGAATCCCATGGGACCAATGATTGATGGGTACCATCTGAACGAAGGATATGACCACCACGACCACTCGCCGGGCACACAAGATGGTCGAGTCCAGTCTGGATTGCCTGCCTGCCTGGTTGAAGCATGGCTGATAGGCACCGGCCGCCGTCCACCGTCCACCGAACCCGAACTGCGCTCGCGGGCACTGACGACTGTCGACAGCTTCTCTGGTTCACGGCATGGGACATCGTCGCGACTCGTCTCATTCAACCCCGCGGTCATCAGACGAGATGGATGGATGGTGGCCCGGAAGGAAAAGACGGAGAATAGTCCGTGGCGGCCGGGGAAGCTCGCAATACGAGATGCAAGTGGGGATGTCGACGGTCCCATCGGTTGACAGGCCATTTTGAGCGTCCGACCGGCCCTGAATGCAACGATTCTCGCATATTCGAGTAGCCGTACTTGGCAGTTACAGGGATCCGGGGGTTCTAGAAGGCCGGAAATACGGGATGCGATGGACCTCCTCGCTGTCCAAACAACATGGATGCGGCTGTGAAGTTCATGCTCACCGCTAGCAATCGTACCATGGGCAGATACGGTAGTACTTAAGTCGAAGGGATGGCTTTTCTTCCATCCATCGTCGGACACCTAGGACGCACGACGGTCGCTGTTTGAAGTCCTGCATCCCGACTCGCCATGTTCTCCCGCTCAGCTACCGGCGCGACTATGCGCAGCATCGTGGCACTGGCGCTGCTAGTGCCGTCGACGAGCAGCTACACCTGGCCGGACAAGCGCGTCGATCTCCTCGAGAGCATCCTGTACCAGCAGAGCGGGTTCCGGCAGTACGGCCTGGCGGGCGCGGTGGTGCCCTGCAACAACAACGCCAACACGCTGGAGACGGGACGCGACGACTCGGCGGAATGGTTCCGGACGGCGTACCACGACATGGCGACGGCGGACGTGATCGCGGGCACCGGCGGCATGGACGCCTCCGTGGGCTTCGAGACCGAGCGCGCCGAGAACAAGGGCGGGGCCATCAACGAGAGCTTGGCCTTCTTCATCGGCTTCACCAGCCCGCGGTCCTCGATGGCCGACATCATCGCGATCGCGGCTCAGCTCAGCGTCGGCAGCTGCTCCGACGGCAAGGTCGACATCCCCTACCGCGGCGGCCGCGTCGATGCCCTCGAGGCGGGCGTGGCCGGCGTGCCGACCCCCGAGCAGCCGCTCGAGACGCACAAGACCATCTTCGAAAGACAGGGCTTCGCAGCTACCGAGATGATTGGCTTGGTGGCCTGCGGACATACCCTCGGAGGTGTGCACGGCGAGTTCTTCCCCGAGATCGTGCCTGAGCTGAACGACCCTGTGAGTGTCGGCGCTTTTCTCCGCTATCCCCGATTCCCCGATTCGCCGAGAAGCCGAGAAGCCGACTGACTTTCATTCTGCAGGAGAACAACTCGAGCAGGCATAACTTCGACGCCTCATTCGACAAGTTCGACAACAGCGTGTATGTCTTCGTCTTTGATTGCTGTTCCACTTCCCACGCATACTCACCGGGCACAGTGCCAAGCAGTTTGTCGCCAACGAAACACAGAACCCGCTTGCCTTCGGCCACAATGAAACCACGCGATCCGACTTCCGCATCTTCACGTCCGACGGCGGTGAGATGATTGGAAAAATGGCCGAATCCGAGGAGTTCTTCTTCGAGACATGCACCAATCTTCTGGAGCGGATGCTGAACACGGTCCCGAAGGGTGTCGAGCTCACCGATGTCATCACGCCAATCCCCATCAAACCGCATGCCCTCAACGCCGAGGTCAACTCCAACGGAACTATGACCGTGTCCGGTGAAGTTCGGGTGAGTCACTTCGGCTTCCATCGCCGGGGTCCGACAAGACTGACTCCAGATCCAGATCATGGAAGACGGTACGACCTCGTCTTCTCGTAAGGTCTTGGTACATGCGAGCGACCGTAACGGCACCGCGTTTCCGGAGCCTATCACCGCTAGCACCATCGACGGCTACCAAGTCACCGGCTTGTACGGCAACATGCCCAACTTCACGACGTACACGTTCAGCGCCACCATACCCGCTGCACAGGGCATCTCTTCGTTCAACGTCGAGCTACAAGATGGCGACACCAACACCCTCGAGAAGAACGGCGGCTCCGGCTTCCCCTTTTCCGACGCCATCGTCCCCCACGCACCCGGCACGTGCTACGGCCTCAGCTTCGCGGACACGGATGATGGCAGCTTTAGCAACAACACGATCCACGTGACCGCTGCAGTGAGTTGCACCCCTCTTTTTCAACGTTCCCAGTGACCAGGCTGACCATCCAAGGTCCGTGATGACCTGCAAGCCGACGAGGTCAACCTCGTCATCCCCCAGCCCATCAACATGGTCGGCACTTTCGCGGCGCGCTTCGAGGACAAGACGATCCAGATGACGAAGAGTCAAGAACTCAACAACACCGGGTACACGCTGTATGAGGCTTCGTACTCATTCCTCGTCCGGGATGTCGGTCCGATGAAGATGTTCGACCTGGTGGCGTCGGGGCCGAGTGGTACGGTGTCGAACGAGTTCTTCAAGTGGAATGACTTCAGTTACTGTCAAGTATGAGCTTAACAACTTGAGATAACTTTGCATTTTAGGATAATAACGAGATCATGCTTTATGAATTAGGGTCCACGCCGGGAAGCCGACCCATCGCTCTCATTCTCGCTCTTCCACAAGTTGAATGTACTGGCCTTCTTGAAGTACAAGTGGTCGCTTAACCTAAAAAACGGTCAGCATCTCCGAGATTCTCCGTATACATCCGTACGCACTTGAATCGACATCCGTACGCGCCTAAACTTGCAGTGTAAAGTGGAACTTCCTCGTCACTTCAAACATCCTGCAAGTACAACCAACTTGTGTCGTGACCCCTATCCTCACCAGATTCAGGCGCATACGGATGTATACGGACCTTCTTCAAGTTGACTGCCGCTTTTGAAGCCAATGGCCTCGTGCAGTCCCAAAGGGTCGGTGCCGTGCCGATGACTGACACTGCGTAGCCGATTCGGCTCCGAGCATCCGGTGACTTTGCTGCTACAATCTGTTCCCCGCTCTCCTGTTCGCTGCCTAAAAACTACTTAGATTTCCGGATATCTTGCTTGGCATCAAGGGGGATGAGCTCAAAGTTGCGGCTTCCATTCCCTTCAAGGAGGTATATATCTCAACGACAGTTCAAGTCCATTTCGACTGACACCCATGGCCTGATAGCGCCTCATCAGTACATCCACGCGCAATTGGCTCCTAGGCCAACCAACCCAAATGGAGACGAACACCGGTGCCGCGTGCCCAGAAGGCGCCAGCGCGGTCGAGATCGAATGCCCTCAAGCGGCCCACATAGGCAACACGGCCTGTGAAGCCAAAGCGGCGTTACCCGACGTCGACGAGAAGAAGCCTACGCCCGAGGCCGCCACGCCCGTCGAACCAGACTACTCGGTCTTCACCACGCGGCAGAAGAAAGTCTCGATCATGATCGTCTCGTTCGCGGCCATGATCTCGCCGCTCTCCGGGTCGATGTACTACCCGGCGACGTCCACCCTCGCGGCGCACTACGGCGTCAGCACATCAATGATCCAGCTGACCATCACCACGTACCAGGCAAGCATTAACCCGTCACCTCTTTTCTTTTCTTTCCCTTTCCTCACCCCGCCCCACCGTCCCGTTCCTCCCCGCCGAACCAAGTACCTACTTACTTACCTACCTACCCCCACCCCCAGATAATGCAAGGCCTCGCGCCCTCCCTCCTGGCCAACCTCTCCGACACCCACGGCCGGCGCCCCGCCTACGCGCTGTGCCTGGCGGTGTACCTGGCCGCGAACGTGGGGCTGGCCCTGCAGGACCGCTACGCCGCCCTGCTGGCGCTGCGCTGCCTGCAATCCGCCGGCTCGTCCGCGACCGTGGCGCTGGCCGCCGGCAGCGTGGCGGACCTGGCGACGCGCGCCGAGCGCGGCCGCTTCGTCGCCTACGCCGCCCTCGGCGTCACCCTGGGCCCGGCCCTGGGCCCCGTGCTCGGCGGCCTGCTGGCCGCGTACGCCGGCTGGCGCGCCATCTTCTGGTTCCTGGCCGCGTTCGCCGCGGGCCTGGGCGCCCTCTACGCCGTCGCCGCCCCCGAGACCGCGCGCCGCGTCGTCGGCAACGGCGGCGTCCCGCCCCCGCCGCTGCTGATGACGCCCGCCCAGGCGTGGCGGCGGCGGCGGCGGCAGTGCGCGACGGGCCGCGGTGCCGCGGAGGCCGCGGCGGGCGGGCGGAAGCAGCGCGGCCGGCGCGTGGACCCGCTGGCGGCGCTGAGGATCCTGGCGGAGCGCGAGGGCGGCGTCACGCTGGGGTTCGGCTCGCTCATGTACGGCGGCTACTTCATGGTGCTCACGACGCTGCCGCTGGAGCTGGGGGCGCGGTTCGGCTTCGGCGCGGCCCGGGTCGGGCTGTGCTACCTGCCCATCTTCGCGGGCTCGATCCTGAGCCGCTCGACGGCGGGGCGGCTGCTGGATTGGAATTTCCGCCGCCATGCGAAGAGGCTGGGCATCGCGATCGTCAGCAACCGGCAGCCGCGGATGGAGGGGTTCCCGATCGAGGCGGCGCGCCTCCAGGTCTGCCTCCCCATGATCTACGCCACCGCGGTCTCCGTCGTCGTCTACGGCTGGGTGATGCAGTCCAACAGCTCGCTGGCCGGCATCGAGGTCAGTCTCTTCTTCCTCGGGCTGTGCAACTCTGGCGGCCTGTCGGGGCTGAACACCCTCGTGATCGACACGCACCAGGACAGTCCTGCCACGGCGCTGGCGGCGAACAACCTGTTCCGATGTCTCGTCAGTGCGGGGGCCACTGCGCTTGCGGTACCACTCATCAACAGGATTGGAATTGGTTGGACCTCGGTCTTTATCGCAGGTGTCTGGATCGCGTTCAGCCCCTTGCTGTGGCTGGTGTTGCTCTGCGGTGCCAGTTGGAGAGAGGCGAAAAGGGCGAAGGAGGAGGATGCAAGTCGCGAGAATCCATGATAGCCGACACCTTCGTAAGAGATCCTACTCCGCGGAGAATGCAAATAGTAAATAGTCAGGCACACCTTGGCACGAGCTGCCTAGAAACTAGGGCCAGTAGTGCCATTGCCTGTCAACTCTAGCCTTTGCCTGAGGCAATTCGACTACTTCGCATCGTGGGCGTGAAACATGGCACCGGCCTCGGGCACGAGAGGTCCTTGGTTGGGTACGCCCCTACTTGAGGGTTCTGGCTAAGGTACCACTACGGTAGGTACACATGGGAGGGCTAACTGAGGCAGCCCGTCCCGTGGTGGACTAAAGTCCACTAGATGCAAGGTTAATGACCACGACTTGCTTGCGAGTTTTGTTATTTAGACCTTACTTTTTCAGCTGCTATTTAGACCTTACTTTTCGCCAGCTGGCTGCCCCTAAGCCCCTAAGCCGCTAATATATACTAACGGTCACTTCCGTAACGTGGCGCTGCGCTACGCAGGGCCAGGGCGACCCGCTCAAGGCATGGTGTTATAGTAGCGACGAGGCGGTGTGGTAACGATGGTGTAACGTGTGGTGCAAAGGGGTGGTAACACAAACGAAGGCGTTACGGTGCGGTGGAAGTAACAGAGTACCAACGCGAGGGTTGCGTTGCGGCGGAAGGACAATAGCATAGAAAGTGGCACACAAGTACCTCCTTCTCCACGTTCTCGAAGTTCTTCGCGAGGTCCAGGCCGGCCTTCAGGGCACGGAAGCGAACAGGGTAACCGAAAACGAAGCGAGCAGCGGCCAGGTTATCATCATCATCGGCGTCAGCATCGGGGTCGGCCTCGAAAAAGCCCTCCACGAACTCCAGACAAGCCACAAGATCGGCGACATCCCCGTTCCGGCCTTAACCCGACGGCAAAGGTGGCAACTGGCCACAAAGCGGGCCACGTCCCGGGACATACCCCGCCACCAAAACGAGCGCCGGAGCAAGTCGTAAGACTTATAGCGACGAGATATATGACAAGGAACTTCTCGCCATAGTCAAGGCTTTTGAGGAATGGCGCCCCGAACTCCAGGGCTGTGAACACGCCGTTGAAGTCATCACAGATCACCGGAACCTATTAAAGAAAAAGGGCGGAACGCACCGGGCCACACGGCTTGTTCAAGCCGTTACAGTGGTCGCAACCTTCTTCCAGGACGACTGGGTGGACTGGCTGCCCATTGCCGAATTCGCGGCCAATAACCACGTATCCAAATCGACGGGACTCACCCCGTTTTTTGCGAACTACGGTTAACTGTCACAGTGCTACTGCTGGTGTTGCCAGAATTACCTTTGTTATGCTATGAAAAAGGAAAAGAGAAGAACTAAGTGCTAAGTGTGGGAGGTCTGTTATATGTACATGATAGGGAGTGTCAGTGGTACGGGTCCGGGCAAGGCCCGGTCCGGTGCTGACATGGTACCGTGTCAATACTTTTAAGCAACTACACTTTCCACGTAAAAACACTCGTATCTTGATTAAATTGTTTACTTAAATCTCCGATAGGATAATTATACTGCTAGCGATTATCCCATTATAATCAGCCTATAGGATAATCATTCTCGGACTTGATTATCCTATGGCTCCATAAGATAGTGGGATAATCGTCTAAGTAGTGATTATCCCAACCGCTACAGGTACGGCGAGTCGCAGGCCGGGCGCATACTTCTCCACGGTCGGTGTACCAACTCCCTATCCCTAAACCTCCCGTATGGGACGTGTGTTCATTCCCCTCGTGTGCAACCAGATTCCACAGATAGGCTCAACGCCGGCCTAAACGTGGCCTCCACCGTGGGAAAGGACGTCGTCTGGACGCTGAGCTCCGTCAAGAGTGCTGGAAATGCTCCTGATACACCACCAGAACGCGGTCGACAATGTCAGACAGGGAATGATGAGGGCCGTCACAAGGCCCAAGACACCAGTACATCGGTCAGAACCGAAGAGCCTGGTGCATTCCAATGTATCCGGAGACCCTAACGAGGACCGCGCGAGCGAGATGTCGAGAATCACGAAGGTGATCCCGACAGCAAAGACAAAACTATCGCACATTTAGTCATAGACCAGTGCGGGATACGCGGATGATCAATTTTGACTTACAGCCGTCGCTGCGGAGGTCGGAGGCTCTTGGCTTCCTGAGCTAGCCAAACACCCGTGTAAAAGATGCAAGGCAGCCCGGCGCTTGGGTGTGTTAGCATCTCTTCATCAATGGAAACCCCATGGCCATTTTGCAGTGCGCAAGTCACATCAGCCGGATCAAGGGAGAAAACTCACCCCATCGCCGGATGAAGGCCGCCGCCATCCCCAAAAGCCTGCAAGGCATAGGCGCAAAGAAACACGAGCGAGGCGACGGCAAACCAAAGTTTATGGTTCCCAAGTAGTACCGCACATAAGGGCCACGCCAGGGTAAAAATCGCCATGGAGACATACCATGGCCAATCTGCCTCCGGAGTTGCTTCCAAGCGGCTCCCCGTGGTGTCGGGCGTGGGAGTAGCTGTGGCTCCTGGGAGTACATGTAACCCCGCAAAGATCTGAAGAAGTCCATGTACGTTTCGATGTCGGTATACGAACCTCGTGATATGAGAAAGTAACGCGGGCTTGATCCAAGCACGCGCGACAGCTTTTCCCAGGCGATTCTTCAGAAGACTTGGAAGCTTCGCTGTGAAGCCTGGCGACAGAAGAACATTTCGAGCCCATAGGCCGAGAAAGTCTCCTACGTGATCGTAGTCAGTGTTGCACATGTTAGACAAGATAGGGTCCAGCAGAGTCAGATCAGCCTCTTCGGGTGGCGACTCTCTGAACCGATCCGGGGGGAAGGGGTCTTCTATGCATAGCAACCCCTTCATCGCGAAGTATTGCAGCGGCGGGCGTGGTGGGACATCAGACCTGTCCACCACTTGAGTGCGATGGAATAGACGGTCCATGCTCGGCGTGTTGTTATAAGTCGTCGAATGCCAGCGTCGTGATACCGCTCTCCACGTCTCCCGATCGCGAATGTCGTCATCTTCGATGGCCATCCTGTACCTTCCTAGATCTCCTAAGCATTCGATCCATGCATCTGCGAACGCGGGTATAGTCTCAATGAGTCGCGCCATCATTGAGTAGGCCATGTGTTCCAGTGAGGCAGGTAAACGGTGTCGAAGTAGTTCGAGGAATGAATGGATCTCGGGGCACCACACCCGTGCGGGCATGGCATACTTGGTAGCCAAAGGCCGCAGAGGCAAGTTTGTGGTTGGAGGCTGTGAAGCTAAGAAGAGGTCGTGACTCTCCTGCAGCAGGGTCCTGTGTAAGGCCTTCAAGGCTTGCCATTGCTCGTTATTTACCTTCGTGTCGTTTTGGGAAGATTGAGCGTCGTCTACCTCGATACATTTCGATTCAACCATAACGAGGCCAGCGTAGATGCTCTTCACCTCAGAGACGAGTTGGTCTTGGGTGATAGGACGTGTCTCGGGTTGTCTCATTAGATTCCGATGGGGAATAGGTGGGCCCCCAGCGTCCGGCGACCACATTGTTCCATGTTGCGGGTGTCTTGAGAACTCGGGATCATTTCCTGGTCGTGCTCGTGATCGCCGAATCGGTTCTTTCGAAGGACACCGGGCTCTCGGTGGACCCAGGGTTGTCAGAGGACTCGGCCCGTCTTGACTCGGCTCGTCTTGAGGTGTTGTCTTGCGGTTTTGATCGAGCTGCCCCTTCAGAAAACTTATGAAATTCGCCTGGAGATCCTGCCCCGCCATCTTCTACGATATTATTGCTGATTCTTTATCGGTGGACTACCGGCTTTGGCTCTCAGTGAGATTATGTAATTCGCACACAGTCCGGTGGAGTTCGAGTTTGGCCGCGACAGTCGCCGTTGTACCAATGTATAGAGGCTGGCGGTGTAGCCACGTCTAATGCCCCTTGTGAGGCTAGAGACCCTCTATACGTCCCCTGCCGGCCTTGGACGACCTCACCGAGTAACGAATTATCAATCGGTTGATTGCTTGTTACGATGAAGGCGTTTGACGTTTCGTGGTTATGGATAATGGACAGATCGTCGGGGGTCTGGACTGGCTGACTCGCAGATATATTGTTAGTGTTGGAATTACAGATGCGCTTGGTGCCTTACATCGTTGATGCCACCAGTTAGACTTTAGCCACTACCATGAACTTAAGTCCGGTGTAGTATTCGTGTCGAGCAAGAATCGATAACCGAATTGTGAGAGAGCTATCGACGCGGCGGTTCGGGATATCAAGCAAATGGAGGAGAAGGCAGTGAAGGAGAGGGCAGTGAAGGAGAGGGCAGTGAAGGAGAGGGCAGTGAAGGAGAGGGCAGTGGCTGAGGCAGAGCTGACCCCGCGCGGTCGGAAAAGGCTGACCAACCAACGATCAACCTGATACTAGCCTTCTGATGAGGGGATCAACTCCATTTCCTTTTCTAATATCCTCTAGACAACATCAGTCGTCGCTACCCAAGCTTGCCACTGGCGATGATGTCGTTCTTGGATCGACACATGGGTATCTTAAACCCTACAAGCGATTGTACAAGATCAAACAGCGAGGCAGAGCAGGAACCTACGCTCTCGTCCAATTCAAGTACCAATATCCCATCCAGGAACTGCAACTGCCACTGCCACGGCGGAATATTGCGAAGCGGCCTCGAGATATGCGCAGGGGCAATGTCTACCTCGCTGGCCTTTATCGGTAGCCCATATCTTCTATCACGCATGGGTGTTCTCATCAATGGGAACATTCGAAATATGGATTCAGCCCAGTTCGACCGGCCATTTCAGGTCAGTACAAGCATGGGACGGCGGTGGGAAGAGGGTGTACTGACTGGTTAAAGCGTTTCCTACATCTCTTGCCCTCTGGGTCCGAAATCACGCCGTCACCCCCGAGAGTCTCATCCACGAAAGCGATCGTCTTAATACAAGCATACACCCTATCGACACTGTTCCTCCAACAATGCCGCAAAGGCGATCGATGGCAGCAATACGTCCTACCGGCCATACTGTGCGCCAGTGTATCTCTCATATGGGTGATGATGGTGGTTGGGTTCGGTTCAACAGACATTATAGTTGTGGGGGCGACCGTGATTCCTCAGTTGCTTTCGGTGGGCTTGGTATGTAGCGCGGTCGGCCATGAGCTGTCCAGGCGGTGGCGGGGACGACGCAGTTTCGGAACCAGCAATGCCATTGCTTCGAAGCAGCAACAAGGCACAATCAAGGTTGAGAAGGTTGGAATGTTGGGTGCTTGACGGGAACAAGGCTAGAGCCATCTTTCTATAATGAAGCTCTTGCGGGGTCTGAGACTTGGGACAACCCGAAGGAAAGAGTATGCGACAAGTTTTCATACGTGTTGAGGTGCATTTGAGTTTTGGTATTATGGTTATGTCGGGGTGTCCTTGCGTCCTGGTGTTACGGTTACGAGATTGATCGCAATTTATCGAGAATCTCCCGAGATTTTCTAACTCGCGAGGCCGAATGTGAATGCCGGGATGGATGGATCTATTGAAGACTTGTCAAAACACCGACTGTCAGCGCTATGTACCTTCCTGACTGCTTCAAATTGCGCGGTGCTGAAGCAGGACGTTATATCGCTTTAGCCTTTCTTCAGGCATCTACCAGTGCGCCAACGTAGGTATCAGGGATTGGTGTACTCGACTCCAGACTTAGACTAGGTTGAAGCGCACGGTTGGTCTCCCTGCCTGACATATTTGCTGCACGTGTTGGGTGCGGCACCTCCAGACAACCCTCAAGCGAGCGCCAGGACGGCTGGCTCTCCAACTCCCTTCCCATACTTACCTGACCATCCGCACAGCCCACCAAGCGGCAGTATCACATTATTCGGAAGCAGATTACACCAGACAACTGAACCGGTATATTCGAAAGGTAACTATATACACGAAAACGCAGCCTCTCTCCGCGTCTAAAAGACCGCACTCAAATCCCTCTGCAGCTTGCCCTGGCACTGGAACCGCGTGGAGTCCATATCCGCCTCCTCGAAGCCGACGCACTTCCAGCACTTGAACAGGCG
The DNA here is from genome assembly GCA_022376655.1 of Xylariomycetidae sp. FL0641. Lineage (NCBI taxonomy): Eukaryota > Fungi > Ascomycota > Sordariomycetes > Xylariomycetidae sp. FL0641. The sequence continues at coordinate 457,041 of JAJJKE010000010.1, read as the reverse complement.
CTCGGGGTCGTACTTCCGCTTGACCTCGAGCAGCTTGGCGTAGTTGTCGCCCCAGAACGCGTCCTGCCAGTCGGGGGTGAAGGGGTTGGCCTCGTTGAGGTAGGACCCGCCGTTGCTACCGGCGAGCCGCTCGGCCTGGACGGTGACGTTGGTCAGGCTGGTCAGGAACCGCAGGCGCTCGTCGTAGGTGGCGTTCCAGGCGAACGCGCCGCTGGTCTCGAAGTGCCAGAGCGCGCCGTACCACGCGGGGGTCGTCGACGTCCGCGCCGCGGCGTCGGCGTGGTCCGCGGGCCGGTGCACGAAGGGCGTGGTGACGGGCGTGTAGAAGCTGCGGGGGTCGAAGCCCAGCCCCTGCGCCCGGCGCATGTACGCCAGGATGTCCGCGATGCCCTCGGCGGTCGCGAACTGCGCCGCCGGCAGCAGCCGGCTCGACACGAAGCGCACGTTGCCGCCGAGCGCGCTGGCCGGCAGCGCGTCCCACGCCTCCAGGAACGACCCGAACACCTTGATGTCGCTGGTGCCGCCGCGCGCCACCGCGAAGTCGCTCGTGCGCTGGAAGGCCTTCTTGGCCGCGGCGTCGCCGTCCGCCGTCAGCGCCGGCAACGGGTTGAAGTGGGTGACGAAGCTGCCGCCGACGTGGCCGCCCCAGCCGGCGCGGCCCCAGGCCAGCGACTCCTCGGCCAGGAGCTGGACCCAGTCCAGGGCGTCGTCGGCGGTGGCGTTGGACGGCATGTGGATGTCGGCGAAGGCGACGGGCATGCGGGGCTCGACGCGGTGGGTGGTGGACAGGACGACGCCGAAGGTGCCGCCGCCGCCGCCGCGCAGCGCCCAGAACAGGTCCGGGTCCTGGCAGGCGTTGACGACGCGCTCGCTGCCGTCGGGCGTCACCAGGTGGAACTGCGCCGCCCGGTCCGCGCCCAGCCCGTACACCGGCGATAGCACGCTGTGGCCGCCGCCCATCACCCAGCCCGTGCTGATCGGCACCGTGGGCGCGTACGGCCCCAGGATCGTCGCCCCGTGCTCGTCCGCGTACCGGTACGCGCTGTCGGTGGTCACGCCCGCCTCGACCGTGATCGCGGCGCCCACGCTCGCGTCGCACCCCTCGGGCGTGAAGTCCTCGAAGTACTCCTGGTTCTGCAGCGTGTGCGTCCACAGGTTCAAGGTGCCCTTGCCGCTGTTACGAGTCATGTAGTCGTGGCTGTGAACGAGGTTAGTCGAGCTTCTACTCGGTTTGTTGGTTCATGGACTCACCCGCTGTTCTTGACCGAGAGCTCCACACCGTTCGCCTTGGCGAACTTGATGCCCGCGGAGACGTCCGCCGCGCTCTTGACGGTGATCGAGTATGAAGGAACTGATCCCTGGTTGCACGTCTTGCCGTCCGATGGCGTACCGGCGGGCGACACCGTGTTGTCCAGCTCACACTGGTCCTCGGGGTCGGAGATACACATCTCGCTTTGGAGGTTCATGTAGGCCCCGGGCATTTCCGTGCGGGCATTCTCGAGGTAGTTCTCGCGGATTTCCGTACACGCGCCCTCGTTGACGGGGTGTGGGTTGCCATTATAGGACGAGAAGCAGGGGAGGGCAAAAGGCGTCAGAGTGTTGAGGCGGCCATCGACAGTTTCGTTCAGCTTGTCCCACTTGTTGACACTGACTGCGTTGACGCCTGCCAGGAGGCTGCTCAAGAGAATTGCTTTGGAGGCCATCGTATAGGATATTCACCGAGTAGACAGCGGCTGGTGTCCGTCCCATTCAGCTGGTGTCGAGGTTGTGCGTGGTAGCCATTTTATACGACGCGAGTCTCGCGTCTCTCGTGATCACTTTCATCCTTCGCCCCGGGGCCCTGTCGCCTAGATGCTGCTTGAAGTCCAGTGACCGGCTCCCCGACCTGCGTTTCTGGGATCTTGTCAATGACAAAGATTTCAAAGCCTCTGACAAACGCGAAGACAACTCCACTGGGCTGCACCACACCATCTGCACCATCATGGCAAAGAGGAAGGCTCTGGACTAGCAAGGGTGGGGTCTCATAGCCCAAGATGATCAGGATTGCTGGGCAACCAGGGTCCCCAGAAACCGGGCTCGTCGTTTACAAGAAGGCGGCCAGAACCGATGGGGGGAAGACTCGGAAGAGTGAAGGAGTCAACCGTATCGCCGCAAGTTACCATCTCATCTCACCCCACGTCTCGCTTCGAGAACCCTGCATATGCATGCATCCTCGGGAGGTGAGAAGATGGTGTATGGGGCGATGTGGCCTTCCTCGAATCGGGCACCGGTCAAGGTAGATTTTCCGCACCACTTTCATCGGTGTTGCACTTGCTTTTGCTTGGCGGTGTTAGGAGCAACCGCGGGGTTAAGTCGAGTTGTGAATCCTGATCCTGGCAAGCTGGCTCGCAGGGCTGGGTTGTAGTTCCGAAGAATGCGCCAATCGGCAAGGTCGCTGCTTGCAGACACCCACCGGTGTTCTCAGATGACGGGCGTGGTGTTCTCATCCGCAGCCTTGGAAGCGAGAAGAAGACTCAGTTCCTCAGAGGGTTGGAAGGTTCCTGAAAACGTGCTTGAACAGAGCCAGCCGTTGCAGGCGCGCGATACTTTGGTTCTCCGAGTTGAAGCGGTTGAATGCGGTTAGAATAAACCTTGGAATTGTGCCAATGGGACGCCATTCTCCAAACAGCTGCCGAAGTCCGGAGCAGGGTCCAGAGTCCGAGAGTGGATTCGTGATCTTGCCGGCCTTCCTGAAGAGGGGCCTGCTCCGCCAATGCCTCCCTGAAAGCCCTTTCTTACTTACTCCATTAGGCAACCCGCCGGCTTTGCATCGAGTGAACCGGAGGGGTTTATGATTCTCTCTCATCCTGTGACATCTAGACGTACATGACATTACGGTTCCGCAGCAGTTGAAGGCACACGCAGTGGTGCACCTTTCGATCATTCCAAGAAATCCTGGTGACAGCGTTGGCAAACTTGGAAGTGGATCATCCGCGGTGTTGCTCCATAATGGCATATACATAGAGTTGAGCTTGGCACGCCAAGTTCCGTAAGGTTAGGTACCTTTGGTAGTTAATGAAGAGAGACGAGCGAAGTATTCTTTCGTTCTCTTACCAAATACACCTTCAGCGGCTCCCCTTTTCGACACGTGGACGAGCGTGGGTTAGATCCTGGTTTTTACGGTCATGGAAAACAAAACAAGGTCGGCGAATGCGACGGATACGAAAAACAGGCCCAGACTGAGTTTCGAGTAAAGGGAAATAAAATAGAAGTGCTATGCCGCGGAAACAGGACACCCGAGTTTGCGGGTCGGTAATCCAGGCGCAAGTCTAGAGAATCACAGTGGCGCAGAATGGTGAAGGCAATGGTCTAGGGGAGTAAACACCCTAGACAAATAATATTCCGAACCTGCTGACACGTGAGGGTTGGCGTATGCTAGGTCGAGCAGGAGGTACATTTCTGTCATAGCCGAAACCACTCCCGCTTTCGAGTATCTCGAGAAACGAGAGCAGGCGGACCCTAGACCAAGGCTGGTTGGTGTTCTCGAAAGCATTGGATTCGTACGGAAGCCCGTGTTTCTATGTCGCGTTAGTTTTCGCCAGTCATTAACACTTGATCCAGAACAGGTGTTACACGGACGGGTTTCCCTTCGGGCACCTAAGATATTGGGCATCGTTTCGTGGCGATCCTTTATCATTCGCCTGCCGGAGTTATGCTCCTCGTCAGATGCGGTTCTGCTGAGCCGCATCCATTGGACTCCACACACATGGATGGTATTACACGTGATCTCGTTCGTTCGCTTTCCCCTTTCTCGGATATGTGGCATCTTATCCTAAGCGGCCGTCTCGGGGGCGAATGCATATCTGGGCATCATCGCCATTCGTTCCTCCGGACTGAGCTCGTCTTCGTAGACCATCTTGACATTCTTGTCCTTCTCTTTCTTGGCCTTCTTCTCTGGCGCAGCCTCCTCCGCAGCGCCTTCGACGCCACCAGGTATCTCCGACTTCTTCGGCGGCTTGATGCCGGCTTCTGCCATTCTGATCAACTGATCGATATCATCACCCTGCTGCGCATTGGCTACCACTTCGTCGATGGTTGAACCACCCGGGTAGCCAGGTTGACCAGGACGAGGCGGCAGTCCAGAGGGGGCATTGGCGCCAGGTCGAGTAGGGAGATTGGGGTTCGGGTATGCGTTGGGATATTGCGGAGGTGGCGTGAAGCCAGGAACGGGTGGCTGAGAATATCCAGGGTACTGGCCTCCGGGTGGGGCAAAGGGGGAATTCTGTAGGTCAATGTCAGTTTGGCGTTGGGCGGTTAAAGCTGGACTTTATGAACGTACAAATGTGCCGGGAGAACCGCTTTGGGCAGGGCTGCGGCCATCTGGCAGACCTTGCGGCGGGGTATGACTGGCAACGCCACCATTCGCAACTTTCTGAGTCGCAAGTCTTGCGCGGTGTTCGGCTAGCCTCTTCTTGATCTCCTCTGGGGTTTCGATCTTGATCTTCTTCGCCGGCCCCTTACCACCCTGGCCAGGCGGAGGGTTTCCAGTCGCAGCGTATCGTTCGGCTTGGGCCTGGTAGAAGTTCTGGATGATTCGCTGGTTGTGCTGGGCGGCGACGTCCTCCGGGATACCTTCCATACCGAAGATCTCGACCTCGAGGCCCTGCCGGTTCGGAAGTGCATTTTCGACAGACGACAATGACTCCTTGTGGACTTGGTTCATGTGCACGGACAGACCTGCGATCCGTCATGGTTAGTTGCAGTTTATCCAGGGCTGTCGCAATTCCAAGAAAGTATTACCTCCAGCTGTGTTGAGTCGGCGCCCGCATCTGTCACACTTGAAATGCTTGGCTTTCTGGTGTGATATAAGCAGCTTCAGATCCTCGAAGTCTCGTTCGCCTACGGTATGGTTAGTCAAAGTTAGAGTATGCGACAGGACGATAACGCGTACAATAGTAGCACCAAGGGCGCGAGAGGAGCTCCTCGACATCGGGATGTCCGCGCTTCTTCTTCCCCATTGTGGCTGGATGCGCACGATGAGACTGGGATGAAGACAGGAGATGGCGATGTTCTCGGTGCTTCGGCTCGTGGTGCAGGACTCGAAGCAAGGCGCGCGCGGGTGCAAATGATGGGTGAAGTTCCTTGGAGGTCGCTGGTTGCAGCTGGCAAACTCGAATGGAAGCCAGCCCTGAGCCAGGCGCGCAGGTGGTGGGCAACGTCCAGCTTGCTTTAGCTTCAGCCGCGCGACGAGTGGCTGGAAGACTGTGGCGGGAAAACTGTGGCGGGAAAACTGTGGCGGTACTAGCTCCACAAATCACGGACCTCACACTTCCAATGGAATGCGTCGATGCAGGTGGCTCCTGGCTTTCAGCTGCTGTACGGCATCAGCCCACAAGCGTTCATCGACGACATCATGACCAATACCACTTCTTCCATCCATAGCGCAAGTGCTGATCGAAATTGATGGTTTCGGTTGCTTGTCGCTCCCCAGGGATCCGCAAAGCTTGCCTGTGAAGTGGATGCTGGACGAGTCATCCATTTGGCATTGTAGGCAATCCCCCATAAAGCCCTGTGTTGTGCACTCAACTCCAGGCAGCCCTCGGCTGGCTTACCCTTCCTACAGCTTGGCATCAAGCACCTCTCATCAGGAGCATCTAAGAAGGTATCTAAGAAGGTACCTATGGGTAATGTACGCCAGGCAGGAGATTTGGTAGTACCTACGGTACCAACTATCTGCAAGGCGAGGCCTTCGCTCTGGCCAAACCAAACAAGTACCGAGGGTCTTGACAAAAAGGTTTATGTATGCCTCCTTGTTGCTGGTATTGAACTATACGTCTAACCATTGTTAATGCTGGCCTCTGTCTAGGTCCTATCAAGGCGGGTTTTAATGACAAGACAGGCAGCTACGAATAACACCCCGAGGCCAAATGTGTCAATCTGTAACGAGCATATGTATACATGAACTTGCTCTGACGTTGGAAGCTTGATAATGTGGGGTATAGATGAAGTTGGGGTGCATATGACCTATCTAGGGTCACATCACAGGATCTAGATTTAGCCGCAAGGTGCCCAGTTGGGTGACCCGATACTGATGTTCCCAAACAGTCGGTCCTGCACTCAAGGAACCTCGTCGGCGCTTTGCTTCCGAATAAGGTGGTACCAGTCCCTGGATGGTCAGATCAGCCTCCCAGAGTGCGAATGACTTCAAGAACGACCGCCAAGCACATACAAACTGCCGGGTCGTAAGCAAGAAGTATTTCCATCCGCAATACGACATGCCGACGACCAAGCCCGCCCCTGGCAATGTCTGCCGGTTGTACATAATCTTGGCGAGCCGAATGAAGGTTGCAAGGGACATTGCACAGGAATCTGCCTGTCCGGAGCTCAAGGCATGATATAACCAAGGCGCTGGGCTCTCTCCACGATTATGTCGGGCTGCACGCTGGCTCGCACTCTGCCAGGTAAAGAACCACAACCTCTTTTGAAAATACGGCAAAAAAAAAACGAGACATCATGGTTCTCGCATCCCCGGTCGCGGCCGTATTGGCCGTAGTGCTTTCTTTTATGGCAGTGGGAATCGCCCATCCTGGGGAAAAGTATGGCAAGCGTGAAGCTATGGAAGAAATAGGAAACGCTCACGTGGTAGCCGAAATGAATGCCAGAGCCTTGGAGGCTTGCCAGAACTCGGAAGAGGTCCAAGCCCGTAAGCAAAGAGCGATGGAGCGGCGTGCTGCCACCTTCGCCCGATTGCGCAAAGAAAGAGAGATCGAGAACGGTAAGAAGTGCAGACACGATATGCACCATCTTCAAACACTCCGCTGATATCGTCTCGCTTACAGCGAATTGGCTTCATCGCCGTGATGCCTCTTCACTGCGCAAATGGGCCGCTCAGCAGCATGACAAGACCGGCTCGATATCGCTGAACAAGGATTCACCATCATCCGAGATCTTCGGCTCGAACACCTCCTGCGTGCTGACTCCCGATAACGCCAACGGGCCGTATTTCGTGTACCAGGAGCACATCCGAAGCGACGTGGTGGAGGATGTCGTGGGGGTGCCGATGCATCTCGAGATCCAGTTCATCGACGTGCAGACATGCAAGCCCGCCACGGAGATCCTGATCGATACCTGGTCGTGCAATGCCACCGGCGCTTATTCGGGAGTGAGCGCCCGCGGCGAAGGTGGGCTCGGCACCACGTTCCTTCGCGGTGTCCAGCCTACAGACCAGGATGGCATTGTCAGTTTCGACACCGTGTTTCCTGGCCATTACCAAGGAAGAGCCACTCATCAACAGTAAGTCTATACGGGGGTTTATGGCTGTACGACGGAGTCGTGTACTGATATATATATTGGCTTAGCATCATTGCCCATGTTGGGTCTGAAGTGCTGGACAACGGCACGTATACCGGCGGCCGAGTGGCGCACTTAAGCCAGTTGTTCTTCGACCAGACATTACGGGACGCCATCGAAGCTACCGCGCCTTACAACACCAATCGCATTCCGAAGACGACGAATTTGCGGGACATGTTCACCGGGTATGCGGCCACGGCGAACTACGACCCGTTCCCCAACTACATCATGCTAGGTGACAATCTTGCAGATGGCTTGTTCGTGTGGGCAGAACTGGGCCTCAACACGTCTTCTAACTGGGACACCTACGCCCCGTATGCAGCTACCTGGAAAGAGGGCGGCGGGTATAACAATCCCAACTTCAACATGATGGCGGTTGCGCGTCCTCCTCCTTCGCATGGCTAGTGTGAAGCGAGCCGCGAGGAGCCGTGAGGGGCCCAATGTCGAAGGATCAGGCGGTGGCAGATCAGTACTGGCCAATGTGCCTATGGACATTTGAATACATGCAGGGATCATGCACACTTTGCCCTGTCTGGTGTGACTCACACCCTATCGCGAATCAACTTGACAGGTCAACATTCCCACGAACACCGTATCCTAACCCAGGTGTCATATAAGCCGATTGTGTGGCACAAGTAATCGAAAGCTGCTGCTCGTTGTCGAGTTTGTCCTGAGATCCCTCAGATCACCAGCTATCTACACGGTTTGAACGCCTTCCAACCTGCTCATCATCACTGTCCAGTAGATCTAGGAGGCTGTTCGTACCGACAAGAACCCAAGATGGATATCCTGGGTTGTGCTGCGCTTGCAATGATGGGCAGCGTGTTCCTCCCATCTTTCGGGGCTGTCTATGGTGTTCAGCACTTCACCAGGCTCTCCCGCCCCAAGTTGGCGCTGGCCCTGTTCAGTATATCGTACCTGGCACTCAAGCACTATCGCATTTTTCTGTACCACAAGTACTTCCCTCCGCTCCGTCCCGTCCCAGGGCCTCGGGACGGCCATTTCTTTCTTGGCCAGCTGCCCCGTCTGTTTCGAGCACACCCTAACCCCACCCCCTACAACGAGTAGAATTGCAGGGGGACGGGGACCAGCTGTTCCCCTACGCCTCCCAGGTCTTCTCCAACGGATCTAGGGTCTGCATTGGCAACGCCGTCGCGCTGATGGAGGCCAAGATGATCCGTAAGCGACTCGACCGCCTTACCTTATGGTGGTAAGTCCACGAGTTGGATTGGGCTGACCTGTCCGACTGCAGTGGCACAACGATGACTTCAGCGTCAGTACGGCGCTCTTCATGCTGCGTCCGGTCGGGCTCCGGGTCAAGATAGAAAGGATCGAGGAGGGTGAGGCTTAAGCACGTGTACCCGAGGGAACATTCTCTTCCGACCAAGCAGTCACCGAAGCTACCTTATGTCCTGTCGAGCATCATTTCAGCACGCCAGATGGCCGCCATAAAATGCAGGTCTGTCCAATCAAGTCTTGCGTTGTCTGCCTCCACTTGCCTCTTTCGCCAAGTGGCCTAGTCTAGGCCCTCCCTCCTCGAGACGCTGGTGATTGTTTTGCAATGCCCGGTGCTACCCCTTTTGGTCTTTGCGTCTCTGCGTCCCTGCGTCTCCTTCACCTGGTACCCGTGCTTCTTTCAGACTGGCGATTGTCCTTGACGTTACGTTACGAATGAAGGGCAAATGGGAGTCCTGAGGTTTACCTTGAGTCTGAGGTTCAATACGATTTGCCTCCGCGAAAGAACAATCGTGGGCGACTTTGCATCCGCTAGCGCTGTGAGAACCGATGGGAGAACCCAAAGCTCTGTTTCTATTAGATAATTAGTTCTTCCTATAGCCTATCTCAGTCGCCGACCTTGGGTAGGCAGGCAACGCCTCGCCTTCAAACCCCGATGCAGGTTTTCGAAGCAGTTCACTCCGTCCTATCACGCGCCGTAAGCGAAAGCTTCGCCAGGCTTCTTTGAGGCTGCTGACCTCATACTGCACGCTCAGCTGTGGGGTGAGACAGGCGACGTTCGATTGGCCGTGGATATCCACGACTTCGCTACAGCTTCATGCTGGCGTCAGCTGAAAGCTTTGGCTCAACTCCAACCTATACCGCTACTACTCCCAGCGGACGATTGCGACGAGGATCCCTAGACATGGCAGTCAACCAAACGTAGCACAACTGCCTCACTGGCACTAGAGCTTACTTTCAAATCAATACGATGGCGACAGCACGGCGGTCACCGGTCTTACCTGCATTTCAGATGCCGACACCAACTCCTCACGCTATGCCCGGGATCTCGTGAAGAGCGCGGCCCAGAACCTCTCGCCAACAACAACCGGAATACCCCGTTCTACGCATCCATAGCGAAACGACTATAAGAACCTCGTGGCCTCCTCGCTCAATCGCTCCTCGGACACCACACCAGACCCCTCAACTCACTCCCTCGTCTCCTCAACAACTACCTACCTTACTCAACCACCCGTCCAACAAACACCCACCTTCGCGTCCCCGCCAACCCCCCTCAAAATGCAATTCTCCGCCCTTTCCTCGCTCGCCCTCTTCGCGCTCGGCGCGGCCGCGCAATCCTGCAGCACGCGGGACGACTGCCCGGGGGACCAAGTGTGCGCGCGTACGTGCCTCCGCCTCCCCTTTTCTCCCTCGCCCCTTTTCCCCCGCTCTCCCTCCCCTCCCCCCCTCTCTCTCTCCCCTGTCCTCGCGCATCCAACTAACCAGCACCCCGCGTACCCAGGGCTGTGCGAGTACTACGCCTCGTACTGCACGTACACGTGCATGGAGCCGTCGTCGGCCTGCTGCGGCGGCGACTGCGGCGCCTGCGGCGGCGAGTCCCTGGCCAGCGGGGCCTGCGACGTCTTCGGGAACCCGGGGGACTTCGACGACTACTGCACTTAGGTGGGTGGAGGATGGGGGGTCGGAGATGTATGTACCTACTTGGGTGCTGGGAGCCGGGGGGTGGTGATGTCTACGGTATGCGGCGGATGGGATGTTGAGGTGACGGGGGTCGGCGGCTGCTGCTGCTGCTTGAGTGTGTTGCTGGGAATGAAGGTCGGACAGAAAACGAGGTAGTTAATACAGGAGACTGTTCAGCAAGGAATTGTACATGATCAAAGGCGTGATGAGACTCGGTTGTATAAATTGAAGCGCCCTGTTCAAGTAATTGCCTTTGCTTGCGAGGCTGCTGTTGTTAGGACGGACTAGAACGATGAGATTGACCTACCCTTGACACTCAACAATAAATTTACCTGAGAATTTCTCAAAAAGATACATATTGAATAACATGTACATTCATATGGCCATAGTGTTTGGAAAACAAGGCACAGAGCCCATCTGCCCACTGGTTGCTAAGCTGTGTACATGCGCTATGGCGTGAGTTTCCGTTCCGCGATCGTGGCAATATTTCCAATCTGCGCCAAACCAAAGCCAATTCCTTTTTAATATCCAAGGTACTTAGGAGTCTTACAACAATTACTCAAGCTTTAGATACGTTAACCTTCCTGTTACTACCGGCTTGGTCCAAGATGCCGGCAAGGTCCATGTCGTGAGTGTAACACTGAGCCTCGATGATCTCCCGAACCCATGGACCCCTAGGGCGTAACAGTGTTCTGAACGGCATCGGATCTGTAATAAGTTGTCAATAATTGTCATTCTTGGTAGAGCGACAGGACTACTCCCATGGCGAGTAATGTGATGTACTGAGGTCGTCCTCTGGAGGGATGCCCGAAAGAGAAGCGATCCAAATGATACTTACCCGCAACGAAGCCCTCAGTGAAGGCCATGTTATCCACTTCGAACTTCTTCCCCGTTTCCTCCGACACAGCAGGCTCGATATCAAAGGCCCACAGCAACCTCGCGATCTGAATGTAAAGACCGTGCCGTGCAATGTGGCGACCAACACAGATCCTCCGCCCGAAGCCGAAGCCAGTCTGCGGCAGGTCTTTGAGGACGTAGTGATCGTGCCGTTCGGTGTCGGTGTCAGCGTATTCTTCTCCGGTGTACTCGAGCCACCGTTCCGGGCGGAATTCATCCACGTGGTCGCCGAAGACGGACTCGTCCCGTCCTATGGCGTAGTGGTTGCCCATCACGATCGACCCGGCTGGGATCTAAGGCTCAGACATCAGCTGTCATGGCCCATGATGGGGAGAATTGCTATGATGAGGCTTTAAGGGGGCTACTTACATGATAGCCCATGTATGTGTCCGCCTTCTTGGTCGCATGCGGTACACCGCCGATCACGACCGGCCGCCAGCGCATGGTCTCCAACACTAGGTATCACGTCAGTCGTAGCCCTTCAGACTTTGCAGGTAGTTTCACCTATAGCATCAATGTAAGCAAGTCTATCACGGTCCTCAAAGGCCGGCAATCGCTCTCTGCCCACCACTCGATCGAGGTCCTCCCGAGCTTTCTTCACGAAGCCGTCACCACAGGTGATGCATGCCACGATGAACCAGCCGAGGGTGTGGGTCGAGGTGTCGAGAGCAGCGTCGGCCATGATGCCGAGGTCGAATGCGAGCTCCTCTGCGGACATGCTTTTACCCTCTTTGCTCTCAATCATATGCTTGGTAAAGTTCCATCCGGGGTTATTGAGACCCCTTTCGAGGTTCTTCACGTGAAGCTTCGTCTCCAAGTTGTACAGTTCCTCGGCTTCCTTTTTCCATGGTGCGAGGGGTTTAGGCAGGTAGTTCAGAGCGGGAAAGGTGTCAACGATGTAGGTCCCGACTTGACCAGTCTTCGAGAAAGCCTCTTGCACGGCTTTCCCGTCTTCCAGTTCTTGTTCATAGCCCGTTTTGAGGCGGTATCCACTGAGACGGATTAGTGCTTGGGTTAGTCACCGGCTTCGGAGACGATGGCAAGAGCCCATTGTCATGTCGGTGGAATAAAGCGAGGACTTACTATAGAAAGTCAGCGCCTACTTTCGTTACCCCGGGATCGAGATGAGGAGGTATGAAGGATGCGCGACCTCGGGTCACGAACGCCATAGAGCAATTGGTCCTACCTAGAGTAGTGCATATATGATGCTAGCCATGGCCTTCTGGAAATGGTGAGTTGCATCCGAGCCCTTCGGACCGAGACTCTCATGTTCCCGGAGAAGGTCCCAGAGCGTTTGCCTTGACTCTATCTCCTGAAGCGGCCGATAGAAGCTCGAGGCTCGAGGATTCAATAACGGCGCCTCCATACGCTGATGTAGCCTGAAGCAACAAATGAGTTCTTTGGTGTAAGTGAGCCGTGAGGGCATCGACATACCGGTACTGTGCGTCGTATTGTCGTAGCAGCATATGCATGCCTTTGGTAACCAGCTCCCCAGCCATCACCATGCGTGGTCGGTCGGAGTACTGCGCGCTTCTTCGGGATAGCAGATCCTGGGCGACTTGGTTCGTCGATAGCAGGATCATTGATTGGCCTCCCATGCTGAGATGCATGATGGGGCCATACTTCTTGCTCCATTCGTAGAAATGTAGCCATTGCAGGCTTTTGGGAACCTGGTGCAAGTTACCGACCAGAGGAAGTGCCTTGGGACCCGGGGGGAGGCCCAGGGATGAGCCTCTGAACACACGAGAGTAGAGCAAGACGATACATGTCAAACCAGCGAAGATGAAGGCCAAGGTGGAAGACGGGGATGCCATATTTGCATACGCTCTTGATACAAGGTAGGTAATATGCAACGTGGGACAAGGGAAAGAAACGACTTCTGTTCGCGAGTCATCCAGATGGAATCCCACGAAAGGGCATTATAAGCTGTCACCGGGGCAGCAACGCCCAGACAGGTCCGCGTATCTGGGGGAGCGAAGGATGGTTGCACGATGGACGGCGATCTGCGTAGGATGCCACATCGAGCCAAGCGCCAAGTATCGTCGCTGCGTAAGTCAGATAAGGCCTCGTTCTCCAGCTTGGCTCCCCGCTTCCCAGCATCGCATCAAATTTCCGAGGATGTCAGCTCTCGTGAACGGAAATATGTCGATGGGGTCCTGATACCTTGGCGTCGTCGCAATTTGTCCGAAGAGCTCAATCCTGCGATACCCCGCCCGGCGGTTTTCTCGCAGAATCGCAGCTGCAAAGCAACCCTCCAAGTTTCGTCTCCAACCCGGGTCGTTAACGTGCGGGTGGGATTGACAACATGTCGTGCCTTGCTGTTCCCTGTATTCGGGAGCCGATCTCATCGCCTCCGACCAATGCGGCCAAAGGTGTCCAGTCCCAAGTCCCGGTGCTGCTTCGGTTCTTGCCACAGCGTACCGTCCACGGCAAGAGGCTGCGAGATGGAAGGTCAATGGGTCGGATGCATGATGTTCGCTTGAGCCAGCTGGTGTACAGTACCCGAGTTCAGGACGCAGTCGCTGAAAGCTAGGTACCATACCTACGGTACCTATACCTACAGTAACCTTACCTCCCTGCCCTACCTTAGTTTGCGAAGGGCAGAAGTCCTGTATGACGTGTCGCAAAGTACGCCTCTCTTCGCGGCTAAGATAAAGGTAAGCTCGCGACTTCCACAGGTGCGGCACGTCACAGACGCTAGTATGTCGTGGTGAAAGAGGAAGGCACCCCCCTAACAGACACCAGTGACCAGATCGCCGTGAAGCTGCCATTTCGCTACTGATGCGCAGCGGCACAAACATGGAATGCCTTTTAGTGCAAGACGCGGGAGTGTGTTAATGCCATCAATTCTCAAGAATACTCTATGAAAATGTCTAATTGTAGGTATCTGCTCCAGTATCGATCAACAAAAAGCCCATTAAACGTCCACCGCTGAAGACTCCCATCTATGAGTAAGGTAAGTAAAGTAACGAACGGGTATAAGGGGATCTCTAGGAGATCTCGAAAAGAACAAGCAAAAAGAGGGTATAAATCCAATTCCCGAACCATCCATCACCATCTCCATTACATCCCAGCCCTGTCCACCATCGCCTCGTTGTCGGTCGGTCCCAGACTCCCTCACAAGTAGGCGATCTGGTAACGGTTCCCGTTGCCGCCGTCGACGGCATCGCCGCCCGCACCCAGGGAATCGACGGGGAGGAACTCGTGCTCGCTCTTCTTCGCGTTCCAGTAGCGGCAGTTCTCGCCCTCGCCCTCGCCCTCCTCCTCCTCCGGCTCCCGGAACGCGACCCCAAGGCACTCGCTAAGCTCGTCCTGGCCGGCGGCCTTGGCGATGGCCTCGCGCTCGCACTGCTGCAGGCAGCTGACGCGGTCCGGGGCGGTGCACGACCGCTCGCCGGCGGGGAAGGCGGGGAAGGCCGGCCCGGCCGCCGGCAGCGGCACGTCGCACTTGACGCGGTACTGGTGGACGAGCTCCTCCTCCTCCTCCTGCTGCTGCGCGGCCTGGGGCTGGGAACCCCCGCCGCCGCCGCCGCCGAGGAGTCCCCCCAGCAGCCCGCCCAGCAGCTCCCGCTTCCCCAGCCCCAGCTTGACCAGCCCCAGCAGGTCCAGGTACACCTCGTAGTCGTGCGGCGCCACCCCCGGGATCTGCGTGATGTCGATCGAGGTGTAGGCCTGCGAGCAGTAGCCCGGCTGGTCGTAGTGGTGGTGGTGGTGCCCGGGGCTGTGCGTCGGCGTAGCCACGGATACGGGCGCGGTGGTCGTGGTGTCGGTCGGCAGCGCGATCGTCGGCGTGGTGGTGGTGGTGGTGGTCGCGGCGACCTCGGTCGGGATCACGATGGTGGGCTGGAAGTGGTGCGGGTAGTGGTGCGGCGGCGGCGGCGGCTGGAGGGGGCCCTGCGGGTGCTCCGGCCAGGTCGGCACCTTGACGGTGCTGGGCGCGTCGGGCGTGGGCGCCGGCGCCTTGACGATGGTCGTGTGCGTCGCGTGGATGGTGCGGGTCTTGGGCTGTGGTGACAGTGGTGTCGGAGGCGGCGGGGGGAATGGGATCACGCCGTCGCCGTTGCCGCCGTCGCCGCCGTCGCCGCCGTCGCCTCCGTCACCGCCGTTGCCACCGGAGACGCCAGGAGCACCGTTTCCTCCATCACCGCCGTCGCCGCCATCCCCCCCGTTGCCGCCGGGAGCACCAGGGGCACCGTTTCCTCCATCACCGCCGTCACCTCCGTCACCACCGTTGCCTCCTGAAACACCAGGGGCACCGTCACCCCCATCGCCTCCATCGCCTCCATCACCGCCGTTGCCTCCGGGAGCACCGGGGGCACCATTTCCTCCATCGCCCCCATCACCGCCATCCCCGCCATTGCCGCCCTGAGGCGGCGCAATAACTGGGGTTGCGACGACGGGCGGCGGCAGGGTGGGCAGGGTTGGGTGTTCGGTCGGGAGGGTTGGGTGCACCGTCGTCGTAAGATGGTCCTCGTCGTCGTCGCCGTCGTCATCATCATGGACAGGCTGCTGAAGCGGGGGCGCGCCGTTGCCGCCGGGAAACGGGAACGGGATCGGGACAGTGTCTCCGCCATCCCCGCCGTCGCCGCCGTCGCCGGCAATAAGGCCATCCCCGCCGTCGCCACCGTCGCCGCCTTCACCAGCGATGATTCCGTCGCCACCGTCGCCGCCGTCGCCGCCTTCACCGCCAATGAGACCCTCGCCACCATCGCCGCCCTCACCACCTTCACCGGCAATCAGGCCATTCCCACCATCGCCGCCCTTACCCCCAGCGCCGCCGTGCCCACCGGCCGCCGGCGGGGGACTGTGAATCCAAGGCGTGACCTCGCCGGGGATGCGGCCCGTAGGGAGCGGGAGGGGATGGGGCGGCGGGCCGCCGTACCCCGCGTTGCCGCCGTCTCCCCCCTGTCCGCCGTTGCCGCCAACCCCGCCGTTGCCGCCAACCCCGCCGTTGCCGCCACTGCCCCCGTTCCCGCCGTTACCCGGGGCCGCACCGTCACCCCCGTTGCCCCCGTTTCCACCGCTACCGCCGAACCCACCCGCCGGCAGGGCGGGCGCCTGGGTAGCGGGGATCTTCACCGTGCCCGTAGTAGTGGCGGCGTCAGCGTCGGCGTTCTGGGGGCGGGTCGGGGTGACGCAGATGGCGTCGGGCGCGACGTCGACCTGGAACCCCGGCTCGTAGCGGATCTCGTAGCCGGCCGTGCAGATGGCGTCGAGGTGGGCGGCGGGCAGGTCGACGAGGCAGCCACCCGAGGCCGGGTAGTAGGTGACGGCCAGGTGCTGGGCGAGGGGGCCGGGGGCGGGGAGCGAGGCGTCGGTGATGGCTAGGTGGGTGTTCTGTTGGACGTCCATTTTTTTCTCGGGTGATTAAGTAACTGATTGATTGATATCTTGGTTGCTTGGGATTGTAGCGAGGAAGAATGGATGATTGGTGAAGCGGATTTTCTTTTCGGGGATGAATGCGTGCTTGTGGTGCTGGTTTTTTGATGATCGAGTAGTTGATCCCGTATTAGAAGATTATGAAGAGGTATCAAAGAGGGCGAGAATTATTAAGGAATAGTGAACCGAAGTCGTCAGAGTGATTCGGGTATCTGGGAGAGAAGGATAGTGTTATTAAGTAGATGTGAGTGAGTGAGTGAGAGAGTGGCAATGGTGAAGGATGCAAGAGAAGATGTCCCTGCCGAGTAAAAAGTCATTCCAAGTCCAGTGAGAAGGGCATCTTCTTATAATCTTCGTCAAGGGTCTCGTGAAAGCCTGCCCATGCCCCCTCGGTGGGAACAGCGATACTCCTCTCGGGGCGAATGGAGGCCATCGTTGCCTAGATTCAATGGCCAGAACTCCTGGCGACTCATAGTTCTCCTTGATAAGGGGTCAATCGTGGTCGCAGTCCCAACCTCACGCCGTCTCAGCACGGCTAGCTGGCACAGGGAGCCGTAGGTGCATGTCTTAGCGTGATCGTGTTCCGAGTCTACGAGTATTTAATGTGGTGCACAGGGAGAAGGGCGAGAATACCCGAGACACTTTTACTTCGCGGGGCCACTCGCTAGTGTTTCTGCGAGGAATGTGGACAAGATAGTAGAGGGTGTCTAGAGTCGAACATTGGGAATAATCAATGGTTGCACAAAAGATATCAAGCCCCCTGTCAACGCCAGGCCTTATGTGTAAAGCGCGGTGTTCCCTAATCACAAAACGACCACATGGGTGCTGAAACAAGAACTCCCAATTGTGCTCTTCCGAACCAAAACCGCGCCGGGCCGACTGTATGCATCTGCGCGGATGTCACACTCCCTGGCAACGATCATGCGGTATCATAAGAAATCAAAGACCTCGTCGACCTCATGCAAACGTTTACCAACTCCGGCAATATTAAACCATCGAAAGCTCAACCGCAACAACATAAGCCTAAAAGCCCCCAGCACTGGCGGTAGGCTTGTTGGCCCGCCTGCCTAATAAGGTGGCACCGTCAAGGCTGAGCTCAAAGGCACCTTTCTGCTTGTTGCGATCCCGAACTTGCTGTCGAGCAGCAGAAGCAACAGCCGCACTGTGCTGGCCATAACCTCTTGCCTCACGTTCGCGACGATCACGGTCGCGTCCGCGTTCCTGGTCCTTACCCAGGTTCGTCTTTCGCATGCTTTGCTCGAGTTGTTGCGCTTCCGATTTGTGGACGTACTCGGGATCCGAACTCTTTTCTTCTTCCGACTCTTCCTCGTCAAGTCCCGCCAATCGAGAGGGCGCGCCTTTGCCGACCTGTTTCCTCCGCTTCGCCTCCTCTTCTTGACGATGTACGGAGTAACCGACGTCAAAGATCTCACGGAGATTGACGGCACCAGGAGATCGGAAGTCCATGCGGCGGTCGCCGTCAATTAGACGACCGGCATCGAACGCACGGAGCATACCATCGCCGTTCTTCCCTTGCGCCTGCTTCTCCGCAATCGGAGTCGGGCCAGGTTCTCGAACCCATGGGTGGTTGAGGAATTCGGTAATGGTATAGCGCTTGTCAGGGTCGACAGTCAGGAGGTGAGTGATCAGATCTTGTGCCGACTTCGAGATATCGTCCCACCACGGAGAGAGGAATGTGTACTGGCCCTTCGCAACCTTCTCGGTGAGAACCTCGATACTCTCATCGTAGAACGGGGGGAAGCCACACAGAAGGGTGTACAAGACACAGCCCAACGCCCACATATCGACGGACTTGGAATATCGCTCATCCTTGACGATTTCAGGCGCAGTGTAGCCAACTGTACCGCAAGGCGTCATGGTTTGCTTGTCGTAAATAATCTTGGACAAGCCGAAGTCGGCAATCTTGATCAACCCAATACCTCCGGCTCCCTGGCCGGGAATGAACTCGCCTTCGTCGACCTTGTCCTCATCTCCGGGCTGCTTGGGCTTGGGATGCTTCGACGGGACAAACGGAATCGGGGAGAACAAAATGTTCTCTGGCTTGATATCACTGTCCTTTCGAGTCAGTACATGTGCTTACGTGTGACGTCACCGCCAAGGTTCGTGGTGGTGCAGATGCAATTCGGCATGAGCTGGACCTCACGTCACGTCAAGTGCATTGCCGCAATTGTTGATGCAAAAGGACAAGGTATTACTAACCGATGAACGACACCCTTTTCCTCGTGCAAGTATTCGAGGGCCTTGGCAACTTGTACGATGACGTGCCGGGACAAATCTTCGCTGAAATACGTGAGGCGCACAATCTGGTGGAATAGCTCGCCACCCGGTGCCAACTCGAGGACGATGTAGTAATATTGCCGCGACTCGGAGAAGTCAATCAGTCTGATGATGTTGGGGTGGTCAAGCTGGCGCATGATCTGCACCTCCTTCAGGATGTTGGCGCGCTAGAAACCCCGTCAGTCGCTGGTGTTTAGCAACGCGAATGCCAGCCGGTGGGAGCAACCGGGCAGGGCGGAAGAAACGAGGCAATGCATTAACAGAAACGCGTGAAGCGACCCAAAGCACACAGCATCAAACAGGTACGGCTGGACGAAGGAGAGTGTGCAGTGACTGGAGTTTGACACATAAGAAATAAGTCTTCGCACCTCTGCAGCCTTCGGCACCTTCTTAAAGTCCGGATGTAGATGCTTGTCGCCCTATGGTACAACCCCGGCGTTGGTAAAGAAGGCGAGACATTGGAAAAATGGCCGTGGCCAGAGAAGGAAAGTAGTTCTTTGCCGAGGACTAGGAAACGCAATCGCCGGAGCAACTCACCTGCATGTTGTTCATCTCGAATTTGCGGACGACCTTAATGGCGCACTCGCCGGCGTCGCCCTGGAGGTCGCGGGCACGGTAGACGTTGCTGAAGGCGCCGTCTCCCATCTTCTCGAGAAGCTCCCATCGCTCCAGGCCAGGATAGCGGGGGAACTTGGACTTGCTCTCATTCTCCTCCTGCACGAGCTTGGCGAGGTGTGCAGCGTCATCGCCGGACCGCTTGCCCTTGACGGCCTGGTTGGCTTCTATGGCGTGGGCGGCGACGCCATCGGCCTGGGCGACACGGTTCTGGACCTCGCCGGGCTGGACCGAGTAGGCGTCCGGTATGGGTTTGTTGCGGCCATGGTCGACGCCGGGGACACCTTCGGGCTGGGTCTGGTTTGCGTGGTGGGCGGCCATGGCTTTGGGTGGTGTATTGGAGTGGGGAGGAGAATGCGAATGGTCTGCTTTCCGGGGATGGTCTTCGCTGTAGTTGTTTACTCTAGCTTGCTTGCCTGTTTAGGAAGGGTGATGATGTCAGTGGACGATGCGGTCATGGGTAACGCAGCAGATTGATAAGCGAGCTGCTGGGCTGGCGGGCTGTCACGGGGGGACGATCGCAGGAGATCGAGAAAGGCAAACACGCGGGAAGGGAGATTGCGAACGGAACAGGAATAGCGACGAACCATGGCGGATGAAATTCTTAAGCTGTTGGATAGTCGACATCTTGTCTCGATGTCACCGAAGGCCTCGCCTTCCTTCTTTGACGCTGGTGCTTTGGCTCGTTCTTCTTGGGCGGACCTCGCAGGCGTGATACCCGTTCCGCTACAGTTCAGCTGCGGTGCAAAGGGCCCGGAAACCTTTTTAAATAGCCGAGACCTCGTGAAGCAGAGAAGGTGTTGCTTCGTGAACCATGCAAAGTAGGCGTGGGTGAGTCTCGGGAAGCTGCAGATGCGGCAAAGTTCGCGTCGACGACCGCGCCGAGGGGTATGATGAATCACTCTCCTAGGCGGTCTGATACCTGGCTGGCAACGCGGCTTGGTTCGAGGCGGAGAGGCGGACGGAAGGAATGCCAATACACAGACAGACGGGGGTTCGCGGAAGGGGTTGCAGCAAGCACGTATGTAATCAGATCAGATCTATTCGGCGAAAAGCGAACCCGAGCAAAGAGACGGGGAGGGTTTGTAAATAACAGAGCGACGACGTGCTCGCAGTTTCTGGCCGTTGGGGGGTGGAATGAAGAGGAACGGTCGCGGACGAGGATGAATGGCAGTAGGTACTGTATCTATGGCGATGAAGAAGATCTAGGGGAGGCAGACGGGGTGCAGACGGGGGCAGACCTGACTCTTGAGTGACTCTTGAGGGCCCGGGGCGACAGTGAATCCGGGAAGAAGGGTGGGAAGTGGGAAAAAAATGACGGCGTTGGCGATGGGACTGACGAGCTGGGCGATGGACGGCCAAAGTACTATGGGGCCGCCCGGGTTGGTGCGGCGCGATGATGTAGTGGGTTCTGGTGTCAGTCAGGTCCTGTTCTGCCTTCCTGTCTTCCTGCCCGCCTGCCTGCCCGCCTGCCTGCCCGCCTGCCCTGCCCCGTCCGTGGTGTCAGTGGCCGGTCTCAGGCTCCAGGCTGCCAGGCATGTCCGGCTTGGGTTTGTCAGGAATTCAGGTCAGGTTCCTGTTGCTTGCATTTCTTTGATTATTGCCTTGAAAGCCGTTGTGTACCCTGCCGTACCGTACCGTACAGCTGGTACTGTGTGCCTCAGACTACAGGGGACTCCGTACCTTACCGGTCTGCCGGCGTACTGAACGGTGCACCGTCCCTCACAAGCCTCCTCCCTCCGTCCCGTTTTTATAACCCTCCAAAGAGTGCTGGTTCACGTACCTGGGTACTTTACCTAGGTAATCGAGGGGTCGTCAGGGCTGTAGCACTGGCAGCGAAGGATGCGATGAGGGGTGGCCTCTGGTATGGCATGAGACGGCCCCAAGCAGTCGGATAAGGTACTTTACCTTACGGGCTGGGCTACATACGCTGAATCTATCCCATCCCGTTGCATTGCGCGGGCTAGACAGCTGAATGACGCCTTACCCGGTGCAGCACGGGGCTTTTAAGCTAAGGCACGCCCAATATGACACCTTGCAACTCCACGACACCCTCAAAATAGAAAGTCAGCGCAGTCCGTAGCTTCACTGATGGTGATGGAGTGTTCGTGAGCCCTCATGAGATCCGAATCAACCTGGGTATACACGATCTTGCCCTGTTGCATGTCACAAGAGATTTAAATAAAGCCCTGGAACCCTGCCTTAGTTTCCTAGAGTGCTTATCATCACAACCCTGAGGTTATGCCAACAGCCGCATGGCAATGGCAGAAGACGGATCTCAACTAGAGAACGGTCTAGACAGCGCTGTAGGTGTTCGGATCAACTACCCATTAAACGCTCCCATCTACATTCTCCCAAGGCTGGGGAGGAGCTGGGCCAACTACTCGATCCGGCAACGAGTGGCACCATCAGCGAATCACAAGACGGCCGTGACCCCAAGCAGCCGCGTGGAGGTGTGGAAGGATGCGTTCATATTCACAGCTCATCGACACGAGTGCATGGCGCTTTTCATCATAGCCGTCCACTAGCACCGGCAGGTTGGTTGGGTGCGAAGGCAGGTCCCGCGACAAGACGACGTCAGCTGGGAAATTAGCATCTGTCTCGCCTTTTCTTGCTGTGGCTAAGAGCACCGGGAGTTATTCAGTGGAGGCATGGAAGGAAGGGAATGTGACAGGCTGGCAGGGTCTGGCTCAGAGACGTGATATACAACATACACCGGTGACAATCATTCAGAACAGCCGCGCAGCATCGGGTACCGCGTCGTACGGTACCACGCGAGGATCAAGCACGCTACAGTGTACGTCCCGCAAGAAGACTGAGTAACGCGGATGACGACGATCAGCGTCAGTTGCCAATCACTGACGCGGGCGAGGCACGCCAGGCTACACAACGGCTGAGTCGAGATCTCTGGTAGGCAAAAGGAGAGGCACAGTGTGGTGGAAGGTGCGGGCGTCCCGCTATAAAACCCGGTTTCAGCGGTAGCTTGTAGGGCATATCTAAACCAACAGAATACATCAACTTTACCCCCCTCCCTTACACTTGGCGATGCCTGCATCTTCGATACCGCTACGCGCGCGCTCCCGAAGGAATATGCTTTAGCAAGTCATTCGTTTCTATCGTTTATTAGAATAGCTATTCGTTTTACCTTTGGAAGCTATCTGGCAGCCGTTCCGACTATAAGATAATTCGGAATCTATTAGCGATTTTTCTTACTTTCTCACGAAGCAGAAAATCATCAAGAAATCATCAAAATTTCCCCTTTTATAACGAATTAAGAATCTATTAAAAGAATCTATCGGAATTGCGTTTCGGCATCGGAATTCGACGCGTTTTAACGAATATTACGACATAAGAGGTCCTATTGCCGGGTTTTTTTTGCGTACTAGCGGCACGGTGGCATAGAGCCTCGGGGTCTGGTTTGCCTAAGGAACGGAATGGTTGACGGAGGTGGTTCGGATATGGATTGACGGTTAGGTTTTTTCCGGTTTTTAAGGAACGATGGAATCATGGAATGGAAACGGATTTAAGGGCAATTCTGGCGGAACGCCCGCTCGTTGGTGGTGTTCTCGCGCTTTTCCGAAGCTGCTCGTGGTGGATGGCCGTGTGGTGGAAGGTGCGGGCGTCCCGCTATAAAACCCGGTTTTAGCGGTAGCTTGTAGGGCATATTTAAACTAACAGAATACATTAACTTTACCCCCCTCCCTTACAGCCCATCGTCCCGATTACTACTATAACGGATCGAGATCAAGTCATGCAGGTTTGCGGGTGAAAGGTCATCGAGACAATGCTGAAACGCTTCCATTACCACTGGAGGTGTTGAGGGCTCGATGCACATTGGATGGATGGCGAAGGTCTGCTGTAAGTACTCACTCATTACCTTGAGGTCTCCGGTGTGTGATGCGAACTCCATCTCGGCACTTCTCCCGATGGCGATTGACTGGAGTTCGAACTTGCCTTCCGTTAGGTGTTACATACCTGGTATTGCGCGTACCGGATGCTAGCACGGTCCAACGTCCGTTACTGTGTCGGCGCGGGTTCATGTCCCGTATCTCGCAACTTCGTCGTTTATTATTTTTATTATTTCAGGCAACGGACTCGCATCCCAAACAGCCTTGGACAGCCCGATGCGTGTGCTGCGTGCTGGCCAGACCCCGACACCCAAGACGACCCAGGCGGCCAGGCAGAGGCCGAGCAAGGTCTGCCCCTCGAGATGGCAATGCTGGCCGGCTGCAGATGGCTCGAAAGACATGCGGATTTGGTGAGAATTCCATGCTTTCGCCAGGTGACCCCTACACTGTGGCCCCGAGACTGCAGGATTAGCGGTCGCATCCATGACTCTTTCATGCTTAAGCGAAAGCGCCGGCGCAGGCCTAATGACGTATAGGAGAACGTCACTCGCACAGGGTCCGGCCAATCCACTCTCAACCCTGATCAGCCTCGGCGAGGCCCCTCCGGGGATGGCCAACCAGCGCTCTGCCTGCGCGCGAGACGTGACCTAAACCGGCAACACTGCCACTTCCGCGGCTGCTCATTCGCTGCTTTGTCGCATTGGCGCGGGCCTTGGCCTGCATAAGCCCATCCGCGTCCAGTCTTGCAGATTTCCTTTGAGGGAGGCCAAGAGGTGTCGGGGCAGTCAAGCAAGTCAGGCCACCCCGCCGCCATTCGCAATTCCACGGGCCCAGCAAGCCAGCAACTGCGCGTTGATGAAAGAGCACACCCGTGACCCAACACCATTGCTTGCTTCTCTTCTCGACCTGTTGGTCACGTCCGTCTCCGCGGGCCCTTGCTAGTGACCGAGATTAGGTTGGCTTTCGAGATTCACTACCTACCGCCTCGGGCCTCCGCCCACGTGCCGCCTCGCTCATGGGCCTGCTCAAACCATCCACGAGCCTCCTTTCTTCTCAGCCACCTACGGAATGCCTTACGGAACCGGCGAAGCTAAAATCAGCTGAAAGACGAGCTTCGGCAATGACATGTTCAGCCACCAACGCAGCTGAATAAGTGAGTGAGCCCTGCATGCAGCCCGGAATGGAGCCGCTCTTCGCGACACTGGTCTTGGTAGATACTTGCTGCACTCCGCATCCCACTTGGCAACCGCCTGAAGGCATCCAGGAAGTCATCGACCGCCTGGTAGCTATGGCGCGCGGGGGGACACGGAAGATATCGGCACGTGCCCGAGAACGCACATCGAATCCTTTTGATGCGCCCCCCAGAGGGCCAGAGCAGCTGACTTTTGGTTGGGCAAAGTCCTGTCTGATCTTCGACGCCTCTGACTTCCTTTGCCGCCGCTGGCAACCAGCATCACAACTCTGCAGTCACAATGGTGTTTCGAGAAAGGAGGAAACCCTCCTATAGGCACAAGAGCTCCGGACCCTTTGGGCCGGCGCAAAGCGCGCTGACTGTCCATCAGTCCACCGACTTCTTGACCGACGATTGCTCTCCTTACCGATTTACCTTCTTGATTACAATTGCGGTGCTATTCCTGGCATACTGTGACACTTCAACAAAGTTTGGAAGCTTCACTATCGCACCTCTTGTCGAACATTAAACAGAGAACAATTTCCGGAATCCATACGGAGTACGACCTCGGCCTCAAGTGAGCCCAGCATCTCTAAATTGGCACTGTACGCAAACCACCCCACATTCCTAGATGGACAGAAAACGGCGTGACGGCAAATGCAGCAGCATCCACCTTGCTGCAACTTGATCTCAGAAGAGTTTAAAGTGCTATTTCTTTTTGGTTGCTTGCTTGCTTGCTTGCTTGCTTCATCAAACTCACTTTGACCAGCTCATCTCCCAACATGCAGAATGCCGCAAATGGAAACTTGGAAGACAAGATTTCATTGCCTCCCGTCGGAAATGACCCTTACGTCATGTCAGTTTGTGTCCAAGCGTTTTGGACCCTGAACTTGGAAATCCCCGACTTCAAGGTTCCAGCTGGCATCGGATTCCGGCCAGCGGAATCTAGTCTTGGCATCAAGTCCGGCAACTCGTTCATTTCCTCTGTCGATCCGCCCGGAAGTATTATAGCGACATGTCGAGAGCGCCTTATCTAAAGATATCTCACAATGAAGGCCAGTGCGCAGCATCCGTGGGTGACTTGATGCGATGCTTCCCAGCTCTTACCAAGGCGTGTTGGAATATCCGCTAAGGTACCCCATTCCCGTGTGGCTCGGACTTTTGCTACTTTCGAAGCGACATCACCCAAGATCTCCTGCTGCTGTTTCCCAACGACATCTCGTCCTTGATGACATCTGAAATGGTCTAGCCCATCCGAATCGCCAGTAGCCCACCAGAAGCGAGTATTCGGGAGCGCCCGAGGATCTTCAGCAAGGAAGACCCGACTAAGCGGCCATCTAGTCGCCACAACGGGGCAAAGGTTTCGCGTTCTAGAACTCGGCGAGATCACCTTGGAACTCTGGGGAAGCACAATCGCGCCCAGGCACAGGTGGCATCAGCGCATCACAACCGGTGTGCGTGCAACTTTCTGTGGCCCGGCCTTCTTCGCATTTCCATCCCCAACACAACTACCCTCCCCGCACCACGCGACAACTAGCAGAGGCGACGATGCAACGCTCGCTACCGCCCCAAGCCCACGTGTGGGGTGGCGCACATGGTCTCGTCGGCTACGCCGACGGCGGCCATTCCCTTCTCGTACCTTGCAGGTTCTAATCTAGTATGTACGCTGGGTGCTTCACGATCCACGTGCAAAGTTTCGAGGTTTGTCTCGTCGGGCACTACCGTCTTGCTGTCGCGCCAGTGTTCCCTCCCAACAGCCACAGAAGAAAGGATTCTCCTCCGTTCATGTTCGTTCCCGCCGTACGTGGCCCACTTCACGGATGCTGCCGAGGAGCCGAGGCTCGATAAAACAAGCGATCCTTCGCGGGTAAGTACGTACAGCGGCTGGCCGGCCGGGCCATATCGATTCACCCGGATGGATGGATGGATGGATGGATGCAGAACAACCGGGGGTCCGCCGGAGCGGAGCGCGATTACTTACAGCCTCGATCCTGCAGATAAGCGAAAGGCCGCCGCGATCGACCTCGCATTAATAAGCACGCGATCTAGACCTGCGGGCGACACTTTGAGCGTGGATACTTGAAGGCAAGTATGTACCTATACAGGTCCGTGTATAGGTAAGTAATAAGTAGAGGGCATGACCCGTCCCGCGTGGCCTGCGAACCCCTTCTTGGGGCGTTCCCCGACAGGTACGGCGCCATCCGCGGCTACTAGCTCGCCACCAACCCGCAAGACGTCCTCGCCGCGCTGCTCGTGATCCTGCACGAGCGCAACGTGACCACAACGTCGCGACTGGGCTTACGCGTCGCGCACCTGGTGGGGGTTTGTGCCCCCCGAGGTCTGTTTACTTCTCTGCTCGCCAATGCCGGAGCTGAAGACCTTGCAAGACTTCAAAGCATTACGAGGAGAGTGAGAACCGTAGTCGCGTGACGACCTATCTCAAGGCCAGTGGGAGATATCGTCCCTGTTGGTTACAAAGGAAGGGGGGGATACCCAACACTCTCAGCGAGACGCCAGGCGAAGCGCAAGTTGGCAGTGCTGTAGACCTGTACATCGCCAGATTCTGGGGTATTGCCCTAATATGCAGATATGCCGAAACAGTTCGACTTGTGAGCAACGTGGTTTGTTGTATGTATCTTCGCAGTGGGTTACCCGAGAGAGAGAGAGAGAGAGAGAGAGATATCTATATATACCGTATCCAAAACACACCTACTTTTCGTGTATATACGAGCATCAGATCGCGTTTTATATACCATCTCGGTGTCAAACCCGATGCTTTACAACCAGATAAGCACAGCCTCACTCTCCGCAACCTCAACATGCGCGACCCCATCCTGAACCGTGATCTCCTCGGTATCCTCCCTGACGCCCTTGACCTCCTTGCCGAGGCTCTCGTACGTCCACTGGCTGCCGCCGTAGGTGATATCGTCGGCGCCGGCCCCCGCGCCGCCGGGCGCGTTGAGGTGGTATACCTTGACGGTGTCGCCATCCCGCAGGCCGGCGTCGCCGAGCTCGAAATCGATGGCGCGGGCGCCGCGCTCGCGGCCCGAGCTCGTGGCGTTCCAGTAGTTCAGGTTGACCACGGCGATGCGCTTGAGGTCGTCGCCCTCGTAGGCCGCGTAGGCCGCGACGTTGGAGTCCGGATCCCCCAAACCGGGGAGGCGGGCGACGCGGGCGTTGCCCGAGGACCCGAGGAAGTCGCCCACGAACGGCTGCGAGTAGTAGTTGGCGAAGACCTGGGCCGGTAAGCCCGCGCTGGCGACCGGTAGCCACAGGTCGAAGCCCGAGTGCATGATCTGCTGCCAGTTGACGCGGGCGACGCCGATGGTCATGGCATACAAGTAGAAGTCCACCTGCCAGAGCGCGCTGCCCAGCACGGCCTGGTATGCGTAGACGTTGGTGACGCTCAGGCTGTTGCCGACCTCGTTGAGCACGAAGGGGATGTCGGGGTGGTTCTCACGCAGGAAGTCGATGCGCACTAAGTACTGGTCCAGGTGCGTGTGCGTAATGGGCATGGGCATTAGGGACGAGCCCAGCGTTGACGCGTCCCCCGCTTGCCCCTGGTAGTAGTGGTGCGTGACCTCCTTGATCACGTCGCCGTCGTCGATGCCCAGGTGGAAGCAAGTCTCGACATCGTAGTACCACTGCTCCTCCTCGACGTTCGCGCCGAAGTGCGAGCCCACGTCGAAGGCCGTGTAGAAGCGGGTGTCGGGCAGCTCGGGCACCGCCGCCTTGATGGCCGCCACGTACCGCGTCCAGTTGCCCACGTACGTGCGGTTCCCCAGCGTCCCCTGCCACTCCGGCGGCTGCAGCGGGATCCCGCCCTCGCCCGTGTACGTCTCCGAGTACGCGTTCGGCTCGTTGCCCACCTGGATGCTGTGGATCTTGTCCAGACCGATCCCGTCCACCGCGGCCTGGGCCCAGGCAATGGGCTCGCTGATGTTGCGGTTGGCCAGCGGGACCTGCACCATGTAGGTGGCATCGGGGAAGTTGTGCGTCAGCGGCCAGTAGCTGGCGCCAATGGTGGTGTGTCCCACGTCCTGGTAGTTGTCCTGCTCGGCGACGGGCAGGGTAGGGGCCTCCTGTCCCGGAAGGTAGAGCCCGTAGTCCGGGGACGTGCCGCCCAGCCGGATGATCGGGTGGCCCCCAGTCCTGGAGTAGATGGCGTCCATCAGGTTCGCGCTGAACTCGTTCACATTGCCGTCGTCATCCTGCGCGTACCGCACGAACGACGACTGCTCGAACGCCAGGCCGGGGAAGTCCGGGTCGATGACCCCCGATGCGTCTGATGGCACATTGCCGGATACTTTGACGGAGGCTGTAGAGCTGCCGTCTCCCCTGCCGATGGAGGTCACTGTCAGCACGGGTGCTATTAACTGCACCAGCCTTGCGGGTTGCGCGACTGCAGGAATAATCATGATGAAGGCGAGGCCACGTGGAATGGTCTACCAGGGCAGGTCCGGATACATCAATAGGAGGGGCGGGATAAGCTGCTTAGAGTTTCGCAGATAGCCTAAAAGGGGACGGGGCGGAGAGGCTCTGGGGAGAGGGAGGAAGCTCAGATTGGTAGCAAACCAACATTTGCAAAACCGCCTGCGGGGCTTTATAGGCGTCTCTCAAGAGCCATGCTCCCAAGAGTTGCTTTTGGGTAACATCGAAACGCATGTCAGCTGGTGGTTCGAGCCTGCAGAAGTTGGGCTGGGCGCAGAGTGCGTTATCCGCGCGTGATCCCGGGAAGTGGAAGAGAAGACGCTATCACAATGCTGTATTGCGTGCCGGACGCATACGCATGAGCTGGGGTCGGGTTCGAAATAGGGATATGCCGTCGCTCGTTGGACGGCTTGGTCTAGTCTGGTCTGGTCTGGAATCGCGGAGGGATCGCGTGCTGTGCAACAACAAGGACGAGATGGTGAAAAGAAGTCCAGGGAGTGGTTCGGGTCTCGGGAGAGTGACGGCAGGACTGGTGAGATTTGCTGAGGTGGCAGAGAATGCGGGGGACAAGGGGGCCCACCTCTGAGGCTTGGATCAAGTGATGAGTGAGCGGACTTGCGGTCAACTCGCGGTCGGTCGGTCAGTCTGCGTGGTCGCTCGTGGACAACTGGAGGCACGGGCGTGTGAGCGTGGGCGTGTATGCGGGTTGGCGGATAGGAGTTGGTACGTTCTTCAGCCTCTCGAGCCTCTTCCCCTTCCAGTTGTGGAGAGCTGCTGACGTTGTGCAGCAGTTTGGCAGTTCCAGGTTGTCCAGGTTGCGTGCTCGACAACCGCGTTGCTCCCCCCTGCGTTACTGCCTCGCCTCGATGGGCGAAACGGGGAGGGATGTTCCATGCAGCGACGCCGATCCTTGACGGTCCGGGACAGAGTTCTCAGCCATCCGTCATACTTAGCAAAACTTCCAGCCTCAGAGATTGACGACGACGGTGATGATCATGATCAAAAGGGTCAGAAAGGTGCGGAATTGCCCCTTCTCTTCTTCATGTTCCTGTCCTCGGGTCTTTCAGCCGGACGTGCCATTACGCAGGAAGGCATGTGGTTGTCCAAATAAATCCCCTCGCCAGCCCCGTTTCTCCAATCGCGCCATGCGGGGATACTTCTCGGCACCAGGCCGTCGGATCTCATCATCTCACAGGCTGTCTGCTGATCACCCCAGATTCCGCTGTTGGAGGTCTCAGCTTTCGTCAAATTAGGGAGGCCAAGCATCCCAAACGGGGGTTGGCGAACGAGACATGGCCTGAACCAGCTGCCCTACACACGCCTTGGTTGACTTCTGCATGTCTCGCGGCCGCGCCCTTCACCATCTTCACCATCTTCCCCTTAGACGCCCAGCCGCCGCGAAGAGTGCTTCCTCTCCGGCGCGAGCCGACGTGGAGAAAATAAGCAAGTCAGATCCCGCCACGCAGTCAACAATGAGGAGTCGAAGACGTAGGTCCACAGCTGCCTGCATCTGCATGTAAGGCCAGGCGGAGGCGGGTGACGGGGGTATAGCTGTCGTGCTCTGCGTCTAACGGCAAAGGCACGGCCACGACCAATGCCACGCATCTGGGATTTTCAATAAGGCGCTCGCTCCTGCAGTCAGTAATAATAATCCCATAGCTTATGCAGACGGCCGAGGGCCGGGTCTCCCAGGCGCTCGTATCCTCGTTCGTGATGAGATCATCTTGATAGTTCTGCATGCTGCAGCTTATGCCACGAGACTTCGCGTATTGACCGCATCTTGAGACCTCACGTCCCCAACTTGGGTCTGGTTTCTTCTTTACACGCAAAACCTGGACGAACGTCATGTTGGTCTTGACAGAGAGTACTCGCAGCTGTTCTCCTGGTGTTCTACACCGCCCTCCACTGCATGAGTTGCGGCTTGCATGACCATGGCTTGGGCTTCGATCCAGGACGCTGGAGATGTTGGTAGGTATCTATTAGATAAGTCAAAAGGTCAAAGCGCGTGGAATCGACTTTCTTCTGGCCTGGAGTCGCGGCATGCATGCAACCTCAGGCCCTGTGCGGTACTAGGGCCAGGGGTATTCATCAGGTGGTGAACAGAACAAGCCCTCGTAGCAATTCATCGGCAAGCTTTCCGAGCTGAAAAAATGAATCTCCGGAGAGCAGGTGTGTGTGTGTGTGTGCTGATATTGAAGGATAGGTGGCGTGGCATTTCCAGTTCCGATATCAAAGCCTGGGTGCCAGGCTGGTTTGAAATTGAGGCCTTGTAGAAAGATGTTCGGTTCTTGTGGAGGAACGTCGAGGTGCAAGTAGTACAAGGCTACAATCTTCGGAAGCGGTACTACCGTATGATTCCCACAGCCCTGAAGGTGCGGGAAAATGATACCACTTGGTGAATTCCTTTTCGTTAAAGGGGAAGCTGAAAGTAGGTAGGACATCGGTTGCTTCTGGCTCGCAAATATTCTATGGTCAAAGCCGCAAGCTAAGACATCTTCAGTGCCATATGAGGTCCTGATCACGTTGCCGGGGTTTACCCTGATCAAGTTGTCCCATTACACCGGTATGGGTGAAGGTTATTCCACATCTCAGTGAACTGCAAAACCTGAACTAGATATACCTAGGTACTTCGAGGCCATAGATGGAAGTTGAATGGGCTTCGGACTTTTCTCGCCCTATCTTAGTAGAGCTGCTAAGGCTGAGGTACGAAGTATGCTCCGCTCAAGCTTGCAAACTTGCAAAGGTGAAAGACCTCGAAAGATGACCCGGGCAGACATGGTACGGATTGCCAATGACGTCAGATGCCAGGTAGACCTCACCAGGACCCCATAAACTGCCAGCTGGAACCACCAGATTCGTGATTCCTGCTCCCTACGACGCCGTCTTTTATTCACCCGATAGCGTGTCGCAACATGCGAGAGTTGGGCAGCCGAGGCGGGCGAAGCAATAATTGGCAGTCTGCCCCAAATCCGAGGGTAGATGGTCAGGACAGAGTTGCCAATTTCGAGTTCACCCGCCTCGGCGATGCTCATGTAGAGCGCCAGCTGGCAGAGCCTGCAGAACAACCTAATAAGGGACCTTTGCCCGGGCAGTTGAACCCCATCATCTGAGATGCATCGGCGAAGCTCCCCACTGTCCCCCGCTCTCCCCAGGCCATTGCCGCCATTCTAGGGGACCGGGAGAGGTCCTCCAGCTCTCACCGAGCGCTAGCAGCCCTAAACTGCCCAGGTACGTACCGCCAGTGCTGTCCCGTCTGCCTTGCCTGCCCACGCCCAGACCAGGTTGTCAGAATCCATCCAGTTACTGACAGCTCAGCCTTCTTTTCGCCACAGTGGTTTGCATTCCGCCGTGAAACATCGCGACGAACTTGCGCAATCGTTCGAGTACTTTTGCATCACCACTGCTGGACTGCGGCTCTATCCAGCGACGGTGCTAGCAGTGACGCGATCTCCCACGTCGAACACCCACCCACCCGCAAGCTTGGCCAGGCTTGGGCCTGTCCGTGATCTCGCTCTCCTCCTCTGAGGCTCTGAGGCTCCGAGGCCCTGCCTGCGATCAAACACTCCTGTCCACACTTCGCCTGCTCCCAAACTCGAGTTGGTTCCACCACGTTACGTCGCCGCGCTCCTCGTTGGATCTCTCCCTGCCATGCCTTCTCCGCCTACCATCTCCGATGGTTGGGAGGATCTGGACGACGATAACCTTTCTGTCGTCTCTCTCCCGGAGTCCGAGGATGGCATACTCAGTCCGAAATCCACCACTCCTCCGCGCCCGACCGAGAGTCCTTCTCGCGCCCAGCCTATCGAAGGCCTAATCAGCCTCCCCATCCGACCCAAACATGCCACGCCCCAGCAGCCTACAGCAAGCGACGCGGAGGTGGCCCTTGAATCCCCCCGTGGGAAATCCGAAGCCAACGTCGAAGTCGACAGTGTAGAGCGATATGGTATGGACACTAAGGATACTATTGAGCCGGAAGAGCGTACCCAAAAAGAACCCGAAAGCCTGCTGGGCGATATCCTCGATGTCGAGATTAATCCCACCTACTTGCACCAGGTCACTACTTCCCTTGTCAAACTCATCACCGAGATACTGGGCGACTTGAAGTTCAAGCAGAACCATCGGCAAGATTTTGAACTCTTTTTTGGCTCGGACGAGATCCAATACGAGTGCGAAATTCTGCACCAGCACCTGAATGCCCTGGAGCCCATCTTGAAGTTCTATGCAAAGCAGTGGAGGCCCGAGGGAGATAACGTCGAGATACCCATCGATCCTGGTATCTACGAGTGGCTGGCCAGTCTCCGGATTGAACTGCTCGGGCTGCAAGCCAATGTGCAGGCCCAGTTGAGCCCCCAAGCCTCCTCCTCAGCCACAGCTTGGAAGACGGATGACTCGGACCACTACCGCAAAGCCTTCACTGGCTTCTCTGACCAGATCAAGTCTTTCATGCCAGTCATCCGAAGGTACGTGTACCCCCGTTCTCGTAAGTTGTAGCAGTTAGCTGATACCCAGTATCAGAGATTACGAGGAGTCCCACGCCAGACTCCTTCCGGTCGTCAGCACCCGGCGCGGTGAGCCTTCCACCGTGCCGCGCAACGGCCAAGGGCCTCGAATCAATCGGATGCCGCCCGGCAATAGCCTCTGCCATCTGCGGCGCGAGTTGTATGCCCTGAAGGATCAGATCTCGGCATGTATCGAAGAGTACGTCTCCAACCGAGGGGTTGGTATCGCCAACGACAATGGCGAGTCTGCTGCTCTGACGAAGGTGATGGCTTCCTTCCGCTCCATGAAGTCGTCTTTGGATGTGATGCTTTCCAACCATGCATCGAACTGGCTGGATCATAGCCTCGAAGGTGGTTTGACCTATCCCGAGTTCTGTCGCCTCAATCCCGACACCATGCGCTCCCTCAACTTGCAGCTGAAGGACCTAGTGGAAGACCTCTTCCTTGCGAGACGCAAGGCGGAGTCCGCTCGGTACATTAACGACCCCGACTCTGTTCTTGATGTCGAGGTTTCTGTGGTGAAGAAGTCTACCATCGAGGGGCTACAGAGTGTCGAAGAGATCCTGGCATCTCTGCTTCAGCGAACCCGGCCTGCTGGTGGAAGAGCTCCAGCGGGTTCACTGGATCAGTTGCTCGATCTGTGATCGTCCTTGATACCAGCATACTGATAATTTGACGGCATGGCGTTACGGTTCGCGAATTGGGGGCTAGATACCTTTGGAATTTGTCTCAACGCGGCCATATGGCGTTTTAGTTCTCCGCCCCGTAGATGTTGGGACGCATGTACTGTTTGCTTGCAGAATAGTTGTCGCTGGGGGTAAAAATTGTATTCTGTCATGTCATATTTCGCGTTTTGTGGCGCGTTATCCATTCGCGCGCGTGTGGTACTGAGCGTACAGAGGTTTTCGCCCGGTCTACGGCTCACGCCACATGTAACGGCTCGGATAATCGCCAGTCATGTGTTTATACTGCTGTCGTGGTCAAGCTGTAGGATACATGAGCTCATGTACGCCCCCAATACCCATATAACCCAAGCCTCCGCCTACCAACCCCCTTGCATTGTTGGCCTTCGTGGTCCTGTTGGGTCAGTTGGCCATTCACTCGCCTTCATGGTTTGCGTCTTATTTCATCCCTTTCTCGAAGACCCGTGCTGCTTGTGTCTTCTCTCACCAAACAACGCCGACATTCCTCCCTGAAAAGGCCGTACGCTACAAGAAGCTTTCCTGATATGCCAGACCGTGAGATGGAGTCTCCAGCGAACCAGTCCGGTCCGGACCAGAACACCGAGTTCAAACATCAGGTGTCGAGGCCAAGGGAAGAAGCCACGACAGAGGCTGCCTCGGTTGGAGATCCTTCGACTCGCCAACTGAAGCCCGCTCTCCTGGTTCTTTGTGGTCTTTTCCTTGCTAGCGGCACTGTTCCTCTTTGCCCTCGACAACACCATCGTCGCCAATGTCCAGGAACACATCATCTACGCCTTTGGCGGCATAGAGAAACTGCCGTGGATCTCCGTCGCCTTCGCCTTGGGCGCGGTCGCCACCAAACTTGTTCTGGTATGTACGGTACCTATGTGTGGACTACGCGGCAGGTGTCCACTGATACTGGAATGATCCCAGGGGTCAGCTGTATACGCACTTCAACAACCAAGCTTCTGTTCGTCTCGAGCGTGGTCATCTTCGAGGCTGGCTCTGCCCTCTGCGGCGCTGCGCCGTGCCTCGATGCCCCGATCGGCGGACGCGCCATCTGCGGCGTCGGGGGAATGGGCATCTACCTAGGAACAATCAACATGGTATCCGCCCTTGCCAGCGAGCAAAGCCCGGTCAATGTACCTCGGGTTCGTGGGCCTGACGTGGGGAATTGGTACAATGTGAGTCTTCGCCTA
Source organism: Xylariomycetidae sp. FL0641 (assembly GCA_022376655.1). Taxonomy (NCBI): domain Eukaryota; kingdom Fungi; phylum Ascomycota; class Sordariomycetes; species Xylariomycetidae sp. FL0641. The sequence goes on along the minus strand of JAJJKE010000010.1, from coordinate 421,776 downwards.
CCTAAGTAGTAGTACACTAGAAAGGTCAACGCAAAGGTGCTAATGCCTTGCGCAGCCTCGGTCCGATCATTGGCGGCGCCTTCGCCGACAGTACGGCTACCTGGAGATGGTCCTTCTACATCGACCTGTGCATCGGTGGCCTCGCAGCCCCGGTATATCTCTTTCTGTTACCGGCAGCCGACCCGAGGAGAGGCGTCAGTTTCGCCGCGAAGGCGAAAAGCCTGGATCTGGTGGGAGCCGTGCTGAGCGCCGGTGCCATCACCACCCTGATGATGGTCATCTCCTTCGGCGGGAGCGTCTACCCGTGGGACAGCGGCCCGTCCATCGGGCTATTCGTCGCCGCCGGCGTGCTCTGGGGCGCCTTCGTTCTGCAGCAGTACTTCGCGCTATTCACTCCGCCCGAGAATCGCCTCTTCCCCGTCCCGCTGATGAAGTCATGGGAGATGGACGTCCTGTTCGCGCAGATGGCCAGCGGGCAGGTGGTCGTCACCGTGCCCATCTACTTCCTCCCGCTCTAATTACTTCCAGTTCGCCAAGGCCGAGTCCGCCCTGCGCAGCGGCGTGCAGCTTCTCCCCTTCGTGCTCCCGCTGGTCTTCGCGGTCATGCTTAATGGAGCGCTCATGGCGCAGTGCGGATACTACATGCCGTGGTACTTGTCAGGCTCAATGCTGGCCTTGACTGGCAGTGCCCTGCTGTACACGGTTGACCTCAACACCTCCGGGGCACGAATCTACGGGTACTCTGTTCTCACAGCCTTCGGCGTGGGCCTGTACTCTCAGGCCGGTTTCGCAGTCGCCCAGGCCAAAGCGATGCCTGCGCAGCTGTCGCAGGCGGTGGCCTTCATCGGTATCGGGCAAGTGGGAGGAATTACGCTGGCCTTGACCATGTCCAACAGCATTTTTCTGAACTTGTCGACGAATGATATCTCCGAGATCTTGCCTGACGAGCCCAGAAGCGTCGTCCAAGAGGCCATTTCCGGCGTCGGCGCCGATCTGTTTGGCACTCTTACCCCTGGACAGCGGGAACGTGTCTTGGATGCCATCATTGACAGCATCGACGCGACATTCGTCATGGTTATCACCGTTTGTACGCTATCGATCATCCTGTCTGTTTTCATGGAGCGCGAGAAACTGTTTGTCAATATGGCGTGAGGGTAAGGCCCCTACTTCTTCTCGGGGTACGAAGACATATTCGCTCCTTGATTTCTGCTATGAGTCCAATGGCATTCATACGTGGTATTGCTGTCATATTGAGGGTTAGGTATCGCTCAAGTCGCCGTTCGAGCGAAATATCATGCCATGTGCTAGCGGTGTCGGAACAAGGTAGATTGAAAATAAAAAGGAATCATGAAGTCGTGTACTGAGAGAGTCCGCTTTCTATGCGGTCTCTTCAAGGATAGGCTGCATGCTACAAGGCCCCATCCAAATGCAGTCATCAGCCTCCATTGAGATTCCCCCCTCCCCCCTAAAAGAGCCGCACAGTAGTAGTGAGCCCAGCATCGATGAGCAGGCTGGCGCCGTTGATGTAGCTAGCGGCGGGGCTGCAGAGGAAGGCGATGGTATCGGCCACCTCCTCGGCCTCGGCGGCGCGCTTCAGCGGGCTCATGGCGGTGATCTGCTCGGCGACCATGGGCGTGGTCGCCAGCTCCTTGTCCAGCAGCGGCGTGCGCACCCACGTCGGGCAGACGGCGTTGACGCGCACGCCCTCGGGGGCGTGGTCCAGTCCCGCCATCTTCGTCACCCCCATGAACGCGTGCTTCGAGATCGTGTAGTTGCCCTTGCGCGGGAGGCCTGCGGGGGGCGTAGGTGGTGCTACGGGTCAGCGGCTTTTCGAACCCCCCCTCCTTCCCTTCCCTCGTATGGGATGGCATGGGATGGGATCTGGAAACAATAAATAAATGTAACTAGGTATAATCGTACCTGCGAACGAATTCGCCGACCCCAGGTTCACGATGGCGCCGCGCCCGATCTCCCGCGCCCCGTTGCGGCTGGTCCAGGACCGGGGCGTCTGCGTGCGCATGGCGGCGACCTGCGCGCGCACGCACAGCAGGTTGCCGCGGACGTTGATGTTCATGACCTTGTCGAAGGTCGCGATGTCCGTCTCGGCGAGGGGCACCTGGTCGCCGTTATCGATCTGCCGCAAGCGTCAGTCAGCCAGTCAGCAGGGCCGGCGGCAGCAGCAAAGGAAGGCAAGCAAAAGCAAGCAAGGGAGGGAGGGTAGGCAGGGCAGGGCAGGGCAGGCAGGGAGCATGAGGTCGCTCACCCCCGCCGCGTTGACGGCGTAGTCCAGCCGCGCGTACGTCTTCACCACGTAGTCCACCATCGCCTGCACCGAGTCCGCGTCCCGCACGTCCATCGCGAAGTGCGAGGTCCGGTACTCGGTGTGGCCCGCGTGCTGCTTGCTCTCCTCCGACGACGCCTTCGCCGTCTCGGCGTCCTTGTCCGCGAACACGACCGCTTTCGCGCCCGCTTCCGCTAGCGAGAAGGCAGCTTCGCGGCCGATGCCCCGGCCGGCCTGTAGGGCGGCGCGTTGTTAGTGTTGTTTTGGGAGCACTGGGAGCTGTTCATTCTGCTTACCCCTACGACCAATGCGATGCCGTCGAGACGAGTGCTTCCGATCATTTTCTGGGTTGGCCTTGGGTATGAAACTTGGACTATGTTCTTTTTGGCCGCATTGGGTCGTAAGGGGAGAAAGGGACTTTTATTAGGCGCCTAGAAACTGAACCGTTGGTTGCGGGCGTGAGTAATCAGCGCATGTTGGTCCACGTAGCTGCTTGTTATACACGAGAATGGCAAGGCACGCGTCAGGTGGGACGATCGCCAAGTCCCTACAGTACATCCCCGCGCTCTGCTCGAGCCTTGGTGTGATGTTGCCCGACTTGTGGGTCGTGGGACTGTGTTGGATGCCGTGCCGTTCCCCCCTTGCATCTGACGATGGGGACTTCTCATCATCCGACAGGGGTATATCTAATGATGCGTTCGATTTAAACGACCTGAATCGCCAACGGCAGCTTAAGGGGGACAAATGAATGTGCAAGACCCGAACCCCTTCTTGGATTTGTCGAACCGAGCTACTTTTCGGTGCTTCTGACCTTCTTTACTGGGCTTTTGCTGGCTGTTCCACGAAATCTCACCGGAGTCATTCACTATCACCGTCATTGAACAATGGACTTGACGGCAGGTCCACCGGTTGTCGCTGGAAATGCTGTGGCATATGTCCTTATCCTTACGTAGGCAACGGCCCCCGAATATTCCTGCTGTACTTCTACTGTCGGTGTTGACCTCTCCAAAGGGCTTCTTCCCTGCGCGCTGTCATTACCTCCGTGCATAGATCCAAGAGACGGTCCAGACGCCGTAACCGGTAGGAGGTACACAACCGATTGGGCGGACAGAAGCCGACGACCATTACGTTTGAGAGAGCAACGTCGGATCGAGGGAAGAATTCTAGGGATGAAGGGCGGCAGAGGGTGGATCGACGAACTCTTGTAAGATGTGATCACGTCGCGTCATAAGGGAGGCTATCTCAGATTTTCGTCGCGTGAACAACACGTTACGAGCTGCGAGGTCAAATGGCGCTGGAATGTTCGTATAAAGATCTCGAATGGTCGCTGACTATGGGGTACGTTCAGACTCGGGAGTTCGTGACTGCCATGAAACAGGAAATTTCCCCGCGAGACAGCATGTACAAGTGATAAGCATTCAAGTATATTTCTGCACAATCTCCAGAATCCGTCCCGGCATGCTGATATACGGGCTGTGACTCGACTCGACCGTTTCAACATCCATCTGCACGCCCCTATCCGTGACGTTCTTCACCAATTGCACTTGGGTGTCGTACGGCAAGGCGTTATCGAGTAGCGTGTGTATGTACGTGGTCGGGTGGTACCTGTAAGCCTCCTGCGTGATGGGAGTGTTCTGCGTAGACGAGGGGACGTCCTCGAGGAGGCTGACATAGTACTCTGCCTCGTCCCGCGGCAGGTCGTTGTAGAAGCGGTACACCGGGTCTGTCACGAACGTCGAGCCGTCGTCGCGGATGGCGATATAAGACGGCAGCGCGCCGCCGAACAGGTCGAGCAGCGCCTGGTCCTTCTCCAGCAGAAGCGCGGCCATGAACACCAGGCGCAGCACGCCGCCCTTCTTGCCGGCCGCTTGCCGCGCGCTGAGCGCGAACTCCCGGTCGAGCGCCTCGGTCGCGACCTCGCCGCCGTAAGAGTGCGCGACCACGATGATCTCCTTTTCTTCGACTTCGACGAGTTGCGAGACCTCTTGGCGGATGCGTTGGGCGTCTTCAGTCAAGCCTATGGGAGGAAGATGACCGACGGAGGGGAGGCGCGGGCAAGCTGTGTTGTGCCCTGCATCCTCGAAGACGTCGCGGATGAGTTGGAAGTGAGCTGGGACATGCCACGAGCCATGGATGAAGAGAACTGTTGGTTTCGATTCGGCAGCCCGTGTTGCCCCAAGAGGAAGTGCGAAGTATGCGAGGATGGCAAGGAACAAGTTGGAGAAAAGAGCCATTGTCGCAGAATGATCAAGTCAGGCCTATGCGAAGATACCACACGAGAGTAAGAGAAGATCCATGCTGCATACAAGCCCGAAGTGACATTTTATAGTCGAGTCATCGGCGAGGTAGGAGGTTGATGATTATTCAGCGCTCTGTGTAGGTCGCCGTACGTAAGATTCCAGAGTTGCCGCCATCGTCGCCTTTTCCGGTAAGGCTACGCTTACTTAACCCCTGGAGGCGGCCGCATCGCCGCTCGTCAAATGAAGGGCGTTCGATCGTTCGAAGTGCGTGGAAAACCAGGAACCATGAGCTTGCGCTTGTGTCGGCAATGGGGGCAAACAATTGGAGCGTGTTCGACATCCTTGTGGTACCGTCGGGCCTGGCTCTGGGCGGCTTACTGATCGAAGCCTGCGCCAAGGTTTTCGGGATAGCATTGGATTTGTAATGTCTCGATCGGGCTACCTAGATAAGAGGTTCATGTAGGTCAATTCGATCTATTCCTCGAGGATGTATATCGCCTGGTGGTTGTTCCCACAAGTCTGATCAGATGATGATAAGCCAAGCAACACTTGGTCGAACCAGAGGAGCCTCTCGAGTCCTGGATACCTACCTAGGTTGTTTGCGCGACCTGCACATGTTCTTTCACTACCCGAGCCGGTTCTCGTCGTATGTCAGTCGGGAAAGTCGTCGATGCCACCAGCAAGCAAACTGTGCGACCGTTTGACCAGGCGAATACGATCCTCGTGACAACGCGAAGATGCTCTTCTGCCACGGAGGGACGCGTCAGGCCAGTAGTACCGTGCTCTTTCGATCGCGCAAACCTTGATCTGCGTGTTACCCGACACTGGGAAACAGTAGCCGAGAAGCCTGTTGTAGCATTCGGACCGACGCTGATTGGGCACTCGCGACTTGCCATCTGCTGGAACCCGCCGGTGCCTGTGCTCTGTGTAGCCTGACATATTAATGCGCCGAACAACTTGTTCAAACAGTCATCTGATGGGAGTCTGGGTAGTCTTCGCGCATATATAACTCGCAGACTTTCCGAATGGGCCTTGCGTCTCTCACAACGTCCCCTCGCAAGAACGAGCCACATCTATCTTTTGGATTCGGCTCAGCGAACAGACACTGGTTCTGAGCATACGCCAACGACTTTAGACTCGACTTTGGACATGTTGAAATACAAGAGCGTAGCCAGCCTTCTGGCCATGAGTGGAGCGGCCGTCATGGCACTGGCAGGTGACCCGGAGCGACAGGGAGAAACTGACGACTACTCCTGGGCGTTCACGTGGGCTACGGCACCGACCTGTTCGTCGTGGCCTTGCCCCTACTGTGAGTCAGCATAACACCCGCTTCCATACGAATAGCGCACCCGTCTTAACGAACCTGCAGCTTTCAATGTGTCTGCCCCCGCTTGGAGTGCGGCGGCTGGGGAGATTCCGCCATTCAGCGCTAGCTGCACGGGTACTGTTGATCACCCGCTTCAAGAATGTGATCTCGATATGCCTGGCAGCAGCGTGGCCCTGTCTATTCTGGGGAACTTCAGCTCATACGAGACAAGCGGAGTGGGCTCTGGACTTATTTTCACCAGTGCTACCTGGTATGATGACCATATGTGAGTCTTCTTGGTCTCTTCGGCTCTTTCTGGGTGCGCCATGGGTTGTATCACGAGGATTCTCAGGAAGGTGCTCGTCCTCTTGGAATTAGAAACCAAGGCAGCAGAAGCACGGAAGACACGACGGCAGTGGTAGTACCCATGGATGTTCTCTCGGCGTTGTTGAAGCTAACGATGGGCCTTTCATAGCGCTCGGAATATGACCTTGACAGCATCTACACCCTTGAAGGCTGGGGATGACGGCGGTCCGACGTGGGATGCAGCTCCTGACGGCTGCCCTTTGACCAACTGCACACTCGACTGACGTGGACGGAGGGGGGGGGGGCGAACTTCGGCGAAGAAAGGCAGCGTTCCGGGCAACCTGGTCATGTGGACATCTTGAGTACGAACTTTCGAGTGAAACAAGCAAATATCAATGTAGGGGACGGCTTCGTCGCTAGCAATGCAATCAGATTGTGAATGAGAGCACCTCTGAGCGATACCTGGCCCGCGATGAAAGCGGCACCTCGGGCAATCCAATCCTGCTGGACCGAGCACTCAGGCAGCAGTGTCGAAACCGCGTGATACAATGGACAGTAGAAAATGGGGTGAGACTGCTCTTCCGTTCTGGGAAGAGGGACGTTCGTGCTCGCGAACTGTGAGGTCCTCAATCAAGCGAATTGCGGACATCTCACGGTCCGAAGAGTAGGAAGGGCATCTGGATCGTGAAGTTTTTGACTTGAACATATAAGATTGGGCGAAGGTCGAGCTGTCGCTGGAGAGCCCTCACTCTGGCTGGTCACACAAGTGGTGTCAGACTTGATGGTGAGGTGATAGATAAGGTAATGTTATCAGAAAATGGGCGGGCCAGGCAGCACTGCCCGGGGAGCTTGGACCACTTATCAGGTCAATCCACTTACAGGTGCTGCCTAGCGCACCCCCACGATTTCCGAGGGCCCGAGGTCCCGAGATGCTTGTCAGCCACCCCTTCTCCTAGCCACAGGTGATGACTGTGGCTGTTGGGCAAGTCCGGCCCTCCAACTACGTCCAGGGCTGCCGCCTGTCCCATCCCCGTCCTTTGCCCCGTCCCCTGCCGCTCTTCTCCCGTCCTCTCTCCATCTCTCCATTCATCATTGCCCTACAACCCACACTTCACGATCCGCCCATGACTGAACACATAAGCACCAGTCCGCGCCAATGCATCTTCATATTCTTGATTGTTATTGCATTACGTGTTCATTCGATACTGGATGTCAACTTTGTTAAATCTCTCAGAGATTCCCAGCTCTATTCGAGCCCAGATCCAACCAGTACCTCCAACGCCATGCTGCCGAAAGTTATACAACCGTACATCCCTTGAGAACACAATCTCACACTCAGCTACAGTCTGTTCATGTAGATTCTAGCGCCAGCAACTTTGATCTGTCAGAAGTTTGCTTCATCTCAATGCCGCCCCAGGCAAACTTACTTTGGCTGTCCATCTTTTCACGACTTCTCCTGTACCTTGCGCATTCAGGACTTTCGTCGCCTGGGGGACAGCAGGCACAGTATGCCCACATACCAGACTTGAACTGAGATTGCTCGTCCTCAAAGTCAGGAGTGGGGAGTCTGGATATCCTTGGTGCTCCCGGTGGTGATGGTGCACGGATAACTTCGGCGAAGTGCTGATATGAGTCTTGCCCTGCTCCCCCGGAACCTGCCCGATTACTTCGCGGAGGCTCCAGCCCTGGTGTGCTTTGGGACCTGGTATCTCTACCGGTATCTCGGTTCATTATCGTGCTGCTTTGTCGCTGCTGCACCAAGTTGATCCTAGAAGAAGAGGGATAGGAAGATCGAAGCAACGACCGCCTCGCGACCCGATTCGGAGTATCTCCCAGCTGCACTTGGTAGGAAGGCCTGTACGATTCCGGAACTGCTTGGCTGATTCTCTCAGATGAACTCAAGACGTAATCCTCGTGGACATAATCTGGATGCCTGTCAATACCAGGGTTTGGCGCTGACGAATACCCCCGTGGCCGCGCGCCCGGGTGGATAGAGTCACGACGGGGAATAGTGGAGTACGAAGTCCTTTGCAAACCTGCAAGCCATCAGAATACTTCCCATGCCCCCATTGAGTTATGTTCAGAGCATACGTGGTGGTAAGTGGGACGACTGGTGGTCACGCGCATGGGACCGTGGTGCGCGAACCATTGGAGAACGCTCACCACCCGAGATGCTGTCTCGATGGCTTTGACATGCTGTGTGCAGGTCTCAGTACCGCATGAAAAGGTAGCTGGTCGCGGGTATGGTGGGTGGCAGCTTCGGGGTCAGAACTTACCCCTTGGGGAGTATGCGAGTGAGTAGTGTCCTTCCATGTGATGCTGATAATGAGAACTCATGTTTTGTGGTGGAATAGGGGGGGTTTTTGATAGTTCGAGTGGCCTGAGGATTATGGGTGATGAAGGAGGGAAAGGAGTGAGTGAGGAGGGAATGGGGGGCAGACCGGCTTTTATGGGATATGTCGAGGCAGAGTACGCCTCTTCCCAAAGGCATCGACCACCTCCCATCAGCCAATCAGGAGGTCACACCCCCCCTGGTCCACTCCAGCTCTGTTGTCCACACCACGCCCCGGTCAGGTCCCCTCCTTGGGCACTCTCTTCCTACTGCACATCCACACATTGTCGAGGGCTCGAGTGTGATCCTGGATGGCGGGATGGCTGCTGTCGTGATGCATAGCCGTAGCCGGCACTGATTATCACCGGGCCTCCTGCACATTCTCCAGGAACTCTCCGTGGGAGACATGCCTAGGGTAATGGTCTTCCTTTCCTCCCCTTCTCACTCTTCTTCGTACCCCAACCCACCGAAGGCTTGAGGCCTAGCACCTGTCTCCAAGGACAAAGCAGTCCTTCATCGGTCGCCTCTCACTAGTTATCTTCTGGCGAGAACTTCTCGCCCGTGTAGCTAGCTTATGTTCTACTACCTATATTTCTTTGACATCACCTCGGTCTCTACCACTCTCCCCTCTCCCTTTCTAACCCACTCTCGGTGTCTTCCTCTACTACCACGCATAGAAATCTTGTCATTGGCCTCGCCCTTGTCCGCGAAGTGCTTCCATCCGAACACTTCGATTGGACATTGCATGGTACGACGTTAGTGTCCTCGCCTCCACGTTCCGCGCATGCGTGTCACCGTCCGCATGCTAGATACACAAAGCTCCTCTAGTCGTCATACCGAGTTCCCGACGCTGTAGTTCTCATGCGCGCAGCCCAAAATGGTTCGTATGAAGGTACGAAGCATGTGCTCAAGTGATGCCCGAGATTCATACTACGGCAGGTACAGGAAAGAGTGGATACCGTGCGGCCACATGCGGGCAGGCATGGCGTACTTGGAAGTCAGCCTCGGGGAGACAGGATGGCAGAGGTACTCATGCAGCATTGTACGTCGCAATGCCATCAATGCTTACCATCTGGCCATAGCCAGTTGAGTGCCCTGCTGGGGAAAGTAAGCATTATCCGACCACGGCCAAAACCAAGTAGATGCCTCCCACTTCTGCGACCATCGACAGAAGTTACCTCGTCCCGGATTTGATCAGGAACCTTATGGTGGTGCCTGCGATGCTCCCCGTGCCACAACCTGCATGGATGAGCGACCGAACAGCGATACGAATTGGGAACATGGACGGTCATGAGGTTGCGGGATCGTGGTAAGGTCCTCATGGCCGCGGCTCGGTGCATGTAGACTATGCATATGTTTCCGGACTGGAATCTAGTCCTGTACCGCCTCACGCAGTCGTAGTACCTAGCGGTATGTCCTTGAGGCTTGCAGGACGGTGCCAGGACGGGAAGAATGGGCTGCGGTGGAATATTCCAGGGTAGCTAGTGCGGCTGCAACGCCTCGGATTGGATGCGCCTGCAATAACAGGGGTCGGGTCGGGTGCTGAGACAGTACTTCGTCCATTGGCCAGAGCACCCACGGAGACTTGGAGAAAATCAGACACGTGATTGCAGAGACGTCGAGGGCACTTTCGCTGGTAAGGGGTGGGGTAGCTGTATCAGCGGGCACGAGCAAGCCCACACCCGTGTTCATCTCGTTGGCAGCCCTAGCTCCGTTCTCCCAGGTTCCGCAGCGCTTGAGTCGGTTCAGCGAACAACAGCCTTGGAGAGGGAATCGATGAACCGAGTTGAAGTTTCTGGTCCGGGGGTCTGGGTGTTGGTGAAGCCCTGAGATTCTGCATGCGCGCGTTCGCAAAGGTTCGCGGCCCATTCGCGTTGGCGCGGGGAAACATGCTCTTCAGGGGATGCGCTGCAGGCTCTGCCAAGCCCTGCTCACCTTCCATACCGCACATCACCCCTCCCCGAAGGATTACTTCTCCCACACCCCCAACCTGCTGACGTAAGTGGCTTTGGGCTTTCGGTGGAAGGTCCTGCACGTCGCCGCCAAGGCCAAGGCCTCCCCATTCCGCGCTACCGCTGTCGTCCTACACTGCAGCATCCTAACCCCTTGACCGATCGGACGGTTACTATTCGTACCTACACATGTTCGTTCGGTTTTACATCGCAACTTTCACACTGCTACGACCTGGCAACAGTGGCACAGAACTGGTGTAGGTCTTTTGCGTCCTTAGGCAGGTAGCTCCAACGCGCTTGCACCGGTCCTGCATCAACCGACTGAAGCCGCCTCGCCGCGCGGCGACATACCGATCAAGGGGACCCCTTCGGCCTGGCATCATTTGACACATGGATAATCCGAGTTGGAAATGCTACGTACTTTATGAAATTCCTCGTCAGGGCTTATCCGGTCCCGGAGGGGGTTTGCTCGCTGTTTCGAGACGATGGCTTCCAGGCCGCAACTCAACTCCGTCCTCTCAAGCAAGTATCTGAGCGCGCGCTAAGCTGTCTTCAGTCCGCTCTCAAAGACGTAGGGCTTAGTTCCCGCTGTGGAGCCCAATAGCGAACCCTGACCAACAAGCAAGTCATCGTGCTGCGATGGCGTGGACCGCACCATTGCATTGGAACCTCATTGCGACCGGGTTTTGCGGAGGTTGCGCGCCTAGTTCAGCGTGAGTTGCGCCACACTGTGCCAAGGTGACCTAGACGGGGTGCACCTAACTTCAACTAGCCGTAAGTATAACATGAATGATCTCGCAGACTCAGACTTTCAGCCTATTCTGGAACAAGACGAAGGGCAGGGCGCGCCTCCTGCTCCTATCTCTCTATCACATTCGTCTCTCGAACTCCCCACCGAACCGTCGTTGCTGTCCAGTGTTGCAACTAGACCGCTTGTGTCGTGACGAGAAGAAGATTTGTCATGAGTGACCTTCGACCGACCCTGGCCTTGACGGTGAGTTGTAGTAGAGGAACAGACAAGTCGGAGAGGGTAGGGGAAGATAGGTATGAGGCACAACTCCCACACTGTCGCATGATCAGAACTGTATCGCGCTGTTTTACGCTTACTCAGGCGTGTCTGTAAAACTCAACTAGCGCGCGAGCTGCATCAATTAGAGGTGTAACTTTCGTCCCAGCCACCACGATCGACAAGAACGGCAGGTTGTAGTTGAGCCTCATCTTAACAGTAGAACGTAGCCTGACGTCAGGTCCAGGAAAAAAGCCTACCGCCGACATGGTCAGCTTCGGATGGCCATTAACTGACTTCTAGCAATTCAACATTCCAGTCTCAGATCGAGAGCATTCGTCGAGGGTACGAAGTAATGGCCCAAGCCGCACGAGGACGCATTGCAGGCCGAGTTGCCAAGGAGGAGAGCAACCTGTTCCGATGCAATATCCTTGGCGCTGTTAGGGCAGTGACCCAGACGCTACGGAGCCGTAGGAGCAGTGGTAACCATGGCGCTTGGGGGACCTGGAAGTGGGGGCTCGGGACGAGGAACCATTTAACCTCTAGTCGTAAAGAATACCTCACGGTAAAGAAGGCGGCGAGATGGTTCTTCCGAAGCCAGGGGGCGGACCGACTGGGTAGTCATAAACGCGCTGCTCTTACGCACTGGCAAAGCCGCTCTGGCACTCATCCCTTCCGCATGGAGCCGGAGCCGTAGCCGGAGGACTTCCGAAGACTATCAGAAGCAAGCAGACAGGCAACGAGAATGTCGATCTGCCGCTTTGCGAGGCAGTGCTGCCTGGAATCGCTAACCAGCCACACTCTCATCAGGGAGAAGGTCAACGGAGATAGCTTTTATGCTTATTTCACAGAGCAGATTTTCCTCCGCTCCATTCCTTTTTCCCTTAAGTCTCTCCCACCAATACCTGCTTTTTGATCATCCTGCCCCTTCTTGCCGGCCCACGCTGTCGCGTCAGATGACTCCACTGGTGACAGCTCAAACTATCGTACCTTCCAAGCCAAAGTTCTTCTTCAGTAAGAGGAGCAACGACTGGTCCTCTTCGCCTGTACCACCTACCTAGGTACCTAAGTACCTAGGTACTCATCTCTACCACTCTTCCCTCCCACTCATCGCTAACACTCGTCATTCCCACCACCGCCAGTCATCTTTCATCTATTTTTCTGGACCGACAACTTCATCAGCTTCCTCTGTGGCATCAATATACAGACAATTTAGCGACTAAGGCCGGTTGTCCGTCTTTTTGGATACAACATGGACTCATATAGTTACATGCCTCCCCCGGATGGCCGCCTCCACCGCGTTCCCAATGCCACCAGCAACCTCTACCAGACCAACGATCTTCATTGCCACGAAACTCCAGTAGCCATCGCCCGCACCGGGCGGCTCGGCCGGCTCGGCCATCGTCAGCCAGTTGCTAGTCCGTCGCAACAGGGAAACGTGGTTCGCACGGGTTTTCAGCCGCAACAGCTGCAACCATTTCCAGGCCAGCAGGGCAATCTATCGCCATATGCACAGGCCAGAGACCACAGCCGGCCATTGCCCCAAGCATCCCACAATCAACCGCATCTCTTCAACCAGCAGCAGGACAGGCCTCTCGCAGGGCACCCACCGCACCAACAACATCACCAACTCCCCGGCCAACAGGTCAACGTACCGATATCTTCTTACCCACAGCCTGCATACGATGGCCAGCAAATGCTCCCAGTACCCGTCGGTCAGGCATATCTCAAAAATCAGCAACGATACATGGCTACCGCGGCGCACCAGTCGCAGCAACAGCAGCCATTTCCAGGTCAACCGGGCAACCATCACCAGTTCGGTAACTCCAGTTTTCCAGAATTTTACGATTCAACGAGACGCATGGGCGCAACAGGGTTCCTGTCGCAAGAACAACAACAGGAACTACGACAGCAGCGACACCTACTGCAGCAATATCGGCCACAGCTAGGTGACCACGGCGCCATGGTTGAATACTCACAACCGGGCATGACCTCAACGGCGAGCTCTCGTCGGGTGTTGGTACCGATGGCCCCGGGCATGCCGTCGTACCCGGAGAATACGCAGGTGTCGCCAAATGGATATGTGCCTCCTGGCATGCCGTCTGGAAGCGCACCGGTCGGCTCCAAGCAAGGGAGCTTTAGCGCCCGTATGGCCCAGTCGAACCCGATGGTGCGGACGACCACAGAACCGGATAAGAAGATGTTAGTGGACGGGACTCTCAGGGAGTGCGAATGGAAAAAAGGGTGGCACTTGGTGAAGGAAAAAATTGATGGGAAAGAAGAGAGCCATTACATGATCAATTTCAGTACAGAGAGCAGGTCTGACCATCTTATTCACCAACCCTACCAGCACGACTGTGTATCCGAGGAGCCTTCCAAAGTCAGACAGAAACGCAAGCACGGTTCTAAGGGTTCCGAGTCTCCGGCGGTAGAGGACAGCGCCCTCGCTCCGAGACGGGACCGCGAAGAATTGACCGAGGATCTGCAGATCACAGAGGCAAGCCGGGCAGCGTCGCACCAGTCGCACAACGAAGATCTGCAGTGGTCTGTAGAAAAAAAACCAGCAGCCAATGCTGTGCCGGTGCAGGCCATGGCAGAGCCGCCCCTGTTCGGGGACGATGGTCTGCAGCGGCCTTCGGAAGAAATGCCAACATCCAACGATGATCCGGAACAGGCTGTGGAAGAGATGGACTTCGGCAACGAGGATCCTTTGGAGTGGTATCCGGGAGGGATGCCGGCAGCCGACGAGTTGCCGGAACAAGGCCTAGAAGAGCCGCAGTTCGACGACTCCAACATGCAATGGACTCCAGAAGATACGTCAGCAGAGAGCACCGTGCCAGAACAGGCTGCGCAGTTCGACGACGAGGATCGGTGTTGCGTTCCAGTAGATTGGCTGGCAGCTGAATACGTGCCCGAACAGGGTGCGGGCGAGGCCCAGTCTGACAACGAGGTTTTGCAGCAGTCTTCGGAAGGGAGGCTGGCAGCCAACGGCGTGCCGAAACAGGTCGAGGAAAACTCCGCACCGGTCGACAACGGGCAGCGATTGCCGGAACTGCCGGTAGTGAACTACTTCCAAGTTCCGACATCACCAAGTAGCGGCGACAACTCTTTCAGTTTCGTCAATGAGTGGCTGGCGTCGAGCGGGCAGCCAAATGGGCAGTCTCAAGATGACCGCTTCTCCTCCTTGGTCGACATCCTGGCAGCAGACCCTCAGCCAAATGAGCAATTCCTCGACGAGCCACTGGAATATGCTCCGTATGACTTCAACTCCGCGTCTGCATAGGTCCTTGCAGGTTCATAAGAACGAGAAACGTAGAACCGCGATGTGAGTATCTTCCTTTCGAGCCTGGCATCAGTAAGAGCTAATCTGAAATTTTCGCGTCCAGAGACCTATACTTCATGATAACAAGAAGTATAGAACAGTTATTTTGGTATCTTCGTTTGGAGTTTGGCTTCAGCAAGAACCAACAAAGTCCCAAGTTTTCTTTTCCGACATACTTTGTCAATACCCATACGGCCAAGACTCCCCAACGACAGTGCCCTGGGGAAAATGGCGGAATGTTCCTACTGGGTTCCCTCAGAAACAGTACCTTACACGACCTCGTGCCGGTCGTTGGATCTTTGAGACAACAGTCCTTGGTATTTGGCACAGCTTGCCTTCATTACAGAGTGGACGAGACGGGTATCGGCTTTATCTTTGGGCGTTTTTCTCAATGTCCAGATGGATCCACAGTGTCCATCCTGGCTTGGGCTTCCTGGGCAGTATTCTGACTTTGGGGTTTTGTTTGCGCAATTTGGTTGCGAGTCTGGGTCAGAAACGATTTTCCCTATGGTGCAAGAAATTAGAATAGAAAGATAAAAATAAAAATAAAAACAGTACACGGGTGCGCATGCACCAAAGCTGTGTGCCCCTCGCCTGGCAGAGACGCCGTTGAAGCAGCTGACATGCCACCATGCGCGCTGAGCTAGATATCTCGGTTAGTTGCATGTCGTGAAGATCGGCTCTATGCAAGGGAGATCCGGGCTCCTTACAGTGATAACGATCCCTAGTAGGCAATTATTAGAACAAACACCCTTGCAGCGACTCCCTCCCTGAGTCCCTGCCTGGCACGTCTGAAGCTCAGTGACAGGACAACGAAAGTCTCCATCGGCAACCCCCTCGCCCCCAGCATTGAGTCGTCACTTGTACCGCGAGCCAGGACGCCTTTGTCTGTGCCAGACATCTGCGAACATGCTGGCGCTGCTTCTTTCTTTCCCCATCTAACACGTTTCCCTACGCCTGCTCCCAGGATATCGCGATGGAGCTGCTAAGTCGGAACGGTATGTGCTGTGCATCGCAAGCTCCCTGGCTTGAGGGGTGGTCTAACAGCAACGTTTTCCAGATGTATCCTGGTCATCCATACCCACCGATTTCCTCCTCGCTGAGCTCTCCCGAAGACAAGATGGAAATGAGGGACCCTCGAAGCCTGTCTGTGGATCCGGCGATCGCGGCGCATACGATACACCACTGCATGTCTTTGCCTTGGTTCTGATCCTTGCCCTCAGCACACTCTGTACGCCTTCGAAACCTCCTAATTCTGTACAACTGTCCTTCTGTTTCCCTTTACTGACTTGACCAACAAACAGCTTGCGGGTTCCCTCTTTTCTCAAGGCAGAAGTCGGCCGGCCGTTACACCAACAACATCGTCTTCCTGAGCCAACACTTCGGAACCGGTGTCCTGATCGCGACCGCTTTCGTCCACCTCCTTCCCACCGCCTTCATGTCCCTGACCGACCCATGCCTTCCGTACGCATTCAGCGAGGGCTATCATCCGATGGCGGGCTTAATATCGATGGTATCGGCGCTGGTGGTGGTAGCCATAGAGTCGTACCTGACGACTAGGGGCGCCGGACACTCACACGCGCATCACCACGAGTGGGAGTCGGACGAGGACGAAGACGGCAGCATCAAGGGCCAGGGCGCCAGCGGGCTCGCCGCGCGCCGAGCCGCTAGCCATCGACCCACCGACATCGCCCTTGACGACATGGGCTCGAGCCGCGGCCTGATGAGCGACGTGTCGCCGCTGCCTGAGACGACGCCCACTTCGGCCCCCGAGCGCGCGAACGGCCGGAAGCTGTTCGTGTCGCACGCCGATAACGACAACGACGACGACGAGGATGAGGACGAGGACGACCTGGACCTCAATCTCAACGAGTTGGACCCGACCGACGAAGATGCGCGGCCCCTAGCGCATCCAGGTCAGCCGAAACAGCAGCACGCGGACACGCACGCGCCGGGCGCGCCGGAGCCGCTGACGGCGGAGGAGCAGCGCAAGCGCATGCTGCAGTGCGTGCTGCTGGAGGCCGGCATTCTGTTCCACAGCGTGTTCATCGGGATGGCGGTGTCGGTGGCGACGGGCCCGCCCTTCGTCGTCTTCCTGGTCGCCATCGCCTTCCACCAGACCTTCGAGGGCCTGGCATTGGGGTCGCGCATCGCCGCCGTCCAGTTCCCGCGCGCGTCCCTGCGCCCTTGGCTCATGGTCCTCGCGTACGGCGTCACCACGCCCATCGGCCAGGCCATCGGTCTCGCGGTACATACCCTCTACGACCCCAAGAGCCAGACCGGCCTGCTCGTCGTCGGCTTCATGAACGCCATAAGCAGCGGTCTGCTCCTGTTCGCCGGCCTCGTCCAGCTGCTCGCCGAGGACTTCCTCACTGAGAAGAGTTACCGCTCGCTTAAGGGCAGACGCCGACGCGACGCTGGTCTCGCCGTTGCGGCCGGCGCGACACTCATGGCCCTTGTGGGTGCTTTTGCATAAGTATACGATATTGTTAGACGAGCATTGGCGTTTGAGAATTCTGGAGATGTCCGGACCATCAGTATTATACTGTATCAGGGCGATTTTAGCAACCTAGACCGGCACTGCCGGACCACTATCAGCACTACAGCAAGCATTGTTCGGCGTTCTGGTACGCTAGATCTGGAGCATGGCTATCATAATACGATGTTATCGGTAAACCAATTTGCTTCGTATGTACATCCCATCCGTCGTCGTCTTCTGCCTCTCCGTGATAATCAACTAGCTAGTATCTACTCCGGCTTCGGCACCGCTGTCGCCCACGGGTAGGTCTCGGTCATGGGCTCGCCGTAGCTACCCAGGTCGTTGTAGTCCTTGGTGATGGTCTTGTTCTGCAGGATCTTGGTGACGAAGGGCAGGACGCTCGAACTGCGAAGCCCAGCGGCGTCAGCGGTCAGCGGTCGGCGCTCGAGCCCGGCTCTCCAACTGGGAGGGGTAAAAGGAGGGGGGGATTACCCACAAGCCGCTCATATCGCAATGCCCACCCCCGCGCACCGACATGGCGACCTGGTCGCCGACGCCCAGCCAGTCGTACACCACCTTGGCGGCCGGGTACACGACCACGGCGGTCGCCTTGGAGTTGGTGAAGGCGTCGCCCGTGCCCTGGTCCAGCACCACGGCGCGCGGCGCCAGCGCAGCCACGATCGTGTGCGCGTCGTACTGGCTTGTATGTCAGCATCTTCTGCTGGCCACCGAAGCCACTGGTCTCTGGAAGCAGTCTTGCACCCAAGCTGGAGAAGGGGGGAAGATGGCACGCCACGAATCGGGATAAAACACGGGACATAGGTAGGTACGTACCGGCAGGTTCTCGGAATGGTCGACGAAGGTGCCCAGCGTCTTGTCGCTCCACCAGCCGGCGCCCTCCTTCGAGTTCTCGAGGGTCTCGTCCTGGCCGCTCATGGCGTGGTACCGGTACGGCCCGGCGCCCTGCACGCCGCTGCTCATGGGCATCGTCAGCGTGATGCGCTCGTCGAACAGGCCGGCCGCCAGCGCGCCCTTGCCCAGCCGCGAGCAGCCGGTCACGCCCACCCTCGCGGCGTCGATCTCGGGCACCGTCGCGTTCAGCGCGTCCAGCACCCGGTGGAAGCCCCAGCCCCAGGCGGTGAGGACGCCTGTGTATATATATAGAGTCTTGGTCAGCCCGCCCTTGCTAGCTCGGGATCTCCTCCCCATCCTACCTTACGCGACCACGCCCCCCGGGTCCCCACACACAAGAAGAAGGGGGGGAAAAAAAAGCAAACGCACCGATGTCCCGGCCCTTGTACAGGTCCCAGAACGCCCCCGTCTGCGCGCTGCTGTCCGCCGCCACGCGCGTGTAGTCGAAGCCGACCACGGCGATGCCCGCCTGCAGGTACGCCTGCGCCGGCATGCCGCCGATGTTGATGACGACGGGCGCGGGCGCGGACGCGCTCGCCCCCGACGGCAGCTGCACGCTCGCCCCGAACCGGCCCGTCTTCCCGCCCGCGGTGACCTCCACCGTCACCGTGCCCCCGCTGCGCGTCGCCTCGACGGTTTCCTGCGCGTGGTCCGGGTAGTAGCCGTACCTGTTCCGTTAGCATCGGAGGGTAAGGTTTATATATATGTATATATATAAATATGCGGAGGGGCCAACGCAACTGGTACTCCTGCAGCAGCTGCAGGATCTCCGGCCGCCGGCACCGGTACCACTCCTCCGGGGTCCGCACGCGGTTCGGGCCCTTCCCGGCCATCGCGTCCGCCGCGCTGGTCCCGCTCGCCGTCGTCGTGTCCGCCAGCGGCAGGAACGGGTCCGGCATCGTCGTCTGTAGGGGCAGCTCCTGCCACGTCGGGAACTCGCCCGCCGCCGGCACCGCCGCGCACGAGGCTTGGCGGCGTTCGGGAGCGGGCGCGCCGCGGGTGGGGGATAGTAGGGCGAGCAGCCCGGCCAGGGCGTGGGAGGTTGAGGGAGGCATCGTGGGGTTCGCTTCGAGGTCGGTGGTTCACTTCGTAGAGAGGGCCTTGGATGCCGCACCACGAGACCCGGGCATGCCGGTGCTATATATCGGATTGCATCGCAATCTGCGGAGGATCGCCCTCCACGCCCGCTCTCCCGAAGGCACCTACCGGGTATTTTCCTAATGACGGGGTCCACGGCAATATCCTTTGCCAAGAGGCCAAGCTTGGCTGCAGACTGTCAGTTCTGGTCAATGCAACGACGTTTTCTGACGAGGGGCTGAGGAGTACTGTTGCGTCGCTCTTCCTAGGGATGTGAAAGTGGAATAGTAGGTCTAGACTACTGGCCCCGCGTGCTATGGCGACTTTAGCCGGTGAGGCCTGGAAAGGGTATGGTGGTTTCAGCTCTCAAGCGATCCCCCTACATCCGCTGGGTGTAAGCATTCGGGCTTGATGGGTACGTCCGACTCTGCTGGCTAACATACTCGCCGATGTGAGGTCTTCCGAAGGTTGTGCGACCAGAGTCTTGCCAGCTGCCCTCGGCGCGTGGGTCTGCACGAGGAGGCGACAAGGCTTATGAGCATCAAGGGACCGCACGTATTCATTCACAGTGTGCACCGCTACATTTTTCTCTCGTCAAACCACCAGGTCTATTGACTGTTTGGCTTGATTGGCTCTGCTATCTGGGACTCCTCAGTCGCATCGCCGCCCCGGATGGGATGGATGCATTCGAGGAGGAAGACCTCTAGCGGTCGCTTCATCACATTCTTGGTTCTGGTCCTGAGCTTTCATTTCTAAACCGAAATGTTTTGTTTGACTCCACATTGACTTTGGGCAACCCATTCTGGCCCGGGACACAAAGGAACTGTTAGAAGAAGCAATCCCGCAACCTTTACTTAATCCGTCGCCTCGGAACTAATTTCTCATTCGGGGTTTTGATTCATAGGCTTCTATCCCTGGAAATCCCTAGGTAAACCAGCGTCGCGACTTTCCGGCCGGTTCACCTCAAGCGACGCTCAAGACCGCCAACCGCCAGTTCCTTGACTCCTCCCTCTTCTGCCCTCCTCTAGCGCCACCATGACCGACGAAATCAACACCGATGATCTCAATACTAAGTTTCTCACACAAGGTCAAAGTGATGTAACCGACCTGACCGACTCGGGCGCCGTCGACACCGGCCTAGTTAAACCAGATCCCGTCGAATCAGACCCTGTATTGTCGGACGAAGTCATTGAGTACGAAGAGATCAACGATGTCGAGGATGTTCAGCTTTACAACAAAGGCGGACACCATCCCGTTCATCTAGGAGACTTCTATCACGAAGACAGGTTCGAAGTGATCCATAAGCTCGGCTACGGCGGCTTTGGGACCGTGTGGTTCTGTCGGGATCACATCGCCCAGAAATGGAGGGCACTCAAGTTCCTCACGGCCGACCAATCCGTGAATAACAACGAAGAAAGAATGTTCGAATTACTTCAGGCCCATTCGACCCCTGAGCAACTGGAAGAGAACCACATTGCTGTCCCCTTGGACAAGTTCTGGGTAGAGGGTCCCAACGGGCGACACCTATGCTTTGTTATGCCTGTCCTGGGCTTTCCTGTCACAGATTGGCGTTTCGCACAGAAATCTGAGTTGATACAAGGCACCGCCAATATCCAAGACGTGTGTCGCCAAGTCATTCAGGGCTTAAGTTTCCTGCATGCCCGGGGATTGTGCCATGGGGACCTAAGACCCTCGAACATTCTGATGCGCATCGAGGGCCTTGACGATATGGATGAGGAAGAGATCATGGAGCTGATGGAGGAGCCTTGTGGCGTCGATATACTCACAGAAGACGGTGATCTTCCCGGGCCACGGGCTCCAGAGTATGTCGTGAAAAACGCAGACAGCTATTGGTCCGAGAAGCTCACCACCCGGTCCATTGCGATCATCGATTTCGGCGAGGCATTCTTTCGAAATGAGCCACCCAAAAGGCTTGGCATTCCGATTATCTACGCTGCCCCAGAAGCTCTGTTTCCTGGCTGCGGGCAGGCCAGTTCAGCAACCGACATTTGGTCGCTAGCCTGTACTCTCTGGGAGATACGCACTAGCTGGCCTCTCTTCGACTCAGCATTTGGTGGAGGACAATTTGACAGGACGGTGTATGTCATCGAACGTGTCCTGGGCCCATTGCCTCAGCCATATCGGACTGGCTGTAACAAGTTGCATAGGCGAAGGTTGCGCCATTACAGGCGCTCCCGCGCCAAGTCAACCCAAGAATCCGTGAGTAGCGACTCGGATTCAAGTGTTGAAATGAATTCTCAGCAGCGACTCAGGATATCCGCGAGAAGAAATGTCCCGCGTACGCAATATTCAGAGGTGTTTGAGAAAATGTTAGGAGAAGAAAGACAAGTCTGCATAAAACCGCCCATATCTCCTGAGTCGAAACGAGAATGGATTCGGTGTGAATACCCGAGAGACGATATCCTAGGCCTCGCTGAATTGCTCGGAAAGATGTTTCAATACGATCCGGACGCACGGATTACTATTGAAGAGGTATGCGCCCACCCATGGGCTGGTGGCACCGCCAAGTCGTCTACGCCGAGGACCGAGACCAAGAGGTGGAAATATGTTGGGAAACCGTTGGGCAAACTTGGCTTGTTTCTGGTGTTTTTGATGATGGCTTGCCTTTTATGGTTGCAACTCGTCCCTTACCACTATTCTGGGCTGAATACTAACGAACCGTGGCCCATTACAAACCAATCGGGGCTCACTACAAACGAACCGAACCCCGACTTCCTCGCAGAGCAACGGGAAGCCATGGCGGCGAAAGGGACCTGCTATTGCATGGAGGCGCCAAGTCGGATTTTCCAAACAGGCGTGGAGGGGTCATGTCTAGTTACGAAGTAGCTTGCCTCTATGATAGATGCGTTTTATACACCAAAAGCCCAGTTCACTTTGAGGCATGCTCTCAATGCCCTCCTATGCCAAGTAGTAAAGATTTATCATTGAGTCGCTACGAGTAGATATGTGCTACAACTTATCTTTTCCAAAAAGCTATGAATTCAAAGTCGATAACTTGCCGAACACACGGAGTATTACGTCCTGCTCATAGATCTTGAACTTGGCAACGTGGCTGGGAGAAGCACGGTCATCCATTCTCCAAGGACTAGCGGAGGCCGTGGTTGTGACTGTCACCAACGGAGTCCAGTATATAAAGTATTTCCTACTTTCACCCGTTCGGCAGCAATGCACCGGTGGTGATTTAAATGATGATCTCGTATGGACTTACTACCCACTGTTGGTGAATCGGTCGTGACGCGATGAGAGCTCCCGTCTCTGCGCAGGTGGGTTTGCGAAACGTTGAGCGGCTTCATACACAAGGAATTCGATCAGAAATCAGGCCACAATTGGTAAACTCGTCATCTGCAAGCAACGAAGCGAGGAATGAACCCACATACCATAGCCGCCGACGAGGCCGAAGGCTGTCGGGAATGGAGGCATATTCGTGTATAAATAGAGGGTGCTTTCCCGACCAGAATAAATAGAAGGGACAGCAGCCCATAGAAGACCATAGTCAATTATTGGTTGATCTGTGCCTTCGTCTCCAAGCCATATCCCCTTGTCACACCAACTTCCATCAGTTGCCGGTGTGCGATGGGTGCGTTCGAGCAGGAACAGCCCGACAGCTCATCAATCGCATCCCTGGCTTCGTTCCAAAGCTTTCGTTATTTAACAAAGGGATAGAGTTGTGTTATGGAACTCCGCATCGGTTCAGCGTAAACAATAGTCCAGGTGGGCCCTTTGTCTCATGTCTCAGGTAAGCTAGGCTTGGGCCCGTCCCAGCTCAGGACACAAAGGAACTGTTGGAAGAAGCAATACCACATACACCCTTTACTTAATCCGTCTCCATGGACCATCTTTCTCTCTCGGCTTTCTCGCGCATCGTTCTTCTTACTGGCGAGCCTTGGGTCACTTGAGCATTTGACGGGTCACTTCAAACGACACTCGAGAGAGTCAAGCCCTTAGCCTTCTGTCCCGTTCCTCCTCACTCATCAGTATGGCCGACGTCAACACTGACGATCTCAACACCGAGTTCGTGGCCCTGGGCCCGACTGCTTCGTCAGATTTAACCGAATCGTCCCCGGTTGAACCAGGCCCCGTCGAATACGGTCTCACCGAATCCGGCCCAGTCGAATCAGGTGCTGCCGATTCCGACGAAATCATTGAGTATTATGACATGGGGGAGGACCTCGAGGATGTCCAAGATTACAATAAAGGGGGTCACCATCCTGTCCACCTGGGCGACCGGTTCCTCGATGGAAGACTTGAGGTTATCCATAAGCTCGGATTTGGTGGCTTTGGAATGATTTGGTTCTGCCGCGACACCGAGGCCGAAAAATGGAGGGCGCTCAAGATCCTGTCGGCCGAGCACTCGGCGAAAGGCGTCGAGGAGAAGATATACGACCACCTTCAAGCACACGCGACGTCTGAGGAGTTGGACGCAAACCACATCGCCGTACCTCTCGAGAGATTCTGGATAGATGGGCCAAACGGGCGGCATCTTTGCTTTGTCATGCCAGTCTTCGGTCTTCATGTTGGACACTGGAGCAATACTGTTAAAGATCATGAGGACATCCAAGGAAGCGCCAGAAAGATCAACGCTGTATGTTGCCAAATTGTCAAGGCCTTGAAATACTTGCACGGTCACGGGATCTGTCACGGAGACCTTAAGCCCTCAAATATTCTGATGCGCATTGAAGGCCTCGATGACATGACCGAGGAGCGTCTGATGGATTTGATGGAACCTCCAAGAGCCGCAGAAGTTCAGACACTGTCCGGCGCCCCACCAGGTGATCGTGCGCCGGAATACTGCGTCTACAAAGCTGAAGAGTTCTGGTCAGAAACTTTGGTGATCCCAACAGTCGCCATGATCGACTTTGGGGAAGCTTTCTTCATGGACGATCCTCCCAAGATGCTAGGCACGCCGGTACTATACTCTCCCCCCGAAGTCATATTCAGCGGAACGCGTCCCGTCGGTCATTATAGCGATATATGGTCCCTGGCATGTACATTGTTCGAGATCCGTCACAAAGGCCCTCTATTCACGTCGTACCAGTCTGTCAGCGTCACTTCGACAGTTGAAAGCATGGAGATCTTCCTCGGACCTTTGCCTGAGCCCTATCGAGCTGCATTGAAGCGTCGATGGCAGGCTTCCATGGGCAATGAGTTCTCGGGTATAACCGAAGATACAACCCCTTATTCCGAACTCGGACCCCTTACTTGTACAAAAGAGTATCATGAAGAGATTGTCCAGGGCAGGATGCAAAATACCTCGCTTTCAAATCTTTTTGAGAGTATTTTGGGAAGTCAGAGACGGTATTCGGACTGGCAAACAGATGACGATACAATCGAGTATCGATATCCGCAGAAAGATGTCTCGAGCCTATCTGACCTGCTTACGAAGATGTTGCGATACGACCCGACAGAACGATTCACCATAAATCAAGTCTTTGCACATCCTTGGATTGGTGGACTCGCAAGCTCTCCCACTACAAGTGTGCCGAGTGGGACTTGGAAGAAACTCAGCTTACTGGTTGGTTGGGTGTTTATAGTAGTACTCTTGCTGGCTCACTCTTCATGGGTATCGATCTCTGGGCAGCATCGACCACTACATATTCCGGATACCGGGGTTCTTAAAGAACACGACGCACCCGTGTGTCTGCGCATAGAGCAAGGTATACCGCTTTTGCAGGGCACGTGTAGTCCTATGGAGGCGCCGAGAACAGCATTGTAACTTATCTAGATAGCAGTGTACCAATGTTTTGCAAAAATGCTAATTATTACCTTGTCAACTCTCCGTATTGAGGAACGGTGCGATGTGGTCGCATCTTTATGCACGAAAGTGCGCTGCTTGATTCTGGCCAGCGAGATATCTTGTGTTCACCCGGCTACCAGTGCCGCCACGAGGAAGCTGTCATATGGATCCGTAACAACAGACTCTTCAAGCCCAGTGCTCTTTATGGACTGCTTCCGGAAACGGTAACAACATACTGAAAGCCTCGAGACGTTCTGATAAAGAGCCCTCAAGTCTCAAGTGCTCTTTTTGTCCACGATATTCAGTGGTTGTTAGATTCCATAGATCTTTGTGGTCCGTTGTCCATAAATCCGACCATTACGGAGACGAAAGCGCAAGAGCCTTGCCGCCTACGAATCTGGTGTAGCTCACAGGTCCAGTATCAATTTCAAACCATCAACAAAACAACTCTAGAAAGTATGAATCGCGGGCCGATAAATCGTGCTAGCCAAGGGGCTGAACGGGTTCCCTACCAGAACAATGTCATCATAGTGCCGCCACCGGATCCGATTTGGGAGGATGACATGTCTCTTTCCAGTTGCAACGGAAGGAAACATTCTAGGGAGTATGGGATCAGAATCAATAACAACGTCAGAAAAACCGGAAAAGGGACCAAGGAAGACCCGAGGGTTAGACTCCCAACACCTTGAGGATATTTAGAGTCACGCTAACCCGTGTGCAAAGCTCATATGGGTTGGTCCTGACAACCAATATTTGCCTATAGACAAAGGAGAGTTGGAACCTATTGACAAAGTAGTTCGGAACCAAGCAAAACAGATGGGTTTTACGATGGTTTGGCTCTCGTAGTGGTCCCCAGCCCCTTTTCATAATTCACAGACTGATTGACTGGCTGCAGGGCTACAAGCCATGAAACGAGCAGAATGACGAGCAAGATGACCAGCAGCAGGGCTACAAGCAACAGGACAGGCAGGGTTCCCGGCGCCACAGGACAACGTATAGAGGATGACCTCAAAGATGACCATCACGTCACCTTGAGGTTGGGAGTGGCTCCAGACAAGTACATCTTACACGGTCATCTTTATCTGGAGTATAAAGACGATGACAGAAAGTTGGAACCATCTGTAATGAAGGAAGAGAACAGGAGTATTGTGGATGGGAAAAACCCCCAATTGAGAATCGCGGGTAATTGCCCCCCGGAAAACATTCGACCACACCTGAGGCATCCGGATGAAAAAAGCTGGGTGATTAAGCCGGGATCAATCCTGGCTAATAGGATTCACCGCCGAGAGCTTCAAGATCGAAAGGATCAACAAGACAAAGCAGCGAAAATGGCTAGTAGTACTTGGAGATAATGGGTTGGAATCTGGATATCACAGCTTGGGTACTTTCACTTAATCGCATCCATAATGTCTGCCATATCGTTTTGATAAATCGCTCTGGATTCTACTTGCTTGAGGTACGAGAATTGTCTATTACCACGGTTATCATTAGGGTGGTTGCCTAGATCAAGTTAATTCCCACGAGGATTTAACTAAGTTACGTGCACTAGCATTCAGGTGCTACGAGCCTACTATTCACTAATTAAACGAATGAAATGAACGCCGAGACACATAATGGCGAACGAACAGAAGCTTGGAACGAGGAGTCACGAAATGGAACTAGGCGATTCGAACGACCATTGCCTAAGTGTATCTCAAGTATGGTTGGAGTATTTCATAATATCGCAAATCCACCACTGCGATGGCAGGATGGGGAAGTCGATTTTCGGTGCAACGCCCTTCGGTCAACCTTGGCTAGTTCTCTACTTGTGTTCTCCGTGCAGTGTCCAAACTAATCCAGGCGGGCATTAGCGCGGGTAGCACAAGTTAAGATGTCTAGACTCCAGAGAGGACGCGAATACCAGGCACTCTGTTACTTCCTTTCTAACTCGATTACATGGTCATGTTTTCGTGGTAATAGTACCTTGCGATGGGATCAACAACGTGATTGGCGCCCAAGTGTCTTTCAGGTGGCGTTGCGATAACACCATGAGCTGTTGTTGGGCTATTTGAAAGTCACCAAGTAGCCTTTTATTAGATACCCACGACGACCAACAGTGGCAACTGTACCTGGAGGGCCCCTGGGCTACACACGAATGAGTACAACCCAGTGCCTCGACAAGGAGGTTTCAGAATGCATGGCTTCTTTGCAGAGCATTGTCTTCATCCCAATGCCTCTCAAGGAATGAACTTCGTCCAATCTCACCTCTGGGTTACAGTGTGGGTGATGTATGCCATACCGTTGCACTGTCGTAGGTGTACCGTACAGGAGGTGGATTGATCGTGAGGAGATCCGACCGGAACCATGTGGCCTGCGGTCGACACAGGGTAGGCTAAAGCCGATGGTACAAGAGCACACCTTAACAGTGGATCTGATTGCTGATGCTACCGGTAGACCAAGGCTCGCTAGGCGCAGCGGTATGTATCATCGACAGCAGCTGCCAGTCAAAAGATCAGAATGCCAACATACCAACAGTTCCATACGCGAGACGCAGAGCGTCAATTACAGATTCTGCAAGAAATGGGCAGCAACGCTCTACGAACCTCGCACAACCCGCCCGCGCCGGAATTCATAGACCTAGCCGACCGTCTAGGATTACTCGTATACGCCGAGATCTTCGACTACTAGACCACGCAAAAGACCGCGACCGACTACCACCTGCTCTTCGCGGACTGGCACGAAGCGGACCTGCGGCTCTCCATCCGGCGGGACCGGAACCACCCGAGCGTGATCGCCCGAGGGAGTCGGCAACGAGGTGAGCGAGCAGAGCAGCGCGCAAGGTGGTAGCATAGCGCAAACACTACGCTCGCTGCTGCTCGCGGAGGACGCGACGCGCCCCGTGACGGCCGCGATAAGCAATGCGGGCGCCACCAGCGCGCTCGCCCGCGTGGACGGGCTTCGACTAGGTACCTGGGGGAGCCGACGCCGGCGGGGCGGGGCGCGGAGCTCGTACCTCGGGGTCGTGGACCTGGCCGGGTTCCGCAAGGATCGGTTTTACATCTAGGTACACTACCAGACGCGCTGGCGCGGCGGTCTCCCCGTGGCGCATCTCTTGCCGCCCCATTGGACGTGGCCCGGCCGCGAGGGGTCGGCCACCCCCGTGCACGTGTTCTCCAGCGGCGACGAGGCGGAGTTATTCGTGAACGGGGAGTCGGTCGGGAGGAAGCAGAGGGCGCAGGGCGAGTACCGCTTTCGTTGGGACGACGTCGCGTATCAGCCTGGCGATCTGGAAGTGGTCGCGTACAAGGGGTGGGGGGCGAGGAGTGGGCGATCGACACCAGGGGCACGGTCGGAGCCGCTGGGAGGCTGAGCATGACCGCGGATCGGAGCAACATTGCCGGCGATGGGTATGATCTCTCCTACATCACGGTGGCGGCGGTGGACGGGGATGCGGTGCCGTCGGCCAGCAATGCGATTGACTTCAGCATTACCGGTAGCGGCCGAACCGTGTCGACCGGTTACGGGAACCCGACTGATGTGACGGCGTTTCTGTCTTTGACTCGGGAAGCCTTCTGTGGTCTTACCCTCGCTGTCGTCCGCGCGAATGCGACGGGGACCATGACCGTTTCGGCGGCTTCGGAGGGGCTTGAGAGCGCCTCCCTGGATCTGAGTGCTACTTAAGCTCTGAAGTTGAGATTGCCCTACAGCTAAGTTGAACGTATGCTCATCTGAAGGAACGCTCTTTCATCACGGGTTATCGTGTCCCTCTGCCGTTGGTGCAAGTCTGGATGGTTCTCATGGGGCTCAGTTATGCAACTGGTGAGTCAACCCATCCTTGGCAGCTACTCCTCGGATCGTCGTCCAGATCCTTAACCTGATATCCCTTCTAGATCTGGGAACTGGCTACAGTCCAGTGGTAATGCCGTATCCCTCAGTGGTACCAACCCTCACACTACTGAGGAAGTGGAGAGGAACCACCTTCTCTACAGTGATAGAGAAGCTCTGTTGGACGTATTCTGGCGGTCAGTCGCAGACAACCTTACCATATAAGGGGGCAGGATGCTACCACGAGATGCAGTATCGACCGAATCAACTGCTGTGGTGTTCGCCAATACCGTTCTTTTCGGGGATAAAGCGATATCTCTCGTGCTAGCGTGCCGCATCGTTTGGTTCCCTTGCCATACAACCCTCTCAGCTCGTGTGATCTGACCCCCATCTGGCCCTTGAAAAATTAAACGGAAGAAGTCAGATGGCACAGGATTGGGATCAGAGCCGGGATATATAGATGGATAGCCAAATCTCTACTTCAGCTTCTGTTTCAGCGCTAGCACCCAGTACGTCAA
The DNA here is from genome assembly GCA_022376655.1 of Xylariomycetidae sp. FL0641. Classification (NCBI taxonomy): domain Eukaryota; kingdom Fungi; phylum Ascomycota; class Sordariomycetes; species Xylariomycetidae sp. FL0641. Next base: position 392,486 of record JAJJKE010000010.1, on the reverse strand, counting down.
TTTATTATCTTCATGTATTTACAACACCGGGGCTTTCGCCATTAAGCCTCCCTTCGCAGATCACTGTCGCCGGTTTGGTTCGGTTCAGTGAATATGGACGCCATCGTAGCCTATGGCTGCAGCCTGCCCTTTCTTTCCTTCCACATCTATGGTTTACCAATAAAACACGCTACCCTTAATACTTTCTGTACCATAAATGAGAAAGACTAGCAATATTTTGATTGAATGGTTTTAAAGGATCACTATAACATATCCTCGTTGAACAAGGCTAAATGCTCGTGTTGCCAGCAAAGCGGTCTGATCTGATCTCTCACCCCGGATCCATCTTCCTGATTTCGGGGTATACTTACGCACAGCTTTGGTATCGACATGGGTTCGACTTTACTGGTATGCTGGTCACGATTTTGGTCACGGCAAGCTCATGGACTACAGACTACTCCGCATATCCAACCACGTACGGCGCGGCCGGAGGTTTGCCCCTATCACTCAAGGTAGCTGCGTGAGCTAGCACAGCTCGAGTGTGGTAGTCACACAGGGTATCATATGGACGGTTCAGATGATATTAAGACACAAACTTAATCTATTTCCTCATATCATCAATACTCGTAAGTCTTAAGAAGGGGGAAGAGGAGGTAACTACGCAGGTATCTACCTGCCTAAGTAGGACGTGTAGGGAGAAGGTGTCTGCCCACAGGCATCTCTATAAGGAAAAAAAGGCGTCCCGCACAGACAAGCCTCGCGCCGCCGCTAGGCGCGTCGTGATCAGGTGGGCAACGTGTTCTTGAAGCAAAGGCAGACTCTCGCTCTTGTTCTTACTCTTTGTCACTACACGCCTCGTCTTTCTAGGACACTCGACTCCGAGACGCGTCCTTCTCCTAAGCTTGAATCGGCGCACACACTCATCCATTCACCTTCTCTCTCTGTGAATACCCACTCGCGCCCCGGCATCAACACCACTCCAGCCCTACCAGTCGTCACCATCATCATCATGCTTCTGCATGGCGTTCTTTCTTGCCAGCAGCGCATCGGCCAAACTTCCGGCAAGGCTCGGGGTAGGCGTGTTACTACGGCTACCATCGCTTCCGTTCCCAGCCAAGCTCAGACCGGAGTCGCGGGGCTGCGGGGGTGCAGGGGCCGGCTTGCGGCCAGCAGGGCGCTTGGCGGGTGGCGCTGGAGGTGTGGGTTTAGCGCGAGCCGCCGCGCCGTTCTGTCCCGGCGGCGGCGGGGGTGCACGGGGTGCTGCGACCGGAGCAGGAGGCGGTGGAGGTGGTGCCGCTTGCTCTTCGACGTATGCCGCCGGTACCCACGCCTGACCTTGAGGGTTCTTGGCTAGCCACCATCCTGGTTGAGAGGTTAGCTTGAGTTTCCGGGACCAATGGATAACAAGAAAGTCAGTCTTACCGTTGTTTTCCTTCTGGACAATTTCGATGATGTCGCCCGCCTTGATCGTGAGCTCGTTTTCCTTCGTTCCGGCAAAGTCGTACAGAACCTTGGCGGTCATCTTGGCCTTGGCAGGAGGCGCAGCGGGCGGCGGAGGTGGAGGCGCTCGAGCGGATGATGTGGAATTCTGGTTGCGAGTGTGGCTGGGAATGCTGCTGGTGACAGCAGCAGGAGTAGGAACTGGCCGCGGCGTCTGAATGGCCGCAGGGCCTCGCTTGGTCGTGCTCGGGCGGCTGTTGGTAATCCGCGACGGTCGACCGCCGGGTCCTCCTGGCTTGATGAGCTTGCCACGAGTGATCGGTCGAGGAGGCACCGGCTTTGCCTTTGGCGTCGGCTTCGATACAGACGAGGGAGGCTCGCCGGGTTGAGTGTGAACGGCTCCACTCTTGTAGTAGTCGACGGGCTGTTGTGAGTCCTTCAGAACCTTAACCAACTGCATCTTGCCTGGCTTCTTGGCGTACTCGATGGATTCACCAATCTTCAGGTTAAACCCTCCCGGCATGGCACGCTCCATCTGCGTAAACAGTTCTGTCTTTAGAAGACAGTTCAGCAGGGGATCAGGTTCTTGGGGCGAACCAACACCCAGCGAGAACCAGTCGTCTCGGCAGGTGGACGTCCCAATGAACTTGATAGCACCTAGGGGCACTCCGCGCTCGACTGAAATCTGCGGCTGATTCTGAACCAACGCTTGCGCTACAATGTAGAACTTGCTGTTGGTGACGACGAATATTCGCGGACTGGGCTTACTCGACCGACCAAACTTGGCCTCGAGCACCTCACCGCGGCACGAGAACAGAGCCTTCTCGTTGTTACCCAATTGAATCGCGTTGCGAATTTGCGATCCAGGACCATTGGTGGCATTGATACCCAAGTAGTCGCCCAAGAAACGTCGCGAACCCAGGAGACTGTATCTCCTCCTCTCCTTCCGACCCTGCAGCACTTTGTGCCCTCGGTCCCGAAGTTGGAGGTACTCGGCGCCTGTACGCTTCTTCCGGAAGAACCGCTGGATTCGCGTCGCGGATTCGGCACGGTACGCCAAGTAGGCCCTCCACATTCTTTGAATTCGGGTCGCCATATTGTGCCAGTAACGGTCGCGCATCGTTTCCAACGCGAAAAGCGTTTCGGGCGACTTGATGAAAGCCTTCGTCACTCCAAGCTGCCACTCTTCCTTCGGGATACTTGTGTCCTTCAGAATCTGCTTGACGGCGGCCTCTTCTGATCCGTCCCACGTGTACTCGCCTGCATAAGAGGTAGCGGGAGACAACAAGAAGAAACGCTCCACGAACTTCTCGAACGACTGACGGTATGCAAAACCGGCTCGTCGAATTCGAACGTTTTCCTGGAGACCCAGGTATTTGATCTGGTGCAGAACGTTCGGCACATTGTATTCGGTGGGCGACTTGTTCTCGTTTGGCTTGATGGTTCGAATGTAAGAAGGCTGACACTTCATCAAGGTATCGACGAGGGCGTTGGCCGAAGCGCGGATTCTGTCACCCGCTGTGGGCGGCTGTTTCCGGTTGTCCTGGTCAACCTGTTGCGGGAAGAGCGTGTGAACGAAGTGGTTGGAGCTTTGCTGGAACAGGCTCTGGACACCCTTAAGCAGCTGGTCCTTGTTCTTATCGGTAATACCCTCGACGCTGTAACTAACATCGCCGGCGTAATGTTTGATAATGAAACTGCCCTGCCGGGGTGTAAGGTGCGGATTGGACATGCCGTTGATACTCTGCATGAAGGTTCGATCGCAAGCCGCCGGATCAGCATGCGCTGTCTTGGTTGCGTCCTTCAAGGCGGAGAAGACACCTGGCGGTCTAATCTGCTCTATCAGATCACACACGATCTTGTTGTCGAAATACTTGATAGGGGTCCACTGGATTTGTTCCCGGGCATACTCCTCTTGCTCGGCCTTCAGAGTCAGCTGGATGAAGATTTGCTGCAGTTTCTCGTTAACGTAGTTGATGCATAGCTGTTCGAAACTGTTCTTCTCGAAAATCTCAAAGCCGTAAATATCGAGAATCCCAATGTTGTTCGTTTTGGGCTGCTGCGCTGCCAAAGATCGGTTGATCCTCCCGACTATCCAATCGAACAGGTTGTTATAGATAGCCATGGAAAGCGCATCCCTCGTCGCATTCGCTTGGGCTGTGTTTGATGGGGACTCGATGACCTCACCGCTCCTGGGCGTCAGTACACGGATGGTAATGGCCTTGATCAAATCGGCGGGAGAAACCTCGAGCAGATACGCGAGGAAGTCGACTACGGATTGGTCGGATACCGCGGCGTAACCGTCATCGCCCTCGACGAAATGGATGTTGCCTGCCCACAGAATAGCAGCCAACATGCGGAAGACCTCGTCCTGCTCGCCTTGTGATAAGCCAATAACCTTCATAGCTTCGAGCGTGTCTCGGAATTCCGCCAAATCGTCGATGCCATCGACATCGAAACACTTCGATTTGGCCAGGTATGCGTAGGTCTCGGGCTTCTGGATACCAAACATGGTCCGGTAGTTCTCGGAAGCGCCCTTCGCAAACTGGTAGAAAATGTGGAAACTGCGCTCGTTCGTGATCTGGCTGACGACTCTCGTCTTCTCGAGAAGGTAGTTCGTAATATCGGCACCGATCGGCTCGCCGTTCGCGTTGAAGTGGATCTGGAGGTATTTGCCGAAACGTGACGAGTTGTTGTTTCTTAGCGTCTTTGCGTTGCCGAAGGACTCGAGCAAGGGGTTGGTTGCGAGGACCATGTCCTTGATGTGTTGAATCTCGGCGCTCTCACCACCAGACACGTTGGCGATATACTGCATGATGCGCTTGGCGGCCTCGGTCTTGCCCGCGCCGGATTCACCCGAGATGATAACACACTGGTTGTCATTGTAGGCCTTCATATTGTAGTAGGCAGACTCGGCGATCGCGAAGACGTGTGGGGGCATCTCGAGACGGTTCTTGCCCTTGTAGGATTCGAGGACCTGGTCGGTGTAGATACCGAGGTCTCGGAAGGGGTTGACGGAGACCAAGACATGGCCGATGTAGGTGTAGATCTCGCGGCCTTCGAAGCGCTTCTTCAAGTTCTCGTTGATGGCTTCGTTGGAGACCTTGCTCAGCAGGGTCAGGTCGGACACTCCTATCTCCTTCTTCTTGGACGTTTCGAACGTGGCCTTCTTCGGTTTGGCAGCCCCTGACTGTGCTCCGGCACCGCCGGCACCTCCCTTCGCCTTATCCTTCGGACGCCTACTGATACCCTGCGATAGCGCACGTCGCGGTCAGTGTGTGAAGTCTGGGTTCTCAGGTGGTTGGACTCACCATATTGGGCACGCATCAATAACGTGGTCAACACTGGTCGCAAGAGGGGTGAAAGGGTGCAGGAGTTGGCGACAGCCAGCAACAAAGACGCAGATGTCGTTGGCAGGCAGGAGAAGGCGGTGTAAGCAACGCGGGCGCCGAGCGGGGAAGGGAAGGGATCACAGGAAATAAGGCGCTCTGGAGGAGGAATGAATGAGCGAGAGTGAGTGTTTGGACGAGGGGTTTCAACGCGACGGAACGGCGGCTGGTCCTTTGGACAATTAAGCTATGTGGACTGGTGCCTTGTCGATTTGGAAGCATGGAGCGCTAATGGTAACGGGCTGGCGTTGGGTGCGACGTAATGCGGTGAGGCTGAGCCCCTGGAGAACGTACCGCCCTACCTGCCAAGCACCCCTTCCTCCCAGCACACGTGGCTGGTACCCGCCAGAACGCCACAACTGCTGGGGCGGGCGATTGATGCCTTGGGCACTGACGGGCTGGGGAGTGCCAACAGCCCTGGCATCCTGGCTACGGTGGCCTTGCACCTAGTGGAGGGCACTCTGACTCCGCAAACTCCAAATCACGACTCGACTCGGGAGCCAACGACTCTCTCTCAAACGCCTGGTGCGGGTTGTATCAATCTGTACCTGAATCGAGCCTCATCCGATTCGCACTTGATTTCGTTCCGGACCCTGTCGATCTATTAAGTTAGGCAGGAGCGGCTAGTTGCCATTTTCCCTGCCACAATGACACTTCTCATTCAGTGTTTGTCGCAACCACCAGCTCCACTCGCTGCGGCCGGGGAAGACTACTTTACGGTAGGACGTCCAATCTCTGGCTTCTTCGCCTTTTTACATCCCGCCATTCAACCGGTCATTGATCGGGGACATGTGCAGAACATTCGTTGATTAAAGCTACCTCCGTCAGCTGCGATGATACATCGATGACCCTCCTAGACTCAGCAGAGGTCTCGACCCCGAGGCAGTTCGGATCGTCTACCAGAGGCGTACGCTTGGCTCAACAGCCACCACAAGATCTCCTTCGAGCCTGAAGTACTCATAGGCAACCTCACTCTGTCCCGATACATATCCAACGATGTTCTCCTCGAATATGTTTGTGGCCTTGCCGGTATTGTCGTTGACGATCTGCAAGTCTACCATCAGTATCAGGCGCACAGGGGATTGGCAAGTCTGCGCAAGACTCACCTCATAGCGTGGTGCCATCTTGCTGGCATCAACATTGCGCTCAGCTTGCATGCTAGGTTCGGTGAGCACGTCCGTAATCTTGCCCGTAGTGTCGGGCGAGTTCGTGGTGATTCCCACTACCCCAGCATCAGCATCCTGCCGTCCACTCTGTACACTGTTGTGTCTGGGACTCACCGCCGGTCGGCTTGTACGCAACGTGCTGACCTTTCTTGTATCGGGGCGCCATGGTAACTGACGGTAGTTCGTTGGCTTAGTTCGTTGGCTTTGGCGTTACTATTGATTGTGCTGGTGCGTGTAGATGCGATGGATTCCGTACCAAGAGTCCATTTCTCTCCGCTCCGGGACTACATCTATATGCTTGTCGGCTCCCTATACACGATCCCCGTTAACGTGCTTCCCCTCAGACGAAAAGTTCCTGAGCGCGTCAAAGACTCATTATCTGCCAAGATTCCCTTCCTGTTTCCAAGGATATGGACCTTTGGTAGGACGGGGCCGAATTGTCGATCGCGCAGTCGCCGATTTCGATGTTCAAGGAGCCATGCCGTTGTAACCTGGAGCTTTTTGACGAGCACCGAGCCCGGACCGATGCAGTAGCACTCGGCCGATCAGAGAGTCCAGGTTGATTGGGTTTGTGGGGGTCCGCGACCGAAGAAGAGGTCTTCCTGGTACGGCTGGCATGCGAAATGGTTCAGTGGCAATGGTCCAAAGTGGACGAGACCATTCTACGATGCTGCATTTTCAGCAATCAGTTTCTCCTGTACCTTCACTCCACGTCGAACTTGCAGTCGCACTTGCAGTCCTTACAACTCCATGTTCTCAATGCGGCACCCGATACTGTCTCATCATGCACGGTTCACTTCCCCTCTACGGTGGTACTAGCATTCTCAAAGGACAAGCCAACGCCTTCCGGTGGTACTCTGACCGAGATGGCCAGAAGACTTGGGCTGCCGATGAATACGCAGAAGGTCAGCACGATATGCGAAGTCGGAGGGTGCGCCTTGATGAGAGTATTCCATTCGACATGTCGGCCCATGTCCAGCACTGCTAACTACTAGGCACTGAAAGCTAGGAAAACACTGTGCAACCAGTCCAGTTCGTCGGACTCTTGTTCCTCGGATGTCGCTGTAACTTTCAACGCCGCCTTTCCGATCAACAATAGAGGGGAGAATATTCAAAAATAACAGTCCATTACCCTGAAACGCTTATGAGAAGGAAGTAATTGCCATGGAACGACGCCACCCCGGACCCCGACCCGAATATTCAAAACCCCGAGTTCGTCGGGTGGCGCCTCGTCTTGCCATCTTGGTCCTACTTCGCAACACCCACGAGCCAAGCCAAAGTCCTCCAGAAGGACTTGATTCCTCCGCCGCCTCCGAATGAGCCTGAAATCTCCGCCATTTTTTCCTGAAACGCCCGGTGCGAGTCTTCTGCGGACGATACATGCGCGACCTTGCCATCTTTCCCGTCTATCGTGACCATGTATGGTGCCTCGAAGCGTGGCTCCTTGGGGTCGAATCCCTCAGAACATTTGAATATGTAAAACGCGAGCCTCATTCTAAGCACAGATCACTCCGCCCCAACCACCGCCCATTCTGGGGTCAAAATCGCATGCACCCGCTCTCCATCCTTCTTCTCGTTTCTCTTCCTGCTTCTCACCACTGTCAACATCAACATCCTGCGTCCGCAGCCCACCAAGATGTCGTCCTCATCACCCGCTGAGTCAACTTCAACCGCACCTGGGAATGCCCCAGAAACACAATCTACCTATAAGCTCTATAGTCGAGATCATCAGAAGAACATCAGTGATTTCGAACCACCCTGGGAACTTTACCTCCCCAACCCCGAGGCGCCTGGAAATGGTATGCTGGAGTTGAAGATACTTGCTAGGGTCAACTCCAGGCAAGGCGACGGGAGTAACCATGTGTATTGCTTCCTCGAGTCCGACCCGATGGACCTTGTTGTAGAGGCCTTTCCAAAGGGACCGAAAAATCCACCACCCCCCTCTCCAGGATATCGTCACGTAGCAACCGCCTGCTACTACCGGGATTATCGAGATGATTATGAGCAGGGAGAAACCCGGAGCAAGATCAAGGGCTTCATTGTGGTTCATATCTCCAGCGAGCGACCTTGTATCGACCGCGAGGTGACCATGGCCGACCAACTGAGGCAAGGCTACTTCACGAATTTTATTCATACGGCCTACGATACACCCGAAGAAACACCAGATATGAAGCAGGGGGATGATGTCGTGATGCATTTAGATGAAAAGAAGAATCATGCCCTAGTAGCCGTCGTTCAACGTCTCACACCTGCTAATGGGCCACTTGCCGACTTCAAAGCGACCGTCGAAGGTCTCGAAGAAGGCCGACGGCTAGACTGCAGCAGCCAGTCTGTTGGTGGTCAGGCAATCATCGGCTATTCCGCAAGCCCGTCCGAGGCGATCACCAACTGGGGCCACACCCGGACGTTGGTACCATGATGTATAGGTACTTTTCGCCTCAATCTCTTTGTTCATGTTGGTCTCCACGGCCACTGTGCTCTGTGCATCCCGCCCCAACATATCACGCGAGATGGAAGGGCTCGGAGGGTGCCGCTCGGTCAACCCCCTTGTCGACTAGGCACCTTTCCGCATTCGCCTGCAAGATCTTCTTGAGATCATGTGCAGACACTTGGGTAGTCAAATGGGACAAGGGCTTCTAGTCACGTGAACTTGGTGCAAATCGCGTCTGCCACAGTCTACGCCTACCAGCGGCGAAATACTGAACACAGCAAATGGATTTCGGAACGAGATGCACAGGATTTTATGCCTGTGGTGTCGCTCTCGTATCCCACAACTTCTCAGCCACCCAGTCGTTGGGTCTTGGGTGAAACGAACATGCTCTTATTCCGACTAAGCGATGAAAGTAAACTGTCTGACGTATTATGATTGACCCCCTTGACGACGCATTTCTACCCCGGAACCCGAGTACTCCAACCAACGCCCATCAAACACGGTGCCCCCATCCAGATCGGCTTCCCCAAAGCGCCGGCCATGAGCATAACGTCGTTGAGTTGAAAGCCCCTCACGGTATGGCGCATGATGTTTTCGGAGTCTTCGCCGGGCTTAGAAGGCTGCCCCCCCTCCCCCTGAATATGGACCAAGATCCCTGACCCGGAAGCCTCCATGGCGATATGGTAGATCGCAGCTACGTTGGCACATCCTGACGAGGTCTCAGTCCGGTGTTTCCCGAGTTGGTAATTACCATGCCTCCATCACGATATTCGTCGAGTCGGGTGCCAGACAGGAATGCACATGGTGACTATCCACCTCTGGCACGTGCTCGAGCCGTCCTCGAAACTGAATGGGGGTCGGGCATGGTGCGGTCGGGATAGTCGGGGTCACGTACCTGGAGTCGACGTGGTGGTTTCCACCTGCCGAGGTTTTCCTGGTCGTCGGGGCTATGGTGGAGACGCGGGGGTCCTTTGGATGACAAGGTTGACCAAACAGAGTGCAAGCAGCTGGAGCGACATTTTGACAACTGCCTTCTTGGCGAAGGGTTTAAGGACGAAGGCTGCGTCGTCCTGGCGAGGTGGGTGCACGGATGACTGATGGCCAGACATGATGGAAAAGGTATTAGGACTGGAGAAGAAGAGAAAGGAGGAGGGCTGAGCGGGGAGAAGTGGCCTTAAAACTACCGCCAACTGGACTGTTGGCATGGGTTGCGTCGAGGTTGCTTCGAAGTGAGGCTGTCCGGTCTTTGTTGTTGGCCCCGCGTCCTGCGCGTTGGTGGTACGTCAACCTCTCGGTTAACCCTGCGCACCTCGCACCAGAAGCCCCAGCTGAAGATACGCTAACACCCTGGGACCGTCACATACGTACTATTCATCCGTTCAACACGCTGTCAGCCGGTAGTACTCCATTATGACTGCATCGCCGTGCTGAGGGACGTATCAGAAAGCCGCCAGAGGCGGGTTTGACATCCAGCCGCCAGCACAAGGATTGTGAGAACATAGACAGCAGATGTTGTAAAGAATTGCCAGATGGGGCATTTTGACGAGCGATATTCTTCTCGCTCATCTTACGTCCTGGCGATAATAGTTAGGTCCAGGATGAAAGGTGTTCTATTTCCCACATGGCACATGATTATCACAAAGCTGGAGAAGGGAGGGAAAGATGCATCAAGCGTCCCATGCCGTAGAGAGTCGGTGAATTTGATTCCGTGAATTGATGAATTGAGTAGGAGACGTAGTGACACCCGCCCTCCCTTTTCTAAATGTCATTCCGAAGCTCTCTTTCCTTCTTCTTCTTCTCTTCAGTCATAAGGAAAAACAAATTATCTGCTTCCTTAGCAGCAACGGCCGCCTTACTCCCAAGCCGACTTACTCGTTCCCCTAGTTCTTTTAGTTTGAGATAGTCTAAAGGGGGAAATTCCCTGCCAGGGAACTGAGCCAGTAATATTTTGTTGAGCTCATCCCACCGCGGGATTAGTAACAATCGGTGCCGATATATATCAAGGGCTTGTTGATATTCGTCCGGTTCAGGCGCATCTAGACGAGCAATGATGCATTTCTTCCCAAGCCATCCCTTTATAATACCCTGCACAGTGAACCACGGTGTATCGGCATCGTAGGGACTGTCACGGGTGACAACGCAATAATGCCAAAGGTAGGTGGACCCCGAATACTCGAACGTAGCCACGAACCTGCCAGGCTCTTCGGGCCCAGTGGAAGACGAAATAGTGTTGCCAACCACTATCGAATCTGCTTGAGCGACTTCAAGATCAAGGATCTCTTCTGTTGAAGGATGGGAAGAGTCAAGATCGGAAGAGTCGTCTGTTGAAAGCTTGGAAGTGTCTTCTGCTGGGGGGTCAAAGGGTGTGTCTGATGGAAGAGCAAGGAGGTGATTCGTTGGAAGGTCTCTTGGGAGGGTACGGGAGAGATGAGCGAAATACTGGAGAGTTTTGATTTGTTCGATACGTTTAAAACTGTCCTTGGAAAGGTTGCTACCGGGCTTTGGAGGCTCGGGGCCAAATAAAATCTCGATGCATGGGGGGTTTTCATGGATGAAGAAGATATTTGCCGTGTTCGAGCAGGTATTTGGCGGTTCCGAGGAGGCCGATGACATCTTGGGGTCTTCTTTGCCTGGCCCAGAAGCGGCTCCGCTCGAAGGTTCATGAAGCTGGCGAGTGGCTCTTAGTAACAACATCGACTCGTTGGTCAGAAGTCGTATTTGGTGTCGTTCATCGTTGGTGCCGGCATGACTGAAACCTGCGCTGCATTTGAGGTCGTCGGTGCACTGCCCGGATGCGTCGTGTAGATGGAAGGACTTTGGATGCTGGTCTTCGGTTGACCCCGATCTACAGAACAGGCTGAGTAGAAGGGGCTGTGGCGTCGTCGAAGAAGATGCCATGTTGTTGCGAACAGTGAGGGATGCTTTGGAAGGAGTGCTGCGATCTCGCGAACCGTTGGCGTTGCTCGGATGGATGCAGAGCGGTTGCCAGGCCGCTTGAGTGTGTGGTGAGTTAGGTTGGTAGGTAAGTAGAGAAGTGAGCTTGGAGGGGACCGACCATGCCTTTATACTGCCTCTTCCCGGTACGTGCAGAGGCAAAAAAGGAAACGGCACTGGGCGTGCCCGTATAGCATCATTTCATCAGGACATGGACCTATGTCATACATCACCCAGACTAGCCCTGACAATGTACCATCGGATTGCCAACATCATCGAAAAGGTGTACGTGGCACTTGGAAGCGAGGAAGTGACAACTTCAAGCAGGCTGTGTGAGGAAAGGCGAGCATTGCCCGGCTGTTGTTGATTGGACAAGCATTCTTCGTTCGTTCACACTACTGGTTTGAAAGCAAACGAGTACGTTGGTACTATCGGATGCGACGTTCGAAATCGTAGGAACCTAGGTTCAATGTATCCCCGACGTAGATGAGCCGCGTGCCGTTGGACGGAAACCGTATCGAGAATACCGTTCTTTGTTGTACTGAGAATTGCGCGCTTGGTGGTTGGACACCCTGTCAAAGCAAACACTCGTCTATCCCAGGCCGCTGCGCTCGAGTCTTTCCGTTGGTTGGTACTGCGTGCTTGCACGTCACAGAAGTCTTTGTCCGCATCGATCCCACCGACCAACGCACCCGGGGGATCTCGCTGACTTGCCGACAGAGGCCATCGATCTCGCCACTAACCACAAACATATGGAGCAATGAACCCACTCGACTTGCTACCGGCGAAAGCCGATAACAGTACCTTGTATCGATGATCATATGCCATAAAGTGCTTCTCACAGTTGGGAAGGTACCACCAGGATATCGGGACATCATACCTGCCAATGACAGTATCTCCCATCTAAGAGTCGACGGCGGCGTTGCGCAGAAACAGACATGAATATGTCATGACACGCTAAGTAGAAGTTGGTGCAAGAAAGGTCTATCGTGTTCCCTGTACACTGTCAACGATTCGAGTATTACTATATATATGGTCTCGTGATCTTCATGCGGCTAGAGTGGGAGTTGACGCCTCCCAAAGCCGTTTTCCACGAAGACCTTAGTCAGAATCTCAAGTGCATCAGCATGATCACTGGGCATATGGTCTTGTGCGATGGGCTTGATCCACTCCTTCTCTATGTGAGCAGGAACCCCCCTCCTGCTGGTTGCACTCACCTCAGGTCTCCGGATCAGTCCCTGGAAAGTAAACCATGGCTGAAGCCCGCAGTTCTGTTGGTATGGTGTTACAACAAGACTCGATCTCCAAAGACGGTTACAATGTGGTACTAGGAACTTCGGTACTCGGTATGTGTTGGAATTTGATGGACAGCCTTCAAGTTCTGGTGCTACTTTCAATTCCGGATAGGTGACAGCGCATAGCCCATCAGGGAGAAGATGTCCGTCGATTGCTTCGTCGATGAAGGGAGAGAGATACGATACTAAAGATGCTAGCCCCATCTTCCTGTGATGTTCGGTATCTTCGTGGCCGGATGGGATTGAGGGCGGAAAGGCAGGTTGGTCAGAGACGGTGATAATGGCGGTGCTTGCAATTTCAACCAAGTAGCCTAAGGCTGCTACTGGATGACAGGTACGTGATGGGGTGGTTAACTGCAGAACAGGATCAGTGATGGCATCTTTGACGAATGATGCCGACTCAGGTGTCAAATACCGAAGCTGGCATTGGCTACCATTCGTTAGCCCGAAAACGAAGCCACCACGCTGAGCAAGATGTGGTCGACACTGGCCCGAGACATCGTGGAAGTGCAGAGGCAGCGGGCCTTGACGCAACGAGACACGAACTTCAGCGAAGAGCATTCAGCTGGAACATGGTTGACTGCGGCTTCGTAGGTTCGGATGGAGGCGACGACATTTCGAAGATCCAGGCGAGGAGGAACCCTTGCTAGTAAGTCTTCTTGCGATTGCCGCGACGCGACAGGCCGTATCGTGATACAGGAAAGTAAGGGTTTGTGGTGCAAGATGACGGGACGAAATGCAGCTCACAAAGTCATTCCGTCTTGCCGCTGAATTCAGATAAACTGCTATGAATGTTGAGCAGAATTTGGAAGGCAAAGAACCTTTACCCTCATAACCAGAGCTGTACACTGGTCGCTAATGAATGGCATTGTTTGATTGCGCTCATGCTGCCATTGCATTCGCGTAGGTGTTGGCGGGTGTTGGCTGTGCTGATGGGCGGCGCCTCCTTGGACGGACTGTCGGGACACACCTCGACTCATCGGCGCAATACCTCGCCGTAAGTAGGTGGGTAAAGTAGGGGGCGGTACGAACAGTCAAGGGATAAGACTGCAAACTCAAGAGACGACCAGAGAACTATGCATGAAGTAGGCAGTTCTAGGCAGTCTGCCTACCAGGCAGGCGTCATATTGAGGACACCGGATCCAGCAGAGTGCTCTCGCTCCCGATATCGCTGTTTGGGGACGCAACATAAGAATCTTCGTGACAGGATCACTGAGCAGTTGGGGGTGACGCTCGAGAGGACACCAACACGGCAAAGGACAGAGGGAGGGATGGAAAACCAACAGGGAAGCATGTTGTACACGACGCAAACTGACCACTCGCCAAAGACCTGTGTGCTACTTCCGGTTCCCAGCGTGCCGGTGTTGGAGACGCGCACTGGTGTACGGTATCCAGGCGCGCGTGCCCTATCTTGGCTCCCTCGGGTTGCGACTGATGGCAAAGTCCAGTGGTTATGCTGCAGGTTTTCCCAGCACAGTACAATGACAACTAGTCCCAACTGATGCTGAGCTCTCGCATCATCAGAGGCTGCCTCAGGTTGGTTGGTAGGTTGTCCGTGGGAGTGCGATGAGGAAGTGGAGACGGACTTATGACCGACCGCATCTGTCGCCATCTGTTATTACCCCGCCATGCAGCTGCGAATTCCAAATCAGTCTTTTAGATTAGCCCAGTTGGTTCGTGCTTCTCACATCACGAACAAGGCTGGCCCAACACATCACACAACCACACACCATCACCAACACCGAATCCTCGAGAGACACTCTATACCTGGATGATCTGGTCCAAGCTGGGTAGTCCCCGCGGCTTACTGTGTCTGCACCGTCCTCCTTCCAGACTGGGTGAACAACGATGTCCCTCATCTCGGCCTGGCAATCGATAGAGGACCGAGCACCTTCGAAGACCAGGCATTCAGGTCTAGCGCCAAGACTCGCCTTGCCTCGACAGCCCTGCAAATGTTTCATGATGCCCCCCAGTCAAGCCGGGTGGCTCCGGGCCTCGCCCTGTTTCAGTTGCCGTGATGTTGCGACAGTCGCACATACGGGCCACTGCCACAGCGTCTCCCAATGACGTTGATCCTCTCTACGGGGAGACGAAGGCGACTGCGGCAATGTCGCATCATTCTACATGCGGATACCTACTCACTGCGGGTCATTTCGCCCACTGCTTCACCACCGGTGTCAGCCTCGTTTTCGCTTCTCCCACTGGAGCTTCGGCGTGATGAGCTTCGCCAGTCTCTTCCAACTTGAGCCACTGTCTGCCTGTCCCCGCGGTCTGGCAAGCTGTCTCTGACCGGCTGGGTGTTTCCTGCCCCCCTTTCCTTCCGGGCCTTCCGCCTTGAAGCTCGAGTTTTCCAGCGATCAGCGGCGTCGGCCCAATGGAGGGCAGGGGTCACGATGCTCGTGGGCAAAGTTACCCTCGACCGACGCGGCGTGTCCTCGAACCGCTGGCTTGACGGTATCAAGCGATACAGTCAGCAAAGTCGTCTGGTACCGGAGCTGGTGTGCTAGGAGAGAAGTCGAATGATTCTAAGGCGATTCCGAGGGCGTGCTTGCCGCCATTATATATCTACAAAGCATCTCTGCGAGAGCTGTGAAAGTGGCCTGACTTTGTTGCCCATCGTACGATTTCCTTCTCAATACGGCAATACCAAGAGATCAGGGAGATCCGAATGCTTGTCTCGAATGCTCGCTCCCGCTGTCTGCAGGAACTCTACCAACGCGGGGGTGGTCAGTTGTCGGGTCTGCGTTGCTTTGTCCTGCCATGTGTGAGCGAGTTGCGCTCATCCGGTATTGCTTGGCATACTAGCCCACTAGCAGGGCCCTGCGTCTCCATCATGAACGCACCGCGTTCCACATGCTGGTGGGCGTGGTCGGAAGTGTGGGAGATCGCTGGCGGAAGAAACGTTCTCAGCGGGATGAGGAGGCCGTGTGCCAGACGGACATCGCATCCCCGGATCGCCTACAGAGCCGATGTCGTCGATACCTTACCTAGGTAGGAAGCAACTTGCCCCTGGAAAAGGGCTGTTGCAGCACCACGCGGAGTGCAGCGCGTGGCGGACGAGCTGGCAGGGCGGCCGCTGGGATGCTGGGCTCTGGGCGCCGGGCGCTAAGCGCAAGTCAACGTGCCAATGCGTGCCCGCCCAGCCAACCCCATGCCAGAACTGCACGGGCACCCTGGAACAAGGTGAGAACAGGCAGTGTCACCGCCTCTGAGCTATCCCATTGGCCTCGGGCGGGATCCCATATTGCGCCTCGACGAATCCGCGATGTCGAACAGCCGCCCGGCCGTCTTGACGGTCCATAAATGTCCTTTGCTCAGGCAATCAATCGTCTGGAAGGGCAGGAAGAACTCCTTTCTATTTGTGGACGTGGCACTTGTCAGCGACGAATGTGCGCTGCATTTCGCGTACATCTATCATGACAGTCCATCCAACCTGTCTCCCAGCGGTGCGGTTCCTACCATTCTGCTTTTCTCATTGAATTCACTTGCTACCCTGGGCCTCGGTCGCCGTGAAAGTGTTGAAGTTGTATTCTGCAGCGCCCGGCCCCCTGTCGAAACCGTTCACAGAGACTCCTCAAACTTCCCCTGTCTCAACTCCAGCACTGCGGATCTAGCCCACTTTCGGCTGCACTCTGATACCTCTTCAACGCCCTGCGAAACTGCCTCCTACGTCTGATCTCCTGGACAATACCGACCAGTATCCCTGCCAGATTCCAGCGCGCCCATAACCATGAGTCTTTGAGCCTCGAGACCCGTATCCTGGCTCAGAAGGCCCGAGTTCACGATCCTCACCCTGTCTAAACCACGTCCCGCACGGATCAAAGCCACCACCAGGCCCATAGCATCATCGCTTACTGGGCCTTACGTTTCATAGCCACCTGACATCCGAACAATTGTCCATACGCCTCTCCCAAGATAAGCTCCCTGTCACTGGGGTATCGGATCTACGGGTGTAGCTATCCTTATTGCCCCTGGTTTGGTGGGCCAAGCTCCATACCCCTGCCCGTATTCCGTCGCAAAGCATTGTTTATCACCACCTCTTCAGCCGACGTTCTGGTACGGTACCTCCCCAACCTTCTTTCTTTCTTTGCTCGCCCTCTAGGACGTAGAAAGCTTCTTCTCTTCTTTTGAGCCTTCCTACCCCTCCCTTTCGCTTCACCCACTGCTGGCTCAGATCGCTCTTTTGGATCCTTTGGTATATCATTTTCTTTCCTGTGGGTTGGTTGTATATTGGTTGTAATTTTCGGAGGACAACTGCAGAAGACGGAGGATTGGCCGACTGGACGACCCGATCTCGAGGACCACGACTTCGATTTACTGGCTCCGTCGCCAACGACCTCCGACTCCCGGTCGGAACTCGACCGCTCGCTTCCCGTCGATACTGTCGCAGGTCGACACTCTACCTAATTTGGAATTGCGTGTGAGATCAAGAGGAGGGCCAAGATGTCGGGTGGCCTGAGCTTCGGCACTTTGGTGCGGAAGCAGTTTACTGCTGGTAAACTGATCTTCCACATTCTGTTCTGGGGTTTCCACTTTGGAATGTTCTCTCTTGGTTGGTAAGTACTGCCAGCCTCCCCGAATATTGAATACAATCTCACCGGCGTCTCAGGATCCTGCAACAATCGAATCAGAAACTGGCAGCCCTGAACGGTTTGATCTGGTCGGTATGGATCTCGCGAGGTGCTGGTTTGGTGCTGGCCTGTGACTGCACATTGATCCTGCTGCCTGTTTGCCGAACCTTGGTGCGATGGATTCGACCGAAGATCAGGTTTCTGCCGTTGGACGAGAACATCTGGTTTCACCGTCAAGTAGCTTATGCTATGCTGGTTTTCACCGTGCTTCACGTCACAGCCCACTACGTCAAGTATGGAATCCATCAATCCCAGTTGCTCGCTCATCTGCTAACTGGTGTCCCAGCTTCTTCAATGTTGAGAAGACCCAGGTCCGACCTGATCTCGCTATCGAAATCCACTACACGCAAGCCGGAGGTATCACTGGGCATATCATGATTTTCTGCATGCTGCTCATGTACACCACCGCCCATCACCGCATTCGCCAACAGTCGTTCGAGACGTTTTGGTACACGCACCATCTGTTTATTCCCTTCTTCCTGGGTCTCTACACTCACGCCGTCGGCTGTTTCGTGCGTGATAGCGTCGATCCTGTGTCTCCATTTGCAGGCGAGCAGTTCTGGACTCACTGCCTCGGATACGAGGGATGGCGATGGGAGCTCTGGGCGGGTGGTCTGTACCTGATCGAACGTCTGTATCGCGAGATCCGTGCCAAGCGTACCACCAAGATCACTCGGGTTGTTCGCCACCCTTACGGTAAGCCACTTGACTTTGCACTGCATTGCATAACGCTGATTGTGTCACAGATGTCGTGGAGATCCAATTCGAGAAGCCCTCATTCAAGTACAAGGCTGGCCAGTGGTTGTTCCTGCAGGTCCCTTCTGTCTCGGGCTACCAGTGGCATCCGTTCACGATTACCTCCTGCCCCTACGACCCCTACGTATCGGTTCACGTTCGTCAAGTGGGTGACTTCACCAGAGCCCTCGGAGACGCTGTAGGTGCCGGTGGCGCCCAGGCGAAGCTGTACGACGGTGTCGACCCGATGGGAATGTACGAAGTCGCTCTCCAGAATGGCCAGCAGATGCCTCTGCTGCGAATTGACGGTCCTTACGGTGCCCCGGCGGAGGACGTTTTCGATAACGAAATCGCCGTGTTGATCGGTACCGGTATTGGTGTCACGCCTTGGGCCTCGATTCTCAAGAACATCTGGCATCTGCGAAACTCGCCCAACCCACCTTCTCGTCTCCGTCGTGTCGAGTTCATTTGGGTTTGCAAGGACACTGGTTCCTTCGAGTGGTTCCAGACCCTTCTGTCGTCTCTCGAGTCGCAGAGTACCGAGGCCGCTCGCATTCCTGGCAGCAACGGTGTCGAGTTCTTGAAGATTCACACTTACCTCACTCAGAAGTTGGATATGGATACACACCAGAACATTGTGCTGAACAGTGTTGGAGCGGAGCACGACCCCCTGACTGAGCTCAAGTCGCGAACCAACTTTGGCCGACCTGACTTCTACCGGATGTTTGACACCATGCGGAACGGTATTCTCGACCGGACATACATCAACGGTCTTGAGGGAAGCATGCAGACCACGGTCGGTGTGTACTTCTGCGGTCCGTCCGCAGCTGGTAAGCCTACCCGTACCAACCTGATGTCTAACCCTGATACTGACAATCTCTTCAGCTCGAGACATCCAGAAGGCCGCCAAGACGGCGACGAGCCGGGAGGTTCGCTTCCGCTTCTGGAAGGAACACTTCTAAGTGTGTTTATTCACACTTGTGCGCGAACCATACCTATGATTCCCCAGCAGCGGAGCAAAATGGACCGAGGCCGATCTTTGAGGCCCGGTCGGACAGGAGTCAGACGGACCAGGGCGGATGTTGGGATTTCTCGAACCGAAGTTTGGCAAACATACTACATGTACCATGCTCAAGTCTCTTTGCATACCTTAATGAGGCTCCGACTTTTGATGAGCTCAGTGGTGGCGGATCCGTCTCTAGGATACAGCGCTGGTGGGGTGTCCAGCAACCAATCTACATCATCGTTTCAATACCACTACAATATTTCAAATGAAAATCACGGTATCCTCACTGCTCTTCGTGTGCTTGACTCTCTGACTTGCTATACCAGTAAGCATGTAAGTGAACTGCGAGGCCCCAATCCATTCCACCGAACCCATCAACCCTTTCCCCCGACGTTCACCACCTTCAGCTTGAACCATCAGCCCACTCGAAAACACCAACCCTCTGGGCGTCCACCCCCCGTACTCCACGCCAATGCCGCCAGAAACCCAAGAGACCGGATCCAGTCGAGAAAACACGCCACCAACCACGCCACCAGGCCCTGGCCCCCGACCGCAGGGGCCCCCGGATCCCGTCGAACCCGAAACGTTCGTCCGCCCCCCCGTTCCACCCGGCTCGGCGGCAACGATACGACCACCTACAGTACCTGCTCTTTACTAGACGCCGCTTGCGCCACATACGCCCTGTGCGATGAAGACGACGGCGGTATCCTAGTATTATCTGCCTTTGCGGCCCTTGGTGCGTTCCGCTGCGTTCGGGTCCGTGGCGCTCGCGGTGTTGCTGCTGCGAGCGGAATGGTCCTCGGTGCCGTATAGCCGCATATACATACTTATAGGTATGCTCCGTCGCATGGCGTGGGCGATCAGGGGCTGTGTGCGTTGCTGCCTGGTCATGTGTGGTGTGACTACCTACCTAGGTATGTATGCATGTACTGAAATCGGGGGCGATGGAATGCCGTGTGCCTTGTTACTGGTGCTGGCTATGGTGTCGAGACTGTAATGCTCGGTGATGGTTCGGCAATGCTGGTCGTCTACATGGCGGCCGTCGGGTTCATGCGATTCGATAGTCTTGAACTGCAATGCTCACAGCTGACCGTCAAACTGTCTACCAAGGTCTGTATCTAGCCTGGATCCAGTTGCCTCATTTGCAGTGTGCCCTTATGCTATCCACAGCATAGAGCTTGCCACTCTGGAGCTCCAGGTCTGTGGGTTTCTCTCTCTGCCTGCGTCTGTCTTACATCGGGAGGCTACAGGTCCAAAGTTGCCTGAGTGTCCAAGCATGAGATGCTCGCAGATTAAAGGTGATCCCCATGCGATCATAAGATAGCCCTCAACTTGGCGCTAGTGGCTATGAAAGTCCTAGTGCAGGCAAGCCGCATATTGATTCCTCCCGGATGTGAGCATGAAATGCGAGCGAGACAGTAGGGATGATGCCAGAGCCCAGGAGTACCTTGCCTATGTCTATTATGATCTATCTATGCGCCTTGCGCGTAGGTTCCCGTTGCAGCAGCGTGATGGAAGGGCCACCAGTCCCCATCTGGTGTATTCCCTTATTCCTTCGAGTTGCCTCCCATCTTCATCGACTCCTCCCACGCCCGCGCAATTGCGCCCCAATACTGCTCTGGATGCAGCCTCATATGGCCGACGTGCGGCGAGTCCTCGAAGCGCTCAAGGATGATCTTGTAGCCCTTACTCTTAGCGACGGCGGCGTTAGCCTCAACGTCCTCCCAGCCGATGAGGTCGTCCGCCTTGGAGTACATGTAGATCCTGGGCGCGCGGGTGGTGGCCATCTCGTGGTCGAGGAAGACGCCGACGCTGTAGGGGCCGGAGGGCTCGATGCGCAGCAGCATGGCCAGCAGGTGCATGGCCCAGAGGAAGGCCCAGTAGACCGAGCGCGTGACGGCGAAGGGCCAGGGGAACCACTTGGCGGTGCCGAGGGCCATGGCGCGCGCCCAGCGCCACACGTTGGCCGAGAAGGCGGTGCTCCCGGGCGTCGAGTCGCTGACGCACAGGTGGTGCGGCAGCTGGCTGCCCGCCCCGTGCCGCTGCCGGTACGCGTTCAGCGTGGCGGCCGCGAAGATGCCGCCCGTGTTCGACATCACGTGGACGACGACGCGCTCGCGGCGGCGGGCCTCCGCCGCCGAGGGGAACAGCGTGTCCACCACCGGCAGCATGTCCCGCGTGCGCCGCGCCAGCGTGTGCGACGCCACCGCCAGCGTCGACGACAGCACCACGCAGATCCGCGCCCGCGGGAACAGCCCGTGGTACCCGTCCGCGTACTTGGCCACGTGCCTCGGCTGCCCGTCCCCCCACCCGTAGATGATGATCGTGGTGGGCTGCTCCACGCCGCCGCCGCCGCCGCCCGACGCCGTGTCGCTGCTGCTCCCGGATCTCGGCTCGTTGCGCAGGAAGATCCGGTCCGTTATGGGGGTGTAGCCCGGGAACCTGTCCGCTTTGACGCCCATGTTGCTGCTGCTGCCGCCAAGGCCTGGCACGTCGGGGTTTGCACCGTGCAAAAGAATTGGGGCACGTGTTCGTTTTCTAGATCCGCAGTGCCGCGCTCACTCCAGGTGATTTGGTGAATTGTTTATGTGCTTCCGTTCTACCCAAAGCTGAAGGGGGTTTGGTGAAAATTTCAGCACTGGACTCCTCGGGGGCATATGTAATCCTCAGCGAAAATCTGGCAATCTCGACAATTATTCAGCCGTAGGCGCTGCAGGTCAGCCTCATAAAGGGACATAAGGTAGTTTCACGAAGCAAGGCATGATTATCGATAAGACCGAATGGGTATGTCCAGTCGGCTTCGCAGGATCTGAGGATGGCTTTCTGCAATCACCGCCGGGTTTGCCCAGCCCCTGAAATGGAGCCGAGGCAAGTGGGTTCGGCGTTCGAGTCCAATCTCATCAGTTATTGCTAAGGATCAGAGGACTTTGACATTCGCGCAATAAGTATAGCTTCGAAGACGGCTCTTCTTTCCAATTTCTTCTTATGCGTTGCTATCATCTTACCTAAATTCGGTTTGGTCGCATGGAACTGCGTCAGTACTTCACAGCTGTGGTTCTGGAAGGGAGCAAAGTGTCGGAATTTGAGACCTTGTGGCTGACTTCGTTAAAGCAATTTTCTAGGCAAGTTCAATGCAATACGTCCGCAAGGGTCTTTGTCATGTGGCGCAAGCTCGCCGAGTACAAGCCGCCATGTCTTTCCGGTAGCGGAGTGCAGTTGGTAAACCACTGTGGTCCCAATCTGGAAATTGTTGGGTTCGAAATGCAACTGGCATGAGTTGGTCAAGGTTTGCCTTTGACATTGCATTCCATGGATTATGCAGTTCAAGCCAGGATGAGTATCACTCTAGGCATTATAACGGCTTAAGCCCTATAGCGGCCCGTGCCCTGCATTCTTGCGCCGGCTCCGGCTCGATTGCCAATTGACTTCATCACAACGGCTGCCAAGGTGATTGGGGTCTCTGGCTTCTTGAGGTACAGACACGAGCTGACACATCTCCACGACCTTACTCTCTCGTTGATAATTGCATACCTTCGCCACTAGACGGCCTCATCCCGAGTCAAGAGACTCGGAATCCTCTCACAACTGGACGCATGGAGAAGTTGATACCAGCCCAGCTCGATCATGGAGAATACACCGAACAAGCTCACTTGCGGCTTTTGCGGCTTCATTCGCCCTAGCCACGGTCTTGCCGACGGCAGACCCTGGACGCCCTACTTCCGAGCTGTCTACTGCACTGGTCCCCGCGCCGATGCACCGCTCCTCTCTGGGCTCGGCCACCATGAACCGGGCCGAGTGGGCGCCTACTACGTGCCTGCCGAATCGCACCAGCGATTCGACGACCCCGATCTGAGACCCGCGTCGCTCATCGCGGTCCACGGCGTCACGCCTCCAGGGCCGGAGATACCTGACAGCGAGAAGTTCGTGTACTCATGGGGCTTTGTGTTCCATGATGCTTGCTGGCAGCTTCTGGTGCAAGCCTCTGCCCCCGACGAGGTGGACATTGGCGCCCTCTGGCGCATTCTGCTCTCCGTGCCATACGCATGCGACTTGCCCAATTGGGGCCACAACTTTGGGGGCCTCTACCTCGGCACTTCTAGAGATGAGTCTCGAGGTGATCACTTCGTGCTTCTGGGACGGCACTCACATCTTGTCATCCCAAGTACCTTTGCCAACCCCCTTGATGTGCCCGAACTAGCCGGACTGTTACGGAAGCTACGAATCGATGGCGACTCGGATGGGAAGAAATATGGCCGAAAGGCTAGCCAGATTGCCATGACCTCGGGCGTCAATAACTGCCCCGACCCCTTCGCGAAGCTCCCATTTGAACTCCGAGAGCTGCTGCTTGCATACGTGCGCTCTAGTGACGTTGTTTCGCTGCGCCTTGCATCGCGATCAATGGCTAGTATGCCTTTATCGCAGCAATTCTTCAGAAGTCGGTTCTGGCCTGGCCGCGAACTTGAAGCGGTATTCGACGGCTTTCTCCTCAGCCCCGATGAGCGGATGGGGCTGGATTGGGAAGCTCTGTACCGAGAAATGAAGACCCGACTGAAGTACAACCAGGTCTGCCTCGGAGAGAGGAACCGACTCCGAATATGGAAACAAACAGTAAAGCCGCTCGCCAAGGCTATCGATAGCCTCAGGAATACGAGCCCTCTTTGCGGAGAAACGGATCATGAATGGGCGCCAGATGGTGGTGACCATCCGGAAGACTACGAAGTGGAGGCTTTTAACCATTTGAAGCGCAAAATCCTCAGATCGGAGGTTGAGCTTCCGGATGTTCCCGTCAAAGAGGTCCACGTTAGCCTCCTTGACTTCTTCGGAGCAAGGTATGTGACAGGGCTCAGATTCAGCTTCGCCGAATGTGGAGATGTGAAGTTGGGCTACATAAGCCGGCTTCGTGAAGAGAAGCTTCCTTTTGAAGCCGAGTTAAAGGGTTTCCATTTGGCTAAGGACGAATCCGGCATTAGAGCAATTGCGGCCTACACTGACGTCCTGTCTGAATACCTGAAATGGGTTGGCGATGATGATCCCAGTCGCTTCTCGTTTCATCTCACTGTCAAGTCAGATGGGAATGTCGTGAGGCTGATCAAAGCTGCTTTTGACGTGGGTGCATATAGGCTTGATCGTCATATGATGGTAACATTGCTGACCTGAGATCATACACAGGGAATAAGAATGCAAGGACTAATGCTATCAAGACCCAACTCCGCGTCGCAACCCACGCGCATTGATAGTCCGGAGAGTCAGAAAAGTGGGTCGGTTGACGTGGCAACGATGATAACGGCAGAGTGGAGCTATTGCTGTGGCAACCAGGGGTCCAATTGATTTAATTGTAAAGTGATACTGAATAGAAAAAATCTAACCTAAGGCGGGCGGCTGCCCGGCTTTATATAGTTTACTAACTTATATATATGCCGGCCTAAATAGTTATTTATATGCCGGCAAAAAGACCTTATGACTTTATTAACTTCTTTGGAGGCTTTTGTTAACCTCTTTAGTGCCTAGTAAAGCCGGGAAAGTTATTCTTAGCTATAAGGGGGTTTAATGCACCATATTTAGCCTTTCGGCTAGCCTCCGGCCTTTAGCCGGGGCCACACATTCTAACACGGAGTCTGAGCTTGTCGGTCGTTAAAGCATCATCAGGGATTTTGAGTCGGACCGCTTCGTCCATGCGAACTGATTGGAAGAGCGAGTGGATGGGTCTGAACAACATATGAATTGACCATCGCCCGTGCTATACATGCACATCCTGACCGTGATCTTCTAGCTCTTCCGAGTGCGTACCCAAGCAATCAAGTTGCACCGGCTCCTGGCAACCCTGGGGCCTGTCACAGAGTTATAACTTCCCCTTGCGTTTGGCAACGAACAATATCAACTAAACCAGCCAAAGTGCCTCTTTCGTACCAGAAGATGTACATGTTTCAAGTCCGCAGCAAGAAGCCTGCGTCTGCGCAACAGGGGACGCGACCCCATACGATGCTCCTGCTTCAACCTCTCATACTCCTCGCGTCCGATATCGCTCAACATGGCGAACCGATCTGGGGGACATGGAACGCCGAAATCAGGCGACGTCTTATGCCGCACAATCTCCGCCTCCTTTCCGGGCTCCCACGCATCTGCGAAGGCGTTGCAGTGGAACGGGGCGTACTCCTTGGCGATGGTCGCGAAATACTTCAGGTACCGCCACGGCGCGGTGCCGTGGAGCGACTTGAAGTCCCACAGGATGGCGGCCGGCCGCGTCAGCTCCAGCACGCCCCATTCTAACGGTATCCAGGTGTTCAGTCCGAAGCCGAAGACGACGGTCTCCTCGTCGATCTCTACTACCCCTTCGTAGTACCCGTACGCGTTGTTCAGGTTCGTGAACCCGAGGCGGTTCATCACGCCCAGGTCCTCCGCTTTCAAGCCCTGGTTCGCCGTGTACATACGGACGGGCGGGTTGTCGCGGCGGGTGGTGTTCAGCATATCGGCGATCGTCATCACGGCCGCGATTTGTGTGCAGTTCTCGGCGGCGATGAGTTTTGCGCTGTCGGACGTCCCGAGGATGGCTTCGTATCGCTCTAACAGTGGCTCGTTGCCGAAATACACGATCTTGGTGACCTTGGGGAGTATGGACCTGTCGATAAGGTCCTTGAAGAGTTGACCGAGGTCTGTCGCGTCCTGGCTCCGGTCCCACTGGTTCTTGATCTGCATGAAGTACTCGAACAGGCTGTCCTCCGTGAAGTACTGGTAGTGCTGCCCAGCCCTTTATGTTTGAAGTGTTAGCAGACTTCCCCGACAAGAGAAAGTCATCGGTACCAAGAGTGCTTGAACGCACCCTTATTGGCGCATCAACTCGGAGAAGAAACATAACCTACATCGGCCGGGAAAGAAGGCTGAGATCCCCAGTCCTCCTGAAATCTCCACGATGCTCGACTTCCAACCAGTTCAGTCTCTGCACGATCGTTCGGCGCCGTTCCGCATCATCATGTCGCATAGCCAGCAGACGCCGGCGGTTGGGCGCGCGCTCATTCCAGCCGTGTATTCGGTGGCCCGGACTCAGAGCCGCCTTCTCGGGCGGTGCCACGACGGTGTGTTGAAGATCCATGTCGTGCCTGGCAAGACGAGTTGAGGTACCGCGGTCTGGGCGCATGTGGAAAGCATGTTAAGGTGCTCGGAGCGTTCAAGTTCGAGTGTTTATATGCAGAACTCTTCACCGCGAAACGTCGTCATTGCTACTAAGTATCCATCAGCTCGCATTCAACTCTCAATTTCACAGTTAAGTGGTGCCCGAGATACGTTGGACCGGTCATCGTCGTCGCGCCATGACGAGAAGACCCGCCAAGGCATCACGGATGCGACGAAGGACATCGGAGAGATAGGATCGAAGCTTCGCGACGTGCCACCCGTTCCTCTGTGACGATGTGGATGGGACCTTCCGGCACCATCGACCATAGAGCGTTGATGGGAATCGAAACGGCATGCGTCATTTTCATTGCCCTACTTCCAGCCGCAGAATCAGGAAGGATCGGTTGATTGATGAGATCCACGGTTCAGCGAGGTGTCACCATGCTGAGTTTACGGTTTACATCCCAAATCGAATGAATGGTCTCTACCAGGGCAATGAGGAATCACGATGGCTAGTAGCCTCGAAGGGGCGCATGTGTGCCGACCCAAGAGACTCCGAGATGGCCGGGTGTCGACTGTAAAGCTTGACCTTACTGTGTCGCACGAAACCATCCCTTGGACCCAATACCGCGGTTTGGGGTTCCTGCTGGAATTGCGCGCGGGCATGCTGTACTAGGTCATGGAGAACGTCGCGGAACATTACACCACGCGAGGTACGCTGGCCTCTCCGATTCCAGGCACGTCGCCACTTCCGCCGTTCCCCAACTAGCGGCAAGGGGTAACTGAATGGACAACATGCTAAGGTACCCTGTCGCTGCCTGAAAATGCCCGTGCCTGGCAGAGTCACGCAAGACAACTGCATGAGCTCGTGGTACCAAATGTGGCATATTACTATTAATAGCGAATGAACTATCTATGACCATGGTCTACCGCATGGACTCATGTCACACTCCAAGTTCCTTGCAGCCCGGAGCTTCCAAATGGTAATGACTGGAATGGCACATCGGTCTCGAAAGCTACCCCAACAACGCAAACGACATAGCAACCAAAGCTGCGACACCGCTAGACAAGACTGTCATACCAGACGCGCCACTGTCGGGAACCAGAGTCGGCGTAGAGGATCCCGACTGAGTTCCGGTAGCGGTGCCAGTAGGGGTGGTCGCAGACGCGGTCCCATTCATCGGAGGCGCAATCGAGGATGTCACAGCGCCAGACGCGGCGGAAGGGGTCGCGTCTCCGCTGGAAGACGCAGTGGCAGTGGAAGACGCAGTGGCGGTGGAACTCGCCGTGGAAGTGGACGACGCGGTCGAAGACGTGGTCAGCGTGATGCCGCAAGCCGCTTCGGCGTCGAAGGTGAAGTCCATGTTGCGAGCGCTGCACTCGGTATGCTGCCTGTCGATGGAATCTAGATGCCGCGTGCTTAGCCGCGATACCAGACTGGCATGCTCCGGGTACAACTTACCAGGCATGACGGAGGCCGCGCAGTTCTTGGCCATGCAGCAGAAGTAGGCCTCCCGGTACTGCGGCTTGTCACACATGCATGCCGCGTCGTCGGTGCAGGAACCGCCGGGGAAGCTGCCGAAGAAGCAGTCGTTCTAGCAAACCGTTAGCTTGTGATCGACGTTACCGCGTTCGTCACATGTCTGGTCTGGCTACGCACATCGCAGTCCGCGTTCTTGTTGATCTGGTCGAAGTCGATGTCGGACGCCACCACCAAGCGGCTGCCGAGGAGGCCAATGAGAGCGAGTGGAATGGCGAAACGGCCCATAGTGAACGAATGAGATGAAGTCGAATTAAACAACGAAAGCGAGCGTCTAGAGGCGGATCGAACCCGTCGAGCGAGCGTTTGCAGGGGTCAGTCTGGGGAAAGCTTGGATGATGGAGAAAGATCAGGAAGGGATCGTCCATCTCGAAGGCCGGCCCTTTATGTAGGCCAAAGTATGGCAGCCTGGAGCATCCCAATCGGGACTCGAGATCAGGGGCTGAAGGATAGCCTATTCGACTGGTCTGAAGCGGAAAGGTCATCTCGTGTCCTGAAATTGGTCCAACAAGGGTATCGCGTTAATCCATGGCTCGCACGCCAAAAGCTCTTCGGTCACTGGCCGTTGCAGAACCGGCCTCTTGGCATAGTCCTCGATAGGCTACCTTGGCCACAAGCTGACATCTAACGGTAAGGATACGGATTAAGGGTACACTGCTGAACGGGCGGCACGGTGGTGCACGCCGGTAAGCAAGGGGTTCAGCTCTCGAAAGCCGGGTGGGGGGGCTGGCTTTGACTCTAAGCAGACGCAACTTTTACTGCAAACGACCGCATTGCATGCCCTCAGAACGAGTGTTATGAGATCCAACCTAAAGTCAGAGGAACAGCGAATGCCGTACAGCGAGGCACATTCCTATCCCCCACGATAGGTCAAATGGTAAACACGGGCAGGAACCTTGAGTGACCAAGCGAGAGATGTGCTACATCCCTTGCTGGCACCGGAGGAAGCAAACGTGGACGGCCTTGGGCTTCGTCACACGAATGCCCACTACGAAGATGATGACACAGGGCGTCTGTCGAAGCCAGTCATCAACCCGGCAATTCGCACCATGCCATCGTCGCAGAAATGCTGAGTGGAATGAGCTGCCTGAGCAATAACGGTCGTGTAGCACATTGGAGGCGGCAGATGCACTCACCCTGAAGCACCCGCGACGCACAACACCAACGCGATGCAACAACTCTCCGAGGACATCGAAAGCCCGTCACCAGCAACATGCCAGAGCACCATGTCAGGAATGCGCGATGTGCAAGATAGAGACGAATGTGTCACGGTGCACCCGGTGACGATGTTGCAAACCTGGTCGAAGCATGCTGTCCACGGTGGACTTGCATACCAAGAGATCGATCGAGGAGACGCATTCGGTCTGCGAGCTGATCGTATGGAACGTGCGTGCCTGTCGACCGGTGATTCTGTATCCCCACGATACCTGGGAGGATGATATATAAGGAACAGCGATTCCCTCCAGCAATCTACCGGTCTTGTTGATACAGCTTGGTTAAAGCATGTTCAGAAACCCGATACTGTCACAGCAGATTGCCACGCGACCTTTTCAACACCCTGAGAACTACCCCCACCGCCGACTTCCAAACAGTCGTCACCATGAGTGCCCCTGTGAAGTATGAAACCATTAACTTGTCGGAATCATCAGAGAAAACCGAGCCTAAGATCAAAGACCCCCGCTCGATCCCCGACCTTGGGCACATAGGCAAGGTTATCGCGGATGTGCACTGGGATACGGACTCCACTCGGTTCTGTCTCGAGCCCTGGGTATATTCAAAGGAAGTAGAAGAGCACGCCGAGATCATCAAGAAGGCTGAGTTTGACGACTGGGTCGATGCTTTGCAAGAAATGTTGAAATCTGGGGGAACGATCGTCACGGCAAGCAAGAACGATACGATTGTCGGGACCGTGGTAGCCGTCCCAGCTGCGAAAGGAAAGAACCACGACAACATAACAAACGATCTGAAGGATCCCGTGGCCCCTAAAAAGGCGGAAGGAGAGACCAACGAGGCTTGGGAGG
Source organism: Xylariomycetidae sp. FL0641 (assembly GCA_022376655.1). Taxonomy (NCBI): domain Eukaryota; kingdom Fungi; phylum Ascomycota; class Sordariomycetes; species Xylariomycetidae sp. FL0641. The sequence goes on along the minus strand of JAJJKE010000010.1, from coordinate 362,812 downwards.
AGCGTGTGAAGGATTGGGGGCGCAACGAGTACCGCACTCGCTGTTTCAAACGGGCCGTCCACGAGGGCTTAAAAGCTCACCACGAAGAATGTCCTGGGACTCTATGGGGTATGCCGATTTTCGGGCCTGCTTTCAGCAAAACGATGCGTTCCAGGCTGACTTCGCACAGAGATAACCGGATTGGCGGTCCTCAAGGGCCACGAAGGGGAAGGGACAGGCAAAGCCCTTGCGAAGCGAGCGGTCGAGGCAGTCCCCCACGGCAACACGATCCGCCTGATTCGAGAAGGCGGAAAGGAAGGCATCTGGGAGAGAATAGGGTTCAAACAGTGGAGCAACGCCGAACACAAGACGATCAAGCTGGAGTTCCCCCAGGAGTTCAAACGGTGGAGCGAGGTCGAGGGCAACACGATCGGGCCGGAGGCCCCCCAACAGGACCTGAACATGAAGGACTCGGACAGCAACAAGCCATGGAAGGTAGTAGAGCAGCCAATTCTTGTCAAGAAAGTTGAGTATCCAACACATTCGGAGGCAGAAATCTCCGTATAGCGGGCGAGAATGGCAAGGCATCAGACTGAACTGGAATATCGGGCATGGTTCTTCTCTCTCCTTCTGTATCCCCTTACCTTGAAGACTAGCTGATCGTCAGAATGCCGAAATGCATAAACCCAGGCGGAATATCTTCATGGTGCGTCTGCTTCATCGTGCATAGGTGGTTGTAAGTGCACGACGTTTGATGCCAGCTTTTCGCCCGAGACGTGACTCGAACCTCACCCACAGGCTTCGCCCAGGCGTGGCTGCAGCCTCCACAACCCCCATACCCGCAGCGACAAGAAGTCAGAACGTTAAGCGCACTCCGACGACCCCCTCAGCTCACCAGTTGCCACAGCCCAAGATCCTGCTGGAGGTTGCAGCTCCAGGCTTTCGGCTTCGTGTGCCACAACCCGGTGCCGGCGAAGCCACGTACGCGGGGCGTGACCGAGATCCGAGGGCCGTGCTGCATTGTGATGGCACCACGAACATCCTGGAGATGATGGGCCGCGCGCGTCGATGGGCTGAAGGTCGCTCGTGCCGGCCTCGGCGCCGTCGACCGGTCCGCGGGTACGTTTCACGACCGGGGCTTCGACGTGGTCGAGCGCGCCTACGCGTGAGGCCGCAAGGCCAACGCATCCAGTTCGGCACCGCCAGTGACCCCGCCATGGCTTCCATCTTGGTCCGCCGCTTCGTTGACGCCGGCGTGGAGCGAGGGCATCGCCGAGAACGTCCGGGCCTGGCGCACCGATATCACCCTGGATATCCTCCGCGAGCTGCCGATGGAGAAGGTCAGGTTTGAGACTGCTGTTCCGGTGGTGCTCAATTGGTGAGTTAGGCCAAGACCTCTGGACGAGCCCCTGTCGGGTTGAGGAGCTGATTCCTCGGAATAAAAACATCAGAGAGTTCGGGGTCGTCGTCGACCTCTTCGTCGACCACTCGCAGGTCGTTCAGCTGGCTGGGTTGCGGGCTGGGATTTGAGGTAAGAGTGAAACGCTCGGCAAGATCACCAAATTCAGGCTGGACGGTTCGGCTTCATCGTTCAATGAGCCCCTTTCGAGATATCGAATCGCCGAGGTGTCAGGGGTTTATACTGAACACGAGGGAGATTCTGGTGTGAACAGTCGGGGCAACAGTGTTGCCGCCTCTCTTATCGACATTGGCCCATGTTGATTGACGGTCGTTTAAAAGTCTCTGTAATCGAACCATCACTCTTTACCCTTCACGATATCCGAGCTTGATTCTCTGAGTACCCCGTGCCTCGTATTACCCCCATCCCCAAGCTCTTACTCCCCCCGCAACCACCATCACTGACGCAGTCACCCATATCACCGAGGTCATTCGCGCTTCGTGAGACATGCCGCGGCTAGAAACCTCTCGACTAAGACGACTTCGGGAGGCCCTCCGGATTGGAATTGCCCTCCGAGCAGCAAGTCGCAGCTCTTAGGTACACACCTCCGAGGGGAGACTGTACGTTGGGCCGCACGGATGCATTGTTGTGCAGCTCAAAGAGTGATAGTATCGGAGACCTTCCAGAACAGCTCAATCCCAATATCAGCTTCGCTGAAGTAGAATGGAAGTCGCCGGATGGCTAGCACACCGTGTGGACCTCGCCCCTCCAAGACTCCAAGTACTTGATTACCTACACATCCTGTTCATAGCAAGGTATCTAATGATAGCGTGAGAGAGAGGGACAAAGTATATCAGCCATGCTTGATGCCTACATCCGATAGTACCGGGTCTGCCACTTCCAAGTTACCATTAGTCAGTCCAAAGTCTGTATGGTGGTCCTTCCGAAGTTCAATGTTCTTCATAGCAAAGACGGAGAGGAAGCCAACAGCCGCGAGTCCTGCGAAGACAAGCCATACAACACTCAGAGCATTCTTATAAAGGGTGATAACCTCTGATCTTACCGGCTCATCGAGAGACTCGAGAGATATACGGTGACCTCCCCCGCCTGAAGCAAATGTGTATGCACCGCCATCCGCCAGGAGGCCACGAAGACTTGCATCGTCTACATCATGCAGTCCAGTGTTGATCTGGCCATTGAAGGCGACAGACGAGATCGTAGTACCCCAGACCAGGCCGAACGCTCTGACAAAAGCGAAGGTACTCGTCGCCGTGGCCACATCCCCCTCAGGCAGTCCAGCAAGCGTCGAAGGTAACGAGGCAGTGAAGATCAAGCTGGCGCCCGCAGCAGCGATGACCTGGAAGCCGATCCACTCCCCTCGGCTGGAGTCTTCTTGGAGAATGGAAAAAAGACCCACCCCGACAGCGAGGAGGGCAAATCCCGCCCAATGGAGTACCTTGTACTGTCCCGTTCTCGAGAGGAACCACGCGGCCGTGCCACCGACGGGCAGCAATGCGAGGGCGAAGGGTAAGAAGTACACGCCGGACATGAGGGGCGAAGCCATCTTCAATGCTTGGAAGTAGATCGGTAAGAAGTAGCAAATCGCCTGGACCAGGACCGAAGCGATGAAGATGACCAGGAAGCCCGTGGCCGAGGTGCGGTTGCGGAACAGGCGGCTGGGCACGCTCGGTTCCCTGCAAAAGCGCTGGGAGTTCTGCAGCGCGTGGAAGAGGACCCAGCCGGCCACGCCCAGAACGATGGGCACGACGATCCGGGACGACTTCCAGGGATACCCGTCGGTGCCGCCCATGATGATGCCGAAGAAGAGCGCCACCATGGCGGGTATGAACACGGACATGCCGACGAAGTCCACGCGCGACAGGATCGCTTTCCAGCCCTGGCCGCCTTGGAAGCGCACGTCGAGCAGATACACGATAGCGAGAGCACCGGCGCCCGATATGGGTATGTTCAGCCAGAAGATCCAATGCCAGTTCACCTCTGCCAGCGCGCCGCCGATGATGGGGCCGATCGTACTGCCCACGGCGGCAGCCGAGAGCATGGCGCTCAGGTAGGGTCCCCGATACCGAGGCGGGACCAGATCGCAGATGACAATCTCGGGGAGGACGTTCAAGCCTGCCGTCCCGAGTCCTTGAACGCAGCGGCCGGCGATCAGGGTGGCGACGTTCCGGGCGCCGCCAGCAATGCCGCTACCGAGCACGAACAGGGCGATGGAGGCGAAGAGGGGGTTTCGCCGGCCGAAGATGTTGGCAATCTGCCCGTAGAACGGCTGCGGCACTGTACAGGCAAAGAGATACGACTGAGCCACCCATGCGTATTCGTTTGCGCCCCCGATGTCGCGCATGATGGTCGGCAGGGACGTCGTGATGACGGTCGCGTCGATGGCGGAGTTGAGCGATAAGGCGGAGAGAACGGTCGCGATGCATATAACCCGCCACGAGTGGTTGAACCTTTCGTCGCTTGCTACGTTATCTCGGTGTCTAGCAGCCTGACCGGCCTCTTCCAATGCTCTCTCGCGAGAGGGTCGCTCAGTCTCGGAAGTGAGTGCCTTCTGGCCTTCCTGGATATCCAAAGCGCCAGACTCCATGGCTGCGGCCAAGGATATTGTGAGCAATTTGGTGCCGTTCGGTCGCCGCTGACTGGTGAGACACAAGCTGAATCGGAGAACATATCCACAGAAGGTTGAGAAAACGGTGACGAGTGAGCGAAGGTGAGTGAGACGTCGCGTTGGATAGCCGAAAACGCCAAGCCGAAAAGTCCCAACAGCTCTTGGCGAGCCATCCTTCGTCCCTTACATACATGTCCAGGGAGGGATGCGATAAAACTTCCAACACTTTAATCCAACCTAACGACGAGTTGACCAACAGCACCTTCCCCTCTCCCTTCTCGTCTCCTCACCTCACCTCACCTCACCACCTCACCGCCCACCGCATCCATCATCCCCAACCGCGCCCACGAAATGGCCGCCACCAGCCTCAACCCGCGGCACCTGCCGGCGCTGTACTTCGCGGTGGCGAACAGCCAGCCGCTGCTGACGAGCCCGCTGCTGGGCAACGCCTGGAACATGCGGCTGTACGGGCTGCCGGCGGAGGTGATCGGCGCGCCCGCGAGCCGGCCGGCGTGGGAGGCCAGGCAGGGCCGCACCGTGCTGCTGGGCCTGCTGATGCACGTCTTCTACTGGCGCGGCCAGTACGCCGCCTGCGACACCCTGCTGGTGGGCGTCGCCTTCCTCGGGCTCAGCGACTTCTGGACCCTGTGGCGGCAGCAGCAGGGAGGCGGCCCTTGGCCGTTCGCCCGGCGTGAGTTGCGGTCTTTTCCTTTCTGCCGGCGTCGAGGGTGGCTGCGCTCGATGCATTCATTACCCAGGACGCGCTGTATGCGCATGATGAGATGCCTGTGCTAAGTCTGCGCTTCTAGTGATCTTCTCGGCTGCGTTTGCGGCCACGGGCTGGTGGGGGTGGACTCAGAGTTAAGCTGGGGTGACTGTTGGATGATCCCGGTAAGTGAGATAGCAGGTATAATGTATTAATTAATAAGTAAGTAGTGAAGGAAACCTAATACTAAGTAATAGTGTATATAAAATCTTAGAGTGACTTTAAATTACGTGCTATCTTTATACTAGTAATCCTTGGTTATTAAATAGTGTAACACCCCGCTTTAAACGTAGATTTAGTATTTTAAGATAAACGTAAACGTTAAACGTAAACGCTAATATATAAAATCGTAATTTCGTGATTTATAAATAAACCCGCATTTTAACTGTTTTAGTATAAAACTTTTCGTAGTTTTTTACTTTGTTTATATGAGGTAAATTAAAGGGCTTTAAAGGTAAAAAGTAATAGTTTTTTTCGTTGTCTTTTTAAGCTTTTTGTTAAGGGCTTATTATAATTATATTAATTTTTAGTTCGTTATTACTAATTATTTTAACCTTTCATATTTAATTACGCCGATAAATTATCGTTATTTTTCGAACTTTTTTTTTACTAGTGCTTTAGTCTTTAGGTTTGCTGGATTTTATTCTTTTAAAATTTAATGGGTGTTAATATACTTTTTTTTTTTAACTTTTATATTTTATAATATTTGATTTAAATATGTTTTATTCGTTTATGGTAGATAGGATTGTTAGTAAGTTGTTTTATATCGTTATTATTTATTAATATTTTAATAAGTTATTCGAATAAATTATCAAGTTTAGCGATTAATCGTTATAAGTATACGTTTTTAAATAAGGCTAAAAAAAGGGAAATGTATTTTAATTTAATATTTAAAACCGTTATAAGTAATTGCTTTTTTAATTTTTAATTAATTATAACATTTATAAGTATAAAAATATAGCATTTTATTAATACGTTATCGGTAAAATTTTTAGCGTATTTAGCGTTATAATACCTTTTAAATAAGTTAGTGTTATTATTAAATTTTAAGCTATATTTAAAACTTTTTTTTACGTATTATAAAATATTTTTCGTTATTTATAAATATTATTATATAAAGTTAATAAAAAAGCAACTTAACTTTACCACGAAATATATTAAGTTAAAACAAATGCTAATTATAATATATATTAATAATCTAATAATTTTTTAAAAAATTTTTTCGGATAGCGTTATTATAAATATTTTTAAGTATTAGTTCGAGTTTTTTTTTTAAAGTTTATTAAAATAGCTTTAGTACGTATTAAGTTTTTATTTAAGAGGAAACGTTATAGTACTTTTTTTAAGTATTTTATTTAAATAAGTTAAAGTTTTTAATTAAGTCGGTTACGAAAGATTTACATTTTAAAGAAATATTTATAAGGTTTTATATCGCTAATTTAAAATTTTATCGCTAATTAACGTTTAATTTTAATAATTTTAGCCTTATTTTTTTTTATTACGAGTATGTCGTTTACGTAAATTATTAAAATAACGTTATTTCGAAAGAATATGGCTTTGTTTAAGTTAAAACGTTTTTACCTGGTTTTAAGTAGGTATTAGGAAAAGGTATTATATTAGATTTTAAGTATTTACTTTAAGCCGTATAATGCTTTTTTTAACTTATAAACTTTTTTAAAGATTTTATATTTTTTTAATAGGTTTACGTAAATATTATTATCAATATCGCTATATAAAAAAGCAGTTTTAATATTTAATTATTTAATATTTTAATTATTAATAGCTGTAAAGGCGAATAATGTTTTGTAAGTTTTTTGTTAAACTATTAACGTAAAAGTTTTAATATAGTCGATTTTATATTTTTATTTAAAACTTTTAATAATAAATCGGGCTTTATAGCGCTAAATTTTTTCATTAAAGCTAAATTTTAATTTATAAACTTATTTCTTAATAAATACGTAGATAGTATTTAAGTCGTTAATAACTTTTTAAGTATTATTTTTAATAATAGACTTTATTTCGTTGTCTATAGCTTTTTTTTAGTTATTAGCTCGCGGTAATTATTAGGCTTTTTTATAGTTTTTAAGCTTTACGTTATTAATGTTTTTTATTAAATAATAATGGTTTTTTAGTATTGCGTTATAATATGTTGCGATATTAAGGTTTTAAAGGTTTTTTGGCTTAAGTTTTAATTATAACGGGATTGGTTATTTATTATTAATTGTTTTAAGTTTATTAATTTAGCGATTAATATTTTTAATAAATATAAACTTTTATGGCGTTGTTTTTAGCTAGTTTCCGTTTTTAATTTAGTTCGTGGCTTTTATTATGTGTTAATTAGATAAGTTTTTTTTTGCAAGGTAGCTTGTTTAATAAAAGTGACTTTATATATTGCACTGGGGCTCAGGGCATTCGGCTTGTTCGGGCGGCCTTCGGGGCCTAGCGCATTGGCCTGCAAGGCCACAGCCACGCAGTGGCTGCCACTGTGGCTTGCCAGATGGGCCTCACAGCCCTATATAGTGATGGTTCTTCGAACCATCGTCACGATAGCTAGCATCACCTTCGTAGCGGCTCAATACACGCGTTTATTGCCCTAATTCTGCTAGGCGCCATTCGTTTTCGTTGTGATTAACAAGTTCCCCTATTCTTTTCGTACAGAGGGCTGCGCTGACCTAGCCTTCGGCCAGGTATAGACCCCTCTGGCTGCGGGCTCTGCCCGCCACTGCAAACGCGCTGCGTATGTGTTTTATAGGTAGGCGAGGTATCTCTAGTTTAATATTTAGTAAGGAAAGCTTTAGTGGCAGTTTGTTTTAGGTTGGTATTAGGTATGTTTATGGACGGAAGCGTAGAGGACGATAGTTTTTTGTAAGGTAGTCGATTTATAGATTGTTCGTATTAATTTTTCGCTTTGATTTATAAAGTAAGTGTTTTTAAAGAAATAGCTTTATGGATAAGTATTTATGGGTGTTTAGTTAAATAAATATAATAAAAAATTATTTTTATATAAAGAGATATTAAAATGTTAAGTATTAATATAAGTATAGTTAGTTTGTTGGTTTTATTAAAGATAATAAATTTATTAAATATAACTTTTTTAATACGTTTAATAATATTTATAAAAGTGTTTTAAAGCTTGTAAATATTATTAGCTTTATAGCTGATTAATATTATTTATTTAGCTTTATTGTTAAATTTTTTCGGGTATAAAGCTTTTAAAATTAATTTTTATGCTTTATTATTAATTTGTTTTTAATAAAAAGTATTTAGTTTTTTTTTTATTTAAGCTTTAAATAGCGATATGTTATTTAAAGTGTTATTTAGTATTTTTATTTAAATATAGCACGCTATTTATAAGACTTTTTTTTAAAACTAAAGCGATAAGTTTAAGTTAAAAATAATAAACTTTATTAATCCTTAAAGTATACGGTGTAGTTGTTTTATTAATTTAGTTTATTTGTATTAATAAAGTATTATAAACTTAGGTTAAGTTTTTTTAAAAATAAAAAACTTAATAATTATTTTGTTTTTAAATTCGCCCCCGTTATTGACTTTATAATATTATATTTTTATTAACGTTTATGTTTTAATTTATTTGATATTAAGCTTAATAAAGTGTTAAGCGTTAAATTTTATTTTAAAGAAGTATATCTTAAGGAGTTTTATTATGTTATTAATTATTAGTAAATAGTAGTTTTTATTAGTAAATATTAAAAAAGTAATTAAGTTATTTAGGTTAGCGTATTATTAAGTATTTTTACGTGTAAATTGTAAAATAATAAAAGTAATGTTTTTTATTAAGCTTTTATTTAATACGTAAGCTTTATATATTAATAATTTAATGTTATTAATTATTTTAATCTTTTAATTTTTAGCTATTTTTTAATAAGTGTTAAGGTTAATATAATTAAGTTATTAATAAAGTAATATAAGCGAAACCGTTGGAGAGTTGTTATTAGTTATGTAAATTATTAAAAAGCTTTTAATTTTAAGTATGTTTTAATAAAAAAAACTTTTAGTAGTTAAATATTTTAATAATTAAAATATATTATAAAGTCTTTTTTATAAGATTAGTGTTTTTTTTTGCTTGGAAGGTAGAGAGTAGCTAATTTTAGCGTTTTAGTGATTTTAGTGGTATTAAAAACCTGATGTTATAGTAAACTAGTTAACGGATATAAGGTTTAGTTTTATGTTAAAAACGTATAACATTTTAGTAAATATAATAAACTTATTATTATCGCTTTATTAAATAATGATAAGTATTTTTTTAATGTTTAAAGCTATAGTTTTAGCTTTAACTTTTTTTATTTTAAAAAGGTTTAAAAAAGCTAAAAATTTAGAAAATATTTATTTTTTATAATAAATATGTTTTAATATATTATTATTAAGTAATTAGTTTAAAAATTCAACGTTATTAAAACGAGGAGGTATTTTCGTTTTTATAGTTTTAATGTTGGGAAAAGGTGCTATAATAGTGTTAACGTTATAAATTTTAGTATTATAAATTAGTTTATAAGGTAATTAGTCCTGATTTAGGTGATTTATGGCTTTGTTAAAGTTAATAAAAAACTTAAAGTTGCCTTATAGTAAGTTATTTAGCTATTTTATAGAGGTGTTATTTAATTATTTGTTAATAAGTGTGTAATATGCCTTAGATTGCTTATTTTTATTTTTTTAAAATTTTAACGTGCAGTATTTAGCGTTATTATAATTAGATTATAGTATGTTTAGCTAGTTATAAATAAAGTAGACTTTTTAATATAGTTTAGTATATTTAGCGGGCTTGTCTTTTTTTTAAAAAGGCTTTTAATTTTGATTATTTTTTTTATGCGATTAAGTTTTCGCTTTTTATTAATAAAGTATATTTTATTATTAGAGTTTGCGTTATTTATATAATATATAAATATTACGATAGCGTTTTGTTTTGCGTTATTAATTAGTTTTATTTAGTGGTTTTTTATTTTAAATATTAGGTTATTAAAAGTAATTTTAATGCCGTTATTAACGTTTATAATAACGTAAGTAATAGTTATAAATGTTTTTTAAGTATCGAAAGCGTTATTAAAATTAGTTATATATTATAATTATTTAAACTAGTTAAGCATTTTTTAATTAAATTATAATAACTTAATTATTTAATAGGTATTAACTTAATGTTTATTATATTTTTCGATCTTTTTGGTTTAAGGAAATGTTTTTTTTATTAAATTATAAATTAAGTTAAGTAAATAGTTTATTTTTTGTTATTAAGAGTATTTTTAAAGTTTTTAATACATTTTAAAGGCGTCCGTCTCGTTATTAATATTTTATTTTTACTAAATAATAGTATTTAGTTTTAAATAAATATAATTAAGTAAATAATTATTTATTTATTTTTAATAAATATTGCTTTTAACGTAGTCGTTTTACGTTTTTATTATGTATTTTTTTTAAGTTATAAAAGATAAAAAAAAGCTTTTTAAGAAAATGTTTTTTACTTTTTTAATAAAAATAGCGTTTTATAACGTAATATTAAATTTATTTTAATTAAAGTTGCTGTTTTTAAGTAAAAAGACGGTATTAAAAGCTACGTTAAACTTAATAAGTTTAAAGGCTTAAATTTATATATTAAAATTAAATTTAGTAAGCCGCTTAGGCTTAACATTTTATAAAAAAAGTATTATATATTTATTAAATATAAAAAAATTAATAAATTTAAATTATGGCTATAGTTAGCTATTTTATAATTTTTTTTTTTAAACTTTAAAAAAAGTTATTAAATACTTTTTTAAAAAAAGTTATATTTTTAAAGGTCGTGTTTTTAAAAGGTATATCTTTTAAAAATAAATTAAAAAATATATTTTTAATGTATAAAGTTTTTTTATTATTATTACTTTTTTTATTATAATTTAAATTTTTTTTTTATTATTATTATTTTTAACGCTATTTTAAAAGATAAAAAGTTTTTTTTTTCGTTTTTTAAAAGGTTTAAAAAGTTTTAAAAAAGTTAATTATTTAAATTATTAAAAAAAAGCAAGTTATCAAGAGCGTTAAAAGTAAATGCCTTTTTTTTTTATTACGATAGCGATGTTTTTTAGCTTTGTTAAAGGTGTTTTTTATATTATTAATATTAAATGCTTTAAAAGATGGAAGTTGTAGGTTTTTAAGGAAAGGATTTTTTTCGTTAAGACGGGTTTTAATAAACCGTGGGCTTAAGCGTTTATTTATAAGTTTTTCGGTAAATAAAGCTTTATAGTTTAGTTTTATAACATTTAAATACCTACTTTTTTTAGCTTTATTACGTAAGTTACTTAATTAAGATTTGTTATTTTATAAGTAAAGGGATATGTTTTAAAATATATAGGTAAAAAGTAATAAAAACTTAATAAAAAGAGGCGTTAAAGGTTTAAATTAATAAAATAATTTAAGTATTAAAAACTTAGCAGTAAAGGCGATTACGGCTAATAATAAGAGATTTATTTACTAAAAAGTAAATAATTAATAAAAAAATAATAATATAACTAATTAGCGTTAAAAACTTTTAGCTATTTAAAATTATAATTAATAATTAAAGTTTTTAAGTTATAAAAGAATAAACATAATAATAGCGATTATAATGTTTTAGCGCTTTAAACGCGCTATAGCGCTTACGGTAGCGAAGCATTACCGCCGGTAAAAATTCGGTATACTTAATTAAAAGTTTTACTAAGCTAAGCTAACTTAGTTTTATAATTTATTAAATAATCTCGGTAAGTAAAATAATAAATATAATATATTAATTAATAAGTAAGTAGTGAAAGAAACTTAATATTAAGCAATAGTGTATATAAAATCTTAAAGTGACTTTAAGTCACGTGTTATCCTTGTACCAGTAATCCTTGGTTGTTGAATAGTGCAATAGTGACAAGCCGACTGCGCGCTGGTAGGCGGAATCATGTGGGCTGTCTGTCGTTATATACCTTATGCATTCGCGATATAGCGTGGGAACGTAGCTGCGATGGGTCACTTTTCATTAGCGCTACTTGAATATCCTTGTGGAATGCGATAACACATAGGACCGTTGTCGTGGTGAAGTGGCAAGCTCCCGCCATTGTCATGTGTAACTCGCCTTCTCCGAATCGTAGAAGGCTGCCGATAATCATGATGGTGTGTAATGTGTTGCAGGGCTTTTAGTTCATAACGGGGCAAGTGGAGGTACATTTGTCGTGGGAGACGGAGGGCCGGGAAGGGCCGGACCGGGCTGTTCCAGGTCCAAGTATAGATTGATCGGAGCGTCCCCCCGGAGCTCCCCTGTGTTGGGAGCAAGGTTGACACCGCTCACTGCATTTGGTTGGTTGGTGAATCATTCATTAGCTTCTTTGTGCGCCAGGAGAGAGTCTCCGGGGATTCTATGCTACATGTAAATGCTAGCAGCCCTGTTGCGTGCATCTGCCATGAGAGCCTGGGCGGCCTCCATCAGGTCATTCGAGATCTTCTTGCGAAACTCTTCGAACTCCTCCAGGTTCTCATCGAGGATTTTCACCTGGTGTTTATTGGCGGTAAGACCCTCCCCCTTCTTCAATACTACCAACTTGCCGCCGGATCGGTCCTCCAGTTCCCTCTTCTTCGCCTCTAAGGCCGTTGTAGCCGCCTGGATCTTGTCACCGGCCACACGAAGTAGTTCCGCCCTTCCCTGGTCCTTGATTAACGTACAAAACTCTATGGCACTTCGTATCGAAGCACCAAGGTCGATCGTAGCGTCGGTCGTGTTGTTTGTGGCCTTGCACTTGCCATAGGCGGTCGAAAAAGATGTTCCGTCGGGCATTTGAGCGAAGGCAGTTAGGGGGACCACTATCGGCTGCAAGGGCGGCTTGTCGTCTGTATGGTTGATAATGGAGGTCCAATCGAGTCCAGAGCACCATTTCTGAAACCAGAGGTAGGTACTCTCGTTGACAACATGGAGAATGCAATCGGCGACTACCTTCTGCTGCTTCCAGGTGAGACCTATCAATTTCTTTTCCGGATACATACGGTAAAGGCCATGCAGTATCTTGGATTTCCAAGGTTGGAGCTCTCCCTGAGATTCGAATGGCGACCTGGTGTTGAAGATATCCACGGCATCTTCAATTGGAACAAGCAGAACGCGGGAAAACTTGCTTGGGTCCTCCAACGCCCCTGAATCTACCAAGGATCTTACGGCGTAACTCGCCTCTTGCGCTAGCCAGGACGGTGCCTTGGAGAGCTCCATGTGACAGATCTCTATCACTCTCTCCTTGTCGTCGCGGAAAAGGCTCTCTTTTCCAAGGTAGGGCATCAGACTATCCTGGGCGACCTGAAAGACCATTCGCTTGTGTTTCGCACTCCTCATCACTATCTCGCTCGTGTCATTCCTGCAGGATCCGAGTACAAGTGCTAGGCTAAGTGCAATGGTTCTCGAGGCTTCAGTCCGAATATGGTCGAGCTTTTGGCGCATGGATTTGTGTTTTTCTTCTTGCAATTTGTTGGAGTCTGACTCCCATTGTTCTTGGCGAAGCTCTGCCACCTGAAAGGTATCGGCTTTCCAAAGCTCGAACAACGCGCCATACAACCCGGCGGGACTGAAACAGTCTTGGAGAGTCAGGGGCAACTTTTCAAAGCACTGAAACGAGATGGTTTTGAGGTTCGCGTTGTCGACCTTTCCACTGTTCTCTGTATTCGCTTGGCCGAATTGGGATTGGCAAAGAGGCAGGCAAGCACGATAGACAAATTGGAGTTGGTGTACGTATTTGAGGCGATGATCTTTCAAGTACTGAGCCGCTGTCTGTAAAGACTCTCGTTCCTGGTCGATGATCTGGCCCCACGTCTTATGATCACGTTCGTACTGTAGGTGGCTGTTCGCGGACTTTCTTGCGACCCTGCCTCGTCCGTGGTACTCCAAATCTAGGTTGAATACACCGTCGGTTCGTAGTCTGTGTAGAGTAGCTGCCAAGATTGTACCGTCATCTTCCATAAGTGTCGTCAAATCCCAGTACTTATTGGGGCGATCGAGCAGAGGCGCATACTTTCGGATTCTCGTAAGAGCGGCAGATTGGTGAGCTTGTACAATCTTCCAGACGTCGTCTGGTGACACAGAGCGATCTAGTGTCGAGATGTATGGTACAAAGGCGCGCCATACGATATCGTCGAATATTTCCTGGTTGAAAGAGGTCCCCATCGGTTTGTCGCATAGCAGGTTCCATGCCTCTCCGGTAAGCATCCAGCGGGCACACGAATTCCAAAGAATTCCGAGGTCAGCAAGTGCCCATAAACGCCATGAAACTGAATCGACATCAATTTGATCCAGATATTCGGTTGCGCTCTTCGGAATTTGGACTTCGTAGTTGTGTCTGTACAACTTGTAGCGTTGGCTACCAACGGGGCCGTCGAGAGCAGCGGCCCGCAACTCTTCCATTGCTGTGCTCATGTAATGCTGAACAATGTTGCGTATCTCTATGACGGTGGGGATTGTGGTAGAGAAAGGCTTCAGGTAGGTACCAAACAGCACGTAAATGGCCATGTTCAAGGCCTTGATGTTGTCGCCGGGCTCTAGCACCGACCAGTGGTAGGTGCTGAGGTGGCGAGGTGCAAAATAACTCGAGGGCGAAGATAAGTTGACTTCATTGTTGCCATCTCGGGGGCTGGTAGTGGTACCGAAGAGAGATTCTGGACCAAATTGAATGGAGGCCATGGTGGCTCACTTTACCATCCTATTGGCCTTCCGGTTGACGTGGATATGAATATTATGGTTGCGTTGAAGGGAAGACAGTCGCCACATGTGTGAGTCGCAACTGGGCGTGGTTTTTCAGGTATGGACCGTAGGTATGGTGATAGCTCAACATCGAATTGGCTGTAGCCGAGCAATAACAGCTGCAACTAGGTACCTAAGGTACAGTGGAAGCAATCGATTACCAACCGCTATCGCTATCGCTATTGGTACCGCGACTGCCCCTGGCGTTATGGGAACCTGGGATCCCACCGGTCGCAGTCTCCGCGCCCTGTTCCTTGAGCTTCAAACGTGCATTCCTTAAGGGGCAACCACGCCCAGAGGCATGAAAGTAAGTTCACGGACCAGCTGAAATGAATGGCCCCACCCGTCCACTGCCTCCTGGATGCCGACATTCATTCTTCCCACGTACTCCTGTTTGGGTCTATGGGGGTTGCAGCGCAGAGAGTCCACGTCTACTGGATTCCTATACAAACCGATGGCGCAATAGAACATGGTCACGGCGAGACAGCAATGCAAAGAGCACCTTACCAGTCGCCTGCCCCAAGCCATCCATCACCTTTGTTCCTCCACGACAGCCATCCGCGCGCTGCCAGTTCAGAACATGCTGCTGGTAGCCTTTGCATTTTCTTCCAAATGAATGCAGCGATTGCTTTTGGCCGTGGAGCCGCTGACGACCATTCAATCTACTATAGTCGTGCGGCATATCTCTTCGCCCGCACCTACGTGGTTAACCATTGAAACCCGGACGCAGAAACCTGCCACATCAGTGTACCCAAGATGAGACTGGCCACCTAGGTAAGTACTGATCAATACAACACTTCTTCCTCTTCGCGCAAGCACTTTATCACTTTTTTGAAGCATGTTTGCCTCCCTGAGAAACTCCGGTTCAAAACACGTGCGGTTCGATGAATACCCTCGACACATAGGGCGGCACGGCTTGCACCCTGTCCTGCTGATGTACTGGCTAAATCTCTTCTCGTCTAGCTGAGAACTCGTCTCTGGCTGCAGGAAGCTTGAAAGAGCGGAGCACGGCGAGCGCATTTGTCATCGATGCCACCCTGAGGCTTACGGCTGCCCTTTGGCTTCCTGCGAGGAGAACGCCAGCGACTCGAACGAGAGAAGTCGTGTTCTTGTTACAGACAAGTAGTCGAAGCAAGGATAAAAGAACGGGAGGCCGAAGCTTCTGCAAAGCGACTGGAGTAAGAAGAATGCCAGCGACTCGAACGAGAGGAGTCGATCGTGTTCCTCGTGCCGTCGACGAAAAGGCGAAGCAAGGCGACTGGAGCAAGAAGAACGCCAGCGAATCGAACGAGAGGAACTGAAGCGTAAGGAGGACGAGGAGGAAGCTCGCCTGGAAGCGGAGCAGAAGAAACGGGAGGAAGAAGGGATATCTGGCGGGCCAAGAAATGACCGTGTCACGCCGCCGCGCCCTGTGGCTCCCACGGCATGCATGGTCCTTCGCGTACGTGGTGAGCCCATCGAACCCAATAGACGATACAGAGAAGTAGGACACACTACTAGCAGGCGCACCCTGCGAGCGTCCTTCTGAGCGACGCAGAGAGCGGCACTGCCGTGTTTGTTCAAGCTCGCATGTCTTGCAAACGGGTGTTCCCAAGAGAATGAAGGAAGTTGGACCCGGAGAATCGCAGCCGTAACATGTTGCACATGTTGCACAACATTAGGGCGTGCGTGATGCAAGGCGGTATCAGGGTCCAGTCATCACCGTCTTCTACTTTCGTCAAGGCTTGACGACGGGTGACGAGCCGCGGACGCCAAGTGCACCACGCACCAGTGGTTGCACTCTGCGACCGACTCGAAAGGTTGCTCTATTGAACGGATGACACGGAACACTAGCCCATTATCCACTCGGGGTCACCGTGTGGATGCAACGACTGACCTGCGTCAATACGTTTTCAAGCACACTTAGATACTTCCTGTATATCTTCAGCAATAGGCCAGCGGGCGTGATTGTACTTACCACCAGCCGCATTGGGCGAGCTTGGCAATCACGATTCACGGCCATGCCACTGTCACAATCACATCATTATTCCAGAAAGCAAACAATTATTTGATGTGAATAACCTCCTTCCTCCTTACTTGCTCCTACAGTCTCGTTGTGTGGCGTTATCTTCGAGTGACAAGTGTTCGTCAATCAGCCGGCACAGCGATGCAGCCGGGGGTGCCCCCCGATTCATCGCAATCGGGAATCAGGAGTACCCAAGTTAGGTACTTCAGACTGTAGAGAGAGCAAGTAGCATGATATTTCAACATGAGTATTTAGTCCAACTATAGCCTGTCATATACGTTCGTATCAATTTCACCAATTCAACTAGATCCCCCGATCCCTAAGCGCCGCCTTGAGGGTCAGCGCAAACTGCGCCACATGCTCCGGCCCCAACATGGTGTAGTGCGCGCCCCCGACACGATGGAATCTCGGCTCCGACCTGCTGAAGTCCTTCCACTTCCCGAGGTGGTTCTCCAGCCAATCGTCCCTAGACTTCGCGACGGCTTTCAGCGGCACGGCATGGAACACATCGATGGAGTCCACCAACCCCTTCGGCTCGTAGTCCACCGCCATGCTCTGCAGCCCGAACGCGAGATCCGCCCAGCGTAGCAAACCCGCCTCGTCGAGCCCGAGCTCGCGCAAGCGCCGACGGTCCACGACCTCGCGGATCTCGGCGACGGCGTCGTCGTACGGGACGCCGAACAGGCGCCCCTCGGCCAGCTCGGCGTACGCCTCGCCGGCCAGCCCCAGGAACAGGGCCAGGTGCAGCAGGCACAGGCCGCGGTCGAGGCGGCGCATGCGGAAGGCGATGTGCGGGGGCAGGTTGAGGCAGCCGAGGAACCTGACCTGGTTAGCCTCCTCCGCATCCCCATCCCCGCTAACATCACCGCCGCCGCCGCCCTCGAGCCGCTTGGCCACCTCGAACGCCAGCATGGCCCCGTAGCTGTACCCGACGAGCGCATACGGGCCCCGCGGCTGCCGCGCCCGGATGGCGGCCGCGTACGCGGCCACGGCCTCGTCGACGCCCCGCCACGGCCGCTCGCCGGCCTCGAACCCGCGCGCGCGCAGCGCGTGCACGGGGCGGTCGTCGTCGTCGCCGGCCAGGTGCGCGGCCAGCGGGACGAAGACCAGGACCTCGCCGACGCCGGGGTGGAGGAGCCAGAGCGGGGGTTTGCGGCCGGCGGCGCGCAGCGTGACTACCGGGTCGTAGTTTGAGGCGTCGCTGCCGCTCGGGGCGTCGAGGGCGGCGGCGAGCGACCGCACGGTCGCGTGCTTCAGGAAGGTGACCAGGGGCGTGCGAGGGGCGCGCCGCCGCCGCCGGTCGACCAGCCGCTTCAGCCGGATCAGGTCCATGGAGGTGAAGCCGAAGTCGAAGAAGCAGGAGTCGACGCCCAGGAGCGCGGCGGGCGCGCCGAAGACCGCGTGCAGGTCGGCCAGGAGCTGCGTCTCCGTGGGCGTCTGGGGGCCATCGCCGTTTTGGGCGCTTTGAGCCTTCAGGGTGGTGGTGGTGGTGGTGTGGTGGGCGTCCAGGGCCGCGGAGAAGGCCCCGGATTCGAAGAGTGCCCGCATCTTCGCTTTCGAGATCTTCCCGAGTGCCGAGATCGGGAGCGAGGATGGGTCTCGAAGGGAGAACACGCATGGGCGGGACCCGGTGAGTAGCACGCAGCACCGCATGATGTCGTTCGAGATTGCGATCAGATGCTCAGGGTCAGATGCGTGATCCAGCGGGATGAACGCGACGGTGACCTGTTCCGTAGCTGCCTTGGGCGCGCGCGAGGGAAAGGAGATCAGTCGATCCACGCGAGCGCCCACAGCTTGCTCGAGGGAAGCCTGGACGTGGGCGCAGCTGTACTTGACACCGTTGATGTTGAAGACCTCCTTCACCCTGCCGACCAAGTTCAAGTTGCCCTGCTGGTCGACATTGGCGCGGTCGCCGGTGCGAAACCATCCGTCGGGTGTGAACGCATCCCTGGTTGCTTCATCGCCGCGGTAGTACCCCTCGAAGACGACGTCGCCACGTACTTCGAGGTCTCCCATCTCCCCAAGGGGGACCACGTGTATGCCGTCGTCCTTATGCTCGACGACCCGCATCTCGATCCCCGGCATGCAGTGCCCCAAAGACGCGACTGAGCGACCGGCCAGCATGTCGCTTTGCGGGCACTCGGTGTTGTAGATCGAGCCAGCACAAGTCTCGGTCATGCCGAAGGCCGGCATAACGACGTTTGGTCCTGCCCCGTTCCGTTCTGCGATGGTATTGAGAGCGACGATTGTGTCCACGTCGTTCGCTTCTCCGCCCGAGATCAGGATCTCCAGGCTGCTCAAGTCCCATGAGTTGGTACTGTCCTGAATGGCTGAAACCAGCTTCGCAAGGAAGAAGTTGGGCGCGAACGTACGGGAGACGCGATGCCGGCTGAGGAGATCGAAGAATATCTCCGGTGTCGAGACCACATCGGTAGCGTGGACGTGGACCTGGTCGAGGTTCAGATGTAATGCAAGGAGGTGCGTCTCAAGCAGGTTGGCTACGTGGTCTAGTCCTATCCAGTTTAACAGTGGCTTGTTGGATGGAAGGGGACGCACCAAGGCCTTCCCGACAACAGATGCCAGCATCTGCCTATGTGTGAGTCTGACAGCCTTGGAATTTCCAGTGCTTCCAGATGTCAACATCAACACCGCAGTGTCGCTGGAAGCCGGCCCTGGTCCCTCGTGGGTCGAACCTCTCTCCCCGTTCGTGGCAGGAGTTGGATTGACAGAGGTTCTTCTGAGTGACTCGACCGTGTGCAGCTGGATTCCATGATTCCCATCGAATTGCTCCATCAAGGTTTCTTTGGTTATACATAGCGGGGAGCCCAGTAGGCTTGCAAGGTGACAGAGGTACTTGTGTCTGTCTTCCACGGCGTTGGGAAAAGCGGGAGCTGGCACGGGCAATGCATTCGCAAGGGTTACTGCCCAGAACCATGTTATCGCGTCGCAGTGATCGTCAAGATAAAGAAGTACAGGTTTCCTGTGCTGGAAGCCGTGTAGACCCTTCAAAACACCAGCATATCGTCGCGCTTGTTTATACAGGTCGCTGTAAGTGATTATGTTGGGCATCGATAAACTTCCTTGTGAATAGAAAGTGAGCTTTCGCTCAATGTCTGACTTCGCAGCATCTCGTAGGAGCTGGGAAAGGTGCTTCCGTGCCTCAGTCATCGCGGTCTCGTCGCCTCGGGCTATTCCGTGATGCTAAGCTAGGGCGTCAGGAAGACAAGTCGCAGAAGAATCGTTGGATACTGATAATGGACTCCATCTCAGGGTAGCTCCTGAATAAGTACACCATACATTCGCTAACTCTCACAATCCGATGTCATCTTTGTCTGCTAGGACTGACAAGGGCGCCCATCCCGGCCATGACAATGGCAATGTTCGTCCGGGTACACACATATCCCTGTCACGGTCAGACAAGGAACAATCCTTTGGGATCTCGGATTCCCACAATCGGACATCTGCCACGGCCCGACACCTTAGCCATACGGAGGATACCCCATGGGTACACCATGGGTCTGTGCCGTGCGATGTGAAGGATATGGGCGTGCTCAAAGGGTTTCCCACGGATACCCATGGGCAGGACATGGTCTCACAAGCTTCGTACGACGAGTATTTCGAGGTCTTCTCTCGCAAAGTGACGAATGAAGCTCCATGCTCGGCCATCTACGTAAAGCCACGCTGTTAGCTTCTTATTCTTCACAATCACTTGCAGCGACGACACGGGGATTCCATACTCACCTATGCGGATCCATCCTATCCTTCGTCCTATATCCGTATAAGAAGTCCATAGAAAGGTATCGCCGCTCCCACGAAAGCGTTGGGTTCCCGCCGGAATCCTCCTCCTTGGTCAAGAGCATTGCAGCGGCTATCTCTCCTTGTCCTCGGCGATACCGCGCACGGACGACCAGACCATACCGTCTCTGCTCCACCAACCGCATCGGACTTTTGGCGTGTCCGGGACCATGCCTTCGGCACGATAGCGCCTTGCGGTCGTGGAAGCCTTGGTTTTCAGGTGTCACTTGACCGTTGGACGCGTGATGCTAAGCTCAGCACTGTGACACGCGAGAAGGCAGCAGGGGGGCTGGTGACGAATAGCGGCCTAGCATCGACATGCACGGTACTTCAGCAGCGCCTTGCCGCTTACTCACCGAAAGCGCCCCGGCATGCACCTGGATGGATGAATCGTGAAGGATCACCCTCATCATCGAGCTCACGTCACTCGGTCGACGCTCAGTGCAATTGGCTGGTACGACTTGCGGGCGTGTGGCAATGCTGCGGCACGGCCTCTCAAGTCTGCTTTCGTTCACCTGAGCCATGATTCTGCATCCGGTGCTGACGAAGCACGAGATCTCAGGATCTTCAAAGTGATCTTGGGATGGATCTAACGTCCATCGCAGTTCTTAATCCAGCGTGTCGACGGTACTTCCCCGACCGGACGCTACCGGCTCTCGGCGATAACCATGGAAGCAGACGGGTTCTCCACAGAACAGCGCTTTCATCCAGCAGGATGCAGAGAGTCGACGGAAATCGGCCATGTGTAGACAGTGCGTGTGCAAGAAAGAGAACTCCAATGTCTCGCCTGAAAACAAGAATGACAGCTACCCTACGCCAACGTAACCTGCCCGAGACGCCACCACCTCACAGGCCTGTAGATTGCCCTGTCCAAGCCAAGGAACCAAGCTCTCCGTGTCAATCCACTCAACTCGAAACGCCTTGCCGCGGCAGTCGTTCTGCATCTTTCCCAGGCGCTTCAGCGTGTCGAACGGCGACTCTCCCCACTGCTGCGTCTCATGGCGCCTGAGTCTCAATCCAGCTTTCCGAACACCAGCTCTTTGCCCGGTTGGCGCACCCTCGTGAGCCGGCTCGGGGCACAGCCGAGGCTGGTCCGTGTGGCGGTCGACCAGCAACCAACGAACAATTCGTGGGTGTTGATGGGCAGCAGCGATTCCCGATCTCATTTGACCCTCGTCGTTCCTGTACGATATTCGGGCTCCTCTTCTTACGAAGTCCCTGATGATTTCAAGTCGTCCTAGACGGCATGCTACCATCAGAGCGGTGCCCCATTCGCTGCCTTCCATGTCCAGTTCCGCGCCGTGCGTCAATAGTACCCGCGCAAGGCCAATATTTCCCCTTTCCGCTGCTATACAAAGCAGGGTAGAGGTGTGAGGAAGTACCCGCGCAAGGCCAATCTTTCCCCTTTCCACTGCTGTACAAAGCAGGGTAGAGGTGTGAGGAAGGCATGTGTTGATGAACAACGGTACATGCGGTCTCAGCCTGCGGCATAGGCGATCGAAAGCCGGCGTATCAAGCTTATTTAAGCGGGTGACGTAACTCATGACCATACCACCCAGGAGGTCGGGTTTCTTGAGAAGTCGGGGCTCGTGCAGGAGAAAAGGCCAAAATGCGTCCCACTGGATTGCCATCTGAAGAGGTGTCATGTTATTTATGCCAGGAGCGTATGGGTCAAGGCCTTCCCCGAGTAAGTAGATGAACATTGCTAGTCGACCTTTCCCGGCTGCATGGTGAAGTAAGCTTCCAACGATTGTCCCGTGAAGTGAAGCGCCATGAGACACCAGACGGCTCACGATGCTCAGATTGCCAGCTGCGACGTGGAATGTGATTGACTCCCAAGAGTTGCCACTGAACCGTATTGAAGCGTCCGCACCGTATTCCAGCAGCATGTTCATCATAGACAGTGATGCCTTGGTTTGCATCAAAGGGACCCTGTTGCCACAGACCTGGTTGGGATCAGCTCCAAGTTCAAGTAATACTCTTGCAGCCTTGAGATTGTCGCTGTAGGTGGCAATGTGCAATGGTGAATGAGAATCAATGATTACCCCTGCAAGGTTAATGAACTTGCTATCACGATTGCACTCGCTTAAATTGGTTGCTTGGTGCAGAATAGCTTTCAGGGCCTCCTCCTGACCTCCGCGGTGTGTGAGATTTCTTGAGCATTCCGTCCGCATCAGTTCCCTGTTCCGTGTTAGGTGCTCGTATATCTCAACTAACAGCTCGTAAAACATACCGGATACGTGAGGCATGAGCCTCAATATGTTTGATGATAACTTCAAATGCCCTGTGGTTATGACAGTGTATTGATGCATGAAGAGCATTCAGTGGGTTTTCAACCCATGATACTTCATGCTTGAGCGCATTCAGTAGCAAAGGCTCCAGACAGCGCTCGGTCAGGTTTTGGTTGAGTACTGCGACCGTGATCACGCATTGGTCGATTGAAGAGAAGCCGGAGTGACTGCTTCGTTCGGCAACTGCGCCGTGTTCTAGAAGCCAAAGAACAAAATCTGCGTTTCCACAGTGGGCAGCCCACAGAAGCGGAGAGATCCCAGATTGATTAGACAGCTGGTGATGTACGAGCCAGGGATGCCTGCCAAAAACCTCTTTGCACCACTCTACATTTCCCCCGGAATCGATTTGAGAAGCGACCAGAATAGACGAGAGGCCCAGGGACAACTTTGTCCAATCGTGTAACCTGTTTCTGAGTGCGTCTTGCATACCTGGCGTGCTCGTTAGCACTATGCCGCGCGAAGGCATTTCTGACTGGTGATCCAGGAGGTATTCGACGATTGGAAGAGAGCCTATGGTTATTGCATCATCCACAGGTAGCAAGCCTAAACGAGATCTGCAATTGACACTCGCGCCACGGGCTACGAGGAGTCGCACGCAGCCCTCATGTTGGTAGAATATGGCTAAATGAAGCGCCGTGAACCCGCCTGCCGTCCGAGTTTCGAGGTCGGTCATCAAGTGCTTGTCGAGCAGAAATCGAATTACGGCTTTCTGACCATACCTGGAGGCAACGTGGAGGAGGTTGCAGCCCTCATGGATGTCGTTGTTTGGCGCATCAACTGATACCGATACAATCCACCGGTATGGAGTACTCAGCAAGAGTCTCAAAGTATCGATTGACCCATACATGGCCGCACAAGCAGCAACGTCAAACCCGTTGGTATCCCTGGAAGTGGGATCCGCGCCATGAAGGATCAGGGAATGGGCCATAATGAATCTTCTGTGGGTAGATACCCAGACGACAGCTGGCGTAACGGTTTCTGAAGTCCCAATCCCCTCGCGAACCTCCAGGCCAACATTAAAAAGTCCCTGTTGAAGTAAAAAGTCTAGTTTCTCGTCTGCTTTACGGGGCCGGGAACCGTCGTTTTGCTTAGCAGTTAGGAGTTCCAAGGCTTTCTGCTGTGGGATAGGCAAGGCTTGCATTCCCTCTGATATTGAGTGGCGTACTAGCGCTCGGAATGCCGTTGTGTCGGCGCAAAGGATGGCCTTCTCGAACAAGGCCTCGTATTCTGAAGAAAGATAGACTTTTAGGCCACAAGACAAAAGCAAGCTGACAAGGTCGTCGTCGTGCATTACTTCTTTCAGCAACGCTAAAGCGTCTGCGCTGCTGTCGAGGGTAGTGGCGGGTTCAGATGCTGGAAGGAAAATTTCTAACAGCTCGAGTATCCAGCATTTTCCCGATCCCAACTGTGACCTTATGTTGGTAGCTGTGCGTAAAGGCAATGCCAAAATGCCTTTGATCAACGGGGAATACGATGGCTGGCTCTCAAATGCCTCATAGGAACTGCAAATGCCAGTCTGTTGCATCTGTTTAGCAATTGAGATCAAGTTGGAGGGGCACCAATCTCCTCGACTGTCTTTCGGTTTCCAGAGTGTCACAGCCTTCTGGCAGAAGAATTCCCAGACATGGGGCTCGCCTGATCTGTCGCCGTAATGGTCAGGCACCACTAATGCATCTATTATATCGGGCTCCAGGAGTTTGGCATTCGTGGTTGAGCAACATATTAGGAAGGATTCGAGAGGGCGCAGACCATCTTTAGCCCTGGCGTTGATGCTGTATGTGTCCTTCAAGTAACGAACGAATGATTGAGATACACCCGGTAAGATTGCATGCAGAGGATTGTTTGGCAAATCGTGACCGCTGTTGGAATTAAGTTTGTTGCGGAGTTTGTTGCGGACCTTGTTGAAAAGTGTCATCGAGCTCGATTTTGCCGCAAGATGGAGAATTGGCACTTTGCTGACATAATATTTGTCCTCCAGGGGGCAGAGGTCACAAAGCAAACTCGCACTCAACTCAGAACCTGCCCACAATGCAGCAGACAGCGGAGTGTTCCCAGACTTGTTGACGGTACAAAGGGCCTCGAACTTATTCTCGTCCAGTTCAGCCAAGGTCTGAATGATAGAGCAGGAGTTCAAAGCTCCAGCGATGTGCCAGATCGTGTCCCCTCCATCGTTGCAATCGGTGGTGCGGACCCCGTTTCTAAGTAAGATGTTCAAAGTTCCGTATTGATCAACCTTACAAGAGTGAATTGGCGCATGGTCGGAGTGTCGCCTAGATGGGTCGAGGCCATGGTCAATGAGCATTTCCAGGATTGCCCCATTGTCTTGATCGGCTGCGAAGCATATGCTTTCTGGACCGAAAGGCGTCTGGTTATTGACTTTCATGTCAAAACGAGGATCATTCATAAGCATTCTCAGGCCGCGAATGTTGTTGGACTTTACGGCGTTGAGCACTGCGTGTCCGAAATCGTTATCCCGGATATTGGATGCCGCAAATTCCAAATTATCATCGAGTGGTAAGTCTGGTCTGCTTAGGATGGACGCATCGGCGATGGAGAGTAGGGATAAGTGTCCGGTGGTCCCAGAGTCTCGTGAGACAACCTGGCGGATGATGTTGAGGACCCCGGCAAGGACAGTGTCTTCTGCGGGGGAGGAATTCTCCAACCAGGATCGCAGGTATGCGATCGTATCTTCGCTGATGGAGTTCCCTGGTTGTAAGAAAGGAATGAGAATGGAAGGGGTTTTTGAATATCTGACTGCGACAAATGCTTCACGGTCGATGGTGGGGGTATACATATCAGTAGTCCTGCTGCCAGCTTTGAGAAGCACCTGTACTGTTTTGGCCGTATGCTCGCAAAATTTAGCCCGGTGTCCTGCCTCATTGGATGTTCCCAGCCCCCGCCACCAGATCAGGTATTCCCTGGTAGACTGGTGAGAGGCCTTCGCATCAAGATGGTAAATCGCGTGAATTCCTGAGAGGGCGCAACGAAGGGAGTTTCCGACGAGCCCATCCGAGTGCACATCGACCAAGCGCGTTTCGCAAAGCCACTCGCATAGACTGGGCCACCGGACAGCTGCAGCCACATGCAAAGTCGTCAACTCTGGCGACTGGAGCGACTCTAGATTCGTCAAATGTAGCGCATGATATACGTAGGTGGAAAGCCACAATGTAAACATTGGTTTCTTTGACGGATGAAACAAGATTTTGGCAAACTCGAGGTTTTGCGTTTCGAAATCGAGATTTTCTGGCCAAAAACATGCTGCGATCGGATAGAAAGGATGTTCAGATGTTGCAGTGCCATAGCGGTCAATTCCCCCCAGGTGGCCGTCCTGCTCGGTTGTGTTGAAAGTATTGTTCGTCACAAACTGAAGGGAAGTTTCGGCGAGTGTTTGAGTAGCAATGAGCTCATCGTACCGAAACAAGCAGAGTGGGGACTCTAGATCAATGCTTTGAAGATACTCTTGCACAGAGAAGTGAGCGAGCTCAAAATGCTTTTCGTCGGCGCTTTTTCGAATGAGACTGCTGTATCTGCGCATGATGACGCTCTCCTTCAAACGAGTGGTGCTGAGTAGCTCCCGGTCCACTCGAAAGGCAAGAGCCTCGCACAGTGCGTCGACCGGGAGGGACTTTCCGGAATGACAGATCCATGCCAGAGCATTACGTAGGACCTGTCTGGCATTTTCGCTGGGGCTCTGTTCTAGAGCTCTGTATAGGATTCTGTCGTAGGTTTCGTTCAGCGTTGACGGGAATTTTTCAAGAGCCTCTAATCTGTCATGATCATCGAGCTCCATACACAAGGAATCAAGTTGACAAACGACCCAGCGAAACCTGTGACTGTCAGAGGAATGTAGCGAAGGCGGCCTCGTTTCACTTACATCCCTTGAGCCTTATCAAGAAGAGCTTGGTGGATTTTGAGCCGCGTATCTAGCTCACTGTGGGACAATTCTTTCCGTCTCTTCATCTCGACTGCGATAAAGAGTTCCAAGTCCGCGGTATCAGCAGCGACTTTAATGGTGCTGTAACCAAGAAGTTCGTCACGTATGTCTTCCTCATTCCGACTGAACAGAGCGACACTCAGGTTAAGATTATCTTCTGCCAGCCTCGTTAAACATTGAGCTGCGTCTCGCATGTGGGCGCCGCACTCGTCAATTGCGTCTGCAATTACGAATACTTTATCATACTGCGTGGTCATCTGTTTGATTCGCGCAAGCAAGTCGTCCGAGGTGGCTTCCCGTTGAAGAGATAGTCCCTTATTGGGATGTAGTGTTTGGAAATAGCGATCCAAAATCTCGAAACAAGCCTCTTTCTGGAGAGCGAGTTGAGCAGCGATAGAGCAAAGCATGTTGACAGTAGTTTGACTAGCGGGATTCTTGTAATCGCAGAAGTGATAAGCGAGAGCCGTCGACTCGTTCGTGAGACCAAGGACAGTTTGAATGACGGTTCCGCAGACTGGAGTTCATTGAGTCAGGTCCGCCTCGGAGAATTACAACACCGGATGATGTGGCACTTGCGACATGTGCGTCAATTGAACATGGGAGAGCCCAGTAAACTTACGAATAGTTTTCCCAGAGCCCGGAATACCATACATCCATAATTTCGAGTTCGGGGTGCCCTGCCAGTTCGCAAAGACATCGTTGTCGCTGATCAGCCATCCGCCGGTATTCTGTTGTCGGAGACGTAGAGTACTATCGAGGTTCTTCTGAGGATCAACTCGAAGGAAGAAATCGAGAGTTTTGCGTCTCTGCTGAGAAATCTCTGCGCGCGTTTCGACTTCGGTACGTCTATCAAGTTTGTTGTGTAACTCTTGGACAGAAGCGCTGAGGGATTCTTGTTGTCGACCGATATTTAGGAGTTGCTGAAGAGTATCAGCGTTGAGAGCAAGGCCGATTGTCTGCTTGTGTCTGCCTAGGTCGTCCAGTAATTCGGCAAGCTTCTCCTCCGAGAAGGGGTGTTTGAGACTGCGAAAGACAGTGTCTCGTTTCCTGTCGCTGTGGAAATCGCGCTGTTCCTTATCCACAAGGGCCCGGATGTTGGTGAGCAAAGAGTGGTAGTCACGCAAGAAAGTCGCTCCAAAAGACGCATTCGTTGCACCGAAATCACACAAGGAGTCTGCAAGCAATGATAGGTTCTGGAGCATGCCGCTCACAGTCCTCAGCTCGGATGCGAGGTCCCGTATTCGGTCTCGGGCACCTCTGGCCGACTGTATGTACTTGCTGACATGCTTGAAAACGGTTCCCGTCAATTCGGCTAATCCCCCAATGCTGGCGGCTAGAGAGATCACCTCAGCCATGGCTAGAGAGACACCAGCATTGTCAAGATGTAGTCTTGGGTGATGAATGGAGAGAACTTATGGTGCAAGGAGTCGCAGGGAAGTGAGGGGTGGGAAGAAGGGTCATATGATATTTGCCTACTTCGAGAGACGACGTGATCTAACGAAAGTCGAGTCAGCCTGCCATATTGCCTTGAGGGCAGTGCCTGCGGGGTTGACGCCAGCCACACATGAGACGGACACGTCCGCAGACGAAGAGGTTCTCATGGGCGTAAACTGGCCAATAACTGATCTCAAAGTCATGCGGGCGCGTCGCCCGTTGCAACCCAGGAAGCAGGCAGACTGCATGTGGGCGTTAACCTGTCTGCAGCCAGAGTAGCTGAGGCCGTGTCCCTCTCATCGTCTCGGGGTAGCTCAAATGCAAGAGACTCGGTAAGCTGTATTGAGCCGAGGCGCAGACCAGCATACAGTATTTTGATAATGGTCCGCGCATGATACTATACGAACTCCCAAAAGAACGTAGGGACTGGCAAAGTAGGCGGTACGTACGGAGTACCTACTTAGTACCTAGGTACCTTATGCGGTAATACGCGTTGGTGTGGTGGTGTTGGAATGGGATTACGACTCCGCGCAATTGCGGGGCCGGACCTGAGCTGAGAGCTGGCTGACGGGAGTGAGGTACAGCAGCAACCCGACATCGGCAGCAGAATTTGGCAGTGTTGGGTGAATCATCCCACCAAGACCCCAGAGCAGGTGCCCCGCTGTACAGTCGGCCCCTCCAAATGAAGTGCCTAAGGAAGGCATTGATCGGGACGCCACTGTCGTGTTCCCGTAGGAAGCTTCCAACAAATGAACTCTCCCGAACTGTTTCGAGACTGACTTACCGACCGTCAATTGCCTCCCACGTTCCCTCGAGTACATTTCGCTACCATTACCACTTGTCCGCCGTAGCTTTCCCCTCCACAATGGCTTCGACCGTGATCCATCTGCGGTCCGAGGACAAGCCGCTCGAGCACCGCTCCGCTCTGACCCCGACGACTGCGAAAGCCCTGATCGACGCCGGCTACACCGTCAACGTGGAGAAGAGTCCGGTCCGCATCTTCGACGATGATGAGTTCTCTGCCGTCGGTGCTACCCTCGTTCCCACCAACAGCTGGCCCGATGCGCCCAAAGAGCACATCATCCTTGGTCTGAAGGAGCTTCCCGAAGAGGATTGTGAGTCCACGCAACAAGAAGCCTCCGACCTGCTTAGTAGAGGCCATATTATTTGCAGAAGGAAGCATCGCTAATAAACCATCCTCGCAGTCCCGCTCAATCACGTACACATCCAGTTCGCCCACTGCTACAAATTCCAAAAAGGCTGGGAGAAAGTCTTGGCACGATTCCCGCGCGGCGGCGGCACACTCCTTGACCTCGAATTCCTGCATGATCCGGAAACGGGACGGCGTGTGGCCGCGTTCGGGTACAGCGCAGGCTTCAGCGGCAGCGCGCTGGCGCTGAAGACGTGGGCGTGGCAGCTGACGCACCCGGGCGAGGCGCTGCCGGGGGTGGAGAGCTACCCGAACGAGGGAGCGCTGATCGCGGACGTGAAGCGGGACCTGGAGGCGGGCAAGACCAAGACGGGGCGACTGCCGCGCGTGATCGTTATCGGCGCGCTGGGCCGCTGCGGCCGCGGCGCCGTCGACATGTGCCTCAAGGCCGGCCTGCCCGACGAGAACATCCTCAAGTGGGACATGGCCGAGACAGCCAAGGGCGGGCCCTTCAAGGAGATCACCGACAGCGACATCTTTGTCAACTGCATCTACCTCAACTCCAAGATCCCCCACTTCGTCAACCACGACTCCCTCATGACCCCCGACCGCAAGCTCAGCGTCGTATGCGACGTCTCGGCCGACACCACCAACCCCTTCAACCCTGGTGAGTCAACCTGTTTCACGCTATGCACGAAGTTGGTCGCAGCTGACATGAATACTTATAGTGCCCATCTACACCATCGCGACTACCTTCAAGAACCCTACGGTACCCGTCGATGGTATCTCGGACCCACCCGTCAGCGTCATCAGCATCGACCACCTGCCAAGTTTGCTGCCGCGCGAATCGTCTGAAGCTTTCAGCAATGACCTTCTTCCCTACCTGTTGAAGCTCAACGACTGGCAGAACCACCCAGTCTGGGCCGGTGCCCAGAAGCTGTTCGAGGAGAAGGTCAATAAGCTGCCTCATGATGCGCTCGAGAACTAGGTGTTGCTCGGGTGGTATAATGTGGCGGGCTGGGCTGCATGATGCATACGAAACCAGTGAGGTAAATGGCAAGGGCGTTTGTACGGATATTATGGTGTAGAGAAAACCAAAAGGAAATAGTTTACTTACCTGGAGAGGCGTACAAACAGCCACTTTCTCAAAATAGATGCCCTCACGAACATGACCTGGAAAATGATCCAAGTTTGTGGAACAGCAACACCATGATAGTAGAAGCGGCATCTCTTGATAATGACCTCTAGACACAGGTGCTTGATGAATATACATGTATCATACAATCCAGAGCAGCCTCCGAAGCTCACTCCGCCCCTCTACACCCGCAGAAAACAAGTCGCCCCTGAACGCCGTATATGAATGTACACATCTGTCTCCCTCTGTTTTGTTCATCCTCCCTCCCATCATCACCTCCTCCCCTCTCCCCCGTCCCCCCCACCCTCTTTCCCCGGCGACGTCGTCGCCCTCCGACTCCGAAACCCGCCGACCCGCTCCTCCCGGCCCAGCTTCTCCATCTCGCGGGCGACGCGCTCGGGGTCGCGCTCGGGCAGGCCCCACCACTCGCGGTGGAAGCGCTCCTGCTCCATCTTGCGGCGCTCGGTCCTCTCGCGCTCGCGGGCCCGCGCCAGCCGCTGCGCGAACCACTCCTCGCGCGCGCGGTCGTGCTCGGCGGGCGTCGCGTGCGCCAGCATGCAGCTGTTCATCGCGTGCGACGCGTCCCGGCACGCGAACGCGATCGTGAGGGTGCGGCTGCGCGCGCAGGCCGCGAAGGCTGGGTTGTGCGTGTGCGTGTTAGTATGGGGATGGAGCAAGAGGAAGAGGGATGGGGACGGGGATGGGGAAGGAAAAGAGAATGAGAGACAGAGAGAGAGAGAGAGAGACGGGACTCACCCTCGATCTCCGCCGCGCACAGGTTCCGCACCCGCGCGTTGAACACCTCGCGCACCTGCGCCTCCTGGCTCGCCGACAGCGGCAGCGGGTTGCGCGAGGGCATGGGCAGGCGCTCGCCTGCGCCTGCGCCTTCTTCCGCGGGCGAGGGGGGTTTTTGCGACGACGGCGCCATCGTCGCGGCCATCCACCGCGTTCCTGCCCTGGTCACGTTTTTTTGTGTATGTAGCGCTACCCGTCTGCCCGTGTTGAGCGCCGGGACTGATTGATACGTCGGTCGTTCGGTTTACGGTGGAAGATGTCAAGCAAGCTAGGTATTGCTCGTGTCGGCGGCGGACGGAATTCGATCGTGTCGCGGGTTCGTGGCAGTCCCGTCTCAGAGCCCTGGAAGCTGGCTCTATTCGGAGCGTCTCTATTGGAGTGATTGGCAGCGGACGCGGAACTATGGACGGCGCGCAAGGAGCCTCGAATGCACCCGGGTACGGCAGGACGCTTTCTTCCTCGTGGGGTCTTCTTGTCCGGTGGTGCCATTTCTGGCCGGCTGAGGTCGGAGCTTCCCCGAGCTCTGCGAGCGAAAAGCGGGTCCTGCCGCACTTGACCGCCAGTTGGGTCCCAGGGTCCCAGGGTCCAGGAAGCTTCAGTGAAAGAGGACCAGGGTAGCTCCCGATTTGGCTCTGACCATGGCCTAAGTTGTAGGTTTCGAAGTACCTTACTGTCCTTGATGAACTCACCGGCATGGAAGCGATCTACTAGGTACGCACACGGTCTAATCGATTGTCACTTCTAGGCTTCACTTTTACAGGCAATTTAGGGTCTCGAACTTCCAAGCGTTGAAACATGAACTTTGAGCTATGAGTGAGGGTGACGCTTGAGCTATAGGCATGGTTTAGGTACTTCGCTGTTGGTCGTATGGTAATCCAACGATTCCGCTATTCCTCCTCAACGACAGGCGTGCTAGGAACTGACTCCTCGCGTTCGAGATCCAGACTTTCTTTCTCCTTTCCGGACTTCTTCTTCATCGAGAACCTCGCACCCCAGCTCACCGGCTTTTCCTTGGTAGATTTAGCACTCATCGGTCCAAGTGAGGGGCTGCTCTCATAGCTGCGTCCGAGTGTGAGGGCACCACTGTCCTCGCCTCCGTCGTCAAAGCTGGTGCGGTCAATGGAAGGATTTCGGTCTGAGCCGGCAACGCTGTTCGGGCCCTTCTTACCCCCAAGGCCACGCACCGATGAGAAACTGAACTTGGATGAGCTGCCCTTTCGCAGTAACTTCCTAAGTCCGCTTTCCTGGTCCTTGAGTCCTAGTCCGGATTGACTTATTTCGGTGTTGGAAAACGGATGATCCAAACTAAGGGATTCCCGTGACTCGGTAAGTGAAGGGGTGCCAACAGAAAAGGCATCCTTGGATCTCCGGGACTCAGACGGCGACTCGTCTAGCGAAAACGCACCAGCTTCAGACGAGGTGAGCGATTCGCGCGGCCTCCTCTCTCTAGTATCCTTCTCTTTGCCTTTTCCCTTTGACTTGTCCTTCGGATCCTTAGCATCCTTGTCCACGTCTCTGTCCTTTTCCGACCGGGGCCGGAACAAGTTGAAGTTGGTCATGAAGCTAGGCGCAGCCGGATTAAGGCGCTGGCTTAGCGTTTTGGAGATAGGCTTCATCCCAATGATGCCAACCTGGCTTGGAGATGCGTGCATAAGCTCGGATTCGTCGAGGATCTCATCATCTGCATCCGCCAGAGTGGTCTTCAAAAGGGAAGGAGAACCGTGAAGAGATGGTCTTCTAGACGTATTTCTTGACACAACCCAGGGGCTTTCCTCGGTGGACCACAGTCGGTTGGCTTGGGGAGTTCGACCCCAGATCGAGCCATGATCTGTAGACGGCCGAGGCAGCTCGGCGGATGCGATGGAAAGAGGCCTGGGGCTGCTAGGGTCACGAGTGGCGAAGATAGTGCTACCCATGCTATTCGCGTTCTTACCCGCAAGCCCAGGTCGGCGGTGAGGAACGCTCCTGGGGCTTGGGCTGTTTTCGGGAACGTCCGGGGCGGCAGAGTTGCGGTTGAACATGTTCCAACCAGTCGAAAAACTGAGCCGCCTCTTGCTTGAGGCCGTCTCTACTTCTTCACCCGGACGAGGAAGAGATTGACTTTGACTGGGCTTGAGAGAGCCAAGTGCCGGGGGCTCGTCCGCAGCCTTTCCTCCACGGTGTAACCAAGGCAAGAAGCTACGCTGTTTCGTAGTCTGGATAGGTTGGGCGATTGGAGATGAGGTGGGCCCAAAGTCACCCCGCAAACCTCTTAGAGAATGGCGTTCACCTTGCTCGCCACCATAGGGGGAGAAGGGGAGGTTTTGAGAAGATCCCCGAGGACTCGACATCAGACTAGGAGATCGACCCGAAGAGGCCGGCGATTGGGGAGCATTTTCCTGGAACGGGCCCGAACCAAACGTGGCCTGTCGCATTGGCCGCGACTCCGGACTAGGGGGCTCATCGTCCAGAAGATCGTCCAACATTCCGGCTGGGAGAAGCGAGGTGGCTGAAGGGCTGAGTGGTGCACCGCCTGTCAATGCCCGGTGACTTTCCTCGTCAAGGGGAATTGAAAAGTCAATTGCGTGGTCCATGAAGGGCCCTTGGGCAAAGCCAGGAGGTATGGTGGGAGGTCGAGATGGACCGAAAGTTGACGAGGGCCCAAATGGTCGATCACCCATCGAGAAGGACTGGCCGGGTGAAGGCACAGCCACATTGGATAGTGAATTGCTATGCCGGCTGCGTCGCTTGAGTTGGTTCTGGGAAGTCATGTCAAAATCAACCCCTGACGAATTCGCCTGGTTGTACATGAACGGGAGGCCGGATTGCTGCGCTGCGGCCAACTGCGCCTGGAGCACCCGCTCGTAGTCGTTCGCGATCCTGAGCTTGCGATTGGCGGCGTGGAGTCGCCGTTGGAGTTCCCGCGACCGCAAATCCCAGTTCCTCCTGATTTCACGATCGGATTCACGCCACTCTTCGCTCTCTTCGCCTCCTGGAAGTTTCTTCCTCTGTTCCTCGGCGTCTTTCAATTCCTTGCCCTTCTCCTTGAGTTCGGCCTCCTCTTGGGCCAAGCTCGCCTGCAACAATGCGATTTCCTGTCGGAGCTCCTCGGCCTTTGCATCACCCTCGGCTTGGCAAGCTTTCTTTTCTTGCTCGAAGCTATCTTGACGTTTCCGCATGGAGGCGATGTCCTTGTCCCACTTGGCCATGTCATCGTGAAGCTTCTGGCGTTCGGCCTGTCGCTCCTTCAGCACCTTTTCTTTCTGCGTCTTGCGTTGTTGTGCGCTTCGCATAGCCCGCTCGGTAGAGCCCACCTCCCTCTTGAGCTTTTCCGTGGTGTCATCCTTTTCTTTCTGGATGCGCTTTTTCACTTTCTTCTCCTCTGCCAACTCATCGATAGTCTCCTTGTGCTCTTTCTCGTCTTTGGCAATTTGTGCCTGAATCTCGTCGATCTCTTTCCGGATGCTCTCAAACTTCACCCCAAGCTCGTGTAATGACTGCTCTGACTGGTCATTCAATGCGTCCTTGACCGTTTGTTCAATGCTGGCCGTGGATGGCGAGTGCTTCCTGGTCAGGGTATTGCGTCGTCCGAGATTCGCGTTGGCGTTCTGATCGCGCGAGTGGCTGGTTGAGGCGTCTGGAATCGTAGCGGTCTCCACACCAGCAGCTGGGCTTCGTGCCGTTCCGTCTTCGTCGGTGGCCTCGCCGGGCACAGCAAGTTGCTGCTCTTCCGGGACGAAATTGGATGGCAGACGGCCGTCTCCCAGCTGCGGTCGACCGTCCTTGGCAAAGGTCCTTAATCGAATAACACGACTGCCCGCCTGAAAGTTGTTATAACCAACAGCAATAACACGAACATTGTAGAAATGATTCGGCTTGAGGCCCGTGACGGTGATGGCGGTCTCCTGATTGGCGGAATCACCGACTGTAGACAGCACAGGTCAACTACAGTCATCAGGCTGGTGTTCTAGCTTTGCGACCTACCATTCACTCCGTTGACTTGAATAGTGAACTTCGCGACGGGCCGAGTGGGCAATGGACGCGTCCAATTCAAAGTGGCGGCATCGGCGCGGATCCCGGCGAGGGACACGTCAGGGGAATCGGGGACTTCGACACCGAGAACGTTGATTAGGTCGTTGACAGACTTCCTTAGTGTCTGAACCGCACGATGAGCCAGCCTGGGAGGAGAATGTTATGTCAGCAAAAGAGCTATGCGCGCCAGAAGAAGACGTTGCAGATGGGACTGGAACATACCAAAGGACTGCGAAACCGGTTACAAGCATATTGGCATGGTAATACAGCAGCACGTCGAGGCGCAAGACGGTCGCGAGGTCTCTGGACAGATGGTACACGCGGGAGGGCGTCGACTGGGCGAGATCGGGGGCCACAGCCCAGTAGAAGAGGCAGCAGCCAAGAACGACGATGATGTTCACGTGAGTGGTCTTGGGCTCAATGAACCACCAGGCGAGCAGAGCGCAGACGAAGAGAAGAGTGGGAACAGAGGCCGTCCATGAGGTCCATAACATGTCGTCGCGGTCGCGCTGTTCGGTGGGGGGGAGGAAAAGGACGGCACTGGACTTCGCGACAGGTCGGTTGGTAACAAAGAAAAGGAAAGAGGAAGAAAAGGGTCCGGGCGGTGCGGTGCGACTTGTCCAGCAGGGCAGGGCAGGGAGGGGTGTGAGGGGAAGCCTTGGGAGGTGTGGTCGAGAGGCTGTAGGAAGTGTCTGAAATCGGACAAGAGAGGACGAGATGGAAAATGCTTGTTCCTCCTCTCGGGATCCCACTCTGCACGTAGCGGGTGGGTAAGGATGGAGGACGGGCAGGCGGCAGAGGCCAAGAAATGTGGAATGGGGGTCGAAAGGCTTGACCGGACAGGTAATCTGACAGAGAGTCACAGAGCTGGAGGTGAGTGGGTGACCCAGGTGACGCGCCGCAGTCACAGCCAGCTGGCCAAGACGGCGGCGTTACGAGTGCAGCGCTGCTTGGTCCTCTTGGCGAATGGAACGCGCAGAGATTTTGGGGGCTTGGACAATACGCTACGGAGGTAGCCTGTGCCGCCCCCAATGATAGCACACACTGCCGCCGAACCCCAGCTTAGCGCGTCCAGGCGCCGACATTGCAGCCTCACCTCAACACCTAGCCTGGACAACCTGGCAGAAAGGACAAGGAAGCCAATACCTGCAAGAACAAGTTGGTGCCCTGCCTTGATAAGTATTTGGGAAGATTTGGCTGTTGAGTACCTCTTATGAAGGTCAAGAAAGCCACTCTCGCAATCTGTCACGTGCCCAGCCTCAAGCCCGGTCCTCGGTTGCCCTACACAGCACTTGCACTCCAAACGTGGTTGGTGAACCTGAAGCGCAGGCTAGTGGTGAGTAAGTAAGCTGCGTGGCGCAACGGTCAAATCCGGGGTTGAATGCTCTCTAATAAGGTAGAGTGACTGTCAGCCTGCCTCTCTGTGGTTTCCCCTGCCCATTTCAAGGCTAGGTACGTATGCCATTGAGTTGTCGTCGCGTGATATATACGAGCCGGTGGTCGTTGGCTGCAGGACTTGCAGCTTGCCTCTCGGAACCAAAGCCATATCGCAATATTGATTGGTGACGGCAGAAAATGCTCCCCGTTAAGGTAAGCAGCGATGCATTCGCGGGTATGGTGCCATCGAAAGCCGAATCAGCACTGAAATACCAAGGTTGTTTATTGGATGTTGTATCATAAGCTATGTAACCAATTGGGTGCAAGTGAGAGCCAGGTTTGAATATCTCACAATACAGGCAATGAAAGCCGAGTGGACTAACCGTTCTAATGATATATCCTGGATTCTAATCTGCTCATATCGCCACATCTTGCCGGAGAGAAGCTCTCGTTACAGATCATACTAAATCGCAGAGTTTCTGACCGTGCTGTCTGAAGGAATATCAAGGATATCTGTATGATAGGACGAGGAGTAAAACGTAAATCAACACCATCTCGGACACCTAGAAACATCTCGAATGCCGTTGATCTCGATCAAGTAGTCGACGTGGTCGCAAATCTCGAACTTGGTAGAACTTTTCTCTACTTCTTGATGGGTGTGTCTTCAACGCGTAGCAAGCAGAAACGCTTAAGTTAGGATGACTCCTTGTTGCAGGACCGACAGCGTCTGCCTGGGTGCGTCAACTTGTCCATCGTGCATGTAGTTATAGAACGCCTATGACCAAAAAATGAGTGAAAGTGCCATGAAACTGGCATATGCTGAATTGGCGGCTGATGACTCCGGTAAGCCCCCCAAAATAAGTTTATAGTAATGGGTGTTTGTCACTTGACCTTAACCCGCGGGGTTTCGTCTTCGGTGGCGCTGTGCCGGGCGCTCCGAGAATCGGATGAGCCGGATTGGGAAGGCAGAAACGCTGAAGTGCCGTGCCCCAGAATGCCCATACCCATCGGCGTGGGTGTCACGTCACGATTAAGCACTTATGTAGGAGAGTGGCACGCTTCAGTGACGGGTGGAAGCGAAGGTGTCGTGAATGTATGGGGTGAGCTGCGTCACTGCGTCATAAGGGTCCCCATCAGGTGCATCGACAAGGCCCTGCAGAAAGTTGAAGCATTGGTGCAATGCCAAAGAGTTCAACTTGCCTTCGAGCTTGGAGGACCACTTTCCCCTATGTCAAAGAGCAAGATGAGTTGACCGACATCGTCCAGTTATAGTCGGCCCCGTCCTTTGAAGGCGAGTCTAGGCCTAGCCGTGCGGCGTGCCTCACCGTGTACGGAGTATGTAATTATGTATTACGAGCAAGGAGAGGAGGCGGGAGGATCCCGAGGTCCAAATCGGTCTTCAAAGTGGACCCGGAAGAAGACTGACGGAATATTGTCGGGAGTCGGGACTATGCAAGACGGGAGGATCCATTCACCTCAACACCCGACGCAACCTTCAACGGTTTGGTGCCGCCTGTCCGGAATACCGGAGTCGTGCTGATGAATTTTCACTCATCCGTCATGTCTGTCGCGATTCGGAGCATAACGGCGTAATGGCGGCGTAACGTCAAAGCCGAAGCTGAAGATCATCCAGCCCCGATCAAGTGCAGCCTGTGCCTCTTTTAGCTAGAGCCCCTGGCAGAGGGCCTCTGCCAGAGGCTGGGCCGCACGGTCACCGAAGACAGTCAACTGCAACTCTCGCCCTCCTTCTGGACTAGCTGGGTGGGTTTCGGCATGCAGCGGGATCTCGACCTTAGCGCGGTAGAATAGGCAGGTCGATCCACTCTCACAGGCGCATGTGCTCTCTTTGTCCCGCGGCCCTGGACTCTTCGGCTTCTGCTTGGTGGCTTTCAGAACGTGCTGACCTGCGCCGAGCCAGGCCTGAGACTGGATTGATAGACGCCTGGACGGCGAACGCGGGGCCTATATTGGTCGGCCACCAATCACGGGAGTCCTGAGTCGTCGTCTCCTGCCTCCATTTGCGTCCTTATGCTGTTCTCATCCAGGTTCTTCGTATTTGCGGCATTCCCCATCGCGGTAACTTGGGGGTAATCGACCTGCACGTCTGATGTCGCGGAGAAGTGGTGCGACATGAACGTTACGTGACAGCTCCTTTTCTTCTGATAATTGCGCTCGCGCTCGCCTGCTGCCATCCCATCGTCGCAATATCTTCTCTGTCCAGCCCCCGGCCTGAGACGATGTCCTACGTCACGTCACGAACATCCCGGCAACACCTCTTCTCCCTCGCCGCGGAGTGCCCAACCGCGCAGTAACGGGTCATCATTACTGCAGCCTACCGTCGCCGCCACCACCATTCCCACCATCATCACTTTGACCAGCGTATTCGCGCAAGTTGCAAACTTTAGCTGCACCGATTGTTCTCTTTGCGCAACCGTCAAGCGCAGAGCAGTGACCACCCTCGCGACCCTGCATTCCTCAGCGCTGGACTGTTGTTCCGTGGCGGTTTGAAACCAGACCACGGCAGGCAGGCGACCACTCACAAGTCCCAACACCCGACCCTCAACACCCAACACCCGACCCTGTGGACACCGACCGCCCTCGGTCCAACCCCAAATTCATCGCATAAGCTTGAGAACACCCACCAGCTATAGCTGCTGATCCCGCCGATTCCTCCTTTCCATTTACCTGGTTATCCCCCTTCCTCCACTGCCTCTCCGTGCAGCAGCCGGCCCTCGCCCTCCTCCCGCGCCCTTTGCGGCGCCTGACTAGTGTTTACGAATCTCGAAAACATGCAGTACGTCAGGAATATCAGCGACTCCGTGTCCACCGCCTGGAACTCGATCAATCCGGCTACTCTCAGCGGCGCCATCGATGTCATAGTTGTCGAGCAGGGAGATGGCAGTCTCTACTGCTCGCCCTTTCACGTGCGGTTCGGCAAGTTCTCGCTGCTGCGACCGTACGAGAAGAAAGTCGAGTTCAAGGTCAATGGCGTCAAGCAAGAATATGCCATGAAGCTGGGCGAAGGAGGGGAGGCCTTCTTCATATTTGAGACATCCGATGCCATTCCGCAAAGTCTGCAGACGTCCCCCCTCGTCTCTCCAGCCTCCAGTCCACCGCTTGCGCCTGAGAGGGAAAGCTCAGTTGGCTCTTTGCAGGAGCCCGACGAACTTCGGCTGGACAGTGGAATCACCAAAGCGAAGACGATGAGCTTTGCTCGCTCGTCTCGACCGGGTCCAAGTGTGCTTACAGCATTCAGGCGTCCGAGTTCGTATTTTCCCTACCCGAAGAGTGTGCAAGGCGTGTCAGCTGACCCTGAACACTACAGGTATTCCCAGTCCAACCGCATCGTCCCCCGAACTGAGTATCAGTCGGCCGACATCTAGAGGATGGGGCGACGTTCCTTCGCCTCAACGTTACAGCGATCATTTGCTCCCATCACGATCACGCCTCCCCGCAGACGACGACAGAACCGATGTTTCCAACGAAGAGGATATCACTGGCATGTCCACCCGATCACGCAGCCCACCGCCATTAGCACCACGTGACGCTATTCAACGAGCTTTGACCTTGTCGAGGGGTCTTTCCGCAGCCAATATCCCCAACCACGTGACAGAAGATGGCGACTTGATGTTGGACATGACGAACTACAAATCCAGCGAGGAAGATGCCATCAAGGCCGAGATCTTGGCCCGCAAGATCTTGTCTCAGGAATTGCAGGGTGACTATGATATTGGTGCCCTGTTTGGTATGGACGAAGAAGGGAACCTCTGGATTTACAGCAGTGAGGAAGCCAAAGAAGCCGCCGAAAAGAAGACAGTTGCGTCCCTCCAGCCGTCGGCGACCATAGCTCTCGATGCTGTGTCGGATCCCGGTTACGCCAGTGACGAGTCGACAACTTCTTCAAGGAGCCCCATGCATAGGAGAAGCGAATCTGATGTCGGTCAGATGGGTGTTCAAACACCACCCACTACTCCAGGCTCCGGTTCGAATGCGGGCGATCGCAGCCTCAGGAACTATGCGAAGACCCTTCGTCTGACTAGCGATCAGCTGAAGGAGCTTAACTTGATACCTGGGGAGAACTCGATGAGTTTCACGGTGAACCGCGCTACTTGCCATGCCAACATGTATCTGTGGAAGCACGATACCCCTGTCGTGATTTCGGATATCGACGGAACCATCACCAAGTCGGATGCACTGGGTCACGTGCTGAACATGATCGGCAGAGACTGGACACACGCCGGTGTTGCTAAGCTGTACAGTGATATAGCTGCAAACGGGTACAACATCATGTACCTCACCAGTCGATCAGTCGGTCAGGCTGATACCACAAGAGCATACCTCAACGGCATTCTGCAGGATGGCTATCGCCTCCCCCGTGGACCCACTATCCTGTCCCCTGACCGGACGATGGCCGCTCTCCGGCGCGAAGTCTATCTGCGGAAACCCCATGTTTTCAAGATGGCAACGCTTCGAGACATAAAGAGCCTTTATGGACCAGACGCTCACTGCTTCTATGCTGGCTTCGGCAACCGTCTTACAGATCAAATCTCGTACCGAACGGTCGACGTGCCCCGCAATCGAATCTTCACGATTAATTCCAATGCCGAAGTTTCGTTGGACCTCTTGACCCTGAACAAGAAGCTGAGCTATGTTAACATGGGCGAGGTAGTGGATCACTATTTCCCACCAGTTAGCACTCTGGTCAAAGGTGGGGGCGTGGACTACACCGACTTCACATACTGGCGTGATACGCCCCTGGAGTTAGATGAGTTCTCGGCAAGTGAGTCGGGCTCTAGTTCAAGCTCGGTCGTGGAAGAGGAGGAAGACGAAGACGTCGGCAACCTGGGCGATAGCTATCTTTCCAGAGGGGACGACGAAGGCGATGCGGAAGGCAGCATATTCAGTGGAGACTACGAGGTGGAGCAGAACATGTTGGACTCTATTATCGACGACAATGACGAGGATGCCGACGAAGAGGATGCCGATGACGATGATGACGAAGAGGAAGAGGCAGAAGAAGAAGAGGAAAATGAGGAGGGTATCATGGGAGATCTCGATGCGGTGGAAGGATTCAGACGCTCCGCCCCACACGGGGTCGAGTCGAAATCGCACCACAATAAGTCCACAGTCTGGGATCCGGATGCCGAGATCATCACGGGCATGAAGAATTTAGGCGTTGAGAAGGAGCGAAAGAAGTGAACGGAT
The DNA here is from genome assembly GCA_022376655.1 of Xylariomycetidae sp. FL0641. Classification (NCBI taxonomy): domain Eukaryota; kingdom Fungi; phylum Ascomycota; class Sordariomycetes; species Xylariomycetidae sp. FL0641. The sequence goes on along the minus strand of JAJJKE010000010.1, from coordinate 321,189 downwards.
TAGAACATGTGTCATTACGATTACACGCTGTTCTATGTCAAGAATCAAGGAGTTGGGCAAGGGATGGTGTATACGAGCAACGGCTGCAGCTGCAGCATTGCCCCAGGCTTGTGCCGTTTCCATACATGTGCGAGGCGTTGACGGGGGAGATTGGCTCCTACTCATAGGCTTTTTGGTGCCATTATACTCGGAATGCATTTCAACATACCCATTCTGTACGGATTAGGGCAAATTAGATTCTTCGCGCTCACTTGATTGCTTCGCCTGTCTGCATGGGATGATCACTAATCCGTAGCATTGCCGGATGTGAGTCCTAGCAAAAGAAAGGTGATCGCAATGTATTGCAGAGCAGTGTATTAGATGCTGTTGCATTCTGTGTACTCTGCGCAGCCCACACACTTTCCTCGCAGATGGAACAGGGGGGATTTCACCACTTCTTCGTGGGAGCATTCCGGCCAACATGCTTGCTAGAGCCGCCAATATCTTGGTCCTCTTCCTGCCGATACGGTGCAACCGAATACACCATATTCACGTTCGGATGTAGTAGGGGGAAAGTACGTGTGAGGGCTCCCTGACGCGCCAATGCTATGTGGCGCACCACATGGATCTCTGGTGCATGCCCCGCGCGCTTATCTTGGCAAAGAATATTTGCGCCTGACGCCAACGCCTGGATACAAGCATGAATGTGCGGGTTATCGGGTGGCACGGGGGTGGGTGTGGTGTCGGGGGTATCATGTCACGCCGGTTGGAGGTGATTAGTGTAGTCGAAATCGGTGAAGTCGGACATGTAGAGCACCGCCCTCACTCCATGCCCTCCATATCCTCGTCGCCGAGATCATCGCCGAGAAACTCGTCCAAGCCGCCACCGCCGTCTTCTGGGTTATCGCTTGCGCCGTCCTTCTTCTGCCCGTCGGCGCCCGGCTCCGCGACGTCGACCATCATCTCGTCGCCCTCGTCATCGTCGTCGCTGCTATCCGACGCGCCGCCGGCGTCGGCTAGCTGCTCGCGCAGGCTCCAGCCCTGGCCGGACAGCACGAAGCGCTCGTTGGGCAGGCGGACGCCCCACTCGTTGGCGAGGACGCGAGGCAGGGCGACGCGGTTGCGCTCGCGTGCGAGCTCGGCCAGCCACTCCTTGGAGACGCCGCCGGCGCCGGTGAGGCCACCGCCACGGAACTGGTAGGCCTGGCGGCTGGCGATGGCGAGGTTGACCCCCGCCGTGGACACGACGCCGTCGCCGCCCGTCCCCGGCGCCACGGGGGCCGCCCCCGCCGCCGCCGACGGCCGCGTCCCCGCCTGCGCCACGTACGGGTCCCCCGACAGGTGCAGCGCGTCGTTCAGCACCGCCGACGTGTGCCGGTACGCGAAGTCCAGCAGCACCAGCGGCACCCGGCTGTCGAACGACGTCACCCCCTGCGACGTCAGCAGCAGCTCCAGCGTGCGCGCGTCGCGCGGCCGCGGCGCGTGCGGCGAGGTGGACGAGGCAGGTGCGGGTGCCGTGGTGTTAGCTGCTGCGGCACCCGCGCCGCCGCCGCCGGCTGCGCTCGTCGCGCTGTTCTGCGTGTTCGGGATCGTACTTGCGCTGCCCTGCGTCGGCTGCGAGTTCGGCTGCGAGGGCCCGGCGGGCTGTGAGGAGGGCGGCACGCCGTTGGTTTGGGATGCTGAGGTTGTTGCCATCGTCGCGGCGAGTGTGGGAGGGGACGATGGAAAGTCGCTGGTGGATAGGTACGGAAGGTAGGTGTGTGGCGCGAGATCGTGGTACGAGGTTTTGCAGGTTGGGTGAAGCAGCAGCTGCCGCGATCGAGACTTCAGTGGTATCGTATATCGGTAGATAGACGCTCGTACCTGGTCGGTCGGCGAGGAGATTGAGCGCAGTGTAGCTATCGGAGCATCGTCTGGGTGGAAAAGCAGCGAAGCCGAGGTTGTAATGGGTTGGAAGCTACAGCATTGATTCAAGGGTGTTCAAGTTGCTAGAGGAGAATGGCACGAAGGCTGGATGAAATAACAATAGCCCAAGGGGGAGGTTGATCCCTTGAGCAATCCGGGGCGCTGTGCTGTCAAGTTGTTTGGTTGATGAAGCTTAGTTGGAACAGCTAACCTTAGGTTACCACAGTTCACGGTTGTGAAGTGACCGACCAGCTGTTGCAGTATCTAAGGCCACCCGAGGGTGCGGGAGAACACACCGTTATCTTATCTTATCGGCTCATACAGCCGCAAAGCTCTGACCACACCTTATTGCGGCATCTCGTGGTTGGAGGGGTTCGCGAAGATTTTTGGACCCCACCATGCATCGATCCCGGCGGAAACCCGCATGCCGATATAGGAAAGGATCTCGAATGACTGTCAGACTATTCGTCCTCTACATCATTTCACTATCAACCCATCCGCTTTCAGGTACCTCGATATTCATTCCGTCCTCCCAGTGAGGTGCTGGAGCTGAGTTGATTTGGACTTCTTCCGTGACACCAATCAATATGGAGACGACTCTACCAATTCCCTTCCTCATCTCGGTGGCTGTTCCTCCCGGCTTGGGATCAAGCGAAGGGTTGAGTCGAGAGGAGGTTTCATGTCTTGGATCCGTGTTCTTCGAGGTCAATGGCAAGAACTTGGGAAAGCTTCTCAGCCATCTGAGACGCCACAGCGCTGAGTTCCATGTCATGCTCGATGCGACCGCCCTGGAGTCGAAAGAAGATGTCGTCTCCCTTCTTGACCATGGCGCTCGGAAGGTCTTTGTTCAGCCTGAGAGGTTATCCGACTTCGCCGATTTCGCTGGACGAGTGGCTCCAGCAATCACCAAAATCAGCCAGGTATCGACTGACAGTAAGCATGGCCTGCTTTTGAAGGACTTTGACCAGAAAAGTTTCGATGTTGGCAAGTTCATGGAGACGTGTGGCGAAGAGAAGCTACCGCCTTTCTACATCCAACCGGTTTCCGACACCACATACGATCATTTCGTCAACATCTGCTCACAGATCCGTGCCACCCCTATCATACCATCTACCAAGCTTACCACCAAGAAGGATGAAGCTGGTGAGAAGCTACTGGTTTCGAAGCTGCTCTCGGCATCCTGGAAGTCCGACCGGGAGGACAAGCTCATGCCAACAGTCGTCTGCGATGAAAGAGGAATTGCGCTTGGTCTGGTTTACAGCAGCGAGGAAAGCGTGGCCGAGTCCTTGAGAACCCAGACGGGAGTCTACCAAAGCCGGAAGCGTGGCCTTTGGTACAAGGGTGCCACCTCCGGGGACACGCAGGAGTTGGTTAGGATATCACTGGATTGTGACAATGACGCTTTGAAGTTCGTCGTCAAGCAGAAGGGCCGTTTCTGTCACTTGGACCAGTCCGGCTGCTTCGGCGATCTCAGGGGTGTCTCTAAGTTGGAGCAGACGCTTGTGTCGAGGAAACAGTCAGCACCCGAAGGATCCTACACGAAGAGACTATTCTCAGACGCGAAACTTCTGCGAGCTAAGATCATGGAGGAGGCCCAAGAGCTCTGCGATGCACAAAGTCCCGAAGAGGTTGCCTTTGAAGCTGCGGATCTAATCTACTTTGCTTTAACCAAGGCTGTGAGTGCCGGTGTCAGTCTGGCTGATATCGAAAACAACCTAGATGCCAAGAGCTTGAAGGTCAAGAGGAGGCCAGGGAATGCGAAAGGCCCATGGGCTGCCAAGGAAGGAATCACCGATGGATCAGCAGAAAAGGCAAAGGAGGCTGCGAAAGAGTCCAAAACTCCTCTAACCTCTGCCCCCGCCACCGAGTCCCACACAGCGCCGGATACCCAGAGAATCACGATGAAGCGGATAAACGTCAGCGAAGTGGGCGAGACGGAGGTTTCAAAGGCTTTGAAGCGACCATCCCAGAAGTCGGCCGAGACCATTATGGGGATTGTCACCCCCATCATCAGTGATGTTCGACAGAATGGCGACAAGGCGCTCTTGTCGTATACCCATAAATTCGAGAAGGCCACTTCCTTGACATCGCCCGTCCTCAAAGCCCCATTCCCCGAGTCGCTCATGAACCTTCCCGCCGAGACCATTGAAGCCATCGACGTGTCTTACGAGAACATCCGGAAGTTCCACGCTGCGCAGAAAGAAGACAAGCCTCTGCAGGTCGAGACCATGCCTGGCGTCGTCTGCAGTAGGTTCTCTCGCCCGATTGAGCGCGTTGGTCTGTACGTACCAGGTGGTACCGCGGTACTCCCCAGTACTGCGCTCATGTTGGGTGTGCCCGCAAAGGTGGCAGGCTGCCAGAAGATTGTGCTTGCTTCACCTCCCCGATCCGATGGCAGCATCACTCCAGAGATTGTCTACGTCGCTCACAAGATCGGTGCCGAGAGCATCGTCCTGGCTGGTGGAGCCCAAGCGGTAGCTGCCATGGCCTACGGAACAGAGAGCGTCAGCAAGGTCGACAAGATCCTCGGACCCGGCAACCAGTTCGTGACCGCCGCCAAGATGTACGTGAGCAACGATACGAACGCTGGTGTGAGCATCGACATGCCTGCTGGTCCGTCCGAGGTTCTGGTCATGGCTGATAAGGACGCGAACCCGGCTTTCGTCGCTTCAGACCTGCTATCCCAGGCCGAACATGGCGTCGACAGTCAAGTCGTCTGCATCGGTGTCGACCTCTCCGAGGAGCACCTGCAGGCAATTGAGGATGAGCTTCACAAACAGGCCATGGCCCTTCCTCGGGTGGACATCGTCAGGGGCGCCATCGACCACTCCGTCACCGTCCTGGCGCGTGACATCGACGAGGCCATGCGCATCAGCAACGACTACGCCCCCGAGCACTTGATCCTGCAACTCCAGAATGCGGACCAAATCGTCGAAAAGGTCATGAATGCCGGTAGTGTGTTCATCGGCCAGTGGACACCAGAGAGCGTGGGTGACTACTCCGCCGGTGTGAACCACTCTCTTCGTAAGTTCTTCACCCGTTTTCTTGGTTCTCCTCCCTCGTTCCACGCGGGTTGCAGTCAGATACCTGAAACTGACGTCACCTAGCCACCTATGGATACGCTAAGCAGTACTCCGGAGTCAATCTTGGGTCCTTCGTCAAGCATATCACCAGTTCCAACTTGACCGCTGAGGGTTTGCGGAATGTCGGCGACGCTGTTATGCAGCTGGCGAAGGTGGAAGAGCTTGAGGCGCACAGGAGAGCTGTTGGTATTAGATTGAGTACTATGAAGGAATGAGAGATGCATATCAATGATATGTTATGTGTTGAGGACCCCAATTTTTCATAGAATCAAACCGAAACGTTGTTGAGTCGGTAGTTTCCCGGAATACCTAGCAATGCGAGGGGTGCATATTGCGTTGCGAGTATGCAGGTGGGTGGCTATGGGCAAGCCGTACAGCAGAACCTTGAAGGAGGGAAGGAAGCTATTGTAAGGCTGAACGGGTCCAAAGCACCTAATATATAAGGAGCCTGCAAGGATATGCGCCCTCCCTTATCATCACCACCCAGGCGGACAAATGGATAATCAATTGGACGACTTGTGCGAAAATATGTAGCCCATCAACGTCACGTGACACCCATACACCTGACACCATGCCCCACACGCGCTCCAGGGTTCCTCTCCGAGGCTGGCTTGCGCGGCTACTTTCCCGATTTTTGCTAACCGACCAAGGCAGGCGTCCAAGCTTTCATCCAAGCAGCTCTTTGCCACTCGTAAATTTTGTGTAGATAGTTTGACCACCTACTGGCCATGTCCACCGTCCACGAATGCATGCTGCCGGGGAGGTGGGGGAGCTTTGGGCCGTCACAAGAAGCTCATCACATGGAGACTTGCTCAACGAGACTAGATACCTCGTTACACTACCTAGGTATGGGTTTAAGTAGGATGCCTTCACTAAGTAGGTATCTATTCACACACGGTGCCATGGAACGGCCTAAGCTCCTTGCTATGGTCTGGGCAGGTGTTTCGTGGCCGAAATGCAGGGTACCACGTGGTGACCTCATTGTTGCTCGGGCAGAGACCACTATCTCGCTCTGGTTTGCTAGGTTCTCAAAGTTGCCGGACGGTCTCGAATGGGCGCTGTAACCACCCTCTGCGACTGCCCAGATGAACGTCATGCCTCGTGTCAGACTGTGTAAGATGATTGATTGGCTGCATGGGTTCCGTGGGAGTCTGTCGGGGCAAATACGCCAATGCCTTGACCACCTACCTAGTCCCGTCAGGCAGCAACTGGCAGCTTTGACAATAGCCTGGGCGCATGGACTTTGAGATGGTACCAGCTGCCGGTGTAGGATGTTTGCTGCTTCGAAGATTCCATCGCGACCGCAATGGTGGGTGACTCCAGGCAAAATAGTGGGTCCATGCTCGAGGTTCGTGTGAATGGTATCTTACCTTCAGGTAGGTGTCTACCTAGGTAGGTAGACAGACACCCGTACCTGCCACCTGCCACCTGCCACCTGCCTGCTTGAGCCGTTCGACCTGCACCTTCTCTCCTTCCCAACTACCCTACTTACCTCCTAAAGTTAGGTATCTACCTAGGTAGCTAGCTACACACCCCACTCGCCTGCACCTGGTCTTTCATCTCAACAAGCCCTGGACCATCACAGCCGGCCTGCCACTTCTCATCCGCCCACTTCTCTCCTTCACCCAACTTGGCATTTTCACACAGCCCCTCATCTATCTCGAGACTTCCATTCTACACCTTCTACACCTTCCTATCCCAATCACTGCCATCCGACAACCCTGCCACCATGAATCTGTCGACATCCGAGGAAGCCACCCTCCGTCTCCTCAAGTACCTTCCCATGGCACTGACCACCGACGACGCTGTCACCATGGATCAAACTACATCCGAGGGCGCCGCCCTGAGCCTCCTCGACGAGTTACCCAAGGAGCTACCCATCGACAACCCTGCCACCATGGATCCGTCCACATACGATAGGGGTCCTCTGAGCTTCATCGAGTCACTACCAATGGAACTACGTGTCGGAATCCTAGCCCAGTTGCCCGATGTGCGCTCTTTACCGCCCGCTGCCCTGAGCTGCAAAGCTCTCTACGCCGCCTTCAAGTCCTGCGAGCCGGTACTCGTCCGAGCCGTCCTGGCCAATTGGATTGGGATCGACGCTTTGCTCGGGGCTATGGTCAACCACCAATGCATACCTCCGATGTTGGCCCCCTGCCAGGATATGGCCAGCAAGGAAGACGAGCATCTCGATTATGTCGCCAAGTTCATTGAACGTCTACAGCTCCCCACCTTTACCTCCATCAAGCTCACGCTGGCCGATGCCTTGGTCGTTGGCGATTTTCACACCCAGATCGTTTCACCTCTTGTGAAAGGCTTCACGCAGATGTGCTGGTGCTGGGCTAGCCCATTCCCCTTGGCCAGAAGTTTCGTGTCGCGTGCGATCAGCGTCGGCGAGAGTGGCCGCATCGCGCGCTCATTCTACATGTTCGAGATATATCGCAAGTTATTCGGCATTCGAGACGGTCCCCCCCGTAATTTTGATCGTGTTCGACGCAAGATGTGGGATGCTCATTCCCAACGCTTCTTCTCCAAGCTTGCTCCTTGGGAAGTTGAACAACTATCTTGCGTCCATGATTTCCTTGTCCGATGCATAATGCCTAGTGAGTTTACGAACTACCCCACCTTATATGAATCCCTGGCTTTATCATGCACTAACTCCATTGGAAGTACTCCATGAAATCTCAATAACCGATCCGGAGTGGACGGAAGACCACCAGCGTTTCGAATTTCCAGTCTACGATGCCAGGATTCAGTACCTACTGACGTTCGGGATGAAGACTGTAATGAGTTTTCTTGCGTGCGACTCGTACGACTCACGATGCCGGTGGTTGAACGACAACGGAATGCCCTTGCTAGACTTCAGTCTCTTTTTCCTCTATCACGGAATCACTCTATACCGAAAAGCCTACGATTCCGACAAGGCAGGTCTTCTGGGTCAAGGAAGATTTGCACCAGGTGACGACAAGGGTCCCGAGTCGATATTCGACTCGTGCTCGGGGCAAAGCAGGCATTGTATATACTGCCCTACGTACTGTATCCACCGAGATTGGGGATACGTGTTCTGGGATTACGAGAGGCTGGAAGCTCTGGGTGCCCTCGAAGCTCCTCTAGAAGGGCACGATCCATATTATTATCTACAGGAGCCGGATTGGGATTTGTAGTGGTAACATTGCAAAACAGCTTGCAGTGGGTTGAAATCAACCTGTCGTGGCCCAGATAATATCTTTCAGCCTTTTGATCCTGCCAATGAATGTACTACTAATCAATCCAACCAGCCTTTCAACTACAGAGCTACTATAGGTAATCATGCGATCATTCATTCGGTGATAGTGCGAGCATAGCCCAGTCACGCCCAGTCACGACCCTAACTATCGTTTGAGTTAGGGTATCTGTTTTAAACGAGTTTTGCTATTTAGACCTTACTTTTTTCTACTGCTATTTAAACCTTACTTCTAGCAATTAGCACTAGTTAAAGGCCTCCTCCGGCACTATTATAGCCCATGGCGCCGGCTCCCTTAATATTATAACGTTTATAGGCTCGGTAAACTTAATATATATGCCGCTAATAAAACGCATTCGTTACTTAACTTCGTGATATTCTCGTTAGCTATAGTTATAATGTCTTTATACCGGCGATTTAAATTTCCGGCTACTAGCAACGTTAGTGATTATAGTTTCTGTTATATTTATCGCATTTAAACGAAATAATAATGTTAAAAATGCCTTTTTAATTGCGTATTTACATATATAAAATATATATTAGTTAAAATAAAGTTCGTAATGTTTTTATTAAATAAGCAAAGTGTTGCTAAAAGCTTTCCGGTAAATCCCTAATTTCTTAATACCATAAAAACGCTCTTTGCTTTTTAATCTAAATTTTTATATTTTTAGTATTTTATAAACGTAATTTATATTATTTAATATAGAATTAATTAATCTAACCTTAAAAAAAGGTTACATTTAAATCAAAGCATAATTATAAGTTTAATTTTAAAAAGTATATTAAAAAAGTATACCCCTCAGGGGGGGTTCTAGGACCCTTTAGAAGTTTAATATACCCTACGCCCGTAGCGAGGCTTTAATACTTTTATACGAAAAAATAAAACTATTATAACGTTTATTATTAAAATATTTAATATTAAAAATGTTTAATTAATTACGTATTTATATATATAACTTTTATTAAAATCGAGTAGCGAGAACGTATATTATAGCCAAGTGGCACGAGGTGTAAAAAGTATTACGATATTTACATTTTATAGATTTTTTGCTTTATAATAAATAGGCAAACGGAAAAACGGCTATTTAATATAGGTTTTAATAAAAATCTTCCATTTAATAGTTAAACCTTAAAGTTTTTTTTCGCTAAAAATTTATTTTTAATAAAGTAATAAATCTTTTCGGCCTTAATTTAACTTTTAATACTACTTTAATGCCCCGGGCATATTAAACTTACTATCTATTTTCTTGTATAATTAGTAGCCCTTTCGGCTTACGTTACTTAATCTATAACTATATGCGGTTATTTTATTCCGGCCTCGCCGCCGCCGCCGCCGCCGGCGTTACTAACCTTTTTATGATAATATAGTTTTTTACGGGTGTAGTTACCGGCTTAAATTGAGCTCGCTTAGCTTAATAAGGTGTTTTTTTACTAGTAACTTTTATAGCTTTCTTTTTAATATTTACCTATGTGTTAAGTTTTTTAAGACGGATTAGTTTTTCAACGTCTTTTTAATAAAACTTATTACGCCGCTAGGAAGGTGTTAGCCCGCCTCCTTACTTATTAGCCCGTTTTTTTGCTATACGTTTTTTTTATGCTTTTACTTGCCCTTATTAAGTATTTTATTCCTTTTTAATAGCTTAGTATAAAATGTGTGTTTAAGTAATTATTAGACGCTTTTTTAGCGTTGTTATAAAAGGGTTAAGTATAGCTAAGTTTAGCTTGTTAATTAATAAACTTTTGTTTATATGCTAAAACTTATTTATATCTTTTTTTTAAAAGCTAGTTAGTTTACTTTTTTTTTACGTTTTTAATATTTTATAAACGTTATAAAAATAAGGTAGTTTAAGCGCTTATTTTATTTACTAATTTTTATACCGGTAAAAATAGTTTTTTAGTATAATAAAAGTAAGGTTAACAGCCGATTTAAAAAACCATAAAGCTTTAATATATTTATTATATACGTGATTTAAGCTTTTTTTCGTAATATTAAATCAAAGATTTTTAAGATATTTTTTGCCAATAAAGTTTTATTATATTTTTATAATATTATTTAATAGCTAAACTTTATGCTTTTCTTACTACTCGTTTAATAGTTATTTTAATAATTTAGCTAACTTAAAAAGGTTTAAATTCCTATTAAATATATAACTTTTTAATGCTTTATAGCTAATTTTTATTAATAACGTAATCTTTATTCCAAAATACTAATATTAGTTTATAAAATAAGCTGCCTATTTTTTCTAGTATAATAATTAATTTTTTTTTAAATACTTAACCGCCTTAAGTTATATAAGTCCAAATAATTTTATTATTATGTTTTAAGCAGTGGAAAAAAGTTTAATTTATGTAATATATACGATATATTATTATAAAATAAAAAAGTCCTTTTTAGTTTTTCTAATCTTGTTTTTTTTCAAAGGTAGGTTATTAATAAGGTGTTTATTAATATAAAAAATAAAAAGCTAGAAAAATAGCCACTTTTCTCGGTTAAGCTAAACCTTAATAAAGTTAATAACCAGGTCCTCGCTATCCGAATTAAACTTTTTTTTTTTCTCGTTTATTATTTATTTACGGCATACGTTAGCGATAATATTTTTATTTATATAAAATATATAAGTTTAAAGTTTAATAAATAAGCAGAACTAATGCTTAATAGCTTACTTAAAAGCATTATTAAAGTTTATAATAATTATATTAAGCCAAGGCGCTTTAATTTACTTCCGTATATACATAAAGCACTCCAAAGCCTATTTAATGCTCTTATACGTCTTATTTATTATTAAGACAAAGCTTTTATTAAATACCAAGCTTATTGCCGTTTAATTTATATAACTTAAAAATAATATTTTAAATCGGTTAATTTTATAAGTGTTATTAAAATTAAAAACTTAGGGGTATTTCTATTATATTTTAACATAATACGGGTATATTTAAAAAAAAGCAATAAGCTTATTAATTTCAAGGTTATCGTTTAATTATAAAATTTTATAATATTACTTTTTCTTTTAAATATAACGTATAAATAATTATATAAAAATAAAGCTATTTTAAAAAGCTTTCTAGGCTTTATGCCGTATATTATAAATATTTTTAACCGACGGTTTTATACACTTATTAGTTTACCGTTTAATATTATAGTAGATATTTTTTAAACGAAAAGAGTTATCAAGTATAAAACCTTTTATTTATTTTTAAATATTTTTATCGAGGCGTTTATGCTTTAAATAAAAGTTTAAACGCAGTGCTAAATCGTGATTATATTTAAGGGGTTTCTTATTTTTATTTATATATATATAAAAAAACTATTACCACCTAGTTTACCTACTTTAAGACATTTTCCTTTTCTATAAGCACTATATAGCTTTTTTAATAATTAAGCAGCGGATATTTATAAACGTTAATAAACATAACTATCTTTAATAATAAACAATATTATATCTTATAAATAAACTATCGATATTTTTGCCTTTACGCTTATTATTTAAACAGCCAATAAAAAAATTAAAGCCGTTATATTTCGTAAACACCCGTAAGAGGTCGGCTAGGTTTATATATATTAACTAAAAACTATAATAATTATTTAAAAAGTTCGATATCGTTTTCGCTTTTACTAGGGAAAAGGCAAGTGGTTAAAGGTCGTTATTATTACTTTATTCGCCGCCCTTTTTATTAAAAGATATAATTTCGGCTTTAAGCATGTTAAAAGCAAAGCAACAGTTAAAGTAATAATAATTATAAAAGTAAAAATAATAATAAAAAAGGGAAATATTAAAAATAAGCAAGCAGCCTTATATTTATGCTTAAAAAGGGGTAACTTTATTTAAAACTTTAATATTAGGCTATTATTAAAAGCGCTATAATATATATTAATATATTAAGCCACGTTTAATATTTTAAAATAGCTTTATTTAAATATAGTTATATTCATATAAAGTTAATATTATTTAAAAAAAAATCTCGCAAGTAATATATAATGCGACCGATAAGTTAGTTATATAAATAGTTATTATAAATTTTAATATAAAAGTAAGAGGTATATATGTTAAAATTAATATAAGAAATATCTAACGTTATAAATTTATTAAATATAGCGCTAAAAGTTTATCTTATAATGGCGTAAATCTCGAGATCCGGCTAACCCCCCCGAAAGGTATACTCGCGTAACATATTTTTTAATAAAACTTTATTAATTTTAGTCGCATTTAATTAAGAATAGCACTTTAAATGACTTTAAGTAAATGCGCGTTTAATGATACTATTTAGGCCTCGATTAGGCGATTTTCTATAAATTTCGATAAGGGGTATCGAAGGGTAGTTTTGCATAGTTACAAATATAGGGATATCTAGATTATATATCCGTTGCAATATTCCACAGTAGCTACAAGCATTTCTTTAAAACACTAAACTTTTAATTTTATAATTTAATTTACCACTTTTTGTAATAATTATTAAACTTTATACTAAAAGTGACTTATTAATTACGCGTCGATTAGTATAGGTTTTATATTTATTAATTTTAATTTAGTTATATTATTATTATCGAAACAAAACATGTTTAAAAGCTATTTAATCGTTTTTTCCCGCTTAAACTCCTTTTATAATTACACTTTTTACGCATATACACACACCTATATATTTACGTTATAAAAGCCTTTTTTTTTTTTTCTTTTCCTTTTTTTTTTACTGCTTTTACCGCACTTAAATTAACTTTAAAAATAAAAAAAGAAAAAAGGGACCCGACCTTAAAACGTAAAAAGTTATATTTTAAAAAGAAAATTTTTATCTCGTAAAAGATTACCGCTAGCTTATTACTATTATTACCGCTATTATTAATTTTACCGCTACCGCTATAACTAAAAATAACTAGTAAAAAGAACTAATATTAAAAACAATATTACGACCTTTTTTAATTTATAACATTACCTTTATCCCTACGGCCGAAATAATTCCTTAGTCACACGATAAACCGCCTTATAATTAAAAAATTTGCTAAAAAATTTACTACGAAAGATTTATTTTTTTCCCTCCTTATTACCAAGAAAGGCAAAAAAGCTAGCTTTTTTTTCTTTACTTTGCCGCCCGCCGAAAACGTAAAAAAGTGAGGACCTTTTCTCATTTCCGCTTATATCGAAGCTAAAAAAGACTCTTTATTTCCGCTTATATCAAAGCTAAGCAACGGCGTCATAGCGTTATCCGCTACCTTTTTTAAGCAGTAAATGCTTACTAAAAAGTAAAAAGCCCGAGTAATAAAGAGCCTAAGTAGCAAATACGAAAGTAAAAGCTAAACATCTCGCCGATAAGTTATAATATATCCGCGTCGGGTTATTATAATAGATAACAATGCTTTTATTTAATAACGGCCTTAAGGCAGGAGGGGCAGTGGCGAGAATAGTGGTAAGGCTGGGTTATAGGTGTTATTTTTTTTTTTACTAGTTATTTTTAGCGGTAGCGGCAATGGCAACGGTAATAGTAATAATAGTAGCCGAGCTAGATATAGGTGTAAAACATTATATAATTAACTATACGATATAATTCACGATATTATAAATGTGATATAAAGTTTACTGTAGCTGTTTTATTACGCTATTTAATTATATAGGTAACGAAGCTAGGCCGGTGTGCGGTAGTGGCCGTTAGCTTACATTAGCGGCTTAAAGGCTTAAAGGCAGCTAGCTGGCGAAAAGTAAGGTTTAAATAGCAGAGAAAAAAGTAAGGTCTAAATAGCAAAACTCTTTTAAACCAACGAATGTCGTATGAGCGGTCGAGCTAATACCCAATGACTGTTGGGAGACACTATTTACTACTTCATACTTTTGAGGGCGGCACCAGGGCCCCGACGGGAAGCACTTTGGAGGATTCAAATGGCTTAAAACACGAAGTCCTGAGTCCTGAAGCTGTGCATGCTTCTTTGAAAGTCCCAGCTTCACCGGCTGAACATTAAACACCACATTGAGCAAACACTCTAGTGAGCAGAATTTGATCTGCCAGGAACCTGGGCCCCAGAGTGGCCTTGACCGGTGAACGCATTGGCCAAGCAGCCTAGGCCATGGATTGGACGTCACCGGCCAGGGCGATGGGAAGGGTTGGCCAACTGAGGTTCAATTCGCGAGTTGAGGTTTGCCCTACCTAGAGCACGAGACGGAATGATTTGGCTCGTAGCAAACCATGGTCCGACTCAATCCTCTGCGGCTCCCTATAAAATACATGCCTCCGTCTCCTTTCTTCTCTCCAAATCGTACGGCGCTCCCGTCAACCGCCTCTTTCCCAATCCTCGCTCACCTCCTACGTACCAAGGCACTGATACCACAGTCAGGCACCTATACCTTCTCCCTTTTGCAGAAAGATGTCTCACAACTATCCCCAGCCACTCTCACAGGTCTCTCGTGGTGGAGATGGCAGTAGAGGTGGCCATCAGCATCTAGCTGCCAATCCGAGGCCAAACCATGCCAATTCCTACCCTCAGTCATATCCCTCTCAAAGCCAGGCCAGCTACAATCAAAACCCGGGTTATGAGAATCCCAATGCTTCGATGTACTATTCCACCCAAGGCAATGGCGACCCCAACCCACCTTCGGCTCACCGTTCCCAGTACCAGGCCAGCTACGGCGGTCCAGCGTACGGCTTTTACCAGGGTTATCAGAACACCTGTCCGTCGGGGTACGAGTTTCACCAGAACTCGGTCAGCTTCAGCTCTCACCCGATGAACCCGAATCAGCCCGCTGTACCGCCCCGTCCTCGTGAATACCATGCCAATTACAGCGTTCAGTCAGTGAACTCGCCTCAATCATCCTCGAGGGCCTCGCCTAGCCGCCAGCAGCCTCAGGCACCTACCATGGGTCACCAGTATCTCCAAGCTCCCAGTCAAAACGAGAACTACGACTCCTGTGCCCCGCCGTGGTACAACTCCAACGACAACGCCGAGGTCAGAGGCGCGAAGGTCAGCTTCGACCAGGAAATCCAGCCTCGGACGAAGCCTGAGATGGTCAAGAAGCGCCAGGAAGAGGGGCCGCTCAGTGCCGGTCTCGACAACCGCATGCCCAGCGGCGAAGGCGAAAGAGCCACCTACAGAGTACCCGAGGTGTCGTTTGGCGATCGCGCGAGACTGACCACTGGCAGCGAGGTGGCAGGCGGTGCCAAGATGCGCGACCCCTTCCGCAAGACAATGCAAGACTTGAGAGCCAGCGGCGAGAACGTTCCCCGGAACAGCCCGTTCGCGATACAGAACCACAGGTACAAGAGTGCATCCCATCAGGCCGAGAAGCGAGAAGCTTGGTATATCCAGCGCTCGCCTGAATTGGGATGTGGAATTGAAGAGAATAACCTGGCAAGGGTTGTTGCGAACTCGTACAGCAGAGAGGCAACTGAGCGAGGAAACATGCAAAGGATGTTCCCTGGCTATGACACACACAGAATCGCCAGGGGGCACAGCAAGGCAATTGAGTTCGCCGAGGGGAAAGCGGAGTTTTACAGGGGATTCATGCAGTAACGAACGACTCTGCTTATTAGGTTGACTCTATTCTCAGTGTTTTTTCTGATCAGCGACTTAGCGTATACATTAGCGTCATACATTATACTTCCAATGGACACTCTCTTAGTTCTATGCGTTGGTAACACATCCAGTTATGATCTCAGTGCTCACCATCATCATCCCAAATGGAAAACTCCTTAGAATCTCACAGTGTTGCTACGCGGTCAGTAGAACTGTATTTAAGCCTGTTGAATGTCTCACTGTGCTTCGAGTAGTAAGGCAATGTACTTCGCCTCAGATAGAAAATGAATTTATTCGGAGATGGCTTTGCGCGTCGGAGGATCAGACGGCAAACCCAGCAACCAGCCACAACCAGCCATCAAATACTCTAGGTCACGAGATCAGTTTTGACGAGTTGAACTGGGAGCTTGGTGTTCGGCCTGATGGGCTTCGTGTGCTTGACGGGCTTCCGTTCGTGGGCTTCATGCCTGGCAGCGACAAGCAAATATGTGCCGGCCAGTGCTCGAGTAGGAATGTTGGGGGCATGACTGCTGTACACCATGGTATCCTCTAAAGAAGCCTGAAATGTTTGACTGTGGATGACCTCGTCTACGCCCAGCTACCGGGGAATCATCCAAGGCTTAACACGACAGGAGCTCATAGCCAGTGGAGCAGGGACGGGCAGATGCTTCAACCCAGCCTACGGCATCACGAGTTAGCACTCCTGAATTTTGAAGCAGCACAACGGCGGCGTACTGACCTCTTCAGTTGTTCAGAGGTTTCATGATCTCTTCAATCTGGCGTGCCATGCGGTCTTTGGTCTCCTGTATGGCCTTCTTCCCTGTGGATGCCTTGTCGGAGAGCATCGCATTTCGATTTCCCGCTTCCGTCGGCTCCTTGAGAAAGTCGTGCAACCGTGAACATTTTGGGTGCCGGTGGCTTCCATTGCAGTAACATGCCGTCGAAGTGGACCTAGACATCATGTTAGTAGATAGAACCCTCTGGGAAAGCCATGTACCGGAGGGTATTATCGCTAGTGGCTCACATTTCTCGGTCTTTTCCGGTTTTCTCCCCAGGATTCATATTGGTCAAGAAGTAAAGCAATGTGCATTCAGATTAGAGGCGTGGGACTGTTGAGCACTGGGCGGTAATATGTTGGCAATGTGAACGAGCCTGTTGAGTTTCATCATGAGATTGGGGGACTATATGTAGCCTGATTTTGAAATGGCAGTCCTAGTTAGCCTTTTTCTCATTTGGTGGTTTTCATCTCCAACCTACAGAGCTCTAGAAGCTCCCCGGCGGCCTCATTCAAATCATGCAATGTTCAAGCTGGAACGTAGTCTCTCCAGAGCCTCCTATTCTGTATACCTCCTTCGGGGGATGTTCATTCACCGAGATGCGGTCAATCTGTTCAGGGGTTGCAGGATGAACTCTCGCGGCCACGCCAATGGCTGTCCATAGTTGCACAGACATATTCGCCATCTCATGATTAAACAAGTCGTCCATGCAGTATCGCCGAAGCCCTGCTTTTCTACGGAATTTCCCTATCTCGACGCATCTGCAACCCAGTTCGGATGAATGCAAGTTCCGACAGGCTCGGCTTGTTCCACCGGGCTGGAAGCGTTTTTCCCTGATGTGGCGCAACGACGTGGCTTAGACTCCCCTTTTACCACCCGTGGCCCACTGGCTGCATGCTGACACATCCACCATGCTACCGTCCTGGCCATCTGGGTGGGTGACTCACAGCCAATGAAAGACTCAATGGATCTCAGCTCGATGTTCGGTGAATCCTGTCTTTTCCGCACCTAAATGGATCCCTCTCCCCCGCCCTTCCCGTGGTCCCTCCTTTTCCCCTCACAAGCCACAGATACTCAGCCACCTCCCGTGCTGCATGTGGCCAGTCAACAATGTGGGAGGGTAACATTACATGCTGAACTTGCTCGTTTCGCCAATGAACGACCATAGATATCGCAAAGGCGATGGATCGGCAGCAGGTGGCGATACCTTCTGCATATGCAATTAGTCTCACGCAAGATGCTCGGCAGAAACTACCAACCCAAGCAATTGCCTCCTCCTAGATCTTGAAACGGGAAAAGGAGGCTTGCAGAAATCACATGGGACGGAATATACCGCCTGTCAGGGGCATAGCAAGGCCTTCTGCCAGATTACTATACTGGCAGCATGTACCTGTTGTCAGGATAGACATCTCTCATGCACATCTGGAGTTGCCGTTGGTTGCGGGCTTCGGTGAGCCCTTACTCAAATACTCCTCGCATGAGTAGTGGCAAGGACCTTGAGAACGCCCATGAAACGTGTGACCAGATGAGAACCCTCCGAAGCTAGTGCGGTGATCGTACCAGGTCCAGGGTGACGGACCACTACCGGCCTCGAACACGATCTTATTTGCTGGTACAGGGCAACGAATCCTATTCGGAAGTGAAGGACAACCCGATTCTGGCACCGGAGTACATGTATTCCCCTGGTCAGAGGCCAATGGCCTGGCGAAAGCGCCGTAGACAATCCAAAAGCATAGGAGCCCCTGCCATCTGATCTGCTTCCAGGCTGTCTAGCAGAGCAGGAAAAGCAATGCAATCGGTCCGGCCAGAGTCCACCGCACTCTATTCCACGGTGCCAACAGCCAACCGTTCGAAGCAGAAAGGCCAAGGAAAACGAAAAGACAGTCCACTCAGGTATTGGGCTCCGTGAGCAGCCGAGACGCCCTTTCGATCACTTGCCTGATTTCAACAACCTCCTCGCCGACCAAAACCCTATCTTCTGCTTCACCGAGCCGGCCAAATATACCCGAACGAATCAGTGCGCGGCCTCCCGGTCACCCTGAAAAGGATAATCAACACCGAACAGCACACGATCCTCGCCAGTCGCACCCAACGCCTCCAGCAACGCGCCCTCGTCGAGCAGCCCCGCGGCCGTGACGCAGACATTTCCGGTCCAATAGTACTGCAGCGGCCTCGTCGCCGGCCAGGCGCCGGCGGGGTCCAGGTGCCGAAGCCGCTCGTCCGTACAGCGATTCCGCCATGAAGTCGCACCCGGCGCACAGGCGCTGCTGGCCCGGCGGCGGCGCCCGCGGGTGCAGGCGTACCGGCACGTCGAGGCTGGCGACGCGAGCCCGGAAGGCGGCGTGGGCGGGGTCGTCGACGTAGGTCTATGACGGTGTCGGCGGTGCCGTTGTTCGTGTAGCCGTTGACCATGACGCCTACGCCCCCGACTGCGTGGTTCAGGGGTTGGTACAAGACCCTATAAGCGCCCAGGCCTCGCGCCGGCGCCCTTAGTGGTGACCCGAGACACGACGGAGTTATCAACATGGTGACTCACGTTGCGTGACACAGCGTTCAGCTCAATCGCAGCAGCCTTGGGATCTTGCAGTGCGACATTGCACCAGAATCCGAGACGGTGCGCCTACTCCCCCAGCTTGCAGTTCTGATGAATGGTGTCGTTCAGCTTGCGAGCCAGTCGCACGGCCTCCTCGGCGGCGAGGATGCCTTGGATGGCCGGCTGGTTCTCGGACACGACGCCGACCCGGGTGTTGGTCAGGTCCACCTGACGCACAGGTTCTCCCGGATATCGCACACGGCCATACGGGCCTATACGTCCGCTTTATACGCTTTCGCGCCGGTCAAGGTGCTGTTATCGGAGGGCGTTTTGCTCGCCTTGGTGTTCGGGACCCCGCCGCTGTTGAGGTGCGCTTCCAGCGCGATCTTGCCCTGTATCACGGCGTAGATCACGCTGGCGTCTTCGAATGTCGGCCCCGAGAGCAGAGTCGCGGGCGCTGCAAGGGCACTCACACAGAGCAGTTTCAATTGAAAAGACGTGATGAACTGTGTCGTGGGGAGCTCCGATATGACCAGCAGTGCCAAGTAGAAAATCCCATGCGTATATGCCTCACATGCAGACAGTTTGAATTTAGAAGCGTACTACCTTCGCTTCGGAATCACTTGAGGCCTTTCAGCAACGAGACACGACTTTGGATGCTATAAATGGCTGACATTGGCGCTGCAGATGTTGTTATCGTGGTGTCGCGGAGGTTTCCCCTACGACTACGAGGCCAAATAGCATAAGGCTGTAGACGCGAATGGCGGAACAGGTAGTAAGCAGACCAGCACAAGATAAGCATAAAAGCGTGAGATTATGTCGCCTTACCGGGCTGATGGATTTCGATCATGTGAGCGAGGTATCCATAACGAGTGAGAACACAGCAGGTGTTCTCGGCAACCCCTGAGCAGTTACCGGTAACGGTATTCTTGGGTTCTTCGAAACAATTCGTCAATTCTCCGACCGAAGGTATGGGGTCGCCCAAAACCGCAAGCGATATGGTACGATTTGATCCAATGAGGGCTTGCCGTTAACACTATAGATAGGGCGCGACTTCAGGTGCCACCGACAGAGACGAAATAACAAGTTTTCGGTGTACGGTGTCAGGGCAGCAATACACAGCGGAGTTGAAGCCCCGTGGTCTGGCTGTCAATATGAAACTCTGATCGCACGTTCTCTCATCTATCAGACACTACCCCGGATCTCCAGCTGGCCCCAGCTTGGCAATTCTCACGAATTTCTTGCGTGAAGCTTCGCGGCACATTGACGGTTGCCCCGTCCTTGATCTGGTACCCCATGACTCGACAGCGCTTACGGAGCTGCACTTCCGTCTCAATGGCAGGTAGGTAGGTTACTGATGCGAGACGACAGAAGCCGCCATCATTGAATTTTTCGGAAGCAAGATAGCATTGCACTGGACGTGGTGGAGTTTCATCACCGGTTATGCGGCATCCTAAATCTCATCTCATCTCAATAAGCAGTCGATGGTAGTTGAGCATGCGAACATTCATGAACTTGTATCGAGGTCACCCCCGCCTAACCGGCTAAGATGGCGGGGAGCACTCCAGCGCTCTAGCTGCCTTCTGGTTTCAGTGACCCTTCAACCCCTCCTCAATCAAATGAGACCGAACCAAGCCATGTCGAGGTCCTGGTGGACGGGGACGGTGTGACCGACGCCCTTGGCGGAGAAGCCGAGCAACTGGGTGCCGTCGCCGTAGACCATCTCGGTGTAGCCGGCCTCGGGGGAATCGGTGACGTTGCGGGACCACTCGACGCCCAGCAGGGCGGACCACTCCTTGAGCTGCTCGGCGAGGTTGGGGTAGTTGACGTAGAAGTCGGCCTCGCCGTGGAAGGTCTGCAGGCGGGGGTAGGGGCCGGCGTAGCCGGGGTAGAGGGCGCGGACGCGGGCGGCCCACTCGGCGCCGGTCCGGCGCACCGTGCCCTCGGCGCACGCCTGGTCCCCGCTCGTCGGCGACGACCCCGGCGACCCCGCCAGGCACGTCGCCGGCACCCCCGAGTAGCACGACCCCGCCGCGAACACGTCCGGGTACGCCCCCAGCAGCACGTTCGTCATCATGCACCCGCTGCTCGACCCCGTCGCGAACACCTGCCCCGGGTCCGCGTTGTACTCCGCGATCAGGTAGTCCACCATGTTCACCAGGCCCCGGCTGTCGCCCGCGCCGTCGTGCGTCAGGCTCGCCTCCGAGGCCACGTCCTGGGTTGAGACGTGTCAGTCGCGGTTTCATATCGTGCGTATCAACCGGCAGCGTGCGTGACTTGATCGCCGCAGGTTCGAATTGTGCGGGAGTAGAACACTTACCCAGCAGTGGCTATCGTTGTTGGTGGTAGGGTATACCGTGATAAATCCGAGCTGCTCGGCGTACTCGTCGTAGGGCGCTTGTTGGTAGTAGAGCTCGCCAGTACCCATGCAGCCGTGAAGCTAGATCATCATCGATTAGGAGATTGTCATTCGAACGGCTGCAGGATATACTCACAGCCAGGATCACAGCTGGGCTCTCAGCAAGCTTGGACGGAAGCAAGATGTTCATCTCGAGGTTCGTTGGGTTGTCACCGAAATCCGGCACCGCCGTCAAGGCGGCGTGGCCAGCAGACACCAGTGACAGCCCGAAGGCAGCGAGAGAGCTTGCTTGACGAGGCATGATGGGCGGGTGGTATGACGGTTCTGGGACGTTGACGATTCGGTGAACACGAGTCGTGATCGGCGCAGGTCAGAGAATCGTCGTCCTCTTCTTATAGCTGATTCGCGATGGAGTACCGAATCCCGGGGTTAACCCTCGAATTAATCTAGGCAAAGCTGTCAACTTCCTATTTCGGGCGGAATGTCCGCATTGCTCCTTTGAGGACTAGACGGGTTCCATTTCCCCACGGAGACGGTGAGGGGAGTGCGGATCTTCGACGCATGTTCCATGGGCCATTCCGGAGTGCCTGCATTAGCTTCCTGATTCTTGTCTTGGCTACCATCCTGAATCCTTCCTCGGATTATGCCGCTCGTATACACGACGCGAACCAGGTGCACCTTGCATAATGCTGGTCCTCCACGTCACATAGTAGCCACCGCCGTGCACAAAGGGTACCACCTCGAACGCTCGTGATGTTCGGAATCGGATAGCCAAGGTTAACAGAAGCTTCGGCAGATGAGATGCCACCCTGAACGACCTACGCCGCGTCAGGCCGAATCGGCACTTCCTTCATCCTGACTCCCAAAGGGTGCGAGATGTCAAGCCACCGACAGCATGGGTGGGGGCCAAGTACTATTTTCAGACCACACCCAGTTCACTTCGCGTGCTAGTACAAGATTGCCTTCATCGGCGTCACTTGCGATTCTTGGCTCCTGCCAGACAGCCCCAACAAGGCGAGAGCCTCGTGGTTCAAATTTAGACGATTTATGATCTAGGTTAGACCTAATCATGCCCAACTAAGATACGAACTATGATCGCTGCCCTTTCCGCATGTTGCTGAAGAACCTACGGGTGCTTCCCTGGCGGGAGCTACCCGCGCTTGGTCTAACCACACCCTCAGAGAGCTATACTACCATCCCTTGCTGTCCAAATGGTCGTGCGCTTCCTTTGTAAGGGCGGATGACGGCTTGCAGGACGCGCCACCTTGTCCTCATCGGGTTACCGCCACCTGTCACGCGCGAGTTTCATTGTGCCCTCGAAGAAGTCCAGACAAGGGATCTCGTAATTCGGTCAATACAACACGATAGTGAGAGTGCAAATGAGCCAGAAGCCGCCATGGACCGTCCGACTCGGACAATACTTCCGGGCATTGACGTCTCGGCTCTGCCACAAGCTCCCGGTGTACGCGGTTTGGCACGCCGGAGGGTTGGTGAGCCAACCTGGCATACTTCAACCACGTGATCGACCTGTTGGAATGCACGCTGCGTTTGCTACACAACTGCAGCCAATTCTATGCAGGGAAGACGTCCGACCGCTTGCAGGTGATCTTACCTTGATGTGCGGTTCTGCGCACTTCAGTGCCGCCCGTCGAACTTCATTGATGTCGGGGTCTGGGAGTTCCACGTCCAGGTCAAAGGTTGAATAATCGGGACACGGCACCGAAGAGGTCAATCGCCAGTCTCCGGCTTTCTTTGACCTCTCGAACCTCGTAAAAGGTGCAAGTAGCAGGCAGGGCTAGGGCCGTTTCTCCAACCCGGCGTGGAATGACCACTGCTTAACCAAGCAAGGGGGGGCGGCAGCAGTCCCTTGTTGTCGGCCTCGCGAGGAACAAAGGCACGACCGCCTCCAAGGACAATGCGCGCAATATATATGTAAATGATCCCCGTCTTACTTCCCCATTGCCGCGAGCCCTTCTTCCGCTTGTCCGACCTACGGCCTGACCCGTGCTGTTCAAACATGCATCACATGGATGGTATGCCAATGGGGGCGATCCCACCGCCCGACGGAGACTCCTCCGACCTCAGTGGGAGTATGACCTACATGCAGCTCACCACCGTTGCTGTCTTCGGCGTTACCTTTACGCTGGCCACCCTCTTCCTCCTCCTACGCCTCTATACCACGATAGCCATTGTCAAGGTTGTCGAGCTGGATGATCGTGAGCAATCCCTCCCAAGCCGTTCTGAATATAATGATGCTGATGGTTCCGGATAGCCCTCATACTCCTTGCATGGGGTTCATCCCTGTCATATTTTATTTGTCTGGTGTTAGGTACGTCACAAGAAGTCCGGGTTGTGTCACGTCTCCTATGTTAATGTGAGTAAGCTATGCCTTATGGCTGGGGTCAACATCTATGGGATATTTCACCAGAGAAGCTCTCTGTCTACTACAAGGTCAGTCACACTCCATTGCATCGGTACCAGCCTTTTGTTCTCCCATTGACACTTTCCACAGTTCCTCGTTGCCAGCGACTTGACTTACATCTGGACACCCACCTTAACCAAGTTGGCGATCTTGACCCTCTACCATAAAGTCAACCCGGGACCTATCTTCCGGATCTGTGTCTACGCCATCGCCAGCTTGATGACATGTTATACTGTCATTCTAACCGTCTTCATTGCGGGGCCATGCAACGCTGTTCATCTCGGGAACACGAGCTGCCTGAACTCGGTCACCTTAGCTCAGAGCGGACTCAACATCGCCACCGACATCGCCATCATCATCCTTCCCATACCGATGATACACAGTTTGAAGATGCCCTTCAAGCAGAAGTTGGCACTGGGAGGAATTCTTGCCCTAGGATCAGCGTACGTACACCCTCCACCGAGCGGCGATCTGCCTTATACTAACACTTACCTGTTCAGGGTCGTCGTCATCTCTCTCGTTCGGGTCGCCTTCGTCGAGATGCTGCCCATGGTCGACGACTTCACCTGGCACCAGGCCATGGCGGGTATCTGCTCGGTGGCGGAGCTCAACGTCGGCGTCGCCTGCAACAGTCTGGTGCGGCTCAAGCCGTTCATGCGGAAGCACCTGCCCAAGCTCATGGGCACTCGCACTGCGCTGACTTCGGGGCCGACCCGTGACTTCCAAAGCCATGCGTCCCGGAGCTGTGTTGAAAGTGGTCGAGTCCATCGTGCCGCCGATAGTCAGGAGGGTAGCATCCACGTTACCAAAGAATTTCATGTTTACGAAGGAGAGACTGGAACGGACTCCAGCACGGAGAGGATTATGTCCAAGTAGTATGACGCCGGTTGCAGGTTCCGGCGTTCTTGTCAAGTCGGCCGGGGTTGGTTGGTGTCTTGATATCCAAGCTAAACTCACATCTGATATGTCATGTTAACTCTTAAGCTTAATTCACTTTACCAAACCTGATCGAGATACTCCGTGGCCTTGCCACTAAGTCTTCCTCGAATAAGTGAGTCTAAAGGACGCAGGCTAGCCGGTGCAGATAGATTTCGTGATGACTTCTTCATATGTGTGAACTGATCCTAAAGAGGGAGGATGTGAACATGCCTATGGATGACGGCCCGCGGGAGGGACGGGTTCTTCCAGTTGATTCACTCGTAAGTGACGAAGAGGCCGATACCGACGAAGGCCAGCACGAGGGGCGCGATGACAATGGCCGAGTGCCAAGAATAATCAGTGCCACCCAGGTGACGCCGGTGAGGACGGCGACGTTGGAAGCAATGAAGATGGCATTGCCGGTGAAGTCGATGCGCGAGAGCCGGTCTCTCCAACTCGTCGCCAGAGGGGCAGCCCACACGGAGAAGGAAGAAGAGGGCGACGAGGGAAGCAGTATCGCGCATGAGCTATCCGCAACGG
Source organism: Xylariomycetidae sp. FL0641 (assembly GCA_022376655.1). Classification (NCBI taxonomy): domain Eukaryota; kingdom Fungi; phylum Ascomycota; class Sordariomycetes; species Xylariomycetidae sp. FL0641. Next base: position 295,959 of record JAJJKE010000010.1, on the reverse strand, counting down.
TACGAGATCGGCAAGGATGGTGTTGATCATCAGCGCGATGCCGCCGCCAATGAGCATGGCCTGGGAGTCGGCGCCGCCGCAGATACCGCTAGCGAGGGTGAAGAGGGCGACGGAGGCGAGGATGAGCCAGCAAAGCGCGGTGAATGCCAAGGCGGCGACGATGGCCCAGAAACTCCATGATTCCTTGGGCGTCTCCGTACCTTCGCCTTCCAGGCTTCTCGGTCGTGCCGTTGACAACGCTGTCTGGGTCGGGCTTGGTGCTGTCAACCCGGACCGGGCCGCCGGGGTTGGGGTGCTCAGGGGCTGACATGGTGTATGCAAGGCAAGGAGTGTCTGGACTGGACGAGTTCCGGTAGCTGTGCAGTATAGTCAGCGGATATGGCGGTTGGGCCACCGATGCCCTCCGAGTGTCGACATTTGAAGACGGCTTCGGTTACATAAGTTGCCATCTTCGGTGTCTTTCAGCCCCTTTCAGCCACTTATCGCCCAAATGGGTGAACACAGTCTGCAGCCTCGCTGCGTTCGCAGACATCGCTCCCAAAGTTCAGGAGATTCTCCTGTTCGGACTTGGAAGCACTGTCCGACCGTGATCGCGCCACAATGCTGCGCTACAAGATGTATCCGTTCTTCAATTACACGCCTCGCCACCATTACTTCGAGTACAAGTGGTACGACCTCGAGTTGCTGCGACTTCTAGGAGCTGCTCCGTATAGGGGTTGCGACGCAGCCGATTTCCTAGAGCTCGTTAGCTCGCCCCGTCACAATGAGGCCGACGATTGGAGCCAGAAGTCCCTGGTTTTGGCCAGACGTGTACACAGCGTGGGGTGAGGAGATGCAGAAAGCCAGGCACAAGTCAAGCGCCAAAGGGGCTTATATGCGTGCCGGTAATCACTTCCGCTGCGCCCAGTACGTGTTCCCCGTCATGCCCGCCAATGAGCAGACACGGTTTCTCGATGCCTACCACAGCAGCATTTCCTGCTTCAGCCAGGCCACTGAGTTGATGGATCATACGGTGCGCCGGGTGCACATCCCCTTTCCACCCGCCCGAGTAGCGCGTCCCCTCGGTCGACATGCCCGGATGGGTGCATCGCCCTTCGCATCTCCAGCGGCTTCGTGGCCGAAAAACACCCGTCTCGGTCTGTATCGGTGGCGCACATTGGACTCAGCAAGAGCTGTACTTCCTTTCGGCTGCTGAATGGCCTGGCCTGGGTTACGCCGCCTTGACTTTCGATGGGCGCGGTCAGGGGCTTACGCTTCGCGAAGTCGGAGGCGGTACTTGATTGGCTTTTGTCCTTCTCAAGCGAGCACGCGGAGGCGGACATGGACCTCGACGCAGTCACCGTCACGGGCCAATCGCTCGGTGGCTACCTGTCTCTGCGCGGTGCCGCAGATATTCCCATCAAAGCATGGTCGAGGGGAGTAGCGCGAAAGCATACATGTATATGAGCCACACTTGAAGCGTTGTTCGCGGGTTCATGCTTCATCGTTCGCTTATACCAACTCGATTGAGATCGTAGACCGATGCGACTCTCTCACCCCAAACATCAAGCAGCATGGAGGCACGTGGCTCTCCAAAATTCATCCACATTCAAGAGTGGGCTGCGATCATCCCAGCGACCCTCCGCGGCTCTCGATGGAAGTCATACTATAGATAGGTTAGCCTTCTCTCGTAGTGTGTCACTCACTGCTCGAGGGATCGCCACTGCCAAACTGTTGATACACCGTCGGCACCAGTAATGGAGACCCCCAGCATCAATGTCATTGTGTCGTGGCTTGCGTTCACTTACCTTATTTACCTCGTCGGCCCCTCGGTTTTTCGGCTCTTCTTCCATCCCATTGTCCACATTTTAGGGCCGTGACAAGTTGCCGATCTGGTACTGAATGAAGGGGCTCGGGGCGGTGGGCGACCAGTCGATGTTCATCACTCTCGATCACCACCACCATCGCCTGCGCAAGGCTGGCCTGGAAACCTTCTTTAGCACGAAGATGGTGCAAGAGCTTGGGCCCATGGTAAAAGAGAAAATCCTCCTCTTGCGTCAGCGATTATTGGAACGCGCCGGGCAAGGGCCGGTCAGTCTGAAGTACGCCTTAAGGCCTTTCGGGAAATGGCTCTAGGTGTGTGACCGTGATCGTGTCGATGCATACTGAGGTGCGAAAGTGGAGATGCTGATATCATATGTCAGATTATAGATATAATCACCCCTTGTCCTGCTTCAATAAGTGCATTGGAGCTCTAGATCGACCGGATCTGGGGCGCGATTGGAACAAGCTGATGGGGGCCGGGGTCAAGATCAACGCTTTCGGCCGAGCTTTCCCGGTTCTTGCTGGCCTTTTGATGCGTCTACCCAGGTGGGCCCTGAAGATGATCGGTATGGTGAAATAAATACCTGTGATGCGAAGCGATGTACTTCCGGAGCATGAGACCATCTCCTGACCAAGGACCGTTTCCGGGCTCGCGTGCTCCAGGAACTTCGCACCGTCATGCCTGGTGCGCATCCCTCTAGGCGAGGATATCGAGTCATGATGGGAGGGTATACACGATACCACGTGGCGCTACCTGTGGCCAATCGTCCTGCTTGGTGCATACCGATGAGCCTGTTTGTCTGTCTTTCCCAATCCGCTGGGGTTCAATCCGGACCGGTATTGGAGCGGGGGTGGCAACGCCAACGCCACCCGGGCGCAGCGCAATACTGTGGCGTTCGGAGAGGGACCTCACTCGGCTTCTGCTAGCTATAGCTGGTTTGATGATAGAGTTCGTTGGCCTCTTCCCGGATCAGCCTGGTGTGCGGGTGGTCGTATCTGGCCGGCTTTGAGATACCTTAGGAATCGAAGTTATGCAGAGTGTCTAAGTAGGTAGGTATGTCTGTAAGCCCTACATGTTTGTATCGGAGATTTGCCACCAGGGTCCCCATCTAGGGCTGGTAAAACTGGGTCAGAGCAGGCCGCTACGTCATTGGCGCTGGAGACGAAGGTGCGGGCATCAAGGAAAGTCCTTATCTTACCTACCTCATAGGAACATTTCCAGGATCCGACTACATGACTTGCAACTTCATTCCTACATCCGAATTCACTATTACACCTCCAATTTCTCATCAGCCCTAGAAACCGTCTCCAAGAAACCCACAACCACCATCATGGACAACTGGCTGAATCGCCAAGTGCAAAATGGCGTCGCCTGCGTTGGTAGATACGCGGGGAACACTGTCAACATGGCCGGGACTAGTGTTGCAAGCGCCGGCAGGAGCGCTGGAAACACGTATGTACTGACAATTTGCTACGGTGCCTTTATCCTGCCTCAGAGTGGTCTTGCTAATACGCCCCCTTTCCCAGCGTCATCGAGACCACCCGAGGCTGGGGCGACACCGTGAAAAACTACGGCAACAGCGTCAAGGACTCGACGAAGGCCTCGGGGCCCCGCGCACCGACCACCCAGAACCCACTGGGGGTACGCAGAGCGGCGACGACGGGAGGAAGTAGTGGGAAGTCCAGCGGCCGCGGCAACGGGTACTATGGGACCAGGCGCGCGCAGACTGCGAAGAATCCCCTGGGATTGTGAGAGATGGTTGAAATGGCCATGGCCGCCAATAGAAGCCATGGACACGGTACGATATGAAATGAATATACGCTTGGGACACGAAACACGATTGGGATTCAGGATATTAAAAGCATTACGAAGCCACTCTAGCACAGAGGTGGAAAGGGGGAGGGAGAAAGAATAGCCATGGTCTAGTAAAAGCCGCCTCCACAGTCTATATATTAGGGAAACACAGCAGCAGTACCGGTGCGCTATGTTTGCTACTTGGATGTGGGTATCGCCTTGACACTGCACAAATTGATTGCCTAGCGCCGCTCGGAGCCGATGGTGCGAGATCGATCCAGCGGGCCGTTGTCTTCGACCGAGACGGAAACCTCGTGTGTCCTCGTGATGATACGCTTTTGACTTTCCGAATCGTCGTCCAATTCCATCCAGGTGTGGCCATTCTCGTCAATCGCTTCGCAAGTCGTGGTGTTTCCTCCTTGTCGGCTGAGACTGCTCATCTTAACACTACGGCTCATCTTGCCGCTACGGTTACCGCCTCCAATCGTGTTCAAGTTCGGGCCGGCTGAATCACCGTATGAGGCGTCCTTGGAACTTCCGACCAAGCCCTTAAGGAGGCGGCGGAGCGAGGGCAGAGATCCGGCAATGATACCGATGCCGCATTCGATCTGGGACCAGAGGACGATGTTGCACACCTTGTCTACTCGCGAGTCAGCACAACCTAGCACAATACTGCATCGGTCAGGGCGGATCGTTGACTTACAGTACGTATCTTCAAGTGCCGTGTATGCACCCAGATACGGCAGTCGGATGATGGTCGTCAGACTGGCCACGGCGCCCAATGCCAAAATGCCCGCCACCGAGATCTTGAGCCTTCTCTTCATCTGGAGGTTCCAGACAATGAAGCAGGGGATAATGGCACAAGCCCAATCGGTGATGATCGACGAGGCCGAGATATAGTAGCTGATACCCTGGATGATACCGTAGTCCAGGCAGTAGCCTATGGTGGGATCGGCTTGCAGGACTGGATCCCAGTTCTTGCCGATGGGTCGGCAGGTGATGACGACGGCAATGAACCCGATCATGGCGCTGAAGGTTGCGAGAAACATGACTAGCCAGAGCATGATGCGGTACTTCTTTTCGGTGGTAATGCGGAACAGGGACAAGCAGATGCTACATTTGACGAAGGGGAGATCCCATGCGTACGTGGCTTGCCATAACAAAAGATACTGGAAAGGTTAGTCGATCCATCCCGTCTCTACTGACGAAAAATCGATTCGCAACGGTGGGATACATACCATGACGGTGGCCGGAGTGTTCCATTCCGTCAGGTCTGTACGGTAGTCATGGCTGCCCAAGCCTGCGTAAATGTCCAAACAGCAGAAGATGGAATTGGCTACGAAAATGCCCTGTGCGAAAGGTTTAGATGGTAGATCCCCGAAAACGTTTCGACCGATGCTAGGGGGGAGGAAACTTACCGTAGCCACAACCATCAAATAGTCATCAACTCCAAAGGCGTTGGACGTGAACCGCGACCATATGCGCAAGGCAACCGTGACGACGGATGTGATGGCCAGGAATATAGCAACTGCCAAAGTCCCTTGTCCCAAGTCGTCGGGGGTGTCGAGCCAATTCGACGGCATGTCGGAAAAATAAACGGTGGGAACCGGCGCCGCCATCTTGGTGGCTGACTCGCAGGCCGAGAAGACGTGGAGGTGTGTAGAAGACAAGAAAGTGAGGTACAAATAACGAGAGGACGTCGACTGTCGATGGTCAACCGGTGGCACTAGTAGGTATAGTACAGAGAGCAATGAGTTAGCGACTAGCACCCAGCAGATGCCCAGTGACTATACACAACACGGCAAGGCTCTTGAAAATCTTCTAGCGGCATGGAGCACGTCGTTGGCAGATATAGATTCGAGTCAAGCGTTGACGTTCGTCCGGGAGGGTTCCTCCAGCCCATGACTAACCCCTGATGGCAGGAGGAAGGCGAAATTTCCCTACAGCGTATACTCCGTAATCTTCCCGAACACTACGCAGGGTATCATTTCCTGTTCGGTTCACGGCCGGGGAGCCGGCCGGCCGCTGGGTTGGACTTTGGAGATCCCTCTGCAGAAAAAAATCTGTCACGCTATCCCGGGCTCCCGGCTCTGCGAGTGGGTTCCCACTTGGGATGGCAGGAGTGGCAAGGGAACTGCCATTTTGATACACTTGGTATGCACGCAATTTCAGATCTTTCCCGCTATGGAGGGTGAGTAGGGCCCCTCGGAGTTGGGAGTATCTCGCTGGATGGGATTCGGTTGCGGGAATGGACTCTGCAAGGAGACGGCGTAGACAGCTCGACTATCTACAGTAAATCTCCTTCGACTGCCGTTGCTGTTATACGGGAAGCCTGTAAGGGGGCGGCGTAGCTGGACCATCTAAATTTCCGGCAACCATCATTGGCGGATCTCACCGGTCAGCCGTTGAAGGTCGGCAGCCCCCAAGTGTCAGACTATGGTCCAATACCCATCGGATACGTACTTCGTATTACAGGGGAGCTGGGTGATTGGCAGACATCCCGATAGAGTCTCCACTGCGGTCCCGGGCAGAGCCCCGGATCGACTCCGGGCGCCAAACTCCAGTTCCCCGGAAACCAGGCTCCCACTTAGCGACGAGTGACCGACCGTCGGGAGTCGGAGTGCTTGCCTTGACCAAAGTCGGAAGGAGCCAATGGAAACGGAACGCCAAGCTCACGCTGTGGAACGGGCCAGGCAGAGAACCAGGTTGACCGTTAAACTCGACGGCCAGCACGGGGATATAACCGGGTCTGCCCAGAACCCCATATCCGTACATTCTGCTCCTGTCTACTGACAGCTAATGATATGTCCACTGCCGGCATTGCTATTGGGCGTCACTTATGGATCGCAATTGGGGCGATTGCGTATACGGTTAGCGTACCGCCCTGAAGGGAAAATCTTCCCCCCTTCCCAGACAGTCTAGCCTTTTACAAAGTGGTAGATGGGTGAAACTACCGTATACCTTACGAGTTATCCGAGGTTTCGAGAAAGTTTCTGCCTAGGAAATGACAAGACAGTGACAGGCAGCCGAGCCAGCCAGCCAGCCGGTTGTGTGCGCGGAGTTCCGAGTGGCTGGTCCATCATACAATACTCACCGCATAAAGTCGAGCACTGGACTCCATGCACACAACACTCACCGCATAAAGTCGAGCATTCGGGCCCAAGTTGGCTGAGCAGCAACCTCATCAAGAACCCTTGAGATAGCTCGTTGGCACAGCAAGCGGTGAGATTGTGTTGGAGTCTGGAGACCGGTCATGAAAACTGCTTTCTCTCGGGCATACGCAGTACGCTTGTTCTGTACCAAGCCAGCCACGCAACCCTTGGCCGCCGCAAAGCTTTCCTTTTCCTGCTAGGTGGTCGCATTCGTTGCTACCTCGCTACCTCGAACCATTGATCAGAGCTTTGGCATCGACCAGAGTTGCGCGGCCAACGTCCCTTCTACGTCGAAACCATGCTCTGATCAGGGTCTTGCGACAATGCCATACACGTGGGTTTGCCGAGTACCGACATACGATTTGAATGGATACCAGGGCCAAGTCGTGCTTGGCCAACCTTGGCACCTTGGCCCGGCAGGCTGATCTGCTACGCCCCTGGCAGGAGAAACAGGGCTAGCAAGCCTAGGCTTTCGTCTTCGTCTGGTTTATCCATATATCACCTCATGTGCCAGCCAAACTACAGCTTTCTTCCTCCACAACTTATCCACGAGCTCGCCGTAATTGGGTTTGTGGAAAGGAGTCTAACCCTTTCAGCGTCCCCAGCCGTGCCACCACCCCTATCTCCGCCCTGCTTCTTATCTGGTGTGGATAGGCGCGCTTGTAAGTGTAGGTAGGATACTGGCACTGCTACTGGTCGGCGGTGACCCGCATACGCATCCAGCTACCAGGACACGTATGCAGCTCCCATCGCACGATGCCGGTATTGCTGTGGACGTATACCATGTACCGACTCCATGAACCCCTAATTTCGGTAGCATTATTTAGATCCTACGCTCCCTCATCTGCAGCCTAGAGATCTTCATTGTGACAGCCCAACCAGATATCTCCGTATTTGCCTCACATCTCGTATCCATCATTCCTCTGCCGACCGCGAACATGGCTGGCGTACCCCCCGGAAAGACCTTCACCCCCGAGCTGGACTTCAGCGGGCAACACTACAGCGACCCGGCCAAGCGGGCCGAGGCCGATGTCGCCCGTGCTCATGAAATCATCAAGGAGAAGCTCCCCCTTCTCGGCGAGCTCAAGGCTCTGCTCCAGATCTCTTTCGGTGATAAACCTCCATTCTTCATCGATGCGAGATCTGGCAAGGCTACCCTGCTGGAGTCCACCAAGGACGAGCCGGATACCAAGCTCAACATCAAGCCCGAGTACATTGCGCAGTTCTACGACGGCAAGCTCGAGCCGCGATATGGGCTCTTCAAGGATGCTTTCTTCAACGAGGCGTCCATGCCCTCGGGCAAGATCCCCGTGGCGATCAAGTTCGCCGACTTGCTGACGCCTGAGCCTCCTGTACCTCCCAAGTACGCTGACCACTTCGACCCGGCGAAGTTGCCCAAGGTGAGTTGCTCATGTTGATTCCGATACCTTTGGGCGTGGCTTCCCAGAAGATGAGACAGCGAAGCGATTGTTCCGCGCTCGTCTGGGTACCCCCACACGTATCCCTCTCAAGAGACGGCCGAGAGGAAGCTATGCTGACATATTGGTTGAATAGCCCACCGAGGACATTGAGCAGGTCAGGCGGGATATTAAGGAGTACGGGTACGGCCTGGTAAGACTTGCATCCATTCGCCAGTAGCTGTGTCCCTTGACTGACACCAATAACCAGGTGAAAAACGTCCTGACACCGAAGCAAGTGGCCATCATGAAGAAGGCGGTGCAGGAGCAGGCGGCCGGCGAGCGGGAAGCCGGGATCGCGCAAGTGGACGGCGGGCCGGACGGGCCGAACCAGCGGATCTGGACGCTGGTCAACAAGGGGGAGGACTTCCTGGACCTGCTGAACCACCCGATCATCGACGAGATGATCCCGTGGTTCCTGGGCGAGCACGCGGTGATCACGACCTACACGGCCAACATCGCGCGGCCCGGCAACGTGCCCATGCAGCTGCACACGGACCAGGTGGCGGTGCAGCCGCCGATCCGCGACCTCGCCTTCGGCATGAACATCATGTTCTACCTCGAGGACATCACGGAGAAGAACGGCGCCACCCGCGTCTACCCGGGCTCGCACCGCGGCCAGGTCGCCCCGCCCGACATCTTCACCGTCGAGGGCACCGTGGCCGCCGAGGCCCCCGCCGGCTCCGCCCTGGTGTTCGAGAGCCGGCTGTGGCACGCCACCGGCCCTAACCGGGAGGAGAAGGGCGAGCGCCCGGTCATCCTGCTCTTCTTCATGCGCTCCTTCATCCGCCAGCAGGAGAACAACTTCCTGTCCTTGCGCAAGGACGTCTGGCCCCTGCTGTCGGACCGCATCAAGCGCATGCTGGGCTTCTACACCACCGGCGCGCTGGGTGGCGTGGACGGCGAGGTGCGGGAAGGCGTCTTTGTCGAGTGGAAGGAAGGCGTGGGCAAGATGCGCGCCCCCCACAAGGAACAACAGTGATTATGGTAATCGAGACCGAGATACCACGAACAGCTATGTAGCGAATTGAAAATAATAATGGTCAATGCAACTAAACGATGCCGAAGATGAGAAATTCCGCACAAGAACCCAGTGACTGGACGAAAGAATTGCGGCACCAAACCAGGCCTTCGTGGTTTCTTGTCGTGCCAGCAGCTTGCGGGCCGCGGATACCCCGTCAGGCCCATGTTCTGCCGGTGCCGACGATGACATCGAGCACTCCCAAAGAAACACCAAGGCAACCCTATGCGATAGAAGACCCAGGAAACCACGGGGTCTCTGAACATGTGGCAACCAGTTGCACGCGTAGTAGAAGATCATGGTCGCAACGTCTTGTTTCAATTCTTGGTACAAGGGCATATCAAATGAATTTATCCGTACGTATGAAGTAGATGCTGAAGAGCGCTGGCTTGCGAGAGGTAAAACACAAACTGCTGTCTAACAGTAAAGTGCGCGACGGAAAAATGGAGGGTGTCTAGGCCGACGAGGGAGTGACGACTTGGCCTCCGCCGACGGCGCCCGTCACGAAAGGAAGAAAGCGCACTGTTCACTTCTAGAGAAAGTAAAGAGGGAATCAAGAGAACGGTAGGGGTGGAAAGATATTTAGATCCAAGGTTTGTCCCCACGGGCCTCAGGGCTCCTCTTCCCCTTGGCTTCCACCGGACCCTGGATCTTGAGCATCCCCGACTTCAACATTCCGTAGCATGTCGCCGAAAGTAGGAGACCATTTAAGGTATCGAAGGATCCCCTTTTTTTCTTCGTCTTGAATTCGTTAACACGGGAACCTTTAGGAATCATTTAGATGCTCACCTAAGTGATCCTCAGGGGATACTTCCTCCTTTACCACCCTCATGAGGTGAAAAGACTGTAGCTCTTGCATCCTTGGTCGCTTCCATTCCTTTTTCTTGTTATATTTTGGACCAGGTATTGCGAAGAAACTGAGTTGAAAGATTCCAGGCTGGTCGACCCTCAGGTTGGTCCAAACGCAATATAGATACACGTCTTCCGGGCCTTTGGCAGCGATCATGGTACAGGACAAGTCAACCATGTGACGGTCCATAAGAGGAACCCTGTCCAGTTGCTCGCCGACCTTTACGAGGTCGATGATGCAAATCCCGCTTTCCCAGTCATCTGTGGCGCCTTTGATGATGATGTAAAACGGCTTTCCCACCTGGATCCTGTGTGGAGGATTGATCAACTCGTGAGGCGGAATATGTCTTTCGTCATCGGAATTTGGTTCGCAAGGTGAACGGGAGTGCTCCCGATTGCTACCAGAAGGAGGAGCTTCGGGAACTTCCGGATGGACCTTCGGGGCTGATGAGGAGCTCATACTGAACGGCGTGATGGTGCAACTAAGACAGGAACAGGCGGGACAGGGAGATAGGCGCCTTGCGATTGCTGGGAGCATCAGAGACGAGGGACAACACTGCCATCTTGTATAGTCCTTCTTGTTACGTTGCGCGACTACAGCGATGCCAGGGAGTGTGCATCATCCATCCGGTTTCCAGCCAAAGACAACGTGTGATTCCAAATGCTGGTATGTGGTATGTAACGCTGAGTGTCTTCGGCGTTGGCACGATCCTTCGCTGGTGGGAGACCGGGAATTCAAAACAACAGTGCGCTCGCTGTTTTCCGTATGGTCTTACAAGGCTTGGTATGTGTGGGTTGGTAGATGTATTGTACCAGCTGCAGGCTCGCCGCCTTCGATAGTGCATTGTTGGCTTTACTCGTCGTTTCGGATGTTTGCCAACGACGGCAGCGAATCGCTTCTCGCCTCGCGCTTTCAGCGAGGTGTTTCCGAAGTTCTAAGGGATTTGAACGACCAAGCGAAGATACGTATAGCGGGCAGGGCAGTCGGGATCGTTGTTGGAGAATTCACGGTAACCGTGCTTTTTGTGCAGCATTCGACTGTGTTAACGAATGTCGGCGTCCTTTCCATAGCCGTCAGTCGCCTTCCAAACACACAGCCATGGAATAGAAGCTGACCTACAACTTTATGATGCTTGTAACAAGAAAGAGAGGACATTATAGAAGTGTGTCAGTCGTAAAGGGAATGATCAATATCCCACATCGGAGACCATAACTGGACCTACATTTGACACAAATGGGACAGCCACGCCCGGAGGTGCGGGTGGCTGCTAGGCTGCGATTCAAGCGGTTGCATTCCGAGAGTCCATAGTTGACTTCTTCGTTGGGTCAAACACGTAGCATGCCAGCATGAGCATCAGCAATGCATCGCATGGTACAGGTTGGCGTAGGCATCTGGATCGATCGAAACATAGCCAATTCACAGAATGTAGTGGCAACAAAACCAAATGACCTGTGAAGGCCGGCACATTTTCATCGGATGACTTCGGCAAACTGGTTGTCCTGGCACGAACGGGCTATGGAATGACGGTCCAGTGATTGTGTCCAACGGCTCTCCACGAATCCGGTGGAAGCCTTGATTCTTATCCTGACTCGTGACCCCGAACATCGCCAGGGATGGGTGCCGGAGCCAGGGTCGTATAGATCCTTGCTCCACCCGTCTTGTCGGTATCCGATGGATTTGGGAATGCAAGCAGGGGGAAGGTAAGTGAGTTGAGCCCAAGAAGCACGCACTTGGAGACGACCAAGTTCCAATATGCCGCACTGGTTGCCATTTCCGTTCATATTGGGTACCACACCAACTCACGTTGGTAAGGCGACCCGGATGAGCCGGGCGATCAGAGGAAGACGAGGCGAACGTATGTCACGCGCGGTGTATTGGTTGGTATCTGACGCTCCGTTTATGTCAACAGGGAGCGTGCTATCTGGAATGAGGCAGGATGGACAGAACAACCCAACAAGTTTTCTTGATCGTCCGGCTCCCGAAACCATGCGCCCGCCCCGTGTCATGCCGTGTCATGCCAGTCTTACTCATGTTTACGCTCCCGAAACCAACAAAGATAAGCCAGATCAACCATCGATCAACCGATCCTCCTCCCTCGCCCTCGCCAGCGCACGCTGAAGCCTCTCGTTCTCCTCGGCGCGGATCCTGCTGCGCGCCGCCTCAAGACGCTCGACACCAGCGTTGATGGTCTCGATATGGACGGTGAGGGGGATGGATATAGCCTCGCCATCGGACAAGAGCTCGGGGGCAGCGACGCGGTCGCGGAGATCCGAGAGCTTGGTCTGGATGTCGCCGAGGTCGTGGACGAGGCCGAGGAGTTGCTCGGCGGCGGTGGAGCGCTGGGTCTCGACCTGGCGCAGCAGACCAAGCTGGGCGCTGAGATTGTGCAGGCGGCGGCTGTTAGCGCCGACGAGGGTCCAGAGTGTCCAGAGCACCTCGGACCGCTGCTCACGCACCGCGTTGCCCGACCGCACTACGTGCTCGTTAATCTGCTGCAGGTTGTTCTCGGCCTGCGTCAGCAGCCGCAGCGTCGCTTGCGCCTCCACGATCAGGCCCGCGATCTTGTCCGATACCAGCGCCGTGTGCTCCACGTACTTGTCCAGCAGCGCGCGCTCGTCGAACTGCGCCGGCTGGAAGGGTGAGAACAGCCAGCTCAGCGAGTTGGAGAGCATATTGTCGTTGGCCTCCCGTGAGCTGGCGATGGAGTCGATATAGCGCGATGTCCACCGGTTGATGCTGATCACACTGTCGACGGCACTACCGACGTGCGTGTTGAAGGTCTGCAGGTCGCCGGCGATGGTGCGGACGTTCTCGACGTAGCTATCGAACTCATAGACCAGCTCGTCCCGCGCTGGGAGGTCGCTGTATTTCACCATGGTACGTAGGTCGCGGACGGATGCCTCTGAGCGCTTCATCTCCATTGGCAACGACACGCCCTGCGCAGAGTCCTCCAGTACCTTTTCAAACTGCGACTGGACATTCATAAGCTCATCGAACTCCACCGGATGACCACCATCCTGCGGTTTAGGAGGTGGGGGTAAATCCGGACAAAATGGGAGGTCGATGAGCGAGGCGCCCGGAATGCGACATAACGGCGATAATGACGAAGAAATAGACTCGGTGATCATGTTCTTAGCCACCATACCAGCACCGATAGTCATGTAGATCGCCAGAAGAAAGGCGATTGGCCATTTTGCGTAGCGGAGGGCCATACCCACAGTCGAGCAGATCCAGGCAGCAGTGTCGAAGAGAACCTCGGGTGCCGATGCAGCAAACCGCTCACCCGGTGTCGGCCTACCACCACGCGCGCTTGAGCGTCCGTTCCTACTTCTGTCGTGAGTGGAAGGATATTGTTTCTGTGGACTTAGATCCGATGATCCTTGGCGAATGGCCCTTCTTCGGATCTGCTGTGGCTCATGGGAAGGGGGACGAACGGTCCTTGAGGACCGCCGGCTGCCTTGACGGGGACTGTCGACGTCAACAGTAGGCATAAAGAACTGCGGCACAGGTGTGCGGTCTTTGTCGAGAGAAGTACGCCTCGTGGACGCAAGCGAGGGCTGAAAGGGAGCCCTCAGGATAACCTGGTCTTCATCGGCTTTGTTGGCGAAGTCGGATATGCTATCCTGTGAGAGACCCTGAGACAGGGGTTGCGAGAAGCCTTGCGACGAGGACGAAAGCTGCGATGGGTTGCTGGAAAAGATGAAGTCATCTTCGAAGGGATCCTGGACAACTGAGGTGTCGAAACTGTCGTTTTCGCCCTCTTCAACCATGCGCCAGGAACTCTCCACCGGTATATGCGCCTGCCTGGACCGTGCCATGTTGGCGACAAAGGATTCGCTACGGCAATTCAAAGTCTCATACTCCCCCCCCAAAACGAGTGCCGCGCCCTGTACTGGGGAAGGCTGTCGCGCTTCAGCCGGGGTGGGTTGCAAGGCACCAGGCGTGGGTTCCCGAGGCGGCGGTCGTGGAAGCCTGCAAGGGACGGCAGTTTCGAAAAGCCAAAGAGTGAATGAATGTCCTCGTGTTGGTGGTCAACCGTGGTGTAAAGCGAGTCCAAAGGGGTATTTATATAGTTAGTCTCTCGAGAACTCGTGCCAAGACGGGGATCTGTAGGCAACGAAGGGTGTAGTTGTGGCTGGTGCTTCGTGGAATGATAGCAACCGTGACAGTGACTCATTCACGGCTCGTCTCATCCATGCATATCCACAAATAATGCAAAATCGGGTATTATCCAAGCGGTCAGGCAGAGGCAATCGAAAAGAATAGCTTCGCAGAGGGAGTGAGATTCACGATAGATGCAGGTTCGTCGAAGTTGGCAAGGGATCAGTACGGCATGAAGATGACGTTGGGGGGCAGGTGACTTCGCGTTGGCTGCCAACGCGCTCTGGGCGTGTCACTTGCCACATTTCCCAGTGTCGAGGTCACACCGTTATAATATGACCGTGTGCGGAGTCTCAGCACTGTGACGGTGGGTCGGCGGACTGCAGCCCACGTTATGCCAATCTGGGACTAGGTTAAGTACCTAGGTACTTTAGGTAGAATGATCCTGCATCTTGCTGGACTCGCGGAGACCCTTGTCTGGCAAGTCGGGGTTCCACTCGTTGGAAGAGGTGCAGTTTCGTAGCTCCAGAGAAAGCTGGAGAGCTTGCGGCTCTTCCAATCCGTCTGAACTGGCCTGACCGTCTCGAGGCGAGGAGTCGACAGCATGCTCTCCACGAGGAGGATCGTGGGTGCAAGTACACGTTACTTCGCCCACCTTTGTCGCCCACAATCGAGTCAATGGTCCCGTCTTCCGCCCCGACGGCCGTGTTCATCGCATGCGCCGGCCACTCCAACAACGCAGACACCTCCGTTCCAAACCAAAACCGCCGATCACCGAGACCTCGGCGTACACTACGAGCTTTTTACTACCTCGATATATAGCCCCGGCTCCCCCATTCTTCTACCGAACGGTGCGCGCATGTTTAATCGCCTGGTCGACTTCCTCCGCAAGCAATATGTTCGTTACGGGTTCGACGAAGTCATCACGCCAACCATTTACAAGAAGGCACTATGGGAGAAGTCGGGACACCTGGAGAACTACAGCGAGGACATGTTCACCGTGACAAGTACTTCCCCCTCGCGAAATGACGGCGCCGAGGGTTCGACGGAGGACGAATACGGGCTGAAGCCTATGAACTGTCCTGGCCACTGCCTCATATTTGCCTCCCAGCGACGAAGCTATCGAGACCTACCCATTCGCTATGCCGACTTCTCCCCCCTGCACCGAAACGAGCTGTCCGGCGCACTCAGTGGTCTCACGCGCGTGCGCCGGTTTCACCAAGATGATGGCCATATCTTCTGTCGCCCGACCCAGATCGAGGAGGAAATAAGAAAGACGCTAGATTTCGTGCGCGTGGTCTACAAAACGCTGGGCCTGGGCCCTTACCGCCTCGCCTTATCTACCCGACCTGCAGATCACTATATTGGCACGGAGGACGATTGGAACGGCGCGGAAAACTCGTTAAAAAGAGCGTTGGAAGCGTCTGGTCAAGAATGGACCATCAATGAAGGCGATGGAGCCTTCTATGGTCCCAAGATCGACATCATCCTGCGCGATTCCGACGCAAAGGAGCACCAAACAGCCACTATCCAGCTTGACTTTCAACTGCCCAAACGGTTTGAACTCGAGTACCAAGCTCCCGCACCTGAATTCGAGCGGAAAGGAGAGGTCACTATCGACCCCGCAGAGTTGGCTAACTATGGCGCGGTAACACCAGTGCTTATTCATCGCGCTGTTCTAGGCTCGGTAGAAAGGCTGATGGCTCTTCTCATCGAACATTACAACGGAGAGTGGCCCTTTTGGCTCAATCCCAGACAAGCCATCGTGCTCAAGGTCAATGACAGCGAGGAGGTGGTGAACCTCGCAAGATCGACCCAAGACATCCTCTTGGGCAGAGACGAATCACCATCGTCTCCACTCGCTAGACCGAGCCAGCTCACATGTGATATCGACAACACCAATGGAACTCTGGGATACAAGGTACGCACCGCAAGGAGTAAGCGGTACGGCGTCATCATTGTGGTCGGTCCCAAACAGATATCAACGGGCACAGTCTCAGTCCAGTTTGCAGGGTCCTACCACGAAGCGGCAGTCGAAATGGACCCGAGAGATCTTCGTCGATTACTGCAGAAGGCAGCAGAGACCTATGCGTTTGACCCCAAAACAGCTGATAATGCCTGAGCATAGGATGAAGACTCCCAATAGGATTTCCAGTCGTCCCTTCTCGCTCTATAGTGCAAACTTTAGTGATGACTCCCACAGACCAGCCACCATGGCTAATCCTCATTTGCAAGGCTTGCTAGGATGGAAAGGTACGTGGAGGTCACTCATAGTTGCCATTCTGGCGCGGCTCTGGATTCATCGCTCTTTGGCGGTCCTTCATCTCCAACTTCTCGAGAATTCGGAGCGGCCTAACGATAGAGATGAGTGAGCACGGCCAGAGACACACACAGGGTATATGGAGCTTACGCCTTCATATCTTCCGAGACATAGTGCCCTGCTGCCTCGGCAGCCTGGATTAGGCGACGCCTCTCAAGGAGGCTTTCTCTCATGAAATCATTCGTTTTCCGGAGGACGTGACTTTCAGAGCGTCCCTGGCCCTCCATGCCTGGCACCAGGTCGCATAGCTTGTCAAAGCCGGCTCGTATAGCTTCGCGGCGCTTTTGCTCTGTGTGGCAGATCAGCGGCGGCCCTGAATGTGGAACAGGTTGGATGACATCAGTGACAAACGCGCCAAGCATACCGGAAGCGATGTGGTTGAATTTCTTCTGTTCTTCAGTCAAGCGCGGTTTCTCCTCGGGATCAGAGGAATGACGATTGGAATTGGGATTCTCGCCGTCGGCCGGGGAGGACTGGGATGGGGTCCCCGACATGTCCTGCAGTGCGCCTTGCCGCCGTTACTCGTAGCAGTTGGACACGGTTGATGACAGAACTCAATGTACGAAGGTCAATGTGGTGTACGCTCGGCTGAGCACAGCGGAGAGATGCGGTGCGCGTCCTGCGTTAAATGCATGTATAATATCGTGTGCGATGCTAACAATGGAAGAGTTGTGGGACGTTGGGGGGAAGGGCAATGTCTCCAGGCAGGTCTCAGGCCCTGCCGTTGGGATGCTTCCAGCTTGGGATGATCTGGGCGACGGGACGATGGTAAGGCGAGGTAAAGGTAAAGGTAAGGTAAGCCTCAAGCCTCGATGGCGCAAAGGAAGTCGCGGGCTTGCGACGTCCATGTCACTTAACGGCCTCGCGCAGGCGCATGTGACACCCTCTCGCCCCACTTGGCGAGAAAGCCCCTGCCACCAGTCAAGCCAACCGACCCATTCGAGCCCAGT
Source organism: Xylariomycetidae sp. FL0641 (assembly GCA_022376655.1). NCBI lineage: Eukaryota > Fungi > Ascomycota > Sordariomycetes > Xylariomycetidae sp. FL0641. The sequence continues at coordinate 278,510 of JAJJKE010000010.1, read as the reverse complement.
GCCTGCCGCCGTTCCAAGTCTCCAGCCTCCATTGGCCGAGTCCAGTCCAGACGGCCGGCCAGCTAAGGCCCGGTATCAGTAGAAGCACTCCCCGCCAGCCTAGTCGCACACCCAAGCTCCTCCCTCGTCAGCGGAGCTTCTACGGTTCTACCCCTCGCGGCGGACCCTGCTGATCCAATCACCCACCCCGCCATTTGCTGTCTGTCTCCTTTCCACGCCCTGCTGGCTCCTGCCACCTCCGAAAAGAACATCACGACCACACTAGAACTCTGGGAACCAGCCATACGAGCATAATCAACTTTAGTTTGAACCTCCCGCAAACTCTTTCTTTCAGCAACACACCCCAACCAGACCTAACCAAACCACCACAATGCCAAGCGACACGCCCTCCGACCCGCCCCCAGACTACGAGTCCTCGACCAGCACCACCACCACCACCACCATCACCACCCCCTCGACCGCGGCCCAACCCCCCGCTCAGCGCAAGCCGCCGATGCCGCCGCCGCCGGCGCCGCTCGACCTCCCGATCCTGCAGTACATGCGCACGCACCGGACGATCCTGGCGTCGGCGTCGCCGCGGCGGCGGCAGATGCTGGCGCAGCTGGGGGTGGCGCAGCCGGAGGTGCGGCCGTCGCGGGTGCCCGAGGACCTGGCCAAGACGGGGCTGAGCGCGGACGAGTACGTGGCGGCGACGGCGCAGCGCAAGGCGCTGGACGCGTACGCGGCGTGCATCGAGGACGCGGACGCAGACGCGCCGCCCGACGGTAGCAGTAGCCGCCAGAAGCAGCAGAAAAAGGGCGACCCGGACCTGGTCATCGCCGCCGACACGGTGATCGCGACGCGCGACGGGCTGGTGCTGGAGAAGCCGGCGTCGGAGGCGGCGCACCGCCAGATGCTCCGGCACCTCAGGGACACGCGCTCGCACCGCGTGCTGACGGCCGTGTGCTGCGTGGCGCCCCGCGCCGACGCCCGCCACCCGGGGTACAGCCTGGCCAGCGCCACGGAGGAGTCGCGGGTGGTCTTCGCGGGCGCGGACGCCGGGCTGGGCGACGACGTCCTCGACGCGTACGTGCGCACGCGCGAGGGCGCCGACAAGGCCGGCGGCTACGCCGTCCAGGGCGTCGGCGGCATGCTCCTGGTCGAGCGCGTCGAGGGCGCCGTCGACAACGTGGTCGGCCTGCCGGTAAGGCGGCTGCTGCAGCTGTGCGAGAAGGTGGTGTTCAAGCAGGCGGACGATGAGGAGGGGAGTGGTGAGGGGAGCGAGGAGGAGGAGGAGGATTGAGGTGGAGACGTGCATTGGGGGTGGAGGGAGGGAGACACGGGGGTTGGCAAGATAAGAGCTCGTGAACGTGCTGGGATGCATGCATGGGAGATCGGGTGTATATAGATAACTAGATGGTTACGGGTCCGGCGGACATATCAAAAAGTCATTGGCACAAACGAGCATTTCAATCGTGGGACTCGGGTACATGATGATGAAAACACTTTGATCAACTTGGATCTCAGCGGTGTATTGGTTGAAGTGGCGAGAAGTAGCATCACACGCCGATGATTGGTGTACAGCCCAGTTGGAGATGAAAAGGTCTCTCAGGTTTGCTATGATGGCCGATGATGGGGGATGAGGAAAGACCATGCAGTTGCTCTACTGGCTCATATCATAATCATACCCGAAGTTAATAGGTAGGATGGGGAATGCACTTCACGAAAACGTGTATCGGTGGCAGTAGCGGCAGTAAGTCATGCGTGGTGGGTGAGTGGTAAGGTAAGTTCAACTTGTGCTTCATTATCAATATCATATCTCGTAACCCATAACATCTCTGGTGTCCGTCATCATATAAGGCCATTCTGTCGTCAATCCAATTGGTCATGATAACAGCGGTCTCAGCATCGTCATTGGAAATCCTGTGCGTTTCCGTGTGCATCGTTCGCTTTCGAATCCAAATTCAATAGGAGTGGACTGTGGCACCGTGGTCTGTTTCCATAGACAGTTCTGGGTATATGGCCGATCATTCGCGGGAAAGGTGAAGTCATCATCGTAACAGTAGATCGAAGTCTCAGTGGGGAAGGTAAGTGAATGCTGTGGACTGACACGTTCGGATGGTGGAGTGCCTGAGGTCGACGCTCAGGCAAGTATGTTTGGTAAGTCGTCGAGTATCGCAAAGTATCGCAATCCATTGGGGTATTTTGAAATCGAGAGGAGAGTTCGGTCATCCAAAGTCTGTGCTACCGACCGAGGGAATAAGTTGTTGGGCGGCCCAGTAGCGTTTGGTTTTCCCGCTTCTGTCGTTGAAAAAGGCAATGACTAAGTCCATCGCCGGATCGTATTCGGCTATGTCACCGGGTTGCGCCGTGGGATGCAGAGAGGAAGCAACGAGCTTCTGTCGTGTCAGAAGCAAGCGTCAAGTACGCCAAAGAGATGTTCCGTTGAATGAGCAGCTGGGAATCGAGTGGAGCGACATGCAGCGCCTGCTTATTGAACCGAGTGTTCGCTGGGAGCCTCCGGCTCAGCGGTGAGTGCCTTTCTTCGTCCTCGTTTGCCAAAGCTCGGAGTCTTCTTGCCCTTGTGGGACTTCCGTATGTGATCGTTCAAGTTGTCGGTTCGGTTGTTGGTGACGAAGCAGTAGGGGCATTGGTGGACGACGTGATGGTGGATTGTCCGCCTGTGACGCGATAGACTAGATGCAGCTGATACGCCCGAATATGACTTGGGACAATCGTGGCATTGATGGCGGCTGGATTCTGTGATCTGCGAAGGGGCAATCGAGCTGGAATCGAGCGTTAGCAACGTTCACGTAGAGATGAGACGGTGGTTGATCCATGGAGATCAGGAGAGCTTGGTCTTACTTGGTTTGCGAGGTTGCGTCTCCAAAGTCCGACGTCTTCTTAGATCCACTGGGGTAAGACGTGGATTGCCTGGACACGCGTCTTGTCCTGTTCGGTGTCAGGCGATCATCCTTAGAACTACCGAATACCTGACTGGATGATCCATCGATGGACAGCTTTCTGAATTGGTCGTCCAAGTACTCGTTGGAGTACCAATCCCCTTGGTCATTCGGATCGACATAGCAGAAGCCATTTGAGACAGGATCAGCTGCGATTTTGTTGCAGGTGTATAACACTTCTGTGGCAAAGGTCGAGAAGGTAGGCGGGTCTGGCGTATCCGGCAACAAGTGCTACTAAGCGTTAGGTTAAGTTGTCTGGATGCACACCTACGGGCTTACCTTGCCAAGAGAAGTGAGGTAGCGCTCGACTTGACGAAGGCACTGGAGGTTTCCCAGAGAAACCATGGACTCGGCAGAAGAGAGGATCCCCTTCACGGCTGGGTCTTTGGCAAACTGCTGTTTGGAAGACGACAGTGGATTGAGAAGGGAACGGTCCACAAAAGTAGCGAACCTGGTGTGTCGACAGATCGATGTTGACTTGGTGGGCGGCATATAGGAGTCTTTTGATTGCGGGTCCGCGCGGCGCGCTGAGAAAAGCTGTAGAAGGTGGCTTGATTGATTGAACTCTAGTGATTGTCAGTAGGTGTAATGACAGTGCTGATTGAATCACTGATGTACCTTGGAGGAAGCGAAGGAACATCTGGAACGGCCTCGACTCCTTTATCGAGGTACCCAAACCCTGGTTTCGGCGGGTTGGTGAGTAAATCGGGGGGTTGGTGGATTGGTGGATTGGCTGGGACCACAAGGATTGGGGAACGACAGGTATGGTGAAGTTGAATGGATGAACCGGTCCAAGGCTAGGCTGCGATACGTCGAAAAACTCATAGCGAAGTGATGACTGGAGCTCGGGATCGTTGAATTCGATTGTCGGCGAAGTATACGGTGGTCCCTGGAGAACAGGATCTATGGGCCACTGAGTCTCCAATGCCATGGGGCTATAGCCGTGGGGAGACATCGCCGTGTCGTTGATGAAACTAGTCTGATCTGGTATGAGGTTTGGATTCTCGCTGTCGAATTGCCCTCCGAGACCAGATAAAGATGGTTGTCCTTGCGTGCCACCCTGCTCTACACTGGTTTTGCTGGAGAAGAGCTCCTCTACCAGCTGACCGATCACCTCCTGCTCTACGACAGAGAACAAATGCCTCCACGCCAGCAATGCAGAGTCTTCGATGCAATTATTGCACCGTATCTCCTGGATGGAATGGAGTACGAGCCCGGCCGAGAGACACTCATACGAGTCGATAAGCCCGTTGTCACAGAAGATGTCCCGGAGTACCAGAAGGCCTTGTCGCCGTAGCTCTGTTGAGCTTCGGTAACGGCCTAGCCATGTTTGAAGGAACGAGCGGTTGCGCCGCCCGTGGTTCAATAGCACGCTATCGTAACAGCTGTCTGTGGACTTCCTGAGATGGTCAAGCTGGCTCAAGGAAGTCTGGAGACGCCCTCGACGATTTTCGATCCCGTGGTCCAAGCCTATCGCAATACGCGCGTTGAAGGGAGCATCGGGTGGTGATACGGAGAAGGGGGTCTGGGAATCGGTAATGCTCAAGGAGGACGCCTGCGCCGAGGTCGGTTGTATGAGTTGTTCAGGGTCTGGGTCATTCGTCATTAGTCATCAGCGCAGCGTCCGGCCTCAGGAGCCCGTATATGGTGTTGTTAGACGATTGCGTACCTTTCAGGTTCTCAACCCCGCCTGCTCCATCGCAGAAATGGATAGCAGCTAGAAAGCTGTCAATGCTGCCCAAGTTCGACCTATCCTCGCCGATGACGAGGCTATTCAGAGCGTTGCCCGCCATCCTGCGATCGATGGAGCGCAGATGGAAGCGTGTCGGCCGGGACAGGATGACGAGGTGCGGGGTTGTAAGGTGAATCAGCTAGATGGTGGTGATCGGCAGCACGGAAAGCGGACGGAGGTGGGTGAAGGATACCATGCCATGATCAACCCGGCCGGCATACAAGAGGTGGCGGCTGCTGGTATTAAAGCTCGCAGTCAATTGTCCTGCAAATGCTTCGCAAGGGCCCGTGGACAGGACGGTGGATGATGTGGTGAAGGGGAACAGATGCAGTTGTCCTGACAGAGCCCCTTCATAGAGCTCTACCTATTTGGTATGCGGGTGTACTGTTCCCACTCCTCCTCCATCCCCGTTGCAGACGCTGCACTGCCTCTCGTCGGCTTCCAGGCAGGTTACAATAGGTAGGTCAGCTTGATACCTAAGTTAGGTAGGTAGCCTCTATACCTAAGTCGGTCCCCCTCTACTGTAGAGCTTCGGCAGCAGGGGAGGTAAGCCACCTGCTCGCCCAACCGGCAACGCCTAGGTAGGTAAAGTACCTAGGTAGGTAGTGGCCTGTCGCGTCCACGATGCATGCTGCTGCATGGTGGCGAATCAATCATCTGCCGGATACCGAGTGCCCCAAGCAGAGGTGATGGGACTCATGGGAGTAACACCAGACCATTATTGTCCCTCTTCTTCGAAAGGGGATAAACAGACGTTTGCTTGTGTGTTTGGGTCCAAATGAGGTTAAATCGGTGCCAGATACGCGGCCAGGCCGTGGAATACGTAGTCCCGGCGCGGGGCCACCGGCTATAGCAGACTCACATATACTCCAGGCAAAAGTTGTTCACGCTTTCGCGGGGATTCTGCCAAGCAAGGTGGGCTCTGGACGAACGGCCGAGCTCTTCCGTACGTACGTCGATAGCATATGTATGTTATGCGAACAGGCCTGGTCGATTGCTGGGCGCTGGGCATCAGACGAACTGCACCAGCCCAAGAGTTCGTCTGGTGTTTACTTGGCCAGTGCGTTTCCAGCGCCTACCGTATAGGGTGCAGCGCTGATATGTCCTTTGCAAAGAGATCGAGTTGTGGTGGTAGGGCAATGTCCCGGAACGCCCAACTGTCTGCCTACAACAGCCTGGGTGCGGAGTGAGAAATCTGGCTTCGGGTCGTTGCATGATGTCTAGGGCACGTGTGCCATTGTTCATGGGAGCCGACCGGTCAATCAATCGGTCTGGTCCAATCACGGGAATGGCCCTTCTTGAAATGAGGCAAGAAGAAGACCCCTCGAGAGCAAGACAATGTGACTTGACTTGCTTGGTCGACAGGCTCGAGCCTCAAGCACAGTGCGCCCTACTCACTGGCGATCCCGTTTGTCGCGGCGCATCCTCGCCTCCGATATCTGCTCCCTCCTATCGCGCTTCTTGGCATCATCGTCATCGTCATCATCGCGCTAGCGACGTTGGCCAACACCAGATGGCTAATAACCGCCTCACTGTGCCGAAGACGGGGGTAGGCCTGGAGAGCTCCTCTCAGCCTTTGCGAAACACGCGTCCACTGTCGCGTACAGTACTTGACGCTACCTTCGTGCTCTCGCAACATGAGCGGCGTTGTCTTATCGTAGCTGCGGCCAGAGTTGTTCTCGTTTGGTTCCCGCATGATCCTCGCTGGGTCGAAGCTGTCAACGGTGCATCGCAGGGCAAGAGTCGTGTCTGGCCAAATAAGCTATTGGACTGATGACTGAACCCGTTTCTCATCTTATTAGCTGCCAAAGGTTACTGGGGACCTAGGTATAGAACTTGCGGGGTGTCGCAAAAACCCCGAAAATGCGGCTCAAGCGACAAGTCTCTTGTATACTACCTTGTGCCAATGACCGAGTCGCACTGTGATTGAAACGGCCCGGGTGATGAACTCCAGCATGCTACCGGGCATCCGGCTCTGACCCGGGTTTTTGGCTGCCCATCTCGAAGTTCGAGACCGCCCGGGCGCTCGTGACAGCTCCTTACGACTCCACGTCATGCAAAGCTCTTTGGTGATGGCTGGTGCGACCGTGGCTTAGAGACGCTGGATTTCTCGCTCTTGTTTACCTAGGTAGGTACGCTTACCAATTTGGCTGGTTGCAGTTGCCAAATCCGTCCAGGTTGATGGTTACCGATCCCCCATTTAGCTGTTTGGGGGGGAAGGGGGCAGTGCTGTGGAATGGCCAGGAAGCGGAACCATACTTGCTGAGCTTGATAACGGTGATGGTGGTATTGTGACTGAATACAGAAGCGAAGGAAACGATGCAGCCCTGTAGGACCCTGTCGAACAGCATGCCGCTACAAGTAAGTACCTAACCAGAACGACCCACTCACGCCGCGGAACGCTTCCGCCAGTTTTCGGGGTACCCCAGTTTTGTCATCGCGGCTGAGCATCCGGACGTTGATAACGACCAGTGCGTCAGATCTTTAAAGCGCCTGCAACGTCTGCTGGATGTTGAAGACTCACCCTGCAAGGCTTAGGAGTGCCTTGCGTCGGCAGGCGGCGGTCGGCGATCTGAGAGTCGGTCGCCCTCTGGACCAGGGAGGCATGCTGGCCTACCGGTACTACCTATGCGGCCACCGATACGACTCTCGGCCAATATCCGGCTACGAGATGCGACATACCGGCGGATGAATGGTTGTATCGCTGAAGCCTTTTCTGGACTACCACTTCCAGTGCTCACCGCTGAGCCTTGCGGTGACTTCGAAATCGATCCTACGTCGCTGACCTCCGAAAGGCAGTGAAAACCGAGCAACGTAGTCGCGGAGTCACGAAGGCGAGTCACGAAGGCGAGTCACAATGCCATCTTCGAGAAGGACATCTCCCTTCGAAGATGACGGCACTGAATCTGCCTAACCACAGGAGGACAAGTATTGCGACTGTACAGGACGTCTTCAGGGCACCATACCGGAAGAAGATTCGGTACCTATAAATGCCTACCTTATGAAGCCCCATGATCCGGTTGGTGTCGCATTACGGGTTCACGATCTCCAGAACGACTTCCGAACTTCATATTTGCCATCCATTGCACACGCTGAAGGATCTAGTCCAAAACACTGAAGCGAAGACGGCAAGACGAAAAGACAATAAGATAACAAGAGAACAAGAGAACAAGGCACACACGAGCCCACGATGCCTGAGAAGCTTGCAAGGGATACTTCATCCCAACCCAAGCTCAACGGCGAGAAGCGAGATGGTCGGTCCAGACAAAATCAAGGTATGGACATCGTATCCATGCTTTTACAAATGGCAAGGTTCTGACGTTGAACAAGATTTCTCTGTCCCTATGCAACGCTGGCTTAAAGGGGACTCGACTTCCGACCACTGGACGACGGAGAACATGCGAGGCTCGACGTCAAAATGAGACCGATCCCATTCATACTGAATCATGCATCCTGGCGATGGGGCTGTGTCTGGACTCCATCATCGACCCACATGACTCATGATGCTCCCCAGAAGATACAGCGTCGGCGATGGCCCCTAGGTCGCAGACTCGCGACAGCGGCTGGCCAATTTGCGGGGAAGCGAGTGCAAGTGCTTACAGGCGGCGACTTTTGACACAATCCCTCCGCACCCATCCATTCTTTTGAGGAGGTATGTGGCTTGGCCAGCAGTGTCAGATCGGATTGCCTACTTCGTATTCCGGCACATTTTCAACTGCCTTCAAGGTCCCCCAGTCAAAATCACCAACCGCGGAGTTGCGGGATCTACAAATAAGGTTGATCAGGGTTGATGTTGGGGGGGGGGAGGGGCGCGCTTGAGGGGCCACCATAGCGGCCCGCTGCCCCAGAGCAGATGGCGCGGGGTCACTCTAGCTAGGTACCGCGCTACGGCGCACAGCAGGCGGGCGCTAATGTAGTGCGACCATCAGGGGTACGCTCGTCTAAATGACGAGATCTGTCGTTATCGAGCTTCCGCATTCAGAAATCCAATGTTCGTCATGTGCAGACTTGTAGCATGCTCTTCATCATTATCATCATCACTGGAATGGATTCGTCAATGAACCTTTTCCAGGCTCCGTGCATGATTCGTTCGGAGCAAATCAAAGCACTTCCACCATCACCAACCCATCGAGTCACCAGAGCCCAAGTCATTGCCCTGCCCGTCAAGGTAAGGTATCGCGCCCCCAGCCAACCTTCATTTTCCTGCCTTACCAAGGCCAGCGACTGTGCCTCAGGCGTACACGGGCCAGTGTAGGAAGCATGTTGAGCCTCACCCATCCCCCTCCCGTATTCTCGGCGTGATGGTGGCCGAATGGCACGCCAGCCCTCTTCGAGCCGAAGAATGTTGCCCCAACTCCAAGAGTTTACCATCGAGACAGCCGCGGCAATCACACAGAAGCGTTGGGCTCGGCTCATCCCGTACCTTTCCCAAGATTATCATTACGGCACCTCGCGTCAGCTTAGGGCCACGCAGTGGACTAACGGTACTAAACTCCAGGAACATGCGGCTTGTGAGAACCGGCTATGCATAAGGTACCTAGTGTGGACTTACGGTAAAGTCGACAGGGTTCTGCCGAGCCGTGGCTAGCCCGCAGCTGGACCCTGCATTCCTTTCGCCTTCCCCCCTCCCCACGCACCCCCTTCTCTCATTCGTCCCCTGTACGACGTTGACTGAATAAGCACCCATGAATCACACCGAGGTTGACGACCTCTTCGTAGTCGCAGATGGCGATGACCCCGAGGCAGCTGTTTGCGAGCCTCCGTCCTCATTACCGGCGTGGGACTCGGTCTGGGTCCCAGGCAGCAACTTGCACGGCGATGTGGCGACGGTATGTATCAGCAAGGTCACCTACCTAAGTACCCACCTACCCGGCGAGAGCGAGAGAGAGGCAACTTCCAAAGGAGGATCTCCCGTGGGCAGCGCAACAGGCTTTGCCGGGGGTGAGGGGGGGGGATCGACGGAGAGCATCGGAGGTCGCGACCCAGCAGGCCGGCGTCTTGTTGGTAGGCTCGAAGGGCCGGGGCGAAGCTGCAACGACGACGACGACGGCCGAGCAAAGATGCAGGGGTAATTAATGCGAACACACGGCCACGCCTCGGAAGAAGGCCAAGCAGACGCTCTCTTCAACGACGAGCTTTGGAGGCCCAGCAGACCAACGCCTCTGACGCGGGCTCTACCATTTGAGGCGGACTTCTCGGTCGATGAATGAATCAAAGCCAATGCACTAGACGTGTGCTTCCGGTTGTCATAAAGGGAGAGGAAGAAGTACAGTTGGGCGTGGCATGGGTATAGGTCGAAGCTCATTAGATGGATCGTAATGCGAAGTCTATCCTTGCGGTGTATGACCCAAGGTGCTGCCTGGTGCAAAGGCCGTCAGCCTGCATGCACCTTACGACATCATCATCGTCATCATCCCCCAAAAAATATACCATTTTAATACCAGGTTGGTCTAAAGCTCGGTATTCAGTGCAACAGATATCGAGACCCATTGAAACCAGGGACAATAACTCGCTATCGTCACTACGAAAACTACTAGTGTGAATGACATGTCCTCATGATTTGTCGTGTTTGCAACTATGTACTTGAAGCTATCCAAGAATCCACATACACATATGCATCGAAATGCCACCAGATACCAACCTCAGGCAACCCTATCCCTATTTATACATGCTCATTATGTTGACCGACGCCCTTGTTCTCCTGCATAGCGGCATCGACCGGGCTCTCATCACTCGTAATGGCATCATCGTCCACGAGCTCCGTGCCGGCCTCGCGGCGGATGCGGGCCATCTCCTCGGGCGGGGGCGGGACCCAGCGGGCGGACTTGGTGGGGGGCACGCGCTCGACGTACATGGTGTCGATCTCCTCGAGGGTGCGGCCCTGGCCCTCGACGACGAACAGGTAGACGACGACGCCGGCGACGAGGTTGCAGGCGGCGAAGACGTAGCCGTAGCGGAAGTCGATGGCGGACGTGATGAAGGGCGTGAAGAAGGCGATCAGGAAGTTCCACGTCCAGTTCGACGCCGTCGCCAGCGCCATCGCCCGCGCCCGGTACCGCGACGGGTAGATCTCCGCGATCAGCGTCCACACCATCGGGCCCCACGTCGTCGCGTAGCCCAGCACGAAGACCGCCGCGAAGACGATGAGCACCACGCCCGCCGTCGGCGTGTTCGACGGGTTCTCGCGGTCCAGCAGGAAGTGCCCCACCGACGCGAAGATCATGAAGCAGATGAACATCCAGACGCTGCCGGCGATGAGCGACTTGCGACGGCCGTAGTGCTCGACCAGGTAGAGGCCGATGAAGGTCACGCCGAAGTTGATGCCGTTCAGGATGATCTGCGTGATGAAGGAGTCGATGGACACGGACTGGAAGATGGTGGTGCCGTAGTAGAAGAAGTAGTTGGCGCCGGTCAGCTGCTGGAACATCTGCAGCACCATGCCGAGGGCGATCCGGTAGCCCATGCGCGGCGCCTTGAACATGTTGACGAACTCCTTGGCCGCGCTCTGCTGGATCTTCGACTCGGCCCGCAGCTTGCTCTCGATCTCCTCCATCTGCGTGTGGATCGCCCAGTGGTTCTCCGGCGCGCCGTACACCCGGATCAGGGTCCGTCGGGCCCGGTCGACCCGGCCCCGGCGGTAGTCGAATCGGGGGGTCTCATCGAATGCGACGATACCCACGCCGAGGATTAGCGTCCAGATCCAACCAAGACCAATCACAATACGCCACGAACCCGAGTTATCGCGCTGGTGAAGGTAAGTGCCATAGTTGAAGCAAGCCGCCAAGAAGATGCCGAGCGTGATGAACAGCTGGTACGTGCAGACCAGGGCACCACGGATCCACGGGGGCGCCGTCTCGGCTTGGTACATGGGCACGAGAAGACTGAGGGCACCGACACCCCAACCGGCAACCAGTCGCCCAATCATCATCTGCTCCCAGGCACTCACGGCGGCTACCTGAATGACGAAGCCGATGGAAACAACGCCGCACCAGATGCACACGGACCATTTGCGACCGATCTTGTCGGCGACGGGGGCGGCTATCAAGGCGCCGATGAGGGTACCGATAGACAGCAAGCCGACGATGAGGCCGGACCGGACGTTGGTGAACCACTTGCCGTCGCCAAGGTCCTGGCCGAACCGCTGTTGGAAATCGGGCATCTCGAGGAAGCCCGAGATCATACCGGTGTCGTAACTACGTACGCAGCGTGCGATGTCAGTAACTACCTAACTTGGGCCGGCGTCTTACTCCTTCTCCTCATCTGACTCAGACGTACCCGAAGATCAGCCCGCCCATCGACACCAGCAGGCCCATGAGTAAGGAGCGGCCGGTGACCCGCTTCAAGGGCGAGTAGTCGAGCTCGAGCTCTTTCTGCCGCTTGGAGGCGTCATGCTGCCCGTACGTCTCCGACTTCCGCGGGTCGACGTGGTCGAAGGTGACGGTGTTGTTGAAGCCCATGGCTGGGGATTATTTCCGGGCTTGCTTCTTCTTTGCTTCCTTTCGCGCGATAATGAGGAGGAATGGCAGCTGCCCGGGCAGGCGGTCACAAAGAGTACTTAATTAGCGGGCGCAGTGAAGCACTCGTGAGAAAGTAAACCCCGACGCCTCGTTGTCGTCGTCGTCGCAGAAGAAGGGATCGAAAGGAAGGAAATGGAGGGTGGGAGATAGAAAGTCAATCCCTCTAGCACGGCGTGTTTTTGGGTTCCGGGCCATTGGGGAGGTATATAACACGAGGAGCCCAAGGACAGGACAGCACCACTACCACCGCCGTCCCCTCTTTTCAAACCTCCAGAACCAAGTACATGGCGACGCGGGGCCCCCTTTGGAGACTTTCCCCGGACCCCGTCAGCGACGAGTCGCGTGTCCTGGAGACGGTCCGATTGCTGTGGGCACCGACGACGACGCCCCCCCTACCAACTCACGGCACACCGCGGGCGCCGGCCCAGGTAATCGCCCAGCAGGCGGAAGGTTGGGTGGACGAGGATGACAGTGTGGGGGAGGAGAGGGGAGGTGGTAGAGTTTTGCTGACGAGAACGCCGTCCTCGAGATGCCCGATTGAGCCAGTCGGACCACCCCTGATTGGCCGCGGCATACAGCAGGGACTTGGCGGGCGCAGTGATGACGTCTGGGGCTGAAGCGGCGTCGCCTTGTCTCGACGTCATGTTCTCGCCCGTATTCTTACTGTTCCTGGGCCGGTACGACGGGCGGCGCTGGAACCTGGGAGCTTCTTCCCTGGTAAGCCAGCAGCTGATACCTTGACTTCTCGTATAGGCGCTGTATATTGCCTTGGAATAGTTGTGCGCCGACGATGATGTCACGCCCATATATTGGCCAGCGCGACAGATTATACCTGGGTCTAGGTCCAGGCAAACGGATCTCTCGGCTTAAGTGAAGAGTTCTTCAAGGGATGATCATCGCGCTGAGCATCCCATGGGGACATCTCACAGTGGCGGCCATGCGACGAGAGGATGACGGGAAGGGCGAAACAGTTCCTGGCCACCACGTGCGTTGGGTTGCTAGTTTGGACAATCCTTTCCTTTCTACCGCGTCGAGATGTCTTCCTTTCTTTACTTTTATATTGCGAACAACTCCGTCGTCGTCTAGCAATCCGTGCTTCTACGCGGTCTTCTCTTCACGTCCGCGTCGGCGCAAGTTGAGCGATAAGCTTCGCGATGGGTCTCCGCCGATTTGGCCATGCATTCCAGTGTCCACAACTCATCAAGTTGTGCAGCGTGGCAGGTTGGTGTGAGGTCCGCAGTATTGGTTATGCGCGCGAATAGGTTCACGAGGAAGTGACTTTCGCCGAGTCGCCACTTGTTGGTGAGTTGAGGCTCCATCAGGCGATAAAGGAGCGAGCCAAGGCCGGCGCGACCGCTCTCACGGACGCACCGTTGGTAGCCGAGGATGGCCAACGCTACCTTACCCTCTTCGCCGAGCCGGCCGTGAGCCCTACTGATGCTTGTCCCGGAGCTAGATCCTTCGAAGTGACGATGCTCCTTTTCCCGCAGGGCCTCAATGACTAGTCGGTTGTTGCTTCACGACATGGCGAGCCCAGTGCCGGCTACCCAGGCGGCAAGCCAACACTTCCGCCCCTTTCGGAGTAGTATACGAAATCGTTAACAAGGTGGATTATCCCCACTCTCGAGGATACTCGAGGCGGAAAAAGGCAGTGTTGTGCGGTCATGGCGCTGGAGGGCTAGTAATCGTTATCGCCCGAGTGTCGCCTCCGACATGACGGTGTTTTCTCTACATATGTTTCCTGCCATTTGGTCCTATTGTGTCTGCGTCTTCCGTCGGAGTCTTCTAGATGTCCTCTGTTCGTCTCCGGACTTGGCAGCGTTGAACGACAGCGTGCTCGGCCAACCGGAAAGCGGAGGAATAAGACAGAAACTAAGAGAGCGTGCCAAGTCCTGCTTGGCTGCCGCGTCAATCAAGGCACTCGCGCATCTGCAACGAGTCGGCGGTATTTGGAATCAACGTGCGGGAGCGCTAATGCACACACGTCGATCTCGATAACGCAGGTCGCGTTTCACGGCTTCGCCCATCGGCTTCAGGGCAGAAGCCCGAGCCCGCGACGCCGGATCTTGGCCACTTGACCGGCCAGCTTGTGCTTCACGCGGCCTTGAGAAATGTCATTAATGCCGGCTTGCGCAACCGGATGGCATTCTCGGAGGCTTGGAGCATAAGGTCTGTGGTAGGACCTCGGGCCCGGAGGGGTATCGGGGGTATTAACCACAACCAGCAATTGCAACGCCTGCAATCTCCCGCCCCATAGGTAGTGCTTGCGATCCAAGCTGGGCGGCACGAACGATTGCGACAGCTCCGATCTGACATTAGCTCCTCTATGAACCAGATAACTAGATATCCAGAACTCGATGGCAGTTGGGCAGCCCTCTCAGATCGCCTTCCCAGAGCGCTGGACAAAGAGTTGGAGGAATGGTAAGGAGCAAAAACGAAGTCCGGCTCCCCCACACAAGCCACAGGCTGGGAGCCGGGGCAGTGGGCTGCTCCCCCTCCGCCAAATCCCACCCTCCGCAACTTCCAATGCTCCGCGACCTCTTCCCCCGCCCGCCTCCGCACGCCCCGTCACGCGTCCAATGCGCGCGCCCACACCGTGCCTCCATCTCCTCCGCAAAAGACACCCACCGCTGGTTCCGTTCACGATCTTGCAACCGGCACATATTATTACAGCCTCAACGTATGTACCACACAGAAACTCACTGGTTCCATGCACCTTGAATAGAAATGAGGTACTCTGTCTGGTGTTTGGGCTTTCCGTCCAAGTTGGAGCACGAACCTCCCATAACGGAGGTAACGATGGCTTATGAGGAGGAGTACGTGCGGACCGCACGGGATTCCCGCTTATGCTGTTCGAGTACTCGAGTGCTTTATTGTGTTCGTGGCTGGCAAAGACCAACGAAGCAACACTTGAAAGACCGAACGCCGTGTAGGGTGCAGCGTAGCCCAGCCCGTCGGTGGCTGTATTTCGGGTCAGCTCAAGGATGGGTACGACAACTTAGCCGTCGCGTGTCCCGAGTATCCGGCCACCCTTTGCCTCACATGGCGAACATTGAGTGGTCGAGACCAACCCAAAAAGAAGGTCAAATAACCAAGACCGTGACTTAATTGGTCGAGCCTGGTAGGTATTCGAATTAAGGTATTACTACGTGTGAGACTGCAGTAGCAGCTATGTACAACTCTAGGTCTGTCGGAGCGATGCAGTATAATGCAGCTTTGTATCATGAATCATAAATCTATCGTGCGTGGGACTCGGTCCCAGCGGTTTGGTATCCAAGCCCGGGTTGAAATTACCACCTCAGCGTCAGTGCCGAATGTTTCCAACTCCGGGTCTCTTGAAGAAGTGCGCCTCCGTATTGGGCATAAATTCGTCAAGGTTGGCCAGATCGGGCGACGCCAAGGTCAAGTATATATAAGGAAGGGTTTCGCCTAACCAAAAGCTCTGCTCGCGTGTCAGTCAATGAGGCAGGATCGCCTTTTCGGGAGCCTGCTTACCTGCATAGAATCAATCTTATCCGTCTCATTCTGATTCGCCCTCACAGATGAGATCGATGAGAAGCCTAACTCCGTCTCCGTGGAATTGCGCACAGCCTCGAACATGCGCCAGGCCATGTCTTGATATTCTTCATTCCCGGTTATGCGATACATCCAGAAAACACTCTCGACCGCCTCGGGGCGTAGCAAGTAGCGGGGATCGCTCGCATCCATGAATCCCTTGGGAAGAGTCAAGTCGCTAGAAAGTGCCCAGTCGCTCTCGTCCCATGGACAAGGGTCGAAAGAGTCACATGCGGTCATATGAGAGATTTCGGGCATGATACCGGAAGGAAATGCTTCGTATGCCCACACACATCCCTTCGTGAGCTTTTCGGCATATTCCACGTGCTCTGGAATGTCGAACAATTTGCCTCCCAACCCGAACATTCCCCCCGCGAAGCAACCGAGGTGCTGCACTTCTGCTGTCAAGTGAGCGCCAAAGGTCGACGAGACGTAGCTGTTCCCGGCGAAGAGAATGTCCGCTTGATCTGTCGTCATAGGGCGGAAAAGCAGGTGCTTCACAACCGTATCCATCGACCCACGGTACAATGCCTCGTACTTTGGTTCAAGGCCACCCAGCATCGTGAACGTCTTGGCGAAATACTCGTACAAACTGTCGGCATTCGCGCCCACCGTGTAAGTGTTGTCTGAATTAAGCTGTTCTTGGCGGAAGTCCAGGTATGACGGCCACATGCCAGGAAGTGAGGTGTTGTACTGCCACTCGATCAACAGATCGGTCACTCGGTTGATCGCGTCGTAGTATTTGGGGTCTCCCGTCAGTTGCGATAGACGGGTGAACTCCATGGACTGCGACGTTATCGAGGCAGAGGGATCCCGATTGCCAGCCACCTGGCCACCTTTCCTGCTTGCTCGGAAGTTCAACCAGAATCCGGGCATGTGATTCGGTGTATCGTATGCTTGGTAAAGAAAGTCTCCCAACTCGACTGCCTTCAATAACAGTGCGCTCTCACCACTGAGGTCGAAAGCCGATAACAAGCCACCAAGGTGCCGAATGGAAATCTCGAAGAAGTTGACGGAGGTCTGGTACGACTCGGCATAGTCTATGGTAACAGCAGCGGCAACTGCTTCGTGAAACTCGTCTTTGAGGTCCATGAGCCAGAGGGCGGTAAGCGAATCGACGAGGGTAGCGCCCCAACCGCCCAAGCCTGGCTCGTCGTAACCGTCTCCCGACACGGGCTGCACTTCGTCGTATACGACGCCCACGGCTTTGTAACTATCCCAACTCTTGACGAAGGCCGCCTTGACTTCCTCCCTCCGGGTAGCCAACATCTCCTGCCGCGCCCGCCCCTCCTCACTATCGTCTATCTTGAAATCATATTGTATCTTGGGTAACGATAGTGGCGTGCCGGTGGGCAGCGGTGTATAAGAGGTGATAGGATACTGGAACTTGCGGTTCGCGTAGTTGTAGCTGTCGTGGACGAAGGTGTAGCCGAAGAGCACCTCGCGGTTTTCGGGGACCAGGCCGTACAGCAGGTAGACGAGGGCGACGAGACTCAGCGCTGCCAGGACCCGGATCTTGCTGCGGAAGAGGGCGGCCATGATGGCGCTGGCGTGCAGCCACTGGTCGGAGTGCCAGGCGAGGGCGACATCTTCGGGGACGAGCATCGCTGGCGGCGATGTCGCGGCGAAGGAGTTGGCGCCTTGCAGCCCCAGACCCCTCGCCCCAGACGGCCAAGCCGGCTAGCAGTAGAAATAATACTGGTCGTGAAAGGGCACGATGGGGAAGTCGGGAAATCGGGAGAGTCAGGAATGGGATACGAAATGGCGCCACCGCCTTAAATTGCATAAACACAGGCGAGCGATGCGCTACGGCGGAGGAGGGTGCCCAGGTGGTCTTGGCAAGATCGGATAGCGGCCGCGTGCCTGCTCAGTGCTGATGAATGGCCGGCCCCGTCCCCTAATCGCCTTAGCGTTTACCTAATCTGACAAGTCCGAGCAGGGACCAACCAGGCCAAATCTCGGCAGCCGGCAAACAGAACCATCCTCTCCTCTTTCACGGAAACAAGTGGGATACGGGTATGGCCATCTCTCCAACCGAGTGCGCCTCGCAACGCTCGAAGATCTATATACATATCGAGCATCATAATGTCTGCAGACATCTACGTCCTGTGAAGTGTGACCGGAAATACCTCCCTGGCCGTCCGTTGCTCGCCGTGTCTTCAAGAACACTTCAATGCCTTTGCTTCTTCCGTTGCGGGTGCCTGGTTGTCACCAGTCCCAGGTCTCAAGCCACACGCGGGCGGCAACGGTTGGAACCGCCAGTGCGTCATTTCAATATCGAATTCTAGTCATTTCCCATGAGACTAGCCCAATTGTGCATGCTCGCGAAGTGGGTATCTGCTGGAATGTGTTAGGAGATCATCTCTTCCGTTCCAACGACGCTGAACAACATTCACTTTGTGTTGAAATTCTCTGCAGTCGGCTATGGAAAAGAGTGCATTTGTTTAAATTTAAGGTAACTAAGTACCACTCGAGACCAACGTCAAGGAACACTTTCCGAGATGCCCCCTCCTTTGATAGGTAAGGTACCTATTCATTTGAACTTGCCATCTGAGCCAGCCTCGCTCAAACACACTCAACGTCCCCAGTGCCCACGACCATCGAAAAGCCTTTCGTATACTTTCTCGTTTTGCGATGTGTTCACCTCTAGGTTAACCACGTTTGGCCCTTCAACATGAACCTAAAGTTTCTACACAGCGGGACGGCTATCACGGCTCTCCGCCCTTTTCCCCCACGACGCCAACGACATCACCTTCCAACCCAACTCCGAACCCTCTTCAAAACCCTATCCCACCTCCCGCTCCCGGGCCTTCCCAACCCCCCCTCGTGTTCCCGCAGCTCGCCCCTCGCCTCTCCCACGACCAGCGCCTCCTCCCCGTCCACGGCGCGATGCTCAAGCACCCACCGGACAGCCCTCACCACCTCGTCCGGCCTATCCCGCACAACATGGTGTCCGCACCCGTCGACCTGCACAAAGCCATGATTCCGCGACAACTCCAACTGCGCCTTCTTCAGTCTCAGATCCTCCGCCTCCGCCATCTCCAGCATCGTCCTCTGCACCGCCATATCCCCCCGCCCAGCCTCGAGCTGCGCCCGCTTCCCCGCAAAGCTATCCCCGCGCACCACCACCAGCGGGCGGTGCCCCAGGACGCGGGCCCGGCGCTGCCGGGCGTCGACCTGCGCCCCCAGCCCGCCCTCCTGCCCGGTCTCCACCAGCACCGCGCCGGCCACCCTCACCCCCTTGCTCGCGTTCTCTTTCGCACCCAGACACTCCTCCAGCACCGCCCGCGCAAACGCCCCGCCGTACGAGAACGCCAGCAGCACCACGTCCGCGCCCGACGCGGGGAGCAGCGCCAGCAGGCGCGCGGCCGACGCCGGCCCGGGCACCTCGCCCTCGGCGCGCTCGCCGAGGAGCACGCGGACGCCCAGGGTGCTGGCGAGGGTGCTGGCGAGGGCGGGCCAGGGGCCGGGGCTGCTGAGGGCGGACTCGCCGGCGCCGTGGAAGCAGAGGATTAGCGGGGGTGGTGGAGGGGTTGTGGTGGTAGGGGAGGAGGAGGAGGAGGAGGGGGGCTGGATCAGGCGGTGCGGTGGTGAGGAGGAGGAGGAGGAGGAGGAGGACATGGTTTATGGAGGCGGGGGCGAGCGAGCAAGCAAGCAAGCAGCTGCCCGTGGAGTGGTTGCGGGTGACTGGGTAAGTATCACCGACCGAAGGGCATATCCGGGGAACAGGTGAGGTAGATTGCTGTGGGTGCGTGCCGCACTAGGATCCAGGGGGACCGCGAGAATGAAGCGCGGGCGTCGGGTTCATTGCACTGACTGACTGACAATCGCGCGATGAAGGCGAGCAAGCGAGCAGTGAGGCCTGGAAAAGGCGACTCGCAAGAGTAAGTGCGCGAGTGGGTGAGTGAGTGAGTGTGAGAAGTTCGGGTCAACTTGCATGTCCCATCATTCCTCAAGATGTTGGGTCCCAGGCGATACTGGTGGGTATGTGTGATAACGACGATGTTGTTGCCTGGAGGTCCTCAATTCCAGAGGAAAGACCTACTAAGTAAAGTGAGGACGATGGGAAGCACGGACCATCAGGCACTAGCTCTGGCGTCAGCTTCCAGGAGATGGCAAAGCCACTCGTGAAATGAAGGGACTCGCTTTCCTCGGGGAGCGATCTCAACCTCGCTTCCGAATGATATGAAGATTTAACTGTTTTGATCATTGATAACGACGTCGCAATGCGCCGTATATGGGTATATCCAAGCCAAGTCCACCCGCCTCCAAGAATCGCCGAAATACACACACACACACACAGACAGACACCCATACAATCATGCGAATCCGAAACCCCTCAACCTCCCAAGCCCGCCGAGAGGCGTCGCAGGCGCTGATATACGCTGCTGTTTTGTATATAACTCGTTCCGAACCCCATGTCAATCCTCTTGCAGTTGAAGCCCCGGAACGCCACGCACAGAGTTTCTCCAACAAGCTCATCATACAACCAAAAAATCATCAACACGTTCCAAAAAAAAAAAAAAAAAGACGCCGTTTTCCCCGAATGCAAGAAATCACGTACGTGTGAGGGTAGTGCGGTGGTTCCTACCAGAGAGTACCCGGGTGCGACCGCGCTCATCGGAACCCAGGAAAAGCTTTGACGGCCACGCGCTTCCCTGGAAAGAGTCAGCGCCTTGGATTTCGCTGTAGCACTGGCAAATTGTGGAAAGGTACTTACAAGGTGAACGGCCGTCGTCGCTATCAAACTCCTCTATGGGTTCGACGAGTTCCTCCATGCGCTCGCGGGTTGTCAGAGCGTTGGGTGGTCTCTGGATGACGGAATGCTCCTGCAATTGAATGGAAGTATTCGGCTTGGTTGAATCTGCTTTTCTCGAGTTGCGTTTTTTACCGCTCGAGATCCATGAAAGCTTGGGTCTCCCCGTCTCTACATCGGGATAGGATGTGCTTGATGCTCGCAACTTCCTGGTACCAAACTCGCGCCGCACCATGGAATTAGTGATTTTGGGAGAATGACCGATCGGCAGCATGGATGCTTTGCAGAGAGGACACAGAGAACTGAGCTCACTGAGGAACTCGTCGATGCATTCGGGATGGAATATGTGACCACAGGGCAGTTCACGGATGACTGTACTCTTCGACTGAAAGTCTTCCAGGCATACCATGCATGTCGGTTGATAACTGAGGCTGTGTTTTCGAGTGTCTTTGCTGGATATTGTCGACGTGGCTTCGAAGGTTTGAGATGTGGGTGATGTGGGTGATGCAGGGGACGGGTGGTAGTTGTAGGTGAATAACGGAAATGTGCGGACGTGATCCAGAGGGACTGTCAACCGCTTGATCCCCAGGGCCTCCAGATTCACGTCACCGCACATTACGCGACGGCGTAGGGCTGCTCGTCTGCGGTTCTGGACGCAGTGCATAAGCATCGAGGTGCCACCAATAACGGAGAGAAGAACGGCGATGATGATCAGAATAAAAGCCCAGAGTTGCATCGACCCTGGTCCGGTCGACACCGTGAGCTCCGTCCACACACGGACGTAGTCTGCGGGGTTCGGGTGGTACGTGGCGTTGATCGCGGAAGCGTAAGGGGCACTCGCAAGGTCGCCCGAGTAAAGACTTAGCTGTTGCATCATCCCCCAGCCCGCAGCACCGGGAATGGCGTAGATCGGGTAGTGATTTTCCGTTTTCCAGGAGTCACCCTCATCCAGGTTCCAGGCGTCGGATTCTGCCGGCGGCGGCTTCACGGCCCCGTCCTCTGGGCGGTAGAACAAGAAACCTCGGAGTTGGTCCAATCCCGCGGATGCCAGGAATGACTTTGTGCATCCTTCGTTGATCCATGGTGCTAGCGCGATGAGATTGTAGTCTGTGGTCGGGAGGTTGACCTGCCTTGTGGCATTGGCCGGAATGTAGTCTTTCGCGATATCGTAACACGGATCGTCGACGTTGAGGTCGGGCACGTACAATAGGCCTTGGACGACGCCATTTGTAGTCCAAACGTAGTTGGTGGATAGTGTCGTAATGTTCGTCAGCAGGTCTTCGGAATATGCTATATCGCTCTGTAGGACAGGTTTTAGTGCTGGGAAGGCAACAGCGCAATGCATACTCGGCAAATACTGACAGACAAGGCGGTGATGTTTCGGATGATGGTGCTGGGCACGGTGTGACCATTAGACCAGGTGGGATTGCTGAACAACAAGCTGCGGGGCGGTCAGTAGGTGCTTTCAGCTGCATCAAAGTGGAAAAGGTCGTCAGGATTGTGCGCCACCAACATCGCTTCGCATCGCATTAGATCGGGCAATGATGTTGTGGTGGTGGTGATGATGGTGATGATGATGATTCGGTTGCTGCGATAGCAATAACACCGTGCGATGGCGGTGACGGGACACAACCGATGTGTACTCACTGCTTGCTTGCTCACTTCATTTGCACGACGTGTTGTGACACGACGCAATCAATCAAGCTAGCAAGCAAGCAAGCATCACATTACATTGCACCACCTGACTGACATCTCACCGAGCGCTCGTGTCCCCCACCGGGCACCGGCTGTGGTCCCATCGCCGACACCATTGCAGATAGAATCATCATCACCATCATCACCATCACCGACGACGACGACGACGACGACCGCGACGAAGCGATGGGTGGAAGTCGACGCCAAGCTGTCTTGGCTTGCGACCCGGTGACTTGGCACCCGCCGATCGGGGGAAAGAAGCTTTGCTTGGCAACATACACGACATTTCGGACGGCTTGAAGTGCTAAAGAACCAACGTCAGTTGCCGTTGCCAAGAGACAGCGGGATAGGGGGGAGAGCTGGATTGGCGCCAAGAAGAGTGGCATGGGTAGATCGATCTGATCAACCCACCGCAGATGACAAGACGACGGGCAAGAATAGCTGGTAGAGAGATAGATAGGGGAGATAGACGCGCGTTGCGGCTGTATGATAAGGGGTGGGCGGTCTGGGGTTTTGCGCAGAGGCACGGGGCAGCCTTTTCTGCGGACCTCCTCCAGAACGGTAGAAAGACAAGGACGATGGACGATGACCTACACATGCTCTTCGAATCATTCTTCGTGGCGCCGCTGAGACACAATGGTCGACAGCGCGCAAAACAACACAACAGACCTCTGTCGGTCTGCCTTTCTGGCCCGATGCCAGACACCAGACACCAGACACAGGTAGGATGGTAGTGGCAGCAGGCGAAAGACGAACCCGTGGGAGAGATAAGAGCCAAGGGGATGGGGGGGCAGGTCAAATCGGAGGTCAAATCTGGCTGGGCGTGCGCACTACGGGAGGGAATGACAAGAATTGTTGTTCTTGGCAAGTTGGGGGTTTATGGGGGAGAAGAGTCGAGATCCTGATCAGGGATGGGCCGGGCTGGGGTGGGCGGACAGTCCATGCTGTGGGTGGGGAGGAAAGCGGTTGTAGGGTGACCACAGGCCACGGGTGGTGTGGTCACGTAGGGGGGGATGGGACGGGATCGAATGGGAGTCGGCGGGAAGACAACGAAGAGGGGGAGGGGATGGAAAAAGAGCAGACCAGCAAGCGGGCTAGCAGGGGACGAGGGACTTGTTGGATGATGGCACTCTTCTTTCGTACGCTACGAGCGGGCGTGCGTGTCAGCTGCGGGCTATGGATTTATGGAACGGTCGGGATACACAGGGCGACACGTTGGCGTGATGATGTACTTTGCCAATTCGGTGCAAGGTCGAAGAGAGAGGGAAAGAGAGTGAGAAGAGGAAAAACGCAGCAAAAGGGGGCCTCCCCCGTAATACAGCGCAGCCGCTTGACTGAATGGAGAGATGGGGAGATGGAGCTTGCGGCGCTGGTGCTTTGACGGGGACCCGGGAGTACCACCTCAGAGCGAGTTGGCGAGGGTCCGAAGCTGTTGTCGGATAGCGGTGCGATGGAGAAATGACGATGTGTCGATCGAGGGCAACGCAGTAGTCATCGACCGGGAGTTATGAACAGTCGGTCGTCTCTGATGCCTCGGTGAAACAGAGGAGCTGAAGATTTTAATTCATGGTTGTGTAGGCTTTCAAGTTTGCACATGCACACAGACTTAATTGACGGCCTCACGTGAAATCTCGAGGATTATTATTAGAAGCACAGTCTGCATCATTCCCAGCCTGATGGAGACTCCAGCCGATCCCGAGTTGCTGGCAGAGTGCCATTGCAAGGGACAGGAGGGTCGATGCCACGATAGATTGAGATGAACGAGGAACAAATGGGGAGAGGAGCCGAAGAGAGGCACGAAATGCAGTGGGCAGCGGATGACAGAGAGGCGGTACGGGTGTATTGGAGATGGAGCAGCAGCCTGCCTGCCTGACTCGAATTGGTGGGGCTCTCTCTGTAATCCAGGCAGATGGGCAGGGCAAGACAGGCAAGGGCCGGCAAGGTGCTGGAAATCGTTAGCGCCCGCGAAGGATGGGCTACGGTCGAGCTGAGACCAGCCCTGCCAGCCAATAGACGAAGACTCGACAGGCCCAGGACTGCTGCTGTGCCGTTGTGCTTGAGCTGTGCTTCGGCGAGGAAACGGTGCGAGGTGGGTGCTGCTGAGAGCAGGCACGGGTACCGTTGCCTGAGACAGCTAAGGTATCGGTCAGCCCTCGGCCTACCGTACTCCAGCAGTCCCTTGTCATTCAACCTACCAACCCATTCGATGCACACCGTAATCGGGTCCAGACCGCGCGGTGCATGGTGAGGTTGTAAGTACGGTAATTGATTAATAGTTCGAAAGTGGGAGGTATCGTCGTACAATTAGGTACGTGAAAAGGTAGAAGACGACCTCAGACAGCGGTGGCCCCGCACAGCCCCCGTCCAGATCCTCCGACTGGCAACCAATGGAAATTACTGACGGCGTTGGAGACGTTGGAGACCCCTCGGAAGCCAGTCAGACGCCGTTCTTGCCCGCCCAGCCCTGGCCTCGGCTTGGCCTGAAGCTTGTCTCCTCTGCGCCGCCGCCCCGAAAAAGCTTGTCTTGTCTCCCGTGCATATCACTCCAACTACATCATACTCCATCTGGTCTTCACTCCCCGTTTCGCTCCCCATCCCTTCGCCTGTCTTTCTAATGCCTCATCACTCCAGTGCAGCCTGTCACCTGTCTGCCCGTCAATGTAGGTTCCGCGAGCCCCGGGCCATATCCCAATGCTGCGACGTTACCAGTGTCACATGTCCTCCCTTGCGATCCTAACCTTGTGTCAGAGGACAAGACCGTTATACCCAACGATGGTTAGGTATTCTAGCTCCAAGCATGGCTACTCGACGCCACGTCTTTGTTTCACAACCGCCATTGTACCAGTCAACGGTTCCGCCTGGGTCGCCATGTGGTTCTCCAATTCATCCCGCATTCGGCATTCCTCAGCTAGTCTAAGCGGGCACCACACCCTCGAACCAGGCGATGACAGCAATCCCCATGTGCAACTCATCCCCAAGATCAACCAGCCTGGCCTACGTCAGCCGCATGTCTCGGCTTCTTGCGCTACAGGGCTCGCCATCGGCGCAGCAAATTCGCAACTTACCGTCCTTGGAGGGAGCTGTGAATTGCCGAGACCTGTGCTCCAGCCCCAGCATTGGCTTCTCCGAGTGCAGGATCTCGATCGAAGAGGAAATGGTTGAGAAGCTTCTGAAACCCTAAGATGGTAGAATTAATGATCGCACGGTCCCCGTTCCGACTGCTCGGTAATTCACGGTAGCTCCCCGTGTCGATTCACGTATGACCTCCTTCCGGTTCAGCCAATGCGTGCATATTCGTTCTGTCCAGATATGGCGTCGCCGTCCTAGCCGGTCCGGATGACCGGGACCCAAGCGGATAGGTTTCCCATTCGCCCAACCTCGCCTACTTATCCTCGATCACCACCTACAGTACGCGAATCCCGACAGGACAAGTAGGTGCACGTTGGCGACGAGGTGAACCCTACATACATAACACCTCTAGCATCCCGAAGTATGTGCGAAAGAATCTTACTGCACCTGCTTATCCGCCTCTCTAGGAGGCCCGCATGATGTGTTGCTGGCTAAATTAATCAAAGGCCAGACTCCAATTACAGTCTCGAAGCCCTGGTGCAGGTGCGGTGAGCGCAGCATCTATCGGTACACACCAACGGCTTGCCATCATGACCAGATGCGACGTTGGTATAACCAACGCCGCAGGGACCCGCGCCAATCGGCTTCGTTGGACTCGCACCCGACACATGCCGTGATGATACCGGTTTGGCAGGTGGAACTATTCCCTTCCTCCGCCTTGAGAATATTTTAGGATTGAGGCTCGGCTGCGACCACCTCGGCGCGATGTTTGGACTGCAGACGATACCACTGCAGACGATACCATTTGACGACTAGTGACTTCCCTCCGCCCCGGGGGATGATCCGCGCCCTGCAAGCTACCGGGTCTCCCATCTGTATCTCTGTATACCAGTCTCAGGGTTACGAGGAGGCCACTCTGCACTAATGCATGCATCCGGTCGGATTAGTACGTGCCAGCAGAGCTTGAAGGGCTAATTCCGTTTTACAGCCGCGTTATCACTACGGTGCGGGCGAAGCACCCTTTTCTTCTTTCAGCCATCATTCCGGCCGAAGTTCCACTTGGCGCCCTTGCTATCGAGCTGACTTCAAGCTTCCCGTGATGCGGGAAAGCGCAAGACTGTTGTCATGCTCAAGCAAATCTTCTTCGAGCTCTCTGCTGACGTTTGTGCTTCGAAACATGGCTTTATCAGGCCGAATTTTACAGGGCTACACGTTGACTTCCCGTAAGATCCTACCTGTACATAGTGCTTTCCTCGAGGAAAACGCCTTAACATTGCGGTTCACGGCTTATCGCTGCAAGTTGGTTGCCCAACAATGCAAACGATAACAGCGACCCCTTTTCTATCTATCTAGCACACCGTACGACTATAAAGCTGATGTTTCTGCCTGCTGACTACGCGAGAAAAAGCTACGAGTTGCATAGGAATTGCCTTCTGTAAAGAGGTTTGGGATACAGTACTGGAAGGCCATTCGAGGTGATCTACGTCTACGCAACCCAGCCAGACTTCCATTTTCGCTGGAAGAGTCGTGGGCTCGTCCAAGAGGTAACGCTCCAAAAAAAATCAACCGAAAATCGATCGCCGGACCCTCGATGCATTGGTAGGTTACATCTATCGATCGGACAACCTCGTGGTGTCTCCATCGCCCGCTCGGTGTGCGGTTCAGGCATAGCCAGATCGTTGTCGCTTGCGGCCTCGTTGGTATTGCCTTGAGCTTGGCATCTGCTCGGACTGGAGCTTTCGGCTCCGAGGTTCTTGGCAATTGCAACCTCATCCGTCCAAGCTTCCGAGTCCCGTTCGGGATAGGCGGACGCTGGGGGGATCTTGTCCTTGCGTGAGATCACTTGCAAATCACGGGATTGGTGGCTTGCCTTTGCATTCATGAATCCCGCACGCGAGTACCCCAGGGTGCCTAGCTAACTTGCTTCATCAAGTCCTGTCCCCATGAATTCATTATCCTCCAGTGTAAGGGTGAGCTCGTGTGCCTTCCATCATGGCATCAATACTGTACATGCTCATTGCACATAGTAGCAACAAAGAGCACCGTAGCTCTTCCAGGGGTCCGTGACAGAAAACACCATCCTCCTCTGTGGTAACTGGTGCATCTTCGCGGCTATTTTCTTCGGCGGAGGCGGCAGTGGCGACGGCAGGTGCTGTGGGTATCTTTCCGCGGCCCTTCATAAGGCCTCGAGCTTCCTCCTAGCGTCTTCCTCATTCTGTCATGCTTCCACTTGTTCCTTCTTCGCATGCTCCTTCTTTTCATTCCGCTTTTTGTCGTACTCCTCTAGATGACGCTGCTCGTCAAATCCAAGCTGGCGAACAGCGGCAATCAAGGCTCTCCACTCAGCACTGGAGTCTGCCGTTTCACCCTCCTGCTCGGAAAGGGTCTGAAGCTGTGCCAAATGCCCCAACTCGTTATCTTCCAGAGTCGCCATTGCTGTCCAGCTGGTTAGCCACGGTTTCTCTCGATACACGCGTCCAAGCTCGGTCCTTGAAAGGATGTATCCTACCCTCGTTGAACGTAGACCGGCGTTGGCGCTGATATCGTCTCAGCTCCGCGAGCGTATGCGGGCGCTCGCCGCCGTAGTGCGGGCCCCGCATAAACCAGCCAACTGCACCGAAGTCAGCGCAACGTACATTATCGGCCAATGGACGGGCAATGGGGCGACCGCTTACGGCGTGTGTCGTGGAACTCGAACTCCCGAACCTCCTCGTCTCCATCCAGGCACCAAACGTGGTTGGGGCGCCCGTCCTGGGAGCCGCCGATATCATTGCCAGAAGGATCGTTGCCGCTGCCAGCGCGAAGTTCGGACGGAGCCTTGTCGGTCGAAGGGCCGGCGGCGTATCCCGACGAGTTCTCGTTACTGTTTCCCTCACCACTGGCGGCCTCGGGGTGCCCCTGTTGCTCCTCGATCTGTGGCAGAAGATCCGGGCGCATGGTGAAATGGAAGGAGGACGGATCGCCATTGTACGGTATCGTGATGCGACGCTTGTGCTGCATCATGGCGCCGTAGTAGCCTGGCTCCGGTCAGTGTACAGGATCTTCGAGGGCAAAATTTACGTTACTTGCTCGCGACGGCGGCGGCATTCATACTAATGACCACCCGTTTGCGACCATACTTTCCCAGGTGCGTTTCAAGAGCTTCGATGCTCTCATATCGCTTCTGCCTCAGTATCTTGATGTCAGAAACTCCTCTGCTTTTAAATTCCAGTGATTGAACATCCGAGGTAAGCCGAAAAGGGTTACGAAGAGACGACGAATGTCGGTGCATAAATAGAGCATAGAGGGCGGGAAAGAAGATACATACATCGCTAGGGCACATCCTGGAACAACACCTCACACGGCAGAACATCTCACCACGCGCCAGAACGTATCGACCCTGTGAGTCTTTCGGCCATTCTCCAAGCCAAATGGGGCGTTTCTGAAGCTGCTGGTATTCTCTGTACGCCGGCTGGGCAATGTTAGACGCGCACTAGAGTTGATGACTAGCTCCATCATGGGCAACTTACAATGCACTGGAGACTCGGCATGTCTCGACCTGGAAAGATATTGCTCATCCTGAGAATCGCCTCCGTTCGGCAAGGTCATGCAGCAGTACACTGAACGATGGTTAGCAAGGGTGGTGAGAGCTGAAAGTGCGCGACATGAGAATGATCGGTCGGGTTCAGAGGTCTATATCCAACAGATGCGTTATTGTTTCCTGGTCAAGGGCAGTGCGGCAGTAAGGTAGGACGAGTGGCTGAAGATGGTGTCAAGGAATAGACTTACGAATGATTGGCGTGATGCTGAAGGACAAGACGAAGGCAATTTCTGGTGAGCTGTAAGTCTGGCGTAGAGAACCAAAGCAATGGATGTGGTCGATCCAAGGGGAGGAATATGAGTTGGAACCGTCCTAGTCGCTTTATAGGTAAGCCGTTGGTGAAAACGCCTTTCCCTCAGGCAGCCTCGCAGCGACTCCTGAGGCGAAGAGAAGAGCCCTTTGGACTATCTGGACCTTTGATGCATGGTGGATTCATAAAAGCCAAAAAGGCTCTCAAGTGGTTATCTACTGATACATAGAGCAGAGAATAAAGAGATTAAGCCCCGTCTGGCGAAAAGAGGGATACATATTAGGCAGCAAGGCTCTCATGTTTCTTCAAGCTATGGCACTCTTCGATGATCGACTGGATCTTGTGTATTAAGACTGCATTTTAGGAGCAGTATTGGACTTAGAATCGAATAGACTGAGTGTGTGCAGAGCTGGTCGGTTGGACTGTGGCCAATCCTTTGGCATAAGAATAAGGTTAGATGGCCACTGCTCAGTCCTTGTGACATGGCCAGTACAAACCTACTCCCAAATGTTTAAACTGAGCAGTTCACCTAAAGAAGCCTAATGAAGCCTAATGAAGGTACGATACCGCCACATAGGGTCATTGCCACAGTTTGGCCATCGGCCACCTCAGTGGAGCGCAGCTGAGATGCCAGATAAACCAGCTTTGATAGGACCCCATGAATATATGCAATTGAGAATTGAAGTCCAATGGTAGTTTGGACATCCCATTTGGCGCATTGGAACCACTGCCCTTTGTCCATCGCGCTGGCAGTGCTGAGTCAACCTGGGAGTGTCACCCACGAGCCCCGGAGAAGCATCACCTTACACCTACATAAGAATATGCGTCACCTACAAAATCCATGTTTGAAGCAAACGAAGAGTCAACCAAGAGACTTGCTGATTACATATCAGACCAGCTAGCATCGCCTAAGCTACGACTTTCCGCTTTTCCGGCGCGTATCAGAACATCGCTCCAGCTGCCCCTCCAACACACACGCGCTTTTGCTTCGCTTTCCTGACCACCACGCATCTCGCTCGAGACCACGGGCTTCCGACCAACTCTCCCACCGATGGAACACGCACCCACCAACGAGCCCGAACACCCCTGCGCGAGCTGCCAGAAGGCTCACGCCGCGCACCGCTGTCCCAACTGCCACGGGACGTTCTACTGCAACCGGGCGTGCCTATGGGCCGACGTGGCGACGCACGCGACGCGCTGCGCCGGCGACGCGTTCAAACCACCATCATCGGCAACCCGTCACCGCGGTCGCGGACGCGCGCCCGCAATCCCGATATCTCCGCGCGGCCCGGCCCCGCCCTCGCCAACCGCGCGGCGCGCCGCCGCCCCCGCCCTGGCCGTGGCGGTCCCGTTCACGCGGCTCCGCCGCGGGACCTACCTGCACGCGCGGCCGGAGGCGTTGGACGTGTACGCCCTGCTGATCGACGCGTACCGGCTGCGCGCGGCCGACGCGTCCAAGTTCGAGGGGTGGCGGCGGCGCGACCCGGACCCGGGCGGCGGGCTCCGGCGGTTCCTGCGCGCGGCGCGCCGCCGGGCCGGGCCGGGCTGCTGCCACCGTGGTGGGAGACGCGGCACCGCGACGCGTGCCGGGAGCTGGCCGAGCGGCCGGGGCGCAGCTGCGTGGCGGAAGCGCTGGATAAGGCCACGGTTAATGCCCGCTACGGGGACGAGAGCTTCGCCACGCAGTTGCGGGTTCTGGCGGCGGAGGTTTGGGGGACGGAGGTTGAGGGGGTGCGTGTGCTGGGGGCGGGCGAGGCGTTCGCTGCCCGGGAGATGCTGGCGCGGGCGGAGGTGCGGGGGCTGGGGGTGAGAAGTGGTTGAGCTGCGCGAGGAGAGGGGGGGGCTGGGAGTGGAAGGGGAGGATCGATGTTGCGAGGATGAGGACGAAGAAGATGATCAATGTATTGGAATATATGTTGATGGCCTGCATCTACCACTTGTATGTTCTACCACGTACCAGCCGTCCTCCTTAATCCGGTCGGGCGTTGTCATACTCATAGCCGTCTGTGTTGTCCCGCACCAGATGATCATTTCAGTCTCATATCATATTCTCTCGCCCGTGACCCAGGTCATTTCTCTGGCCTGTCGTGCTCTCTACGTCTTGTAAACACTGTGGCTCGTCTACAGTGCCCTGTCGTTGCGTTTCGAAATCGGCTCCTATGGGTGACCCCATGTCCGTGCCCGGAGAGCTGACCGTGACTCTATGATCGTCAACGTTCATCAGGCTGGCTTCATCTACTTCGCTCTCTTGCCTCTCTTCCTCACTCTGTTGTGCCTGCTGTTCCGGTTTTGTTGCCGCTTCAATAGCAATGGGACGCTGAAGTACAGGGTGCTTGGGATTTGTGATGTCAAGCTTGGCCAGGTTTGGGTTTCCTTTGGTAATCGGAACTTCGCCGACACAATTGGACCAGTCCCTAACCCCTGATTCTTCTTGAGCAAGTCGGTAAAGCTGCAGGCTTGTGTTGCACTTCCACTCCAGATAGGAGTAGCTGTTGTACTTGCCCAGCTTATTGAGAAATGCCAGGAAAGGTTCGAGAAGAAGTGAGATGCACACAATGAGGCCGCCGAGACCAAATGTCAAGCTGAGACCCAGAATACTGAAAGAAGTATAAGCCGAGTCTCGGATTTTCTGCGTAAGTTGTAAGTCCGTTTTCCCTAAAACAAGAAACACCTGCAGATAACGGGAGAACGTTACCTGATTATTGCACAAATCCCGTTCCACCTCATTCACTGGTGGTGATTGCAGTGCCTGATAGTCATCCAGATCACCAGTTCCTTGGGCGGCCTCCACGACTGTTACACGTTAATATGGAAAATGTAATCGATAATACGGAATTGAGGTCGGATACAAGGTGTTAGATGCCACATTACTTACTGCATTTCTTGTTAGCACCGCAGAAACAAATAAATCAGCAGTCGGAGGCCTGTATAGCTTGGGGGGGACATACTTACCATGCTTCTTGCAAAAGAGCTAGTCTGATATTGAAACACTGAGTGACATCCAATTGCCACTGGTCCAATGGCAAGGCATATTGAATGCCATAACTTAGGCGCGGCTGTGAAGCCAGCGACCGCGGCCCAAGATATGCTACCACACTGTCGACTGTGGGAGTATAACCAGCAAAAATCATCTGTGACCAGACGTAACGAGCACCTACCTTGTTCTGCGATATTAACGGCCTATCTGGCTCTATATCACCTAACGTTAAGTTGAAGAAGGGAACAGATCCCACCAAAGCATCCTGGTAGCTACCCAAAGGCCCGCAACCACGATCTCTTGGGTACTCAGAGTTACACCACTGGTACTCCTCGGTGCAACCTAGGGGGGATGCCGGAATGTTAGGACGGTAGAAAGAATGGGTCTCAATCCCACCACCATAGAAATTCGTGAGATTATCAGAGAACTGTGTGGCCCGATACCATGGATCGTCCATTTTCTCAAAGAACCTGACTCCGTTTCCCGACAGAAAGGTAACGGAGAGATCTCCAGAGGAAGGCGTGAGATCCGGTAGGGGAAGGAAGTCGCCGTTGACCACTTCTCCGCCTTGCATTTCAACATCGTAAGGCCTAAAGTCGCTTGAATGTGAGCCGTTGGTGGGACCAAGTAAATACATGGAACTGACGCACGTTACCATATAATTGTAGTTCGATACAATTTCGCTTGTGCGAAAATACTGAGAGTCAAGGTTCTTGACCTCGTGGATGTAATCGGCGCGTGCTTCGAACGCAGGTGATTGCGTAACGTTCCCGTAATGGAATCTTGTCCAGTTTAGGCCGTCCTTGACAACTTGACTTGTGTAGCCTTCAGTTACGAGTGGAGCACAAGTTGTAACCATTCTGAGGGCAAATCGTTCCTTCGCAGGGGCATTTACTCCCAGGTGGCCGTGGCTGTCGATATAGCCCGTGTCGAGTCGAAGGGCCGATTGCGCCCCGCCTTGACATAGATGATCCGCGAATGGGCAGTCAGCCGCGGTATTGACAGTTGGGGTGGGTAGCCGCTTCGCAACAAACTTATTGCATCCTAGTGTCCCTGAGCTATCTTGGCTATAGCATTGCTGGGCGTAACTGGTTGCGTCGTTTAACTTTCCGGCCCAGTGACTTAGTAGTAACGCCGTCATATTGATGTTTTCTGTGGTAGTTCGAATCGGTCCACAGGTGTCGCTTCTCACCAATACTTGATCAGTGGTCGCAGTAGTGATGCTGGAAGAGAAACCTCCGGCGATGGTGAAGCCAGCCAGGCACAATGTGGCGATCAGGACAGTCGGAAGTAGGCGCACCAGGCAACTCATTGACTGGGGAACTCGCCACACCCATATCATCCGTAAAGCCGATATTATCACGGACTCCGGGGTCGCAGAATTCCGCAAAACCACTTGACGTTGGTAATGCAACGCATCTCGGGGCTCTGATCTTGAATAAGAACGATGAAGCACGAGACTGGCAATCCTCCAGAACCGTGTTGCGACCAAGGTGATGAACACTGCTGTAAATGCAATAAGCAGGTTACCCGTTGATTTAGTGGTAGTCACGGTAGCCCCTAAGATAGGACCACGGGACCAGTTGGTCCAAACCCCAAGGTAGACAGCACTGTTCATGTCGAAGCTGTGGTGGTATTGAAGTGGATCGAAGGTATGCGGATGATAATAGACTGGACTGGAAGCTTGGTGGCCGTCAGGTGGACGATGTTCTTATTTAAACGCTGCAATGCGATGATATCACATGAGAGAAAAGGTCTATCACTTTCGGTGGACTCGATGAGTGCCACCCACACCGAAGCACTGCCCTTTCAGCTGGCTCAACCAAAGATTTCCACGAGTCTGTGTTGCGCCGTCCACTGTAAATGGAAGTACCGCATCAACCAGAAATGCCCAACAGGCAAGGTCGTAGGACATCGAAGCCTTTGCCAATAAATCTATTCGTGCAACGCGGTCTTGGGGTCTATTGCGCCCCAAAGTTACTCCGGGCTGGAGTCTGCCTGGGGCTGATGAAAATCTCAACGGCCTACTGGCGTTGCATCCGAAGGTGAGTAGTATGATTCGTCCTGATCAAGATTAATAGCCAGGCTCGTGGTACTTGCATTCCCGGCTTCGGCCTCAGGTAAGTGTGTTCGCTTGATCGCCACCATGCCACCTAGGCGGGTTCACAGCGGGTCCGGTTAGCCGCAGTTGGACAGAGGAATGACGAATTCAAAGAAACAAATCGTTCTACGATACTTGGATCCCTTTGAGCAACAAACATAAGGCGAGGAAATGCTTGTTGGTATACGATAGCCAATGGGGAAAAGTAATTGTAGGACAGCTCCCAGAGGGGTGCTAGACTACCGTCTGAGACCCAGTGCATTGCGGGTCTGGTCAGAATTATCGTGGGGAGGTCCTCCGACTTGACTACCCATATTTAACCATCTTCATGTACAGATAGATCGTGGTTCAGGGAGCTGTGACCCCACGCCGGAGTACTCGAGCGAGATTTAGCCACGAGGAAAAACGAAAGGTTTGAGCTGAAGTTCATGTAGCATCAATGCCACCACACATTCCCACTGGAGTACCACACTTTTCATCTATGCAGGACTGTTGGGGGCGAAGCCCAGGGGACGGCCATTACCAATCATCCATTTGATTTGAAGTCTGAGCTGCGCACCTATCGTCCCAATTTCCACCGCTTCAGATGGAAGTCTTAACTTGGCCTACCAAATAGATAACCACGAGAGGTGCCGGGACTCAGCACCCAGAGGAGGGGCAAGCACCATGCGGGCACTACTCAGCTACTGTGGCCGGCCTTAGCCGTAGCCCGTCGTGACGTCCTTGGGGCCATCGGGGCAATCACGGCCTGTCCTGGTCAGCAACCGTACAGCGAAGTGCAAGTCTCCAGGGGCTGACTTACTGAAGTGTCCCTCCAGGCCACATGCAAAGCTACCACAAATATCACGTCCTGTTCTAAATTTCAATAACAGCGTGGAAAGGTTGAGAGAAGCATGGTTCTATTGCCTGGGGCGCAGGCTGAGAGGTTTCGAGGTATGTGCCCACAACGGTTAATGGTCGTAGCTGTCAACACAACAAGTCAGAATCCTGCTCGTTTCTCGGGAGGGGCAGCCCGACATTGGCTCTGTCAAGAAACGCCCCAAGGCACCTGTACGAGCCTGGGCACTGTTGAAGCCATCACGAACCCCTGAACGGGAATGCCTTCCATGAGTCAAAGGGGACAAATGACTGATACCTGTATATAGCAGACCTGACCATAGACCTAACCTTAGCCTCTCCGTGCTACAACATAGATCTATTGACCCCCATACCCTACGTCTCTACCGAACGGTCGACGGTCGTGACAGGCTCGGCCCGGAGAGACAGTGTCGATCTCTTCGACACGAGCAATATTGGCCGTCCACTGCTTGGGATCCACGCCGGGGGCAGTCCAAAGTTGGCTCGGCCCGGGGCGAGAGTATCGGTCTGTCCGACACGAGAAATGATGGCCGTGGCCAGTGGCTGGTCCTGCTCTCCAGTCTGCTCATCACCAGGACCGACAAAGGCCTGTGCCCAGGGACGTAGCTAATAAGATCAGTATTCGGCTGAGAAGGTGGAAAGGAAGAGGACTTACACCTTGGCGGGTCCAAGCCAGAAACCCAGGACCCCTTCGCGAGTCCACGCCGGGAACCGAAAACTCCTTCGCAGGTCCTCTCTGGGGGCTCGAGACCGCAGATGTAGCTATCAACGTCAGTATCTGTTCGCAAGGAAGGGTGACAGAAGACTTACACCACGCGGGGGGCCCGGGATCCCTTCGCAGGCCCTCTCTGGGGACCCGGGACCCCTACGCAGGTCCTCTCTGGGGCCCTGTAGCCCAGATGTAGCTGTCCAGGTCAGTATTCGGAATCTATATCATGTAGCAGAGGGGGCGGAGACTTACCCCTTCGCGGGTCCACGACCGTGGGCCCTGGACCCGTCCGCAGGCCCTCTCTGGGGACCAGGTATAGCTGCTAACGTCAGTACTCTGATCCTGTATCATATTGCGGAGAAGAGGGAAGACCTACACCTTGGGTCTACACCTGGGGGGACCCGGACCCCATCCGCAGGTCCTCTCTGGGGGGCTACCTACGACCCCCACCAACACCGAAGAAGATGTTCCATCCGGTGAGAACGGAACATCTTCTTGCAGGTGCGTCGGAGGCCGGCCCCACCCCCGAGAGGGTGCCGGTGCCGCGACAGCTTGGATGCTGCAAACAGCAGCGACGATGGAAGCTGCAAGCAGCAGCGACGATGTCGACAGCCGATGCGGTTGGCAAGCAGCCAGAGAGCGCGCACTGCAGGTACTGGTGTTAGCGAGGTAAGCCAAGTAAGTGATATCGGCATTGGGAATAGGTACCTACTGCCCGTTGCGAAGTGCCTAAGCAAGGCGTCCAAAAAGCAACATTCCAAAGAGCGGTGGGCTTATGCATCGAAGCACAAAGGGCTTGGTGTTGCCACCAGACACTCTTGCTTGAAACAAGCAGGTGTGCTGCCGAACAAGCAGGCCGGCTGAAGATGTCTTTGGCAGTGTTGATCTTCTTGATGGCAGCGTTGGTCTCCTCCTTGGTGGCGTTGTTCTCGTCAATGGCAACGTCCAGTGGATGGCTGGACTTGCCAATCAGGCAGCGCGAGTGATGGATGTGGCATTGGTGTTCTTGTCTTTGCCAAGCAGGCGCCTGCGGCTCGTGGAGGGCTTTGGACTGGCTGTGAAGAGAAGGTCAGCGCGTGCACAAGTAGGAGTGACTGTCAATATGCGTGGAACTGGAGTTACTTACAGGCAGCGCGTCCTTATGTAGAGTCGATGCGGTGCTGCAGTGCGAGCGCGCCACTGCTGACACCAAGCAGGTGCATCAGACAGGTGGTGGCGATATCCAAAGATTGGTGAGGGTGATGGGGATTCAGAAGAGGATGAGAGAAGCCAGACACAGGCTAGAGGAGCGGTGCGTTGGTATTTATACGTTCTTAGATACGTGCTGCTGCGATACGAGGCAACGACACGGCAACGCGCAGCGCATTGTCTGTTGGAGGGGTGACAACAGAGATGCGGGAGGAGATGCGAGAGCTCTCCCAGCAACGCGTTTAAATCTCTGCTATTATGCGAGAAAGCAGCGTTACTATGCGACTATACCCCCCTATGCGAGAAACAGCGTGACTAGGTAAGAAAACAGCGTTACTATGCGACTATGCCCCCCTATGCGAGAAACAGCGTGACTAGGCAAAAATGCAGCGTCACTATGCGACTATACCCCCCTATGCGAGAAACAGCGTTACTATGCAAGAAGCCAGCGTAACTATGCGGCTACAGCCCCCATATGTGAGAAGACAGCCTCCCTATACAAGATTACAGAATCTCTTTACGATGACAGCCCCCCTATGCGAGAAGTCAGCGTCTCTATACGATGGCAGTCCCCCTGTTCAAGAAGGCAGCATCCCTATACAAGATTACAGTTTCTCTATACTATAACATCCCCCCTATTTGGGATGGCGGTGTCCCTATGCAATTTGGTGGTGTCCCTATACGACGAATGCCCCCCTGTGCGAGATGGCAGCACCCTTATGCGATGCCATGTTATGCGATGTCATTTTATGCAATGGCAGCAACCCTGTAAAGAGCGAAACTCAGATGCCGGAAAGGAGCAAGACTCTTAACCCGGGGCACACCAACTGTGGGATTCAGTAATGACACCATGCTAGGCGAGGCAGCACAAGTACTGGTAAACAACAGCTATTTCCTGATAGTCGAGGAGTTGATCATCGAATCCCTATGTACAAGGCACGTGGATACGCCAGCTTGCCTTCCACTCCATATATACATCGTTGACACTCGCTATTCCCAGCCGCACTATCATCGCGTCTCGTGACACCTTCAAGCAGAAGGAGCGCCGGTAGCCGCAGCACCAGTCCAAGTACTAACACTGCTGGGCCCGGTAGGCGTCTCGTCGATCGCATCGTTACTCCTGGAGCAGCCGCTCTTGGCGACGAGGGCGGCAGGGCACTGTGGTGGACGGGGGGGATCCGCATCAGCAAGTTGTCTCTCTCTCTCTCTCACTCACTCTCGTTCTGTTCCGGAACTACAGGCTAGACGGGGTGGAGGGGGCAAGAAAGACTCACCGCGACCTGCTTGAACTCGACATCCGGGTTATCGGCGCCGCCGAACCAGTCGAAGCGCCAGTAGCAGCCGTCCTTGAGGGCGTCGGGGAAGCCGTCGCACTCGTCGCGGCTCGAGATGCCGCCGTACTGCTGGCCCCAGCCCTGGGGCGGCGCGCCGTACTGGTTGGTGCAGGCGTTGTAGAGGCCGACGCCGCCGCCGGGGATCTGTTTCCGTCCATCTACGATCAGTCTTCTCCGCGAGTCCCACGACGATATCCCAAAGATGGAGGAGTGACGGAACAGGGAACACGCACCGCGAGGTCGAAGTGGTTCTGTCCCAGATCGCCGCCGGTGTTGCTGGCCTGCACGATCAGCTTCTTGCCGCTGATGGGCCCGCTGCCGAAGGTCAGCTCGTAGCAGGCGCAGCACCAGGTCGACTCGGTCTGGCCGGCGATGCGGACGGCGGCCCAGCCGTAGCTGGTGGTTTCGTTGACGGCCCAGGGGCTCTGGTTCGAGCACACTGTTTTCGTCGCGTCAGTCATGTGATCCATGCTTCGTATCGTGCTGTCTCGGAGGTAGTATTCCTTTCCACTTCCCACATGTCCTTTCCATCACACTAACCACCTTCCCTCCTCGTACCACACCCACCACCACCAAGGGAAGCAAGAAAGAAAGAAAGAAAGAAAACGCACTGT
Organism: Xylariomycetidae sp. FL0641; assembly: GCA_022376655.1. Classification (NCBI taxonomy): domain Eukaryota; kingdom Fungi; phylum Ascomycota; class Sordariomycetes; species Xylariomycetidae sp. FL0641. Next base: position 239,633 of record JAJJKE010000010.1, on the reverse strand, counting down.
AAGCCGACCCGCCATTATCGCACCCCGACTTCGTCGCCCCGTTGTCGTTGAGCGGCGCGTCGTCCTTGGAGCAGGTCCCGATCAGCTTGCCGCTGTTGGTCTTCTGCGTCCAGCCGCACGACGGCTTGCAGCAGTCCCAGTACCGCGTCGTCGAGCCCGAACCGGACGCCTGCGCGGCGGCTTGCCCGGGCAGCAGGGATGCCAGCGAGAGGGTTAGCGTCGTTGAGAAGTGCATCTTTGCGTATCGGGTGGCTGTAGAGTCCGGATTTGACTGCCTGCTTTCCGGGTGTTGTGTTCGGCCGCGAGTGACATACGAGAGGACCGGGACAAGTAAGAGAGGAGGGGAGGACCGGAAGGTTATGACAAACACCAAGGAAGTGGTATATGGGCTCAGTGGAAAGCGGAAGAGGTCCCGAAGATAGATTTAACCAATCTACCGTGAACCCAGGTCTACCTCAGTGCCTCACATCAAGCCGTCTACCGTGTCTTTGGGGCGATCAGCAGCATGTAGTCCCCCATCAGAGACCGCATTCCCCTCCGTGAAGCACAATCGCGAGCCGTGTCGATCCATATACAGGATAGTTCGTCGTATGCGCATTACGTAGTGTACCGTTGCTCGTTCCTCGTTGCTTTTAGGAAACATGGGGTAGACAGCCCAGATGTGGAGCCAGGGTTGCAGGCAAAATAGGGGTTCGCCATCTGGAAAAACCGCAAGCCTCGAAACAACCGCCGGGTAGAGGACGGTCAATCTATTGGAGACACCGTTCGCTCACACACTCAGCTTTCTGTGCCAGGCTTGGAAGAGTCTTCCCCGCATCTCCAAGCACGGCAGCAAATACAGTTCGTTCGGTAGTATCGACCTGGTATCATCGCCTCTTCACCCTCCATTTCGGAGTTAACAGTCTGGAGTCCTCCGAATGCAACAAGATCTTAAGTTAGATCCATACGATCACATTGTTCAAAGCTCAGTTGATCGTGTCCATCATGTAGGATTCAAGGCTCTTTCTTGGCCTACATAGTTATCCTAGTGGAAATCTAGCCATTCCGCCAATTTTTGTATGCCATGAAGCGTCTTCGTGTGCAAAGGCATCCATTCGTGGGCAGTCAGAGATAGCTTGACCCAACACCACGAGTGCAGCCCCAGGGAGGTAAGCGGCATCTACCTAGTCAAGGAGGTCTTTCTAGAAACCCCAACCACCGCCACCGCCGCCACCTTGTCGACGACGGCTCTCATCCATGCTCTCACCAACACGATCGATGATATCGCCGAGGAAGCCGCCGCCGCCCCCGCCATCGTCACGACGCTCTTCGCGGCGCTCTTCACGGCGTTCGCCATAACTTTCCTCGCGCCCGTAGCCGCCTCCACCGCCGTAGCCCTCCTCGCGGCGACCATAACTGTCGCCACCGCCATACTCTTCTCGGCGGTCGTATCCACCACCGCCGCCACCGTAGCTGTCTTCGTTGCTCTCGTACCGTCGCTCGGTACGCTCCTCATAACCGCCGCCGTAGCTGGGACGGGTTTCGCGGCGTTCCTCGTAACCGTAGCCGCGCCCCTCGTTGTCCTGCTCGTATCGTCGGTACTCTTGCTCCTCGCCACCTCGGGGGCCGCGGCGCTCCGAATACTCGGCTTGACCGTAACGATCGCCGTCGCGCCCATATTCCTCACGGGTTTCGCGATAACCGCCATCGTCCTCGCGGCGGTACGATTCGTTCTCGCTCTTCTTGTTGAAGCCACTGAGAAGGGAATCACCAATGGCGCCGATGAGACCGCCGCCGCCGCCGCCCCCACCCTGTCGACCACCGGCCTGGTCCTGAACAAAGTTCTCAATGCCGCCCGTAACTCCTTGGAAAATGGCATCGGCAGCTTGACTGGCAATGCGGTCTTCCATGGAGCCACCCTTGGCAAAGTTCTTGTGCATACCGAGGGGCTTGCCACAGCCGTGACCAGAATCATGCACACCTTCCTTGTGGTTTCTGCCTTCACGGACACCCTCGCGCGAGAGCTTGTCGCGGTACTCATCACGGCCTTCGTCGCTGAACCCATTCCACCAGTCCTCAACACACCGGAACATAATGGCACGTCCCTCGCGCACGCCCGGCGGACCCCTCTCACGCTGAGCTGGGTGGTGCATGACACCGTGGATGATGCGGTTTAGCAGAGGCTGAATCTCCACACCGTCGTCGTCCCAAGCCTCCATCAACTGGGGTACAACCCAGGACACGACTTTGCTGGCCGTCTTTCCGGCAATCTCGTTCAGAATCTGAAAGGCAGTTTAGTACTAATCGTAACGTTCAGGCATGTAGATCTGCTCACGTTGGAAAAGTGGTCCTTGGAAAGCATGGAGTGAGTGGGGTCTGAGCTGTCGTCATCGTGGAAAACAACGTGTTGCTCGTTCTCACTGCTGGCGATGATCTCCTCGGAGCCAGTGGAGAGTTCGTTCTTGACCTGCTGGATAATGGGGACAACGAAAGGTGCCATGATGGTGAACACCCACTTCGACATCTGCTCCTCCAATTGTTCTATGATCTGAGGGAGAATCGGGATGTTCTCAATAGCTTCGGAGATGTCTTTCATAATCTGGTCATGAAGCTCAATGGCAGGCATGATCTGCGCGTAGACTTGTTGAATGTAGCGGGTGAACTCCTCCGGCTCGCGGGGCGAAATCGTGGTGGTCTCCATCTGCGCGTTGGCGGCATTCGATGAGATGTCGTCCATCTTTTGCTTCTTGTCATCGCCGCCCATAACGCCGGCAGGGATCTTGTCGAGGAGGTCGGCGATAATGCTGGTGTCATTGTTCGCGTTCTGCTGCAGGTTGTTCTCCAGCTCTTGGATTTCGTTCTGAGTCATCTTGTCGGAAACTGCAAAGGTCAGTATGTTGTTCGAAGTTGTTATGGGGTGAGTCAGTGAGCCTTACCTTCTCCCGTAACAGAGTGCAGAAAGTCAACACCTCCGAATGTTCCAGTGACGCAAGGCCAGACCGGTTCTTGCGCGCCGGGGATCTCCATCATCGTGTTACTACCGACATGGGGGAAAACATCACGCTCACCCATCTCAATAAGAGCAAGTTCGCAGTAGTTGCTGTGAGCCAGGAAGTCTGAGGGTTCATGAGTTAGCGCGTGCCCCGAAAGCCATGATCGGCTAGGTTTCGGTCGAGTACTCACCTTCGAGACAGTGGAGGCCAGTGCCCAACAGGCGCAAAGCTTCGTAGAGGTCATCCTTGTTGTTATCCCGCTTGTATCGGCGGGCGAGCTCGATGCACTTGCGGAACAAGCGGCGGACGTGAAGCGCAGAGGTCATGATCTCGGCGCGCTCGTTGGCGATGTAGTTCTTCAAGCCGGACTCCTCGTCAATAGCCAGCTCGACCTCCTCGTCGATGGGCCCTCGGAGTCGCTCGTCGTATTGGCGAGCATCCTCGCCCTCGCCGTAGCCCTTAGGGTTGTCGATGTGGTCTTCCGGGCGATAGCAGCCCAGGCGGTAGGCAGTGACTTCGAACTCGCCGGAGCCGAAACCGAAGGTCATGAATCCCAGGACGCAGAGCAACAGACGGATAGCCTCAGCCGAGACGGACTTGACAGTGCCGACATCGATGGCCTGGGAGTAGTCGCGAAGCCAGTTGCCGAAGTAGGTGCGAGAGACCATAAGCTTGTTGAACTTCTTGCCGCCGACAGCTCGGGCCATCATGATTTGGAGGAGGGTGTCCTCGATATCGCCATGGCGCCAGTTCTGACCCTCGACCTTGGAGATGCTGGCAATGTTGCCAGCACCAAAGGCATGGGCAGGGCGGGCGAAGAGCAGGAGGAGAGCCAATCCCAAGAGGACCGGGTAAGGCTTGAAGGTGATCATGGTGTAGGCTTTCTGGTGAAGGATGCCGTTGGGTAGGGAGGTGTAGGTGGGTGTGGAGGAGGTAGAAGGAAGGACGAGACGAAGAAAAGGTCGAGAACTGGAAGAGATCAGGTAGAAAGGCGATTCACAAGCGCTGCTTGCGTCGAGGGGTGGAGTGCGAGTGCGACGGTCAACACCAGCCGAGGTGGTGAACAGCAGGCCGGATTCCGGACAGGGTCTGAGGGGCAGGGAGTGCGAAGAGGGGTGACGTGATGCCAGTAAAGGGGCCCTAGTTCTTTGGCGTGGTTGGTTCGTTGCCGGAGCTCAGCCTGGCCTTGCGTTCCAATGGCTCGTTCTTGCGCTTCAGTCGAGCCAGCTTGGCGAGTCGAGCCAGTCGTGTCAGTTCGTATCGTGTCAGTGCCTCCTCCTCCTAAGCTGTCCCTCCAAGGAGGGGCAGCGCGCCGTCTGGAGGGGGAGGGGCTCACTCAGGCAGTCCGGTTTCTGGTTGCCAGCTGTCTTGGCACCGAGCTTGTTGCCTTTTCGTCGCTACGACGCGTGTGCCAAGACAATAAGCGGGTCTGCAACGGCTGGAACGGTTCTTGATTCGACAGTGGCTGAAACGCAGCCGCGCCGCTGCCCCACGAGTACTTCGTGTTGGTAATGGAATTGCGACGATCGGCGGTAACTGCCCGTGCGGCTGTCCAGAAAACAAGCATGAAGCAGGTCCTTGGCAAGGCCGATATTCATGCATCGGAGCAGATCTATTGCGCCAGACCTCACACCGAACCTCGAGGATTGGAGTGTGTTTCAACGTCAGTTCTGGCTGCTGAGCTGTTGATGGTCACGTCTCCCAAGATAATTCTCGCCGTGTTCGTCCCGTCTTTCTTACGTACTTATCTGATTCGATCATGCCTACCTGATATAAGCAATCGCTACGAGATGGCTCCAACTCCCAAGCAACAAGATACCCCGTTGATTTTAACGTCGACAGCATTGTGGTTGAATTGACTTCAGGAACGGCGTCGTTACCGACTTAAGCGCCAACTTTGAGCCGCACTCTCAGGGACCATCGGCAACCGGACCTACAGTAGATCAAGTGCTTCGAGCTTGTCTTTTGGTCTAGAGGAGAAGTGGACAGGGCAGCAGACTGGGGTGTGGATACCTTGCAGCGGATAAAACCGCCTCCGTACGCCGAACGAGCAGGGAGAGCGGGGAACAGCCCCGATGGATGTCAGGCCAGGCTGGCCGGGGCATCCATCTCGATAGAGACCACCGGACGGCACGGGCAGAAGCCGAATGGGATCTGGGAGTCTTGAAGCACGGACTTCCCAGGCCCGTGCACCTCACCACATCAGGCGGGGAACAGTGGGTGTTCCTCGCTGCCATCCTAGTTATCGTCAGGTCTCAACTTGATGCCGCGAGGCTGCTATCTACTGTTTTCAGTCAGCATGTCGCATTATCTACGTAAATACGAATTGAGCTGGATTATGAACATAGGAAGTAATAGACCGAGCGATTGCCAACAAGTAATTGACCCGTTGAGATGTCACTTGAGGGCAACGCCGGCGTCTAAAGAAAGTGAGGGGTAGCAAAGGGCGCGTTTCAGTCCTTGACTGGCGTCACCCGCATTTGGAGTTGTCTCGGACTTCGCATTCTGCAACGAAGGGTTCTGAAGAGTTGGTTATGACCTGTAAGTCTTGGTTGCCATTGTTTGTCACCAGAGTGAACGCACCCAGCCAAACAATATTGGCTGCGAGTTTCGAGCACGAAGACCTCGTCGCGTGGCTGCTGTTCTACCAACGTTTCATTCAGGACACTGATAGCCACGTACAAGATCGAACGTAGATGTGACAGATCGATGGACAGTTACATTTGACACGCATGAGTGCCAGTGAACTGGAGCCCTACCTCACTGCGCTTCGGATACACCGTACTTGAAGAAGGTGACGAGCCATCGTCAACTACGACACGCATTGGGAGATATAGGACAAAGCACCTCCTTGGTACGGGCCCAGGACGTAGATCGTCTATTTGGCTTGTCCGTTACACTGGCACCTGTTTTCCAACATTGATCGAGATGCGAGTTTGACGTGCGGAGACATCAAGTCCTAGATACACTGCCGTTTCACGAAGGAAATGGACATTTGGGAAGTATTGAACACCTTAAAACACTGGTGCACGAAGTCAAGTTCCAGTATCAAGCCAGTAATAAGGCAACAAACCACTCAGCACTGAAGATTAGTGAGTACTTACCTATAGGTAGGTAAGGTAGGTATGAAAGTTGTCTGCGCAAACCTTAGCGTAAAGACGGGCTTGAGGGGTTCCTGGTTAGGTTGGATGTACTTTACTGTCCAGCGGCCAATTGATACGCGCCTGAGGAGACAACCTTTGCGGCCTCTTCTCCGTTTTCATTGTCTTGGGGCATCCAGCAAGTGATAGCCGGCAAGACAACAAACAGATTTGCCTCCTGGCTATCGGACGAGCCTGTTCATGACCTATCGGGAAGCTCAAACGACGTACTCCATGGCCAACAATCACTTGACAAGAAATGTCATTAACCAGGCAAGGCTACTCCAGATGAGATCGTGACAAATAGGTGCAGAAGCAGGCAAACAGGAGTGGCTACAGGCAAGAACCTACAACCGGTGATGCCATGGCAGAATATAGTCTTCATTCGGAGCCCTACATGTGATGGAGACGGCAGTCGACCGGAAGTGTAAAGGCCAACGGGTATCAAAGCATGAGCGGACAACAAGACTGACTGCTGCATTCGGGTGACTATGCCATGCATGAGGCGCGAATGCTCTGGCCTCGGTCATCGAAGGGGATACATAGGCACTGAAGAACGAAAGCTGAAGCTGGGAATTGTTCAGGTAGTGCTGGGAGCTGTAATGAATTGCCTCCCCGGCAGATAGACTAGAATGCCCAATGAAGTGCCTGACAAGAGGACCTGCAGTGTGTCTTTCAAAACTTTGGCCGGCGAGCATGAAGTAGGCGTGGAATTCATTGAGCTACGGCTAGATTGATATAGTCTTGCAAATAGCATGTCATGCCACTTGCTGGTTCCCCGCCGTTTCAAGATACAGTGAACAAGCCGTGGCATCAGGGTGGGTGTGTAGGAATACTGGCTGAAAGCTGGCGCGGTTAGGCCTACAGGTATCCAAGGCCAGACCAAGCGAAGGGCAGAGCTCGTAAGAACCGGTCGACGATGATGGGTGCTAGGATTCTGTGCTGGCTCTGTGCTGGAAGGGCCAGAAAGGGAGACGCTGGAAAGAGGCAGACGCAGGACAGAGGGGAGGGCGAGGTCAATGCCCGTGGTGGTGGTAATGATGCAGTGGGATGGAAGCCAGCAGAGCGTGCAACCAAGCACTGGGGGTGGGGGGTCCGATTGACCCTGAGAAATCGGGCAGAGCCCAGGCTCGGTGGCAGGGCGCAGGACCGGGAACTGCCGCTGCGTTTGGGCTCTCCAACCGGTGACAACCACACTCGAACCCCAAGACTGGAAGACTGGCCTGACTGACCGACCGGGGGTGGGCACTGGGAGACTGGCAAACTGGCAGGCCCGAAGGGGCTAGGCGACAGCTGCACCTCGGGCGCTTTCGTCCCCTGGGCCAATCACCTGGCGGTCTGCACGGGCGGGTGCAACCATTGATTCACGAGCCGCTGATGCCACCGCAAGGGCTGACAGGCCCCGACTGGGCCTCAGAGGCTCAGAACACCACAGTCCAGTACATCCAGGCCTCTTCAGCGCACGTAGCGATCCGTCTTTCAGAGGTTGCGCTCTAAAGGCCGGTAGAGCTCGGGACGGCTTTACCATGCCCGACAGAGGGCATTCGCCGCATCTGAACATGGCAACTGCACCCACGAGATGGACTTTTGCAGGAAACATGTCGACAACGAAATAGACGCCAAATAAATGCATTGCATCACCGTGAACTAACAAAACACTGCTAAAATGTGACAGGTGGTAGCAACATGACGGTGCTGAGGAGATGTACCGGTACGAGTACGCGTCCATCGCAGCGCGAGGTGCTGAGGTGGTGCTGCTGCCCAGGAACCAAGGTGGTGGTGCTGCTGCTGCTGCTGCTGCTGCTGATTGCTGGCACTGTCTTGTCCCGCCCAGTACCTGGCCCTATTATTAGGAGCTTGCCTGTCGTCTCCTGTATCTCTTCAGCAGGCGGTCTGCCTGGGGGTGCCCGATAAAGCCGACACTGATGAAGTTTTTTCCCACCTTCCAGTTTTCGATGGGGCTGTCTGTCAGGTCAGACCGCTGGACCGCTAGATCGCCGGATGGATCACTGGCAAGACTGGATCACTGGACCACTGGAGTCTGGATCACTCGCCGGATCACAGAATCACTGGCTGACTGGCCGGACTGGCTGGATCGGATCACCCAGAGCAAGCTCGCACAGGGCCAACAGCATTTGTACAGAAGTACCCGCCTGGCACTTTTGGTCCGGGCCTGTCCAGCTCCAGCTTTGCGCGATCCTCCCTCCCCTCCCGTTCTGATCCCGCCGTTTCTTGCTCTCCACTACAGCTCCCGAAGAGAGGTCCTGGTACTCCGTCCAGAGAGAGCTTGTGCGAGAAATGGGAGACGATGCTACAACGGGTGCCTCTATCCTTCTAGGCCTGCCAGTTGCCGCTCCAAGCATTCTGCAGCGACGCTGACAACCATCCTCTCAGCTTAATGGTCGTCGACATCTGTGAAAGAGCTTCAGTTTAACTTCATTTTATCATTCATTCGTCCACCTACTTGGTACCTTGCCTAGGTACGGAAGTCTCCTGACTATCACCAAGTACCTGCACATCGGTACACCGGCAATTCTCTCCAGGTTGCACACAAGCAAAAATGGAAGAGACTGTACACGTCTATAGGCAAGTAGGGATCAAACAGGCACGCATGTGCGAAGTGGAAGAGATTGCATCATGAGTCTTGGGTCATGTCTACAACTGTTTGTTGCTCAAATTAGGTAGGCGCGCGCACAAGCAGAAGACAGTACCCGAGTTCAGGCTCAGCGCAAGTTGGAGTATCGGGTGCTGTGCGTTGTGCACTGCACCGGAGAGGATGGATGCGATGTCCGAGTCCCGTCTGCTTCGATAGGTGCGGTCGGGTACATGTAACAAGAGCAGAATTTGAATGCTACTGCCACTGCAGCAGCACCAGGCCAGAGCTGCTGGGCGGGCTTGGTGGGAGGAGGTAAGGCAAAGCAAGGCGGGAGACGGGAGGTAAGGTATTGCTGGTCCACGGCGCTGCAGGTAACCAGGGCTGGGGAGCGGGCACTGGCTCGTTGTGGCCAGGCTAAACCCACCAGAGCGAGAAGGAGAAAAAGTGACGACCTGGGCCTGGCTGGCCTGGTACCTAGTCCACGTCTGGGCAGGCAGAAAGAGAGAGAGAGAGAGAGAGAGCTCGGCGCAGGTGCGCCCCTCCATCCACCACCCACCATCCACCACCCTTCTGAGAGAGAGGCCCAGTAATCAGTGATCCGGTGCAATCAGCCAGCTTGGGGTGTGTCCCGCCAGCCCGTATTTAGACTCTGCCCCTCCCGCTTCAGCGCCCTCGCCCCCCGAACTTTATCAATTCCTCCCTTTCTCTCTCTTCTGCCGCCTCCAGCATCAGTGCATCCATCCCCCGCCGCACAAATCACACTTTCACCAACCGCCGCCACATTGCCCCGGACGTTTCCCAATTGGGCAACCGAAAGCACAAGCACTGGAATTGACGCTGCAGCAACACACACTGCACCCCGACACACCTGGCACCGGCCCTCTTCGCTTCCGCCAGCCCAGCCCGTGCAATCAATCAATTGACTGATTGCCGTGCACAGCCCGCCCACGCCTGACACCTACCACCTACCACCTCATCACCCCCCAACCACCCCTCTCTTCCAGGCCTTCTGCCGCACACAACTACTACAACTTCATCCACTGCACAGCTTCGCTCGCCATGGCTCGCCCTAAGAAGACCGACGCCAACAAGCAGCCTGCGCCTGTCGCTCCCGCTCCCATGGCTCCCATGCCCACCATGCAGATGGCTCCTCAGCAGCCTCCCCATCTCGCCCCGGGCATGATGCCCCAGCCAATGCCGCAACAGCAGCAGATGCCCCAGCACCAGCAGCAGCAGATGCCCCAGATGGGCGCTGCCATGCCTGCGCCGCCGCGCACCATCGCCTTTGAAGAGTTCATCCGCGTCCGCGACAGTGTAAGTTCAGCACCCTCTGTCTAATGCATCTTATCACTACCATCAATCCGCCCGTCGCGGTTGACCTCGCCGCCACCCTATCCTCTGCATGCACCCGTTACACTGCCATATTGATCACACGTCAACCTTTGGCAACCTGAGACACAAGCATCACATTCTCTTCGCAGACGCGATGAATCTTTCATCTGCTGCATGGCCTTCCCAACATGTTCCCTCTTACTTTCACGCTTCATCAATCTGCGATTGTCGAGCATGCTGCTGTCTCATTGCCTATCTTGTCACCAGGTGCCCGAGGCAGCAGCTGTCATGATCGCTTTCCCTACCGAGGCGTCTCGAGAGTTCCCCTTTCCAGTCCCAACTCCATTCACCCCTCACTTTTCACATTCATGCAATCATCAACAATGGCATCCTTCTCATCCAACATTACTCGACTTGCTAACTCAATCAACAGGTCCACCAGCGATTTAACACTATAATGGCGTTGATGAAGAACTTCTCTGATGACTTCGTCCGCCAGACCAACCTCCTCGTTGGCGAGCCTGCTCCCTTCGACAACGGTGCTGGTCCCTCTATGCACTCTCTCATTGCCAACCTTGACGGTCTTGGTGGCCAGCTCGGCGACTTCGGTGTCCCCGTCGAGGAGAAGAAGGAGCGCAAGAAGCGTACCCACGACCCCAACGCCCCCAAGCGTCCTTTGACCCCGTACTTCTTGTACATGCAGACCGCGCGTCCCATTATCGCTAATGACCTTGGTCCGGATGCCCCCAAGGGTGCTGTGCAGGAGGAAGGCCAGCGCCGATGGGCTTCCATGACCCCCCACGAGAAGACTGTAAGTACTATCACTCAAGCCAACTTCATTGTGCAGTTTACTGATTAGGTGGTTAGGCTTGGAACAACGCTTACCAGTTCAACCTGCGTCTGTACAACGCTCGTGTCCACTCCTACAAGTCGGGCAACCCTGACGCCAAGGCCATGAATGATTCGGATGCTCTTGCCTACGCCGATGCCAACGGCATTCCTCAGGCCGAGCTCGCTAACGAGGAGGGACTGGCCCCTAACGACCAGGACGCTATTGCCGAGCAGTTGCAGATGGCTGTTCCCGTTCAGGATGATGCTAAGACCCCGAAGAACAAGAACACTCGTAAGCGCAAGAGCGCTGCTGCTGATGTCGAGGAGGCCGAGGGCAGTGCTGCTAAGAACGCAACCCCTGCGAGCCCCGATAAGAAGCGCAAGCGAGCTTCCAAGGCTGCCGACACCACGGAGGAGCCCAAGAAGTCGGCCCGCAAGAAGAAGAGCACCTGAAGATGAACCCCTCGGTGTCTTCCTGTAGTAACTCTTACACGAGCTGTGTGCTTCGACATAAAACATCCCAAACCTCGTCTCTTGAAGAGGAAGGGGTGTCCTGGGTGCCTACTTCGCTAGGTATCCGGTTGATCTTGTATCACTCCACTCTACGGAGCGGCATGAATTACGACAAACTTTGCGCGAGCCCTTCGTCGTCTGGAGACGAGGGAATAGGGCTGGCTGTCTGCGGTATAGGAAATCAGGGACAAGGCGTTCTTGCGAGGCGTGTGCTTCCGTTTCGAGTGCCTTGTAGTTAATGCCTCTTTGCACACAATAAACGCAGTCTATAAACCTTTGTACCTATACTGCCTGTGACCTTGTCTGTAATTTAAAAAGAGTAGTACTTTTACATGCGCGAATATGCGGCTGAACCCTGGATTTTAGTCGTGATCTGGGATACCTACCTACCTAGGTAGTTCTCAACTGAGGCTACCTAAGTACCTAGGTACCTAGGTTAGGTAAGGTAGGTATTGACCACGGTGTGGTCTACAGTGGCGTTCGGCCTGGTGAAGGGTTTCGGGCGGCCACCAGAGGTATTCATGTAGTATCACTGTACCTAGGTAGTTTACTACCTAAGGTACCTACAGGTCTGCTGCCCTCGGTCCCTCCGGCCCCAATAGTTCTGGGGTTTCAATAGCTACGGTATGTCCTAGGGGCCTGGTTCTAGTACGATGACCGCGTTCCTCCTTTCTATGGTTTAACTGAGTGGACAGCTACTTGAGGTTCAGCCCCGCGAACCTTGTCACACCCCACACCACGGCATCCGGCTCTAGTCGGCCAGCGGCAACTCCGTTCACGGTAACTTACCTGGTAGCAGACTGCTGGACCTCCCTCTCCGCCTGGGCGCCGCCACGCTTCCAGGAACCAGACCGGTGCAATGCTCCAGGCATGCTAGAGCTACCTTATACCAGGCTTGCCTGGGTTACGGTTTCCAGTGACCTGACCTTAAGCTCCTAACTAGGCCTGTACTGCTACCATTCGGTCTCCCAGCAGTGCGTCGTCCCTTACCTGCTCGGTGCTGTGCCCCAGCCCGCAAACGAACCAATCATCTTACACGCAGCACTCCCAACCGACGTGGTCTGCGCTGGACCACGGGACCCCTTCGTCTGCCTCCACGGTTCTTCGAAGTCACGGTGGTTGCACTTTAGAGAATCGTCAACAGGCAACTGACGGGTGATCTGGTAAGAAACAACTCAACTCCTCGTGTTCATATGTATCGTATACTCGAATCCTTGCAGGTTCAGATAAAGTGCAGAAGAGTGAGAGAAAGAGAGACCGTGGTATTCCGAAAAGACAAGTATTCATCCCGTAGGCTCATTCAACACTAAACAGACAAAATGACAGAATACCACCGAAGACCACGCAACGCATCGCCACCACAATTGTTCCCTCCCTTCCCAGCAAGCCAGCAGTAACCACCATTCTCACCACCCACCTAGTAAACGAACCACGCCTGGCCCAACGGAACCGTATCAGCAGGCTCGGCGCGAAGGACCTGGCCGTCGGCCTCGACCTCGTAGCGCTCGGGATCGACGCGCATGCGGGGCATGGCGTCGTTGAAGGCCATGTCCCGCTTACTGACGGTGCGGCACCCCTTGACGGCCTCGACGCGCTTGCGCAGCCCGTAACCGGCGACCGCGCCGGATTCCGCCGACGACCGCGACACGAACAGCACGCTGGCCGCGGGCACCAGCGGCGCGTACATCGGGCGCGCGATCATGGGTTGGACGGTCGGGATCGAGGCGTTCGGGTCGCCCTGCGTGGATAATACATAGTCAGTATTTGTGCAGAGAAGGGGGCGTTGGTGGTGTGTAAACGGGTGTTGGGGAAAGGGCAGAAGAAAGACAGAAGGAAAAAAGACGCACCATTATCGACCACGCGATCAGCCCGCTCTTGACCACGCAGCTCGGCTTCGCGCCGAACCAGGGCATCTCCCAGAGCACCAGGTCGGCGAGCTTGCCGACCTCGACGCTGCCGACGAGGTGGGCCATGCCCTGGGCGCGGGCGGGGTTGACGGTGTACTTGCTGAGGTACCGCTTGACCCGGAAGTTGTCCGCGCCGGTGCCCGCGTCCTCGGGCAGCGGGCCGCGCTGCAGCTTGTTCTTGTGGGCGGTGGTCCAGGTGCGCAGGACGACCTCGCCGCAGCGGCCCATGGCCTGGGAGTCGGAGCTCATCATGCTGATGGCGCCGAGGTCGTGGAGGACGTCCTCGGCGGCGATGGTCTCGGCGCGGATGCGGGACTCGGCGAAGGCGACGTCCTCGGGGATGTTTTTGCTCAGGTGGTGGCACACCATCAGCATGTCCAGGTGCTCGTCCAGCGTGTTGCGCGTGTAGGGCCGCGTCGGGTTCGTGCTGCTGGGCAGCACGTTGGGCTCCGCCACCACCCGGATGATGTCCGGCGCGTGCCCGCCCCCGGCCCCCTCCGTGTGGTACGTGTGGATCGTCCGCCCCGCGAACGCCGCCACCGTCGACTCCACATATCCCGACTCGTTCAGCGTGTCCGTGTGGATCAGGCACTGCACGTCCTCCTCGTCGCACACCGCCAGGCAGCTGTCGATTGCCGCGGGCGTCGTCCCCCAGTCCTCGTGCAGCTTCAGCCCGCACGCCCCCGCCCGGATCATCGAACGCAGCCCGTCCGGTGAGCTGTCGTTGCCCTTGCCCGTGATACCGACGTTCACCGGGAGCGTGTCGCACGCTTGCAGCATCTCCCGTGTATAGTTGGCGCCGGGCGTGCAGGTCGTCGCGCTCGTACCGGCGCTGTATGTGCGTCAGTCTTACCTGATCCAGAGGAAGTCCCTTGCATGGAAGGAGGCACTTACCTAGGACCCGTACCACCACCGAGCATAGTCGTAATACCCGACGCAATAGCCTCATTCGCCTGCTGGGGACAAATGAAATGGATATGCGTATCCAAGCCGCCGGCCGTAACGATCTTATTCTCGCCGGCGATGACATCGGTGCAACTCCCCACAATCATGCCCTCGGTAACGCCGTCCATGACATCCGGGTTGCCCGCCTTGCCGATACCAACGATCATGCCGTCCTTGACGCCGATGTCGGCCTTGAAGATCCCCGAATGGTCGAGCACCAGCGCGTTGATGACGACCAGGTCCAAGCTCTCCGCGTCCGGACACCCGCTCATCTGGCCCATGCCCTCGCGCAGCGTCTTGCCACCGCCGAACTTGCACTCGTCGCCGTAGGTCGTCAAGTCCTTCTCGACCTTGACCCAGAGGTCGGTGGCGCCCAGCCTCACCATGTCGCCGGTGGTCGGCCCGAACATGACGCGGTACGCGGCGCGGTCGATGGTCGCCGCGTCCACGAAGGCCAGGTCGCCGGCGGGCGCGGGCTCGTGCGCGAACCCGGCCTTCTGCAGGTTCTCGACGATGTCGGGGACCCGGGAAGCGTCCACGGGGCCCGAGGCCAGGTTGTTACCGCCGCGGATCACGCGGCGCCCGCCGATGTCGACCAGGGTGACGGTCTTGGCGTCGCCGGGCTCGAAGCGCACGCTGGTGCCGGCGGCGATGTCCAGGCGGCGCCCGTAGGCCGCCGCGCGGTCGAAGCGCAGGTGCGCGTTCACCTCGACGAAGTGGTAGTGGCTGCCCACCTGGATCGGGCGGTCGCCCGTGCTGGTCACCGTGACCCGCACCCGGTTGCGGCCCTCGTTCAGGGTCACCCGCCCCTTGACCGCCACCACCGCCCCCGGCGCCTGCGCCGCGCTCAGGGGCGCGGGCAACGCGAAGGCTTCGTTGGAGGGCACGGGCAGGAAACTCCCGTACAGCGCCCGCGCTAGGTCGCCGTCGTCGGTGCTCACCGGGTTGTGCACCGTCACCAGGTACGTGCCCGAGGGAAACGTGCCCTCCACCTGGATCTCGTGGAGCGTCGAGGGGACGGAGGGCAGCACGTGCCGCCGCCCTAGCATCGTGCTGCCCAGCGTCATTAGGTCGGCCACTGTGTGTTGGCCATCGCGGATCAACTCTTGGAGGTTGCTTGCGATGAGTGCCTGGGAGGTGGTCAGATATTTGGTCTGACGCGCGGATATCAGGGCCAAGGGGCTCGATGCAGAGGCCCGGGGATATGCTAGGCGGGGGACAAGGACGTAGACACACTCACCGTAGCCTCCGTATGATTCAGCTTGACACCCCTCGCCAACCGCCTCTGCGCCAGGGAGCCCAGCTGCGAGATGACGAGCTTATCAAGCTGGCGATGTCCGTGTCAGCATATCGCGAAATAGCTTCACTTCCCCGCACCGACCAACGAAACTCACGGCGAGATCACCACCAGCAGCAGCAGCAGCAGCAGCAGATATAAGCAAGGAGAAAGAGGAGCACTGACCTCCTTCGGTACCAAGTGCATTCTGACCACCTAATAATAATTACTCGTTCCGTCGCCGGGTCGCGTCGCACAGCCTTGGCCTGTCGCGTGTCTTGGTTGGCATCACCTAAGAACAACGTGCTGTTACGTACAGCGATCCCGTGCGACGGTCAGCCCTGGCCAGCCTGGGAGCGGGCGAGCGAACCAGCGCCGCCTGTGTGGCCTCCAGTGTGGAGGGTAAAAGTACTTTAGCCAAGGCCACTACCCCGCAGTCGCGCAGGCGCCGCGGGGTGGCTTGGTGGCTTCGTGGCTTCGTGCAGCTGACTTTTGACGACAAAAGAGTGTTTCGAAACTTCGCGTGTTCACGTGTTCATGTATACCGTAGGTGGTCTAATTCAGCACATGCCAATATTCATTCTCCTTCAGCGCAAATATTACATTTCTGGGCGACGAGCCAACAGGAGGAAGCATCTACGAATAGGTAATTGCATCAACGCCTCCCCTATTCAGACGAGGACTTCCATGCTCTCGTAACTCCTCGCAACGCCACACGTGGTATCTTGGACATCTGCGCCACCGATTGTGCATTCGTGGCTATGCTGTTGCTTTCCTTCAGTCTTCTTCCATTTCTTCCGCCCACGCCTTGTTCTCCTTTTTGAGAAGATCCGCCATCATGTCCGGCTTGAAGATAGTGCTGTCGGGGTTGCTTGAACGAGGGACCTTGCCGAGACTCGGGTCGTTGAAGATCTGTCCGACCTGATCGATCCATCGGTTTCGCCGTTCCAGCATGGTCTTGGCTACGTCTCCAATTCCCGGTCGGGCCATACCCGCACCAGCGCCGCCCGCCGCATGGCTGCCTCCTCCGGCGCCTCCGGGGCGCTTGGACTTCTTGTTCTTACCCATAGTCCTTGTGCGCTTAAGGTAAGCACTCTGGGTCTGCGAGTCCAGGTCCTCCAATATAGTCTGGTACTCTTGAAACGCCATCCGCTCCTTGACCAGTTCCATCAACCGAGACTTGCGTGCTCCGTTGACGAGCGCCTGCTTCTTAAGCTGCGTCTGCAGGAGGCGTAGTCGGGCCGCCACGTCATCGTCGAAATGGCCGTCGTAGTCACCGTCAAACCCATCTTGTGCCAGGAAGCCCGTGTGGCGCAGTTCGTGCTTAATCCGCTCCTCCACCTGAAGGTAATCCAGCTTCGTGTGCGTAGCTCTCTTCCACGCTTCGCTGGAGGACTCGGGCATGTACGTCGCCGGTGGGATACTCTTGCTGTCCTCGCCCTGTCCACTTCCGCTGGCATCCCCGTTCACTTCCTCTTTGATCTCCGCATCACCATTGATACCGTTCGTCATCGGCTTGTCCTCAAGCGGCTGCGGTCGACCCTCGGGCCGCATGGCAGTCAGCAGACGTGACAAGACAGGGCCAACTGAGAGCTTATCAGTTGCTGCGACATCGTCATCCATGTTATCGATGCTGCCGCGCGGCTGATTGGGCGGGAGCATATCGCGAGACTGGCCGTTGGAGTCGATGGCCATAGCGCCGTCTTCCTCAGCCCATACCTCCGAGTAGTGCTTGGTGCCTCGTCGCGGCATGAGGAAGGGGGTGGAACGATCGCCGCGCTCTCGCAAGAAGGCAAGATCCTCTTCTCCAAATGGTCGGAAGTACGGCTCGACGTACGAAGAGAAGGTGCTGAAGTTGATCTGGGTGGACGGCTTGGCACTACTGAAGTCTTTGTCCGGGGGATCCCCAGGGATCAAATCGGCAAGGTCGGTCTTGGGAAAGACAGCAACCGAGTAGATTTCCTTCAACTCCTCGACGGACATGCCGGGCTTCGCTTCGCGGATCTCGTACACAGTGGGGTCGGGGAAGGTGGAAGGGTCTTCGCCAAAGGTTTGGTGTTGGGGTGCTTCGCGGCGGGGAGGAGCGCCTTCGTCCTCTGAGCTGGATTCGTCCTCATCTTCTGCAGCTGTCTTCTCAGCCTTGGCCTTGTTGTCGACGTCCATGGCGCTGGGGCTGCCGGCAGCAACAGGGGAAAGCGAGGAGCTGGCGGAATCGTTGTCGCGGGATAACTTGCGTGGTTTGCTGCTGCTAGAGTCCCGAAGAGGAGATGAGCGCTCTGGAGGGGAAACAGATGGTCAGCTAAGTGTGCAAGAGGGCCGGCGCCAGGCAAGCTGCTTGGAGGGTCACCACAGCAGCAGAGACGCAGCGCGCACTAGCGTTGCTGGCTTTTTGCCGCATCAACGCGTGAACGCGCCAACATACAACACCGCGCTAGCAATGCGAAAGCCAGGTTGCCCAAGTACCAAGCGCACAGCTTGAAAACAAAGGTGGGGTACGAGCTCCCAAGGCAACAGAACATGAGGGGGCTGCAGCGGTCTTACCTGTGTTCTTGTCGCCTGGCGCAAGACTGTCATTTGCCTTCCTCTTCTTGTTGGTTTTGGATTTCTTGCCTCCCTCCTCGGAACCAGCTCGCCGGTCGTCTCTCCGGCTGCTGGAAGCCATCTCGTCATAGTGGTTCTTCCTCTGCACGGCAACCAAGCGCATGCCCTTATCGCACCAGGTGCCTCGTCGCTCGATGATTTCGTTCAGCTTGCCCAGACGCGTTATCAGGCCGTCGAGGGTCTTGGAGTCGGGGATGACAGCATTCGAGGCAGACGAGTCAACGAGATCATCGTAGGTTATGGGGCGTATAGACTCTAATCTAAGGTCAAGGAACTCGGTCTCGAGGTTCTCGACAGGTGGTATGCTGGCGCTGGGCGGTGGACCGGACATGGGCGTGGTGTTGCGGCTGCGCTGCCGTATTGCGCCTGCGCCCTTCTTCCCAGTGCCCTTCTGGCTCGGCACGGGAGGCATCGTTATCGAGGAGGTGGTGATGGATAGGTAATGTTAACCGTGTGAAGGTGGGCTACCTGTCTGTGGGCTGTCGGCAGTGGAGGGTAGGCATACGGTTGTCGTCAACGTGTCTTGGCGTTCATAGGCGCCGGTGACATCCATGTCTCTCCCCTTGCGGCTTATCTGATAAGGTTCAAGCCAGAGAGGTGCCCAGTTGCCAGTCTCATCCATCTCCCACCTGGGCAGTCTGGTCCAGTGGGGCTTGCGCAGACCCGCCCAGAGTGGCTGATGTGAGGCTGGTGCTCCACAGGGCGGAAGGGCATCGCGGAGCGGCAAATGTGGTCAGGTGGGTAGTTACGCAAGCACCGTACATCTATTTGGAGCTGGTCCTTATTCTATACCTCTCTTACGGACCTGGATCACTGGCGACCATTTACCCGTATACTTAGATATAGCGGCAAGCTTCACTCATACCTTCAAGAATCACCCATTTCCTTTCGCGCAGCTCGATAAATACCCTAACGTTGAGGGTCTGAGGATCGCGCTCCAGCGTCCTTACCTCAAAACCATTTTCTAGATGGCCTAGCCGTTATACCTCACGCAATATTGCATTTCCCTCGATCCGACTAGCTGTGGGCACTGACAGCTTTCTCTTTCTCGAGTTGTACTTCCTTCCATCTTTGATTGGGACTGGCTATCTCCACGTTCTCGACGACCTCGTCATCCACAGGCCATCTCGTCATGGGATGCCGAGGCAGCCCCTCACCGAATACCGTTTAAGGTCAAGTAACTACAATCTGCAACGTTGACGGCGGGATCCAGTAACTCATGCTCGAATTGTCGGGATCAGCTTCGGCGACCTATCAGGAAATGCATGTCTAAATTGCCCCAATATGGAAACCGTTTTGCTGCCAGCCTGCGCTCGTATCTCGAAGGATTGTTCGTATTTCGAATACTGATGCTACGCCCCGCAATATCGGGCCTCGAAGGCGGTTCCCTTTCGCTGTCAGGAATGTGCAAAGGCTGTGCTTCATATTCCTCGGGGTTCCAGGCCGAAGAGTCCGCCATTCGTTGAACCTCGATGATCCCGAAGACAAGCAATATCTATCAAGTCCAAAGCCTCATGCGCATGATCGACTCAACCTCTCAAATAGACTTAGCGGTCCGTCGGATATTGGATCCGTAACGCAGTCGGTGACGCCCGTGGGATAGTCGCGGAGGACCCGCGTGGGACAATCTATCCCTAGGCGCCTTGGTTGGGATGCTGGCGAATGGTACGTGGTACCGCCAAGGTTTAGGCTCGTGCAATTGTCCGAGAACGTGGGAAGAAACTCGCCTGGCGGTCTGCCTGTTTGTCGCTGAGCATCAATACCGCCCAACACTTACTTTTATATCCGTAGGGCTGCTGACATTACACAGTCTCGGGTATCCGTTCTAATCATTTCACGAAGCCCTACGGGAGCATTGGGCCTGTTGGTGAACTGTCACAGCCCCTTCCTTCTGCTCGTGTGGCACGTCCGCGCTCACAACGTTTCGCCTCTCTGCAGGACTCTGTAGGACCGCATTCGACCTGCAACACACGCGGCCTAGTGGCCACCGAATTCCGTGTACCCGCCTGCTCCTCGGATTCTCCGCCCGATATTGTGGCAAGTGTGTTCTGTGTAACACCGTTCGTGTGCTTTACGAAGTCACCCGCTAGCCAACCAGCATCATATTACTCCTATCTATCGTGCAGATCGCCGTGACCGCATAGGCTTGATAGCCTCACATCTTCTGGAATAGGCGATCAATGCTTACCTTGGCATCGATGCTCACTCCGGGCACAGCCTAGCTTCTGCACACCGAACAGACGTGGTATACCAGGCAACGTGGACAGCTCTATCCCGGATGGTCGACAGGCTCCGAATTCCGAATAGTTCGTATTCCGAAGGCGGCTCTGATGCGCTGTTGCGTCGTTCCTTATGACAGTCAAGCCTCCTGGGGACATTTCTCTGTAATGCCATTGCGGTCCTAATCCCGACATTAGCTGGTACCACACAATGGTCCATATTGACACCCTATAGCCACGTCCATGTCATCGTTCAACTCTCCTCGGGAAACACATATACGTACGCTCCGGTGGTGCGCTTCGTCGGTTCAACTGTACTTGCTCACTTCGTCTGCTTATATATATGTATACGCAGAGATATCTCCAGCCAACATGCCGCTCGGCCTCTTCTGCTCCTCGTCAGTAAGGAAGCCTTGACTGTTACGATACATTCTCGCCCCTTGACTCTTCTGGGTTCTCACTTACATTCAATGATGGCATCTGGCACGCCCGCCGCATCCTCTGTAGCTAATAGGTAAGCGTACCTCAAAGGGGCCGAACCCACGATTCGCCAGAAGACTGACGAAAACCTTGCCGATACAGCTGTCGCTGCGTCCAGGGAAATCACTGCTACAATGATCTCAAGAAACTCAGCACGCAATCAAGGTCTCAGCTTGCAGCTCAGCGCGTGGTATCCTACGTTCAAGAACCGGCGGAACAAGGAAACCGTAACCTCGTACTGGCCAACAAGCCTGTCGACTCTGCATCCATCGAGAAACAGGTCTTGCGGCGCACTCAACAGCAGCTGGACAGTATCCAGTCAATATTAGATGGGAAAAAAGTGAGCGGGTAAACGCTTGAAGGTAAGCTATGGCCATCTCTATGAGATTGTGATGCTGAGACTCAACCAGAATGCTCCTAGGTGTTGGAGATTGGCCATCAATGAACCGATTGAATCCAATGACTCTCCGATCCGAGGTCTTGATGCAAGGCGATAGCAGTTCGACGACCCGATATACCCGGCCAGTTGACGTCTGGGCAGTCATCAGATCTACCGTACTAGGCTCTGATCCAGCTGGAATTAACCAGGCGAACACTGGTTTGAGACATTGATCCTGGGTGTTCGTGGTGGTGAGACAAAGGGTCCAATGCGATGAAGGAACCGCCGAGACTAGTCCACACAATGACATCGCCAACTCGATAACGCGAATCTCGGTGGTAGCCCCCATCGAGTCGGGCCATATCGGGTGACCGCACTGATCGGGCCCAGGCATTTCATAGCACAGCCAAGCATCAATGTCAAGGTCACGTCGTTACAGACTCGGTGGCATCGAGAGTGCCGGTGGCTCAATCTGTCCATTACTGCATGTCTGGCTAATAGGTCTGAAGACTGACAAACCCTGCAGCCGAATGCCTCCACAAACCTTTTCAACCCCTATTCAAGCTACACAGGGTGCGCAAACCTATCCTCTCTGCTTGCAGTTCACCTACAACCTCCGCGGATGGTATATTCACCACATCACTGATTATCCGCTTACCTATCATCCTATAAGACCATCGAGGTTTGGAATGACCATCCCATCGATTCATTATATGAGATATAGGTAATCGCCGCTAACGCGATTATCCCATTTTAGTTTATACCGTCCACCTTCTCTAGGGTGCAGACCCATGCGCTAACACTATAGACCACGGCTCGGGTCAAGGCCAGGTCGGAGATCTACAAGACTCTACGCCGCCCTCGGCCCGACATCTTGTAGATCACGATTTCATACTCTGTGGGTGGACATCGTCTTCCACGAGCAAGATCTCTGGGGAATTATCAACTACTATCGCTCTTCCCCCGTCGCGGTCGGCCTTAACGAGCTATCTGGCGGATGTGTCTGCATCCGGGCAGCGAGAGAACGAATGATGCGGAGGCAAAGCGACTGTCTCCCCACGAACCCCACCCCGGCATGTGTCAGTTGTTCACTAGAATTGCTTTCTTTCTAGTCGGATGTCTCCGACTTTCATGTTGATAATTGGCCGTAGCGCAACGATCACCGCAGCCACTAATGCTCCCCCAAGCAAATAATCTGAGACCTATGTGCCGGTGGCGCACGCATCGTCGTCTCTGCCCTTGCAGGTTTGCGCATTGGGCCGCACCACGATAGGAGTCATATATCTGTGAGTACCTTGACCCCTTCCTGATGATTGGGAGGAATGGGCACTCGGGGTTATTCCCAGCTTGCGGAGCGTGCGTCTTCGACTTTCAACTGCCAACATGGCTGACCCTACGGCAGGCCTGACGATTTACAACCTTCCAACCATCCCGCCCAGGTACGATGCTGTTGGCATCTTCTTCATCACCTACGCATGTGCGTGGTCGGCACTCGTGGTGTCCGGCATGATATTCCTGATCGTCAATCGCCAGAATCCCATCCTCAGAGTTCGTTGCCTGGGCCTGTCACTTACAGGCATCGCCTTCCTCCACGCGTACTGGATACTGGCGCAGGTCACATATCCTGTTGGACTGTCGGTACCCATCGTTCTGGCCTACGATATCCAATACTTCTTCATGGGATACTGGTTCCCCTTGGGGATTGGGCTGTTCCACGCCTCGAACTTACACTTCCTACACGTTGCCAAGATGCAAAGACTGTATGCTCATAGCGATACGAGGATCCAATTGGGCTGTAATGGCGCTTCGACATCGTGGCTCTGCCGCTTCAGAAACATGAGCTATTTGAAAAGAGTACTTACGATAACTGGATTCTTCCTCATTATCCAGGTACGCACAGCATCCTCTCATGTCGCAGGAACATGTTTGTTTAACATTCTCTAGGTACTCCTGGATACAGCCACGTGGTTAGCAGTACGGAAGTATCACCCTGCATATGGCATTCCTGGAACGGAAATACGCAGCAAGACCCTCCAAGGGCAGATCATCGAACTGGGCCAAGGATGGGAATGGATACCGTCGGCTTTATGGCAGGTCTGTTGGACATGGATAGTAAGTTGACGTCGCCACCATGCCGGCCATCACCGCCAAGCTAACAACTACCAAGGTCGCACCCGTCCTGATTTGGAGGTCTTCGGGGATTCGTGATACACTGGGATGGCGCTTCCAGACCATCGCATGTTGTGTGTCCGGGTAAGTCGCACCGGCGCTATCGTCGAGCCATACATCTGACCGCAATCGCATCCCAGTCTCCATGCAACCCCTATGTGGTTGATCGCTAGCTACTCGCCAGCGTTCTACGAGATAAACTTGTACTTCACTCCGAGTCAATGGTGAGTCCAACAATCCAACATCTCTTCTGCATTCGCTGACGAAGGTAAAGGATCCACTTGTCGACCATGTTCTTCGAGATCTTCACAATCTTCGTTCCTTGTGGATTGGTCATCAAGCACGAATACATGCGCAGAAGAGCAGAAGCCTCCAACGCCAAGTGGGAAACAGCGTCGCAGACCATGACGATACGAACGTCCGCGTCGCTGGAGTGGAACAACTCGGCCTCGATAGCCGAGAAGGGCAGCGCCACAGACCTTCTCGATGAAGACCTGGGCGATCGCTTGATGACGATGAGCGCACTCAACCACGTACTGCAGGAGAACCCCGGCCCACTGCAGGAGTTCTCCGCGATGCGCGACTTCTCGGGAGAGAACGTCGCATTCCTGACCCGGACGGCGCGGTGGAAAGCATCGTGGCCGCGCCATCCTTCCGAGAACGACATCCGCCGCCTGTTCACGCAGGCGCTGGGGATCTACACGGACTTCATCAGCCCGCGCGACGCCGAGTTTCCCGTGAACCTCTCGTCGCCGGACCTCAAGCGGCTGGAGCGCATCTTCGAGAAGCCGGCGCGCGTCCTGCTGGGCGACGACGCGCGGGTCAACCCCGCCACCCCGTTCGACAGCGCCGAGTTCTTCGGGCCGTCGCCGCGTCCGCGCCGAGCGGCGTCCGTGTCCTCCTCGTCGTCCTCCTCGCTCGAGTGCGGCTCGGATACGACGACGACGACGACGACGCGCGTCGACGCCTCGGACCTGGGCGACCGCGTCCTGTACACCGGCGACGTCGCCGAGGAGTTCTGCCCGGCCGTCCTCGACGATGCCCTGGGCCACGTCAAGTACCTGGTCCTCACCAACACGTGGCCGAAGTTCGTGAGCGCGTCGCAGCGCGAGCGCAGGTCGGGCGAGACGGAACGGAGTGGAGATACCGAGACGTCGCAGGTGTCGCTCGCTAGCAGGATCTCGAATCTGATATACTCGGTCCGGCGGGGGTCGTGGTAATGTCGTCGGTAGAGGGATATCACATAAATTTGCTGCGCAGTGGGAAACGGCGCAGCTAACTATAATACACTCTATCCTAATCGGGCACAGCTTCCAGACACTGAATTGCTTCAATCCTGGGCACCATTCATTGGACATTCGCACCAAGATATCTGGCTCATCGAAGATGGTAGTCTGTCAGACACAAGGTATTGTGGATCAGAGGCGTTGTACACTGATTTTACGTGTTGCAATGCGATTCATGCTGCTACTCGGACAGATCGAGCTCATCTGCAGACTCCGAAGGTTCACGCGCACGCAGCGATGCCTTTCATGATGAAAATTGGCGCCTTCGAAAGGAATGACGCTCCATGCCTGTTTACTTTGCATCCATTGGTGGTAACAGTCTCTTTGGTCGCAAGTCGACCACTGGTATGGTGTGTGTTTCCCCCCTGATACACCGGTCATTGTTCATGCCTATGTCAAAGAGGAGGGGTACCGGCGGCCTTGTACATCTTGTGCTTCTGTCATTTTCTCTTAGCAGCATCCGGTAGAAACGAGGACACGAAGCACATAGTGCCATATGGATTCTCTTCTTTGTCACGGCAGGCCCTCGTCCTTTAGTAGAGCAAGGCACCCATGAGACCAAACTGTGCGATGAAACTTCCTGTTTCGTCCACAATAGACAGGTAGCTGAGGTCAATCACCAAGGCGGTATCCGTATATCAGTCCACTATATAAACAGAAGGAGCGTGGTATCCATGTCAGCTCGACCTACCCGGACCAGGACGGCTTGATCGACACAGAGCAACCTTCACCGGTAATCCAAGCAATTACATCCAAGAGGTTTGCGGCAATCACCCAAGATGCTTTCAAGGAAGGGACTGTACGACAGTTTCTTCATCCTGGACGCGAGCAGCGAGATCAAGTTCGAGCTGCAGCCGCAGTTCACGGACCTCTACTACGGCCTGACGCCCGACCGCAGCGGCGAGCGCCGGGAGTTCGTGACCGCGCGCGTCTTCTACCTGCTGTCGCGGCTCGAGGCGATCGAGCCGGGAGGCGACCGCAAGCTCGCCCGCGACCGCTACAACTGGGTCGCGTACCTGGACGACGTCGTCGAGCGGCTCGGCTTGGCGCCCAACCACCTCTACATGGAGCAGCCAGGTAAGCCCCTCGGCCGCTGGGTGTACGGCGACGTCGCGGACGGCGGACCCCGCGC
The DNA here is from genome assembly GCA_022376655.1 of Xylariomycetidae sp. FL0641. Lineage (NCBI taxonomy): Eukaryota > Fungi > Ascomycota > Sordariomycetes > Xylariomycetidae sp. FL0641. The sequence goes on along the minus strand of JAJJKE010000010.1, from coordinate 213,855 downwards.
TGCGACCGAGGATGCCTCGGGAATTGACGCCGAGCCCGCCGTGTTCGAGGCTTGGGAGCCGATCCCGGTGCCGCGCATGCCGGGAACCTGGCCGTAGAAGTCAAGGAATCGTGATGGCGTGATCGGCTATTGGAGGACAGGCTATTTACCACCTTCTAATGTATATATTGTGCGGATGGGGCGGTATGAAACTGGGGAATCTGGATACTGAGTTATTGTTCTTCTGTCTGCGTACCTTATCGGTATATGTTTCGATTCTCGAATATGGACTTACCAATCATGAAATGGAAACAACGTCCATGAGTTGTAAGTCAGTACCCTTCCGGCACCTGCGACATGTCGGCATGAGTAGTAACGGACAGGGGTAGGTAAGTAGGAGGTAGCCCGCGAGAAGTCTACAACGCCCCTCGCACTTCACCAGCATGGGCGTGTCGATGGCATTGACGATCGACAGCCTGGATGCGCCGGCAGACCTATTGGACGGCATTATGGGCGCGCTGCTGCACGACGCCCGTCCTCATAGCGCTCTGGCGGTCCGCATGACCGGAGCGTAGCAGTGCGATCAAGCCACCGGAGGCTCTTATTCGTCAAGGCCGACTTGTCAAGGCAGATTTCCTGCAGCCATAAGGCAGGCTCTCGTCGGGCAAAATTACGCCCGATCGCAATCGGGTGAACTCCCCCCGCTCCTTCGTTTTGTCTTTTAGCCCTCCTCATGACCTCACTTACTCCGCCTGCCGATTCCATGATCTTGTCTCAGCCATACCAGCTGCTAGACCCAAATCGATGGCCCCAACGACACCATGGGCGACCCCGTATCGGTAGCGGGAAGTGCGGTCGGGGTCATATCCCTCGGAATTCAAGTGACGCAGTCATTGCACGACTATTACAGCGCATTCCGCTCACAGTATTCGGACATAAACCACACGATAGAGAGACTTGGAAGCCTCTTGGAGCTACTCGAGCGCCTGCGCCAACACGCCGAACGACGCAAATTTCGAGCCGATGAAGAGGGCTCGATGAGAAAAATTGAGTCACTGATACATGAATCCGAGGAAGTCATCAAAGAGCTTGAGGCAGAGGCCTCCAAATTCAAGGAAGTTTCGGTTAGCAGCATCAAAACTGCAATCAGGACAACAGCCCGCCGTGTAGCGTACCCCTTCCGGAGGAGCACGTTAGAAAAGCTGGACGAAGATGTCACCGATATCATCGACCGTCTGGATATAGCTCTGCAGATATTGCAACAGGAAGTCCTCGACCGAATTCGGGATGAGGTCCAAGACATCCAAGCACTCCTGGATCTAGTCAGTTCCTCCCAGCGTTCGTCTGATCTCCAGAATTGGCTGAAGGCCCCCGACGCCACCATCAACTTCAACGAGGCCTGCAAAAAGAAACACCCAGGTACTGGGCTCTGGCTTGTGCAGGGGAGTGCATTTCGAACTTGGTTGGATAGCCCTCAGTCTTTCCTATGGCTGAGAGGCTTCGCCGGGAGTGGCAAGTCGGTCCTGTGTTCCACGGCCATTCAGTACGCCTTCCAGCATCTCAGATCCAACCCGAAGACGTGTATCGCCTTCTTCTTCTTTGCATTCAACGACAGCAGTAAACAGGATACAACTGCTCTGCTCAGGGCCCTCATCCTGCAACTTTCGACGCAGCTAGACGATCACACTGAACTATCCCGTCTACGAGACTGTTACCGCCATGCTACCCCGCCTGACCAAGCCCTGCTGAAACTTCTCCGCCAGCAAGTAAGGAAGTTCAAGGACGTCTATATATTGATAGATGCGCTCGATGAAAGCCCAGCAGGCCATCCTCGAGAAGCGGTGCTCGAGGCCATCAGAAACGTGCAGGCTTGGAACGAGCCAGGTCTACATATTCTCGTCACCAGCCGCGACGAGGTCGATATACGAGACGAACTCGAGGCAACTCCCGCAGAATCGATCGACATGAGAGATACTGGTGTGGACCAGGACATAGCTGCTTTCGTCGCCCAACATCTGCGAGACAACAGGCGACTTCGGAAGTGGGAGCAGCATTACGAGCGAATAGAAGAAGCGCTGACCACCCGAGCAGACGGAGTGTTGGTGCCCCTGACATACGACCATTCGGCGATGACTGACGTTCTCTTAGGTTCCGTTGGGTGGAATGTCAATTCAAAGCGCTGGTATCCCTGCCAGTTAACCAGGCCCTGCTTGATAAGACGCTCCAGTCCCTGCCACGATCTCTAGACGACACGTATGCCCGAATGTTGAGAAATATCGCTCCCGAATCCCGGGAATATGCCCAACAAATGCTGGCCATACTGTGCTGCGCTTTTGAACCCCTCTCGGATTTGGAACTGATCGATGCCCTTGCAGTCGAGCTCGGTGATCATCCCAAATTCGACGCCAGACGAAAATTTCGAACTGCCGATGACCTTCAAGTACTCTGTCCAGGGTTCGTTGAGGTGGACAACTATCTTGTCGCTGATTCCGACAGTGATTCCGACAGTTATGACGAGGCTGATACATTCGAGAGTGGAACCGAGGGCAAAGCCGAGACTGATGGCGGCACTGGCCATGTGAGGCTTGAGAAGAAAATCCGCATCGCCCATTTCTCCGTACAAGAGTTCCTGGAGGCGGAAAGGATACTTACCTATAAGGACATCGCCTCATTCCACGTTCAGAGACAAGATAGGCATACCGACATGGCGTCTGTTTGCTTGGCAGTTCTCTTAGAGCCTTCGATGACAAAGTTACGGGATCCTAAAGTCGCCAAGACACGGTATCCGTTAGCCAAGTATGCTGCCTACCACTGGTCTGGGCATATGAAGCTTGGAACCTACAGGACATGCGTGGAAAGTCAGGTACTGCAGCTATTTGAGGACCCAGAAGGGGCTTTGACTACTTGGATTCGCATTGAAGATGGTACATACACACAAGGTCGGCCCAGGTTTTTTAGTACACCAAACCCTATCTACTACGCTACTCTTTTAGGGTTGGACAGGGTGGTTGTCAAGCTACTCGACAAAACCCTGCCAGCCTCGGCAACGAGTTCTCCTTTTCTACAAATGGCTAGGGGGGGTAAAGTTTATGATACGGCACTGGCGGCGGCTGCTGAATTCGGCCATAAGGAGATGGTGGAATTACTACTGGACAAAGGCGCCGACATTGGTGCCCGAGACGAATCTCACGAAACGGCATTGCACCGAGCTACAGACAACGGTTATAAGGAGATTATAGGACTGCTACTGGACAGGGGCGCCGATGTTAATGCCCAACATAAATATCGCGGAACGGCATTGCACGAAGCTGCACGACGCGGTCATAAGGAGATTGTGGAATTGCTACTGGACGGGGGCGCCGATGTTAATGCCAAAGGTCCAGAGTATCGCGGAACGGCATTGCACGTAGCTGCTCTACGCGGTCATAAGGAGATTGTGGAATTGCTACTGGACGGGGGCGCCGATGTTAATGCCAATGGTCCAGCGTATCGCGGAACGGCATTGCACGTAGCTGCTCTACGCGGCTGGAAGGAGATTGTGGAATTGCTACTGGTAAGGGGCGCCGACAGTGGTACCCATCGTGGAGTCTTGAGAACGGCACCGCAAACAACTGCAGAGGCGAGCCACAGCGTCATCGTGGAACTGCTACACGACGAAGGTGCTCAGGATATAGATGGCGCATTAAAAGCGGCAGCATGTTGGAACAGGAAAGTGATGGTAGACCTGTTGCTTAGTGAAGGGGCTCTGCGTTTCCGTGGGGCATTGAAAGCGGCGGTGAAAGTCCCGGTGGAAGTCTCGCTGGAGATCCCGCTGAAAGTCCCACTGGAAATCCCGCTGGAAGAGTGCCTATTCCCAGAAAACTTGTCATTGGTAAAGGAAACGGTAGAACTATTGCTTAGCAAGGGCGCCCAGGATGTTGATCGGGTACTAGACAAGGCAGTTGCTGCGGGTAGTAGATGGGCGGTCAAGTTGCTGCTTGACAAGGAACCCAGGGACATACGAGCCGCTTTAGAAAAAGCGACATTCCATGGGCGAGATGAGATCGCTGCGTTGCTGCGTAGCTGGGGTGCTGGAAGTACTATGTGATAGAATGATGGGAGTCTCTGCTGGCTTGTTTAGCCTAAACGGTGTTCTGGGGGCGGTTTTCTTCAAATAGTTTTCTTTCTCGATATCCTAGATCGCATTCCAAGACAGAAGCAGCTGAAGAAGCCCAACGATAAACGAGAGCAAGCCGAAGAATGTCGATAAGAACAATGCCAGGATGGCGACGGTCAGGGCATTCCTCTCCGAGGTGTGTCTTTCAAACCACGCCACCACTGCGTTTGCCGGCGGCGGTTGCTTAACATACTCGTACAGAGCGAGCAAGCGATGACCCCAGTAGTCATAGGCCATGTCTGGGGGGATGGCCCGAACGTACCCATACCATAATCCCTGGGGGTCGAAAGATTGTGTTTCGATCATGTGCTCCAGTGCCTCGCGAGTTCTCCTGTCCGTTACATCACCGATAGGAAACAAGATGCCATGAAATGTCACCAACGTCTCTAGGAGGAGCTTGGGTGGCAAGGTGATCCTGAGTTCCGGTCAGCACAGTCTCCGTGAAATTTGAAGGATTTTCTGACATCTTCAGACTCTCCTCCATACTAAGTTCGAGTGGCTCATGTTTGGTCTTGGCCAGTTGCATTCGAATCAGGGACACATGACGATAAACCTTCAAAGTGGAGGTTTGACGGTCCAAATGAAGGTGATCTAGTAGATTGTCCGTGCCTTTGACCTTGATACCGTATCTCTTCCCCAATTTCCAAGCTTTGAGAGAGCTCAGGTGCGGCCTCATGTCCACTATTCGCTGCTGCAGCTCGGGTGTTCGCATCGATGCAGAGCCACATTGGAAAACCGTTTCCATGAAGGCCAGGAAGGGGGTGTCGTCTTCCCAAATCATGTGATGAGCGCGTTGGTGGGTGACGTTGTCCAGATAGGTGTTTCGGGGTGTGCAGTAGATCGCAAAGGGAACCATCATTGCCAATCTGGCGACATGTTGCTTTTCTCTGGAAGAGGCTCCTATCGACTTGGAGTCCACGATTCGATCCACAAAGTCGTCAAAAGAGATCTCAGGATTCTGGGTTATGACACGAACAGCATTCAGCACATCGTTATGACTTTTCAAGGCCGGCGTGTCCACATTCATCACGGCATCGCCAGAGCAAGAAGGGCAGACCACTGTGCAGTAATGCTTAAAGAATGCATCCAACTCGTCAGGAGTGGCCTGGGACTCGCCGAAGATTACCTGGACTATAGCCTGTCGCTCTGTATCGGTTGGCACAAGCATGACTTGATTTGTCGTGGGCCATTCTTGGTGAAAGTGGGAGGAGCAGGCGACGTTATCTTGGGTTCGTCGGTGACGTTATATGCGAGCCTGCAAGGCTTTCAGGCAAGGCAGAAAAGGTTATGCTCGCGGCATCCACGGATGTTCTGGTCCTGGTTCGGGATTGGGTCGCATTGCATGACCACAGCCACAGCGCCACCGACGTCGCATATACGTACTTCCGATGTACTACCTGCTCATGTGTATTTTCCCCCGCTCCTTGGCTCTCGACTTACTTTTCAGCCTTTATCGTATACCTCAGAATCAACAGTCTGGCTCAACTCCGCTTCGAATATTGATTCTAATGAGCGTTGGCCTTTCGGCATAGAGTCACGAATTACCTCAGGTGCAATGTCAAGGACGCATGTGTCTGGAAATTTGGCATCTCTAGGGTATGGCGTTCAAGTGCATGTTCCTTTCTTAATGCTGATCCAAGCTCATCTTCTACAGTTTTCATCATGGTTCAAGCCTTCGTATTGGCACAGAGATCCCCGTAATGGCACTGGAAACGGCGACCACTCACCATACTTCGCCAAGCAAGCATTCAAACAGTCAGGAGCATCCCGGCGTTGAGATAGCCGGTCTCGCCAGGTCGCAACATGTCAAACACCTTTCAACCAAGCAGGACGGGCATCTAGCATGCATCAACAGAAGAATGGGAACAGAGTGCTCGTGTGGGCAGCACGTGCAAGCCGAGCAGTCTAATGATGCCGCAAGCAATCGGCGTGAAAGGCTCTGCCAAACATCTCCCACGTCATCGGAGAAATCACCGCAGGCAAAGCCAGCTTCGGATATCAGTACCCCTTTAGGAGCAGATCCCGAGGGCAGCACTGCTATTGGGACTAATCCAGCATCAAGTTCGACCACCGAGGCTCAAACGACCAATGCGCAACATGAGAATGCCCCTGCCCCCAGGCCCGACCCCTTTCGAGATCCAATTCCAATCACTGGCTGTAAGCCCTTGACGTTCGTGTACCCACACAGTGGAGTGACTTTGCCGAAAAAATTCTGGGATCGGTTCGACGAAGTCGTCAACCTTTTCCAGTATAATGTGCAACAGCATGGCCAGCTCTCGGTAAACGCCCAAGACATCGACTATACCTTGAGATGCTGCGGGACTACACCGACTGAAGCGTATCCTTCCATTCTTGTTTTCTGCCGTCAGCGCGAGTTCAAGGCTTTGAACAAACTCCTAATGACGGACGAGCTTAAGTGTCAGTATCTCCGTCGGAAATCTCGAAGGTTCCCATGGCCAAGGAAGGATGCCACTGATATCGGGTCTGGCAGACCTTTATTCGATCTGTATTACTGGCGCAACGCAAAACCGAAGACTCTACTGTTGGGCACGATACCTGTTCACATACATGCGCCATCGTTAACGGAACCATTGGCGCCGGGTACCAGTCTCTCGTCCGGGATCACGATGTGTGGATCTGTGATCGAAACCTCGGGGTCGGATCCGAGGTCTTCCACTTTAGGTTGCCTCATCACAATCGACTCACGTTATTATGCGTTGACGACCTTGCACCCTCTAAAGCCATCGAGAATGCCGAATACCCATTATCAACCGGATCTAGGCAATACCACGTCACCAAATGAAGGTCTCTCTCTGGTACATTCGGAAGCCGGTGTGCACCGTTCCTGTACAACGGAGAGGCTGTCCAATGTGGGCGAAGATGATTTCTCGGAGCACTCCTCGAGTGACGGACCATACTTCATCGATGATGTCGAATATGACTCTCTTCAGGAAAGCGAGGAAGAAGAGGCTGTTGAGGACCTGAGTGTCTCGTCTGAAGGAGGGGCCAATGCCATGCAACAAGAACTCGATAAAGGAAAAGGAAAGGGTGTCGGCAGTTCCGTGGTAGCGATCTATCCCAGCAAAGAGGACCTCGAACACCTTGGTCGAGAAGACTTGGACTGGGCCCTCATCGAATTGGAGGACCAGACACAATGGTGCCCCAATGTATTGTTCTGCCAAGATCCCAGCCCACACATGGTCTTCCTTACTACGGTGGCTGAGGCACTACCAGCCCCCGAGTCTCCAGTATTCATCATAACGAGAGAATCACTTCCCAGGAGGGGCTACACTCAGGCAGGGGTTGCTGTGCTAGGCGGGCTCAATGGAGGCATACGCTCAAAGGTGTGGACTGTCGTATTGCATGGGGGCCAAGGTGAGTCTCCCCCCGACCCATGCCTGCCGGTGCACGCCGTAGGTGTTGCAGGTACTGACAGAGATATAACAGTCTTGCAGAAGGGGGATTCTGGTTCCCTCGTAGTGGACGCTGAAACCAAAGAAATTCTCGGTCACGTTGTTGCATCGAACCCCCTAGGAGAGATATACGTCAGCCCTTACGCTGCTGTACTCAAGCAAGTTGAAGAAGAGTTCCCCAACTCGAAGGTAGCGCTGCCAGACCCGCAGGATGCTTGCTCCCACGTGGTAGACGCATTGAACATGTCTATGCCGGGCGAAAGCGGCATCCGACGCGAGGATACGCTGCGTCAAGCGTATACGAATGCCGATGGTGGGCCTCTAGCTCGCCGCCGTCTGAACTCCGAGGAGTACCAGTACTGGCCGTCGGCTACGAAGCCCTACCGTCTGGCGAGCTCGGTCAATCTGCCAAAGTCTCATCGCCAAGCAGATTTTACTCCCGCCTCCGGATCCCACTACCGGCTGGACCTAGAGCCTTCCACACTTTCGTCCTCTAAAGTGGACTCGCACTCCCTCAAGGCGGACCGCGCATCAACTATAGGAGGCTCTGACAGCGTCAGCACGAGTCAGACCCCCAATACAACCTATTGCACACCTTCAGAAGCACCTTCAATAGCACAGCTCGCGTTTGTGCTTCACATGGCCAAAAATGGCCAGCTGTTGTGGTGCGAGTTACTTGCGTACAAATCCTGTCATGTAACCTTCCAACTAGACGACGTTCAGTCCTGGATTAACCACATCATTGACGGCCACTTCTTTGGCAAATTACCACGCACGGTCGTGTGTTGGTTTTGCGACGACTTTAGGTTCGATGCCGGCACAGGGGATCGAAGATACAACTTCGAGGCGCGAATGTGGCATATCTATCACCATATCTTCTCAGAACATAAGGGGATCAATTATATGCGTCTAGATTTCCATATGCACGACCACATTGAAAAGCATAATCTGGTAGCCCGAGGAGCAAAGCAGGGTATGTGGGGGCTTACTTCTGACGAAATATTGATCGATCAGGAAAAGGATGAGAGGCGAAGAAGGAAACAACACGGATCCCGGTACAAACACTTTCGGGTCCCAATAAATGATATCTCGCACCAGCCTCAACTTCCGCCATCGGTGCCCTACGCGCAGCTCGACAAGCAACAACAGGCCACAGACGCCACTGAGCAGACCGGAGAAAGTGAAGCACCAGCCGGGGCCAACCGCATCGCAGAGATGATGGATACCATCGAGCGAGCCCACCGCGAGCTCCCAGCGTACCCAATTGGCCGAGGCGGCTGCGGTCGAGGACCGCCCGGTGTTCAGATCAGTGAGGAGGGTGCCGAGGGCCTGGTACGAGACGTTAGCCTGTGATACCTAGCCGGGGAGGTGTCGCCCTCACCACGAAGACGGCAGTCATGGCGGAACCGACGATGGCCTGCATGAGCAGGGGCACCGATAGGTGCTAATGGCGTTAGCACCCCGGAGCCGTTTCGCGGTGGTGGACCTACGGCGCGGCGCTGGACGGCCCATCCATAGCCTACTATGCCGATCGCGGATATCGCGACCGGGTAGAACAGGCTGCGCAGTCTCGCGAACTCGATCGGGAAGTCGTCTTCTTTGGTCTCGCGAGCGCGTTCGACGGAGATACCCGACTGGGACCTTGCAGTTCGCGCTTAGTCGTAGTTCAGCATGCGCCCTATGAACGGTCAGCGGGCACATACATCGGTTGGAGCACCGGGGTGCTTACCCCAGAGGTACACGCTGGCTAAGCAGCCGAAGCCGAAGGGCAGGTAGACCAGCCCAGCTTCGAGTTCATTGTAACCGTATGTCTCGATGAACAGGGTCGATACCGAGGCCTGTACGCTGCTGTAAGTCGCGTAGTTGAGTCCGTTACACAGCAAGACGATGAAGATTCCTTCTCTAGCAGGAGTCGCAAGCAGTCCAGTGGGTTGGGGAAAGTTGCCTTCGCAGAAACTCCTGGTTTCTCTGACGCTCCCTGGTCATGACCCTTCTTCTTTGGCAGGTACGAGAGTAGCATCCGGTTGAGACGCTGGGGAGGTATACTGCCGTTCCCGACGACACTGCGCGCGGTCTCTGGCAAAGCCACCAGGATCACGAGAACGCAGGCGCCGCCGAAGATGGCCAGGGACCAGAAAATCCAGCGCCAGCCCAGGTTGGCAGCAATGGCGCCCCCGACGACTGGGCCGAGCGGTGGTGCCACATTCGGCCTGCTTGGACATGAGCTGTTGATCACTTCATCTATCCTGGGTACAGGCATGGATACTCTCACCCGATCGAGAAGATCCCGACATAAGACCCCCGTTCAGCCGGACTCTTGATGTCGGCGATGACGCCGTACCCGAGGGCGATTGTGCCTAGACCCCATATCAGCAGCGCGCCGTGCGGGACAACGAGCCGCGACGCACCGGAGCTGTCGGCGCTCTGCAGCATGCGCAGGGCCAGCAAGGCGGGGAAGCTGCGCTGCAGCGCCAGCCCCAAGTTGGCGACGAAGTAGACGGCCAGCGCCAGCAGGTAGACGGGGCGCCGGCCAACGGCGTCGGCGGCGCTGCCCAGGATCGCCGGCGCGAGGCCCGACACCGCCATGTACGTGGTGACGGCCAGGTTGACCAGGCCGACCGGGACGTCCAGCCCGGTCGCGATCGAGGTGATGGCCGGGTAGAAGATGAAGCTGCTCATCGGCGAGAACAGGCCCGCCAGTGCGGTCAGGAAGAGGATCCATCGTTTCTGCCAGGGCGTGAAGACGGAGAAGGGGGGCTCGTCGGGTGTGGCTGTGGGCGGAGGGGTGGTCACGCTGGTTTCGACGACGCTCTTGTCCAACATGTTGACGTCGGGTATTAGGTATTAGCTAACGTTCGAGTTGAGTGATTGTCGGTGTTATGTTTCCAGGCCCATGATCGAGACGACGGCACTCCCCAGAGGGACACCGAGAGGTGAGATGTTCATAAAGTCTGTTATCTCGCAAGGGGTCCGGAATGCTTGCCTGGGAATGACATGCGGTTGGTGAGGTGTGACCCTGGTCGCAGTCCGACCAGGATAGAGAAGAGCGCAAGAATGTTGGTGGATCAACCCCTGGTGGCATTCATTGGTGCTGAAGCATCAGTCGCATAGTTGCGTGCTTGCCAGTGACCCGAGGGTCTGGTACCTCGGAGCGTTTGCATTCAGCTTCCCCTCTCAAGGAAACATGCAGATTTTCGATAAAGCACCCTCGTAGAACGTCGTTCGTGACCGCGGATGTATGCCTTGACACCGTAGCAGGATGACGTTACAGCTTCAGGACGAGCTGAAGCAGCATCTGGCAAAGGTGTGCGGCTCCGCTGGGGGCCAGCTGCCTCTCGACGAAGCGGTAATTGGAGGTATGTCTCGAGCTTTCAGGCCAACGCACGTTGAATAAGAAGCCTGACAAGAATACCTATAGCACTCCCAAAGGGGGTGAAAGCGAAGTCGTCCCAACCTTACGGTGTATCAGCTTGGTCTTTCACCGCCAAGGTCAACGCAGTGGACTCAAGAGGGTTGGACATTCCATTCTTCTTGAAGGTAAATTTGATTCCACCCAAGACTACATTGGGAGCTGCCACTGATCTGAGATGCCAGTATGTCGCGGGTGATCTAGGCAAACGTCAGCTTGCGGGAGAATTCAAGGGCATGACAGAGTTATGCCGAGCAGCGCCCGACCTCGTCCCCAAGCCTTTAACATGGGGCAAGTTGATGAACACGGAGCAAGAAGCATACTTCATCCTCGTGGAATTCAAAGACTTAGTGCCAGGGTTGCCTGACCCCTCGAAACTCGGAGCTCGACTAGCTGCCATGCATCAGAAAAGCGCCATACCTGGCGGGAAGTTCGGGTTCCCGATCCAGACGTACGACGGAGTGCGCCTTCAAGCAGTCGACTGGGACGATAGATGGACGTCTTTCTTCTCGAAACTCCTTGCTGAAGCCTACCGTCAAGACACAGAGACCAACGAAATTTGGGCAGAGCTCGACGTCGTGTTCAAGAGAGTGCAATCGCATCTGATCCCCCGTCTTATCGGTGCGCTCGAGGCAGATGGACGTTCTGTGACGCCTGTTCTTATCCATGGAGACCTATGGGACGGGAACGTTGCTAATGACAGCGAAACCGGTGACCCATGGATATTCGACTGCGCAGCGTACTACGCGCATAACGAGATGGAACTCGGTATCTGGCGTGCGAAGCGGCACGGACTGAGCGCAGAGATATACCGTCAAGAATACCGACGCCACTTCGAGGCCAGTGAGCCTAAAGAGGAATGGGACGATAGGAATCTTCTGTATAGTGTCAAGACGAACTTCATGCATTCGGCATGTTTTGCAGGGTCGCCGTCTCGGCAATCGTAAGTCATTCGAATCACGCAGCGGAACCCATCTTTGACCATGCGAATTAGGGCCTTCGAGGATATGAAGTATCTGATACAGAAGTATGTTCCCGGGGACACCCATACGGAGAGAGCAATAAGGAGAAATCCTGGCTAAGCGATTATGTAGAACTACCTAGTTCGTTGAGACAAATCTTGAATCAGACCTTGACTTCGCGTACCGTCACGGCGTGTCGATTCGGCGACACTATACGTCTTGGCACTTGGATTGCAGGTGAAAGTATGACAATGTTCCAACCTGTTGTCACACCAGGGTTCATCTCGAAGGGTGATCTCATAGTTGAACAGTCTCAGAACGAAGCATTCTGGTATCCCAAGAAGGTTTCCAGCGAATATCGCAGTACTTGAAATATTTTGGAGTGACCAGCTTGAGCAGGCTGACTAGAGAGTTGGCCGAGTACCATCTCGAGGGACGCACTCTAGCTTCAAGATGTGTCTCAACTAACCATCGATGGCTTTCAGCTTCAAAACGGCGGCAGGCTTTTCGTTATGCAGGCAATTATAGTAGGCGGTTGTGGGTAGGATATCGAGTACGCCGTTGAACAGTCGCTGTTGGGTAGCAGGAGGACCCCCACCCCCTCCAAAGTTGCTTGCGCCAAAGTAAAGAGCCGCGTGAGTTATGATTGGTTGGACTCGGCTGTAGCCCCGCACTACCGTTTCGCGCGGTTCAAGTGGCTCTCTTCGCCTAAAATTTCCCAGCTTCAAACTCTCACCTCTACACCACACCCACCTCCGGTAGAATCTCGCCCATTCGCAAGATGACGCAAGTCAGAGACAGCTTCGTCGACCTGGATCGGTATCTTACGCAACTGAGCGAACATGTCGACAAGCTGATCATTGCATTGGACGAATGGCGCCAGTGGAAGGAAGAATACGAGTCTCTCCGCGTCGAGGTTAAGGCTCTGCCCTCCACCGCCACCCAGGACGACAGAGCGAGGGCGCGCGAGGGTTTTGAAGGTGACTTGGTCGGTGAGAAAGAGCTTATCGAGATCTTCGGCCCCAACGACTCGCGGAAGCGCGATCAGATCCTTAGCACCTTGACCAATCGATTGGACTATGTCACCAAGAACGTCGACACCCTGACGAAACAGCTCGAAGCTGCCGAGAACAAGCTCGCCAGTGCTAGAGTTGTAAGCAACCCAGACGCGACCGACGAAGACGGTCTACCTTTCACCGAAATTACCGAAGAGCTCGATGAAGATGACAATGTTCTGTCATACAATCTGCGCCGGCCGGGCGACAACCAGCCCCAGCTGCTCGAAGCCCTCAAGAAAGCCGGAGTGAAAGACCTGCCTAGCGATATTGCAGAGACGACGCCTAACGCACCCGCAGAGGCTGTTCCTCCTAAAGATGGTGCCGTGCAGAGCGAAGTACAGCAACAACCCGAGCAGCAGCAGTCAGAAAAGCTGGAGAAAAAGAATGGCGTCGCACCAAAAAAGAAGAGTGTCGCTTTCAGCGAGGACACCAAAAGTGGAGAAGAACAACAGACACCATCCGCGACTGCGCAAAGGCTGGAGGAGATTTTGAAGAAGGCAAAGGAACAAGAAAGCATGCTGTCTGATCCTGTCATCCCCGCCGACGACACGCCAGAGGAAGCCTCCATGCGCGAAGATATGATCCGATATAATAAGCAAACCATGGAATACGAGATGGCCCCCATCGTCGCTGAACTACAACTGGAGGATGGGGACACCGACGATGACGATTGGGATGAGGATGACGAGGACGACGAAGACGAGGATGCGTGGGGCAGGTCAACATCTGGCATCGTCGACGATGACTGGAAGCAGCAGATGCTTGAGCTGAAGGAACGCCTAAGCAAGCATGTTTTCAATGAAGAGGAGGCTTCAGACAACGAGGACGACGATGACGACGAAAACCTCCGTGAAGGTCTCGGCCGTGTGACGATCCGAAATGCAGGCCCAGACGCCTCAATCCCCACGGATAACGCGCCAGCCCCCGAACCAAAGGCGAAGGAACCTTCACCCACGCCTAACGGCAAGAAAAAAGTCAGTTTCGCCTCTGCCCTCGACATCGCCGACGCCCCCGCCCCGTCGGTTACAGAACCGCAGCAACCACAGCCACCCGCGGTGGATCCTCTATCTGACGTCACCGAGCGGACATCGCAAACCACGCAACCCGCGCCGAAACCCAACAAGAAACCCTCGCGGTTCCGGGCAAGCCGCGCGAACCCACAGGCACCGACGACCATGGCGCCGGAGCGGCCGGTGGACGTAACGCGGCACGCTCCCACAGGGCCGGAGGGCACGACGCTCGCGGCGTCAGTGCTCGAGCACGAGCCGACGCTGGCGGCGCGCGAGCCGGACGAGTTCGACGCCACCCTGCTGCAGCAGCAGGTGGCCGAGGAGTACCACAAGATGCGCAACCGCCTCGTGCACCGGCAGGGTGGGTTCCTGAAGGAGGACGAGGACCCGATCCAGCCGCTCGACGAGGAGGAGGGCGGCCCGCCGCGCATGAGCCGCTTCCGGGCCGCGCGCTTGGGTAGACCGTAGTAGTGCGCCCTGAATTGCCGGCAGCTCTGACGTTTCCCGGGGCTGGCGGGTTTTCTGGACCGTTTCTTTCTTTCCCGTCTTATGTCGCACTTGTGCTCGGGACTGACTGACTGACTGACTGAATGCGTTGCGGGCCGAAAGGCGTATGTCGTATGGTTTGATTCATTAGCAATGTATCACACATGAAAGATACGAAGGGGCAGAGAGCCTCATTGTTGTTGATACCCTCACTATCCAACAGGTAAGAAGCCGACTGTGTGATCGGGTGGTAAGCCAAGATCTCTTGTTCACTCATTTCCCATCACCTACATCTCACGGAACGCTTCAATCTGACAATTGATGCATTGCGGTTTTTCGATCCGCTATGACATTACTCGCGATTCCAAGATCAAAAAGACAGGGCTCTCTGACGCCGCTACCCTTGGCAAATTCACCTCCGTGGTTTTGGCGATTCGTTTCACCCTTGACATTCCAAGCACTCCTCTCACGCTTGCTTTCTTTTTGTGTCTTTGGCATATATGTACATAGTCAACGGTACCGACCACCCCCGAAACCTCTTGTTGAGAATCGGAGATGAAAACTGCTCGCAACGCCGCCTCTTGCATGTCCTCGTAACTCATAAGCGCCCGTAACTCCGGTGTGGCCCTGCTGCTCCCAGCACGCTACACGGACCATACCTAGCTCATCTTGGCGTTGCTGAAGTCCATCTCGGGGTGCTGCTCCTGGAACTTCTTGAGGATGTCGGCCTTCTTCTGGTCCTCGGAGGTGGGCAGGCCGGCCTCCTTCTGGCGCTGGTCGTACATCATCTTCTCGACCATGCCGCGGGTGGCGCCGTCGAGGTCGGACAGCTTGCTGTTCTCGGGCTGGATCTTGGTCACGTCGATCTTGGGCGCCGAGGTCACCACGTGCGCCCACCACTCCAGCTTGTTCGCCTTGTCCAGGTGGATCTCCACCGTCTTGGTCTGCCCGTCCGCCGCCGTCTCCAGCGTCCACGTCGACTCCGAGGTGCGGATCGGGTGCGGGAGCTCGCCCTGCAAGCGGTGGGGGTGGGTGGGTAAGTCACCGGTCGGGTCGAGTACATGGGGGGGAGACGGCATACCTCGATGATCGGTGGCTGGCCCTTGACGCCGGCCTTCAAGTACTGCTTCTGCAGGTCGACGACCAGGTCGCGCCCCTTGTAGTTGCCGGGGATGTTCGGTATGGTGATGTCGACTTCGCCGATAGCCTGGTTCCACTTGTAAGGCAGGGCACTCTGCTCGGCCGCCTCCTTTGCGCGGGCAGCGGCCTCCTGCTCGGGGGTGGGTTCTAGTATGGCGAGCTGTTAGCTATGGTGGGGGGACAACACCTTGGTTTTTTACATATTGATGTCGCTCAAGGAACTTTTCTTTTCAAACGGGCTAAGAAACGTCCGTGACAGTGTAAGGATCATATCGAATGGACATACCGTTGTCAGCCATTGTGTTTTGAACGTGGTTGGGAGTTCACAAGGTGCAAAACGTGCCGTTTGATAGAGAAACCTGGAAGGATGGAACTGTCGAGAAGGCTGACAAAATGATGTCGAGCTCCAACGAGGGGCACCTTAGCCCCACTAAGGTTAGGACCCTTGAAGTGCATGCAGGTGCTTTGTAGATTAGATAAAGGATAAGGAGATAGAGGGACGATCGCCTGAAAAAGGCTTGGCTGCCGGCCTAGCCTGCAGCCACCTTCCCCTTTTCCCATTCACCTAGGTAGAGTACGGGGAGGTGTTTTGAATGTCACGCGAATGTAATTAATCTAGGGTAGCTACCAGGAGAGTCTACTGCTGGCAGTCGTGTATGAACTCCCGTCTCGAGATGGGGAACGAGGTAAGGAGGTGGTGTTGGGTGCCGGCTATCCCGTCGCCAGGTCGTTCATGGCTTGTTCACATTGTCGGCAGTGCCCCAACGTTTCGACTCATCGCCGCCAGCCCAGTCCTTCTCTTGGTAACCTAGCTGTTTCTTGATCTCGGCGACCTTCTCCGGCAGGCCAGTGTTCTTTCCGATGTTATCGCTGATCTTAATCGCCGGGTTGCCGTTGGCCGAGCTTAGCTTGATGACGATGTTGAGCGGCAACGACTTCTTGCCTGTGCTGAGCTGGGTGAAATCGTTGGTTAGGAATGTGCCAACACCAAAAGTGGACGTCAACCCATTCTCATCGGCTACGCGCTTGTACTCGATGCACTTTTCGATGTCCAACGAGTCGGAAAACACGATGGTTTTCCTGTCCTTGATGCCTTGCTGGTCGTAAAACTCGCGCATCATCTTGACGAAATTCTTAGGATCGCCAGAGTCCTGACGTACACCTGTATAGACATCCGCGTATGTTCGGACCGACTTATTGGCGCCATCGACTCCATTCGCAGCAGATGGGACCGGCTTGCTGAAAGCTTTCAAGAAGGTTGGCGTCCCGAAAGTGTCGGTCAGAGCAATGCCGAGCACGCCCTCGCCGAAACAGTCCGTCCAGTTACGAAGAGCCGTCTCGGTCGCATTTTCGTAGTCATCCGTGACAGCGGCGGATCCCATGAACCATTCGTGTGCTACGGTTCCGACAGGTGGAAGGTTGAAGCGCATGGCGAGATGAACGTTGCTCGTGCCGGTCAATTTGCCCGGAAGACCCCGCTTCTCGCCTTCTTTGCTGGCCTTCACCAAACCACGGAACACCAGTGCCTGGGTATGATAATCTCTGCGTCTGCGCGTGCCGAATTCGGAGAAAGTGCAGCCAGCTTCCAGCAGCTTCATACCCTTCTCGAAGGCCTTTTGTTCCTGGCCATCGTAGTTCCAGTCCTTGTCCATGAACTTGAAATAGGCCTCGGATGTCAAGGCCAAAAGGGGGATCTCGTAAAGGATGGTATCAACCCATGAACCTTTAATGTCAATGTGAACATCGCCTAGAGCGTCTTCATTTTCGCTGTTGTCCGGATCAAGAGGCTTGAAGACGGGCTTCAACTGGTCCCGCGGCGAGAGCCGGAACTCCTTGAGAAAGTCCAGGTAGTCAGATGTCAGATATTTGCAATGCGTCTTGAGGTAGCGCAACTCGTCATCGGAAAGACTAATATTGCCGAGCTCTATGGATTGAATACGAGAGTTAGCAACGGCCTGTGCGTACAGGAGGGGAAGTAGTGGTACGCACTGTAAATCTGCTCACAGAGCCAGGAGAAAGCCTTTCGTGAGAACTTCTTCTCGGGCGTACGGTTGGTAAAAGCATATGTGACAGGGACATTTTTATAATGTTTGAAGACGGCGCATTGCATGGTCAACTTGTAGAGGTCGGTGTCCAAGAAGGAGATGACCCCCTCGGGGAAGGGTGAGTCGAAGTCCATGATGGGTAGGTAGGGTGTGTGTAGTTTGCGTATGGACGGCTGGGGGATTGGTTGGCAAGTGAAGAGGTAAGAGAATAGTGAGCGGTATTATAGTAGATGGGAGGAGGAACAGTCAGGTAGGCACCTAAGTTAGGTAGGTATCTCCGGATGCGTTGCGCAACTTAAAGCCGTGAGTTGAGACTTGCCGTATTATGTAGTTCCACCGCCAACTCAATTAAGTGTGGGCGTGGTGAGGCGTCATGTATCACGAAACTCACTGACGCGTTGGTGATGAAGTTGAAACCACCGGGACAAAGGATATGACTCAGCTTATTGGCCGGGATAGGACCAGTTTTGGGACTTGTTGGAAGGGTGTTGCGACAAGAGGCGTGTCGTCAACACCCCTCAGGTCCCCTTTGCACCCCACATCGCGGCGCGACCTGACCCTTCGCTGAAATTCTGAGCTCAGGCGATCAGGTAACGTGGGGTGTGCATGTGTGACGGTAATCGATAAGACATGAGATAAAGGTCCAGTCAGATAAGATAGTAATCAATCCTGAGCTCCCGTCATCGCCCGCGCTTCATCCCGTCCCGTCTCGAAACACCTACCCGTGGACCTTCGCGCCGGGTACTGCCGCCACACCTTAACTCACTCAACCTTGCCAACCACCTGCCCACTCCTGCCACTACCCTCGCAGAAAGCGAGTCGAAATCTGCACCAGATGCTCGCCGACGATCCTTTCAATCGAATTCCCCTGAGATAGACTCCTCTACTCTGCAGCACCACCGACCACCGACAACCTTCGCGAACAACCACCTACCCACCGCAACCATGTCCCGAAAACCCACAACCACCTCCTCGGTGGTGAAGCCGACCTCGGCGCCGGCGACCGCGCTCCCGTCCGACATCTGCCCCGTGTGCAAACGAGTGCGGTACCTGAACACGGACATGGAGTTCCTGATCAACCCGGAGTGCTACCACCCGATGTGCAGCAACTGCGTGACCAACATCTTCAAGTCGGGGCCGGCGCAGTGCCCGTACGCGAGCTGCACCAAGACCCTGCGCCACCGCGGCTTCCGCTCCGCCTTCTTCGGCGACCTGTCGGTGGAGCGGGAGGTGGACATCCGCCGCCGCGTGGCCGCCGCCTTCAACAACGCCGAGGACGACTTCGAGTCGCTGCGCGCCTTCAACGACTACCTGCAGGACGTCGAGGACCTGACCTTCGACCTGGTGGGCGGCGCCGGCGCCGACGACGCCCGCCGCGCCGCCGCCGAGCAGAAGCTCCTGCACCGCGAGCAGCAGTTCCGCGACGAGATCGAGCGCAACCGCAAGCGCGGCCGCGACGCCGAGTCCGCGCGCCAGCAGCGCGCCCACGCCGCCGCCGAGGCCTCCCGCCGCCGCCGCCGCGAGGAGGCCCGCGACGACGCCCGCGCCCGCGCCGAGGAGGCCGCCCTCAACGCCGAGGTCATGGAGGCGCTGGCGCGCGGCGAGGCCGGCTCCGCCGCCGACATCCAGGCGCGCCTCGTTGCGCGGAAGCGCGCGCGCGTCGCCGCCCTCGCCGGCCCGAGCCTGCTGGACCCGGCGTCCTCCTCCTCCGCGGTGGTGTCGTCGTCGTCGGCCGCCGAGGACAACCTGCTGTCGATCCGCGGCCTCAAGCTGCGCCGGTCCTTCGACGAGGACGAGGAGGACCTGGCGCTCCCCTACTCGCCCTACGCCGGCGTGCACCTCGACCCCACGCGCTACGCGCTGCGCGCGGCCGCCGGCGCCGCCGTCCACGACGCCTACCCCAACTCCTGGCTCGCCGACGCCCGCGCCCGCGACGACCACCGCGTCCCCGGCTACCGCACCGACGAGTACGTCGCGCGCGCGCTGTTCGACGCCTTCGCCGGCCTCGGCGTCTTCGTCGGCGACGAGAAGGCCGACGCCGGCCGCGCGGTCGGCACGGTTGGCGCCGCCGCCGCTGCCGGCACGGGGCGCACCACCGCGATGGGGACTACGACCGCTATGGAGGTTGATGATGTGTTTGGTTGAGACGAGACGAGACGCGACGGTGGGAAAGATCAAGGTACCTAATCCTCGCCCAGCCTCGGAGCGCGCCGGCGTCCGGTGCCGTGAGGAAAGAACGATGACGGCGACAATGGGAGGTGAATAATAACCGCTGGGAAAGCACGTCTCCGGGGAAGCCTAGAGCACGGTCAAGACGCTTCTGCGGATAATCCGAGACGAGTGGGCTAGATAAGGTATAGACTGCAGATCGGGTGCAGTGTGGTTTCAATGTGTTTCTACTTTTGCTTTGCATAGCGACGGCGTTTCTGGGAAGAACTGCACAACACGCAAGCAAGCAAGCAGCAAGACAATGTCTTTGGCTAGATGCTGGCGCACCGGGAGAATCAAACAGACCTCCGTATAGATAAAGAATCGGGCGTCCTATAGAAGGCAAGAAGAAGGTGATTTCACCAATGGATGCCCGAGACGACAGAAAAGGGGCTGTCTGCAAAAGACCGAGACTGTGGGCAGGGGTAGGATTCCACTCCAGCACATTAATTATCAAAACACGCTTTTCGAGCATCGCCCGCGATCATCGCCATCGCATGGGTCGGTCTATGCGCTATGAGCAAAACATGTGTTCGATAGGTCTGCGGCGGTCAAGTGCCGGGTTCGATGGGTAAGGTAAAATGCGACATGACTCAAGAGATGCAGCCCGCCCGTAGTATGACCAAAGCATGTGATCTCGCCAAGTGTACCAGGGGATAGAGACTCGGTAGGATTCCATTCTATTATATTAGTTATCAAGAAACGCTCGTTTGCCGAAATGGTCAATTCTTAAGACCCCAGCTTTTATCACGTCGAGAGCCATAGAATGATCACGATCCATAGTATACACTATCCTGGTTTCCTACCTACCCGCGCGGGAAACTGCCAACTTCCAGGGAACACTCTGCTGGCCGAATTCTGCGTCCCTTTCATTCTTCTGGATTTTCAACGCTCCATCAGTGGGACATCCTCAAAACTCTACGGCTGGCTTCATCGCCACGCCAGCCTCCTCTCCCGTCCACGTCCACTCCTGTGTGGGCACAGACATAGATGTCCACCGCGTTCGATCTGGAATACGAGCCCTCGGTCACTAGCTCCACGTTCAAGTCAGGGACGTCATTGAAAAAAGCAGATGGCTGGAATATAGTAGCAACAACGCCTTACTTGAAACGATTCCCGTAGTAGGGCGACTGAGCCCAAACTGGTGCGTACCACATTTGACGGGTAGTGCTCCAAAGGCAGACTGAAGGTTTTGCCATACGTAACGCACCAACTTCACTGTTGCCACGGTGTCTGCGTGGCAGGTCGCGGGAAGACGGGCGTTGTCTGCAGGTGATCAAGCCCTCCGCCCATCGGCATCTGATTATGTTGCCAACCCATACCCGTTTGGTGGTCGACGAAAGCACCCTGCCTGAAAGGGTTCGTGCTCCCCGTGGGCTGTGCCATGATAGCCCCGCTCGTCTGAGGCCTTTGCGGGTTGGATGAAGCGGCAAAGTTCTTGGCGAAAGGGTTTGTGCCGGTTGCCGTGGGTTGAAGGGGCGGCGGTGCTTGGCCTGGTGCAGACAGGAAAGGCGAACTGCCTGAAGGGTTTGAGAAAGGTGCCGAGAGTTGTGGAGATGACCGGGCAAAGGGGTTTGTAGACTGTCGGTTCGGGTTACCCGTGGCTTGCGGTGCAAGTTGTGAACCAGACGGAGACGAGAACGAAGCGGACGCAGCACGGCCAGTGTTGGACATGCCGGTGGGGTTGGCCATCATCATTGAGGCTCTGAACGGGTTTGTTTCTTGGCCGGTCTGCATTCCCGTCTGCATCGGCGGTGATAGAGTACCCGTTTGGAACGAGGCTACCGAATTCTGTGGAATGGGACCCAATCCGCCCGGTGTAAAACTCTGCTGTGTTGTGTACCCTCCGAATCCTGCGCCGGTGAAGTCTGGCTGCAGTTGATTCGGCATGGGCTGTTGCTGCTGGGGATATGTCCCCATGCCCGTCTGGAAAGGGCTGTTGCTCGCAAAGCCGGTAGGTTGTGGTGCGAACCCGTTGACTTGAAATTGGTTGGGCTGCTGCACCTCGGATGGCCAAGGGTTGCCCGTATTCATCTGGCCCATCTGCATTGGCACCTGTTGCTGCATCTCCTGTGGGTTCGGCATGGCCATCGTTGTTTGATTCTGTTCTATCGAGTCAAAAAGGTCGATTAGATCGGGAGCAGGGCCCTTAGCAGCCTGGGGAGCCTTCTCAGCCTGCCCAGACGTGCCGTTGGTGTCGGGGAACGCCTTGGCCGCAGCTTTCGCATTCGAACTGCCTTGACCAGCTTTGGAGGACAATCCCCCTTTCTTCTTCGCTTCTTGCTCGGCCATGTACTGTCTTCGATTCACGTCAAAATCGGGGTCCTTCAGATAGTCTTCGAGTTGACGGCGCAGGTTAGTTGGGGCATGCTTCAACTTGGGTACCTCGACTCTAGTATGAGGTTCCCACTGCCGCGCAACCGAGAGATACTGGACCACGTAATCTGTCTGCTTGGTAAAGAGGCGGTAGATGTCCATAGCTCTCTCCGCATCCGATTTTGCCATTTCGAAGAAGTGACCTAACCCAGATTAGCGAAGGGAACGCAACGCGTACCTATCTGGACGCAATAGATGAAATTGGCTTACCCAGAATGTTGATCATAGCCTGGTTGAGCACCTGGAACAAACACAGGAGATCCAGCACCAAGAGTCGGAAGACAGTAATGGTGATCTCATTCTCGGGATCTTCGAGCACCTATGAAAGGTAAGACTCGAGGGTAAGAGTGGACGAGTGAGACCGCAAAGGGACGGTTATGACGTACATCGCATTTCAGAAGAGCATTGAGCTGGCGTTGGACGGACTCGGTCTGTCGCAATAACCCCTTCTCTACCGAGAGGCTATCAAGGCGGTTTTCCTTGGCCCGTACCCAGTCTACCTTGGTGTCCTTGTAGGCACGTACACGTTCGCCCAGATAAGCAGCGTAGTTCTTGATATTTCGGCCTTGGATTTGGGCTATGGCGTGGGTCAGCACATCATTCGTCTTTGCAAGCTCTCGCATATTTCGGGCGAAGTCGACGCACCCTCAGTGAAGTTGCTGATAGCCAGCTGGTTTCTATGCACGGCCAGGAAGGCTAGAGTGGCATCCGGAGAGCCTTCACGGATCATTAGATGAATGGTGATCAAACTCTTGAGGACAACGGTCCAGGTGGAATCGCGCAAGCGGTTCTGCAGGGCGCGGAAGACCTCGGCAACGCCCGCCTCGCCGGCATGGGTGGCGATTAGGATGTGCTCGATGTATTTGGTCTTAGGGGGGGCGGCCTGGTGGCAGGTTTCGGGTCAGCACTTCCACGGCGGAGATCATGAAGATATTGCTATGTATGCTGAGGCTACCCGCCTTAATCTTTGTGGCGCCCTTGACGGACTTTTCGAAGGAGCTCGACATGACGGCCAGGTGCAGATCGTTGTTCTATTGTTCGGTGGCGCTGAGAGGACGGGCGGTCGGAAAAGGGAAAGTGGTCGAGCTGAACGAGACACGCGATGATCGATCGATCGCGGTTTGACAGAGAGAATATACGATGGCAGTCAAGCTGGCTTCGTGGCCACGGACGGGTACGCGAGCGGAAGGGATGGGTGCACGGGAGGATGTGTCAGGCAGGGAATGGACGTCGGCGTCGGGCGGCTTCAGCGCGATCCCATGATGTTGTTGTTCGCGGTCGCAACGGGCGTGTGCAGTCAGCGCAATGCCTTACCAACCTAAAGATGAGGAAGAAGTATGCAAGGAACGCAAAGAATACGCGCTGCTGCTGCGGCTGCTGCTACTCCGGGACGATGCCGTCAACGTTGTCGTCGTTTTGTCGTCTATAGCGACGGACAGAAGACGAGCATGGAGCACGGAGAGCGGATAGTCGATGGTCGCAGATGAATAGGGCGATCGGGCATCGTTTTCTTTGGTACAGACCGTAAAGTACCTTACCTTAGGGGTGGAAACGGAGCCCTGGGAAATTGGGGGTGGTGGGCATCGGTCCCGGTCTCTGTCGGTGTTGGTGCAGGTCCGGCGCAGACAATCAGCGGCAAGCCAGGCCAGCGGCGCTCCCAGGGCTCTATCGGGGGCCTCTAATCAGGCTCGTCAGGGCGGTCCAGGGGGGCCCGTGATAAGGAGTTGCAGCTCGCTCGGGTCATCGGGTACGATGCCTGATCGCTTGGCTCTTGGTACGCCCCCCCAAGCCGGAGTCCACCAGCCATCTACGTAACTGTAATACAGTACGGCACGCACAAGCGGATACAGGCATTGGGCTTGTACACGCATATTCACGTGCAACTACGGAGTACTTGGTCATTCACGCACAAACTCGAGACAACAAACATGTGACGACATATAATTTTCATTCTGTTCACCACGTTCGTAGATACGAGCTTCTCATTTGTGCATATATGAAATGTATACATGTATTCGTCGAATAAAAGCGAATTGCATTCGGATATATTGACATGCTCGCTGGAGCAATTCAAGCATGTACTTCACTTGAAGTAAACTATGACATCGCGACACCTGTGACGAGGGCTGGAAATGGGAAGTGGAGGAATAGGTTATGCATGAGAAAGGGAGGCAGAACGCAAGCAAAAGCAACCTTCCAAAGATCAAATGTATATCAGAGTTGCCTGATCGCGTCCGATGTGTAAACAAGGTCGAGGTGTGTCGAACGCTTATTTCATGGCCCTACCCAGCCCGTCGCAGCAGAACCACTTGAGCCCCCGAAGGGGAGAGTTCTGAAGCTCCGAGGGGCAGGACGCATCATATAATACACGCGGCTTTCATCATCTGCGGAGGAGTAATGTTAGCAGCATGTCCACGGCGATTGCCTGGTGGTTGGGAAGCTGTTGCGCTGGGGCGGCACTCACTTTTATTTGAATTGGAAGGATGAAGAGGAAAAGAGAAATCCAGATCAAGCTTGGCCTGCCACTCCAGACCAAGTAGAATTTCTGTGTCGGTGGGGGCCCGCTTAGTCACCCAGCTGGCCACTTCCCAGACACCTGGCACCAATCGATTCGCACTGTCGGTGCGATGAGCACCGTCAGTCGCACCAGTCCGGCGGCAGCTGCTGCGATGGTCGCTTCCCATCCTGCGCAGACTTCTTGTCATATGATCTCAAATATGCTGCCCGAGGTTGTCTGAACCTCCAACCTAACCCCACAACAGTCCAACCATCGAGTAATCCAGTAGCCTATGATCGGCTTACAGGCAAGGTCCGCAAGGGCAGCTTTCACCAGATGTCGCGATGGCATTGCGAGGCTGTCTTGCCCAAGGCCCACCGTGGCTCCAAGTCGCATTCGCCCGTTGAATTCATATCCATCTCTAAGGCGATTTCAACATGAAGATGCCAAAGCAGCATCTCGGCCGGAGACCACTGACTCAGAGATCAGGGCTTCAGAGAACCCTGCCTCAGAATTCACTGATCCGGAAACCACTGCGTCAAGGACCACAGCTCCAGAGACCACGACTGTAGAGAACGCTACCCCCGGAGCCGCTGTACCCAAGCCCGCAGCACCAGAAAGTGCTGTGCCTGAACAGGATACCAGATGGACAGAATTCAAGCGTCAATGTAAGTCATCAATAACACGCGGCTGCCAGGTCTGACTCTGACCAACGCACAGACAGCAACATGTGGGAAGACGACCACACTCTTGCACTGACTGAGGGGGGCTCAGTTCGACTCTATGGATTCTTGGGCAAGCGCAAAGATGTCAGCCGTGATCTGAGTTTCTGCGACCTGGTATGTGGTGACAGGACCTTCCAGATTGTCTCGAGTTGTCGAGCCGAAGATGGCTTGGAAGACAAGGAAGATCGACACCGACAGTTCAAGGAAGTGCCTCATCACAGTGCCGTCGCTGTTGATGGTTTTGTGAAGGTGAAGGGGGAAGGCAAGCCGGAACCTGGCGCGCGTCACGACGTGCAGTTAATAGACATTACATGTCTCCACGAATTTCCCAAGGACATTGTCGTTACCAAAGGCATGTCCTGGCCGCCCAAAGCTCGCCATCTGCAGCTCCGATTCGATACCGGGCTGCGGGCACGCTTGCAGGCGCGAGCGAAAGCCATGAATCGCGCCAGGGAGATGCTTTTCCACGAAGGCTTCCTTGAGGTTGAGACGCCTCTTCTATTCAAATCGACCTCTGAAGGGGCGCGCGAGTTCCTCGTACCATCTAGGCGCAAAGGCTACGCATATGCTCTGTCGCAAAGCCCACAGCAATACAAGCAGATTCTGATGGCCTCTGGCGTGCATAAGTATTATCAGGTCGCTAGGTGTTTCCGTGACGAGGATCACCGCGCAGATCGCCAACCGGAATTTACACAGGTCTGCGTCCTAGCTTCCGAGAAAAAGGAAAACTGGCTGATGTCCATGCGTCTCAGATCGATCTGGAAATGGCTTTCCCTGGTAAACTCGAGGTGCAGAGGCACGTATGGGGCCTGGTCACTTCACTCCTCGAGCTCTTCTCAATATCGGCACCACCTAATATGTGCCAACGCTTTACATATGAAGGGGTAATGACTGATTTTGGTATCGACAAACCTGACTTACGCATTAAAAATGAAGACATCACCAAGGTAAGTCCAATTCTCTAATAGGTACATCCATGCACGCATAACTGTGCATTTGCTAAAGAACGTAGATTCGCCGTTTTGACGCTTGCCCCCCGGAATTCGTCGGCAAACTTACCAATTTGGTGGATCCGATTGTCGAAGTCTGCGCGTTCAAGTTCGATGCCCCTCCGAGCAAGATTGCCGATTTCATCAAGGGCTTCTTTGACAATCTTGCCAATACGACAAACAAACTTTCGGGTATTAGCATGCCTGGCATATTGCTAGTTGACTCGTCGAAGCCGCTCCAGGGGATGTCTGCCTTGGGCCACGAGGGCTATGAAGACCTGCGCGCGAATACACTCGCCTGCGATGGCAAGTACTTCCATGTGGAGGATGGCGAGGTCTATGTTATCCTTGCGCGTGAAAACCAACCATTCCGCGGCGGTTCCACCGAACTCGGCAGGCTCCGTAAACTCATCCACGATGATGCGGTCGAGAAGGGGCTTATAGCAAGGCCCAAAGGGATCGAAGCTCTTTGGGTGGAAGAGTTCCCCATGTTCTCACCCAGTGACGACGAGCCAGGCCAGGGCGGCGCCGCAGGTCTAAAGGCAACTCACCACCCCTTCACTGCCCCGTTGACCAGCAAGGACGTTGATCTCCTCGCTACCAATCCGCTCGAGGCCAAGGCTGACCACTGGGACCTCGTCATCAACGGCGTCGAAATCGGTGGTGGCAGCCGACGTATCCACCACGCCGACTTCCAGGAATACATCATGCGGGACATTCTCAAGATGCCCGAAGCGAACATACGTCAATTCGACCATCTCTTGGGAGCGTTGAGAGCGGGTTGCCCGCCCCACGCCGGCTTTGCCGTTGGCTTCGACCGATTGATGACTCTCATTACCGATGTGCCCTCGGTCAGGGACGTGATTGCCTTCCCCAAGGACAACAGTGGCAAGGACCCGTTCGTGGGAAGCCCCGGCAAAATCACCCCCGAACAAAGGAAGACATACCATCTCTTCAATGGTTCGCCCGTGGCTCAGGCGGGTGGTAGCGCTGAAGCCGTGTAAAAATACTCTGCGATGTCTTTTTTCTGCCTGGACATACCCTGTATTATATACCACATAGCCTGCATCCAGGATGTAATCGCCGCTTAATCTGGACATTGGATACCTCATGGTTGAAATTAGTTGACTTGGGCAGTTTTCTCACTCAACTACGACCAATGGTATTCATTCTGGTCTCGTTATCTCTGCGGACTGGGTTCAACTGGCCGCTGTCAATAGTTACCACATACTCGATCCCGGCAGGTCATGACCCCATCCTCTTCTGTCCGAAATTTACCAATCGGGCCGCTCTGTAATACAGAACAGACCAAACATTCAACTGCGCGTGACATCTACTAAGGTGATGCGAAGTGACCACTCGGCGAATCAAACACGTCACGTGGCAAGTCTCAAGGACACCATACCCATGATGGGAAGTCGGACGTAACACAACGCCAACCACATGATCAAAAATAGGTAAATTCCACGCTACACTACCGCAATGTCGCTATCCACAGACGTTGCCCAACCACATTCCGCACCATCACTCGCTTAACCATCTTAGCCAGCACCACCTCAGTTCTCCGGAACCTTGACATCAGCCGAGCTCGTCCCATCATCCGCCGGCAACCCCTCCTCGTCGCCGGGCTCGGCGTAGGCGCCGGCGCCGGGGCGCGCGCCCCGCGTGCGCTCGGGCACGATGTTGGACTCGTCGATGGCGTCCTTGTCGTCGCGCTCTGCTCCTCGCGTTAGTTAGTTAGGTATCCTAGGCATGCGGGCGTGGGTGAGGAGGAGGAGGGTGCTAGGAAATAAGAAAGACGTACCCAGCTGCGCGTCGCTGTCGGCCGTCGCGCCGTCCACCGGGTCCGCCACGCGCTCCGCGTCCGAGGTCACCGGGATCGCCTCGTGCTTGTGTCCCGGCCGCGACACGTACGAGTCGTCGGCGATGCCCTGGCCGGCGGGCGCTTCGTTGTCGTAGTTGTTGGACATGTTGCTGATGGTTGTGGTGCGTGGAGGAGGGGCGTTTGGGTAGGGATGTTGTGGGGTAGGTAGGTAGGTAGGTAGGCTTGGGTATCAATGGTTTGGGAAATCGGAAGACTGGCGGGTGGGTGAAGAGCAGACGTCTATTTAATATCCCGCCCTCCGGTATGTGTGCGCACCTCAACGGCTACGATGACGGGTGAGGAAGCGCAACGGGTTTCTTTCACCGGCTTCAGAGTCAAGGATGTCATAGCGACATTCCGATCTGCGGCAGAGGAGCACACAACATTCGAACTTGATCGCCGTGCTCGTTCGTGTAGGTAGTTGCTTCTTTCTCTGAGGCAGATGGATCGGTCTATGACGCTATGGGCGCTTCGGCAGGGCTGATGAATCATCACCACCCCGTCAAATCTGGGGTTGAGACATCCGTTCCGTCGGTTTGGCTAGAGAAAGAACAAAAAAATGGCCCAGTAGACCGGAAGAGGCTCAACCATACCCTCCTTTTACCGCGTCGATCTCCATTGTTCAAGGTGTGGTTGCTGCCCCCGGATTCAATGATGGAGAATCAGCGGCTAAAAACTTGTATGGCGTGGACGCGGCTCTGATCGTCCCAATCGGGAACAATATACGGACTAGAGGCTGCTTGATTAGGCCATTCCTTTGACGTGCCATTAGCTCGTAGATCGCTCAATCTTTTGCGGGAACGATGTCATCGATGTTGAACTAGACTCAACCGCGAACTACAACCTATTGCGACTCAATGTCCGTTGTCATTCAGCTACCTACTCAGAGCAAAAGGGGTATCGTATTGCTGCTTCTATCCGGAGAACTGCGATGGCCCACCACCACCACCTCTCCTCTCTGAATCGTCAGCTTGCATGCTCATCTCCAGGGCCCGCCTCAACTCTTCATCGTCGTCATGATCGTCATTAGGCTTGCCTTTCCCTTTGGTGTTGCGGAATTCAGCTTCAGCCAAGCTTTGCTTCTTCACATACTCCATCACAATGTCCTCTTCTGATCTCAGCGTGTTGGCTCGCGCCAACTCCTCTCGGTGCGCCTTTTCCGACTCCTCGATTGCACGCTTGAGCTCTTCCTCGTCATCGGGTGCTTCAACATGTTCGGTCTGGGATGCCTCTATTGCCTTGCGAAGCGCCTCCTCGTCGTCCGCACTCTTGCTTCCCGCCCCGTGCTTTTGATGTTCTGCCTCGGAAGCTTCGAGAGCTTTCTTGTACTCTTCGTCATCCGCGGGCTCGGTTACCCCTTCCACCTGCGATTGCTCGAGGGCCCTCTTCAGGTCTTCGTTATCGTCGCTGTCTGCCTCGTAATCGTACATGCGAATTGCCTGCTGTTGGTTCTCCGCCAGGCTCAGCATCGTTGCCTGTTCGATCAATGCCTGGTATTCTTCGTCTGTGATGTTCTCCAGATCATCGGGTGAGAAGGGAGCTACAGGCGCAGCACCGTCCGGACGTTTGACTTCAGGCAGATACCCGGGAGTTGGTCTGGTATTACCTGAGACGTCGGAAACGAGTGACGACGTGGATGTTGTAGACCCCAACGTGGAAGACCGCGTCCTCAATGCAGACACGCTAGCTCGGATTGCCTCCTCGATACGTGCGTCTTCAGCTGCGTTCCCGCGAGAGGTTTCTTGCACAGCAGCTTGGATGTACTGCTCGAATTCTGTCGAATTCTCACGTGCACTGTTAGTGCTACCGGCAGCCGAGACGTCCTCGTTGATGAAATGACCCGAGTGGGCTTTTTGCTCCTTCCACGCCTTCTTGCGCTCTTGCAATTTCTTGCGTTCGTCAAAGGAGAGGTTTTTCGTGCGGAAAAAGCCCGTTTGGGGTGGCTCGGAATTTGACTCAGCAACCGTAGCATTAGGACTTCGAGGAGCAGGTGGCACGTCCTTAGATTTGCCTTTCGCCTTCTGCTTCATGGCGTAAAATTTCTTCATCGATTCTTTCTGCCCAAGCCAACGTGCCTCGATGTCGGCGCATTCCTCTGCGGAGGCATTCTTGTAGTCCATGCTGCCCTGGGCCACGCGGGATGCGACAATGTAGTTGTGGGCGCTTTGTGCAAATAGGGAACGGATCTCGGCATGTACACCAGCCATCGCATAAGCCGGAATGCCCCAGACACCTTCGCAGAGTCAGCATCGGTCTTTGCAACGAGAGTAGTATATCATACCTGCTGCGGGCTTCAAAACAAGTCCTCCAATACCTTTACCGATTCCCTTCAGCAGCCCAGCACCGCCTTCTTTCTCTGCACCTCTCAGAGGTTGGGTGACTAGCCCTGTGATACCATCGTAGAATCCGAACCCAAACTCTTTGCTAGCGACCTTAAGACCACTGCCGAAACTCGTGACCTTTTCGGTGGGGCGCACAGTATCATCGTTGTACAAACTTGGAGCATTGCGGAAACCTCTTGCAAGTCCCAAGCAAAAGTTCATGGGACTCTTCATACCGGTGGATACGATATTGTTGATGCTCTTCCCT
The DNA here is from genome assembly GCA_022376655.1 of Xylariomycetidae sp. FL0641. NCBI lineage: Eukaryota > Fungi > Ascomycota > Sordariomycetes > Xylariomycetidae sp. FL0641. The sequence goes on along the minus strand of JAJJKE010000010.1, from coordinate 182,949 downwards.
GCTCCCAAAGCTCGTTCGAGATTCTGATTCATGCTGCCGGGAGACGCCGTGTTTGACCTCTTAGGTGATGCCACGGAGTCCTCTGCAGGTGGCGGAGGTTCCGTTGCAGTTCGAGATCGGATAGACGGAGCGGACGTTTCCGGCGTCAAATTTGGTAAACTGTTGTTCTGAGTGCTCATGCTAAGCGGTCGGGAGCGAGTACTAATCGTATCCGACCCTGAAGCATCAGCCAATTCCGCAGATCCTCTAGGACCAGAGGTTCTTGCAGCTTCCGGGCTCTCGGCTGGAGTGTCCGCAGCTGAACCTGCCGCTTCACCCGTCGGAGTTTTAGGACCTCTGGCTGCCTTGAAGATATCGCGAGGGAAGTCAGCAACGGACATGGCAATGCTTCCCATATCTCCCAATAGCGCTGAAGTTGCTGCTGATATGGGGTCAGTTGGATGATCTTCGGTGTTGTAGTCCTTTGCTCGGAACCTAACTCAGTGTTAGTGAAATTTCCGCCGTGGATGCTGATCTCGACTCACAACTTCAAGTCCGTGTACTGCAAATAACCACCTTCAACCAGTGTAGCTGCTGCCAGAGCACTCAGGTGAGTTTGGGTCCGTCGAACTCGCCATACAGCGACCCGACTGGGAGCTATGGCACAGCGCATGCGATCAAGATCCAGATGTTTGTGGAAGCATTGGCCACCAAGATCGGCACCCTTTTCCTCGCGAATCTTTTCCCCGAGTTCTTTGGCTCTCTCCAGGGTCTCGGGTTTGATGGCTGTCCGGATAGCTTCCGCAAGTCCCGCAGACGTCAGTTTCTTGTACGGGATGGGCTGCGGCCCGGCGCCGGCTCTGGCAACCATGGCACCCCAGAATGGCTGATCACCGAAAAAGGGAACGACTATGGTAGGCTTTCCCGCCTGGATACCAGCAGCCGTTGTTCCCGCACCGCCATGGTGACATACTGCAGACACCTTCTTGAACAGCCAGTCGTGAGGGACGTTTCCAAGCATGAATACTCCGTCTGGGATTCCCACCGAATCGGCCCCAATGCCACCCCAGCCCTTTGAAACCAGCGCACGAACGCCAGTTTCCGCCACTGCCTCGAAGATCATCTTAGTGAGCTTGTCGGGGTCGTCAACGACAATCGACCCGAAGCCTATGTAAACGGGTGGTGGTCCAGCCTCAAGGAATGCTGCGAGATCGGGCTCAGGGGTGAAGGATGAGGCTAGGTTAAGGAAATAAAAGCCGGCAATGTCAATGTGTTGACCCCAATCATTGGGCTTCGGGATGAGGGCTGGAGACCTAGATTTAGACGTTGAGCTTGCGTACAAGGCACGGGCAAGAAAGAACACAACTTACCAGCAGTAAGTGTAGGGGATTCGAAGCCGAGTCAATATGGTGGGCGCCCAAAGTAAAGATAAGGGCTCCAGATCCAGGATCTTGGTTCGGAAGCGGTTGATCACATCTCCAAGACCCTGCCATGTCATCATCTCAACCAAGGCATACGACATGTAATTCGTTGTGACCGGATCCGTATTCGTAGATTGGATATTGGCCAGTGGTTGAGGGAAGGCTCTCGTGGGGGACCATGGCATCCTAAGAGCTGTCAGCTACTTCACATCTGAACATGACGCATCACCAGGGGACCGTACGTGAACATAAGATGAAGCGGAATTCCTAGCTTCTCAGCAACGTGTATATGAGCAAAACTGGGTGGATTGGCGATGATGGCATCGGCAACGAACGGCTTCTGGGTGGAATCGGTCACTACTGGCGGCGTAGCCAGAGGATCGTCTCGATCCCTGCGGTTGAAGCGTGGTGCCGGACCTGTCCCGTCGCCTGTCTCTATGCACGATCTCCAGCAGCCTAGGACGATCTCTTCGATGCCCTTCCTCCGCTTGGTGATCTCGCCCGACTTCAGAGCATCAACACCAGGCATTAAGCCGGGGTTCTTGACCATGAAGGCCATCAGCTCGGCCGGATCTCCACCAATGCTGAAGAACTCTAAGCCATTCTCCTCGACGAAGTTCTTGAAGGTGCCGTGTGTGGCAATACGGACACGGTGGCCGTAGGTGTCCTTCAGGATCTGACCCAAAGCCACGAATGGCTGGACATCGCCCCGAGAGCCGACAATCTGGATGACGACGTTCAACTGGGGTGGAGGTGTTTGGCCCGGCAAACCACCTAGACTGGGAGGGATATAGGCGGGAGGTAGGGGGGCTTCTTGGGCGATTCGGGCATCTTCCTTTAGCTGGTTGCGCAAGGCCGGAGCTATGATATCGGCCAGCTGTCGGTTCGTCTGGTTGAGACTGATATTCACTCGACCATCATCTGCGGTGCATGGCAGGTCAGCTGATCGTCGCCCAAGATGCGCATGAGGCAAGTGCGCCCACCTGTGACTGCCGCGCCGGCATCGAACCCGGCCTGGTGCAGGTTAAAGTGGTCGTGGAATTCGCTGTAGGCCGGCGGAACATCTTCTTCGGCGCCCAGTTCGGGGACGTCGGGAACTAGGAGACCACCATGAGCCGCGTCGTCGACTCGGACTTCGGGTGCCTGGCTGAATGTTTGACGATGCGCAAGGGCGGGCGGTGCGGCTGCCTGTTCGCCGATCCTCCGCTTTTCGTCGCGGATAGACATGGCTCAGGTATATCTTAACTTGCTACTTGCGATTCTGTCGATGGGCGCATGTCGACATGCGAGCGAAGAGTAAGGAGAACCAAGCGAGAAAAGTGATGGATTTGAGGATTCCCAGCAAGAAAGAGGGGTATCAGAGCTGGTCGAAGCTAACGTATCGGGGTCATGGGATCGTCACAGCCGTCACGGGAAAGGAGGGAAGACAAAGGTGACACCTGTGATACAGCACAGAGGTAAATAACTGCCTAAACAATTGATGTAAAGGAGGCAGGTGTTGATGGTAGAATATCGTAAGGTAATAAGGTCCAAGTTGTAGGCAGCAAGTTAAGGTACAGCTCAAATGCGGGCAGGATGGGTATGATGGAGTAGCTCCAATATCCTTGCCGGTGAGGGTGCGATGCGCTCCAAATTTAGGAGCTTTCTAGCGATAAGGGTCCAGAATACCAGGGTCTACACGGCGCTTGCATGCACCCCTTCGCGGCGCATTTCGCCTTACAAGCCTGCAGTACCTAATCTCCTCGACCTCTCAGTTATTACGGTACTGCATATAGTACGCGCAGGCGAATGAACCATTGGACAAAGACGTTGCTTCGCCTCGTCTATTCGCGGCCTTTTGATAGAATACAGTGGCCTTTGGCGTTTTCAAGACAGCCAAGGCAGACAGCGGTAATAGCACACCGGGTGGAGAGGTCTCTGCGATGACGATTGCCTTGGTGGCTCAGAGGGGACTTCCCGGTTTCTTGGACTGAGAACCTTATGACATGCTGCCGTAAGGTACGGAGTACGGAGTACGGAGACGGTGATTATGCAATCACCCGTATACCTGCCGCTTCACGTCCAGATATGCCACCGGCTTGACTTGATATTATTGATCGTACCAATCTTCTGCTCACTTTGTTGTTATCTCAACTTCATCTATTTGCATCCTCATGGCCGTTATATATACCCAAGTGCACTTCGATCAAACATCAAAATTCCACAGCAACCTGAGCTAGAGTAGTAGGTTATTGAATTGGACTCCTGGCATTCATGGTCTTTCTGGGCTAAAGTTGTCGAGCTATCCATAGCCTCAAAATCATCACACCTGAATATATCCCCTCACTTGGCTTCAAGAGCATTAAGGAGAAGTAAGGCCTCGCTGGCAATGGCTTCGGTGACCAGAGCTATCATGCGGTTGCTTTGAGCCATCGAGCTTTTGGGTCTTTGAAAAGACTCGTAACCTTTTATGTGTCGGAAGAAAACAATTTCCAGGAGCTTCCCGCCATCGCTTCCTATTCTCGTGACATTATTCAAGACTGACACATCCGCACGGGCTAGCAGCCAACATCAGTGGACGCGAAAAGAAGTTTGGTATGAGCCTGCCAGATTCAATTATGATACAGGACATTTCCACCAGGATAGCACATTGGCTTCCGGTTGGTAGTCGGTTGGTGTCCAAGCATAGGACCTCGCTTGCTGTCTTCCCTTGCTAACACCCCTATACGTGAACGATGATTTGCGAGTCGCAGCTCCGCGGAGTCGCGCCGTTCGTGAATGATCGTCCCGTCTTCACATTACCGTTGTCGTTCCCCTGTGTTCCATATATCCCATTTAGCTAGAGAATTTGCGAGTAACCTTCGCGATAACTGGACCACGTTAGTTTCCTGCCGTCCTTCTACCTTCACTCAGACGGCTTACTGTGTAGAGCAACAACGCTAAAGATGAAGACCAGCGACAATACCAGGACAACGACGGGGTCGACCTTCAAGCCAGGGGACTCGTCGGTGTAGAGTCCTACGCTTCGGTTAGCACCGATGATCACAGCCACGCCGGACCCCTATTCCACCTACTCAGCATCGTGCTGCTGCTGCCACCAGCACCGGCGGCGCGCGTGCTGCTAGGTCGCACGCTGGCAATCTTCTCCTTCTGGTCGGCCGCAGCTCGTCGTCGGATCACGGTTCGGGCACCTCCCGGGGGTGGAGGAGAGGAAGGGCGGCCGGTGCTCGAGCCAGTCGCGGCTGGCGAGTCACTGGGAGAAGAAGCTCGCGGGGAAGACTATGACGGATTCAGATCAGCTTGGTCCCCTACTAATGCAGCTACTGTATACACAAGCAGCGCCAACACGTGGGAGCAGCTCCAATGCGTTTCATCGGGAGTGACAATTGCATCGCGCAGCGTTGGGAGTGCCAAAGATAAAGACGTACCATGGTAACTATCGAGTGGCCAGGGTGGAACCGAGGGAAAGAGCGAAAGAAGTCGACGGCGCAAATGGGGGTGAAGGTGAAGGATAGTGGATGGAGAAGTAAAGTCGAGAAGATAAGAAGGTCGGAGTGCAATGGTGTTGCGAAGCAAGGTTACCGTGCTGAGATCGCGCGGCTGTCTCCAAAAATCCGGGGTTCAATGGCTGGCCGTTCCCACAATTCAATTGAGGCCACGACTTTGGAATCTGGCGGCTTGGCAATGGAGAATCGCTTTCGCCGAGCTCCGCTATTATGTAAGCTGGGACGGATTATCTCAGCATCTCGCCGCAGCGCGTGGTCACAACAACACCTTCGACCTGCTCTTCGTCCAGTTTTACAACACGCCACAGTGCAGCGCGCGACGGCGGGCGCGAATTCGCGCTACGTGCCTGGCGACAGGTTTAACACCGCGATTTTTCACTTTCGATGCCTGGGCGAACTTCCTCGCCGGCTCACATAGCCGCAACACGCGGATTTATGTAGGTCTGCCGGGCGGCTCCGACGCTGCTCATCCCGGCTTCGAGGTGAGTGTACCCGAGACGCAGAGCCTGGCCGCGGTCTACTTCTGTCGCTCGGTTCTTGGCAGCGTTGTGATCTGGGAGGTGACCTATGCGAGTCACAGTACGGTCGCGGGCACGACCTTCTATCGGGGTGTTGAGGCGGCGCTGGGGACGGTCGCGACTCGCGAGGGATAAACGGTTGCCTTGCCGGTGAAGTAGGGCTGGGGTTGGGGATTGTGAGGATGCTGTCGCTTGTGGACCATGCTGTCGTGCGACTATCCGACTCCGTCTCGTCGCGTTCGTAGCCAACTCTCATTGTCGTATCGAATGACAAAGAGAGAGGGCGCCCACGTGGTCTTGTTGGCGCCTACGGCGACTACCAGTGGTCAAAGAGGCGCGTTTGCAGCGAGTCTATGCAATTGTTCCTGTCAATGCCACCAATGAGTGTATACCTCGTGCCTTGTGATCTCGCAAGTCGCGTGACGCGGTGGCCGCAGAAAGGAATGCAGACATGGCATTGTCAACATCGCGAACGAACTTTCAAACTTGGTGGATTGCTAACAATAGCTCGGGCAACGATGGTCAGGGGACCCAGGGCATCAGGACAACGAGCGCCGCCAGGGTTTGGCACACACCAAGGCCACGATGTAGTCGCACCAGGTTCGCCTTGCGTTTCCTCCGACGGCGCTGTCTATAAAATGGCATGTGTCTCCCTTCCCTGGACTGCTTCCTCTTCCTCATCACACACAGTTCCATAAACACAGTCTAGACAAGCAACTACCACTTACAACCAACAACCAATCCAATCCAAACCAATCAACACCTTCAAAATGGGTCTCTTCGACTTGGGCAACCCCTCCGACGGCCTCGGCGGCCAAGGTGGCAACATCTCGTCTTCGCACAACTGCGCCATCATGTAAATGCCATCCACGCGCCTGGTGCCGGCAATCAGAACCCGTTCTTGCCAATGCGCGACGCTTACTGGTAGGCGTCGTAGCTGGGGTTTCTGCTGGTCATACGGGGAGTAGCGGGTGATGGCACCAGTTTGGGAAGAGGGGGAGAGCTTCGGGGGAGGATGACTTGCATAGCTAACGTACGAATTGAGTTGTTCTCCTCCCACGATAACTTGGACGGACTGTGATGTGCATACGTAGACTCATGTGGAGTACATCAACGTGCAATTGTATTGATGGACTGTGTCTGCTAACTACCGGTAGGTCTCGGGTGTTCTCCAGGTAGCCTGTTGTGGAGTACATCAGCGTGCGATTGTATTGACGAGTCCTTACTGCTAACTCGAAAGCAAGGTTTCCTCCACCTCATCCCCTCCTCGTATTCACTGTATTGCATGCATGCTGTCGTGAACGTCTGCTCCTGTCGAACGGTCGCTTACACCTCAGGCGTCGCCATCTGAGTTCTGGTCCGAGTCAACCGCGGTGGCGTAGTTGTCATGCTCGAGCATGCGCATACGCTTGCCCAGCTCAGAGTGTACATCGGTCGCGATCTCTTCATTTTGCAGTGTCTTGCGGAATCGGGGGTGCAACTGGTAGCCAGCAAACTCGCAGGCAAGGTAGCGTGAAACTAGGGATTTCACTTCCGCGAGGACTATATCTTGTGGGCCGTAGACGTAGTCGACGAAGTCAAGTAAGTCGGGAATCGCTGTCCAAGAATCCACAAAGCGCACAAGGCTCTTTCTCAAATTGAGTAATGCCAGGCGTTCAAGTGCCCCTGTCTCCGTAAATGAGGCGAGATTGTAAACAGCTACATGGCGACGGAGGAAGGGAGCCCATTCGTGGGAAGACAGTGGACAGTCAAAATCGGCGTGGTCGGTGACGCCTCGAGGCATCTGACAGAATTGCGTTATGTACCTGTCTTTCTTGGAACCGCGTCTGTCTTGTACCAGAGCTTGAAGTGAGCCGCGTCTAGCGACATCGCCAAACTGCTCCAATGCTTCGCCGCTTAGGAGAGGCACCAGACGTGTGTTCAGTGGCGGGGATGCTGTCGATACGGAATATTCCCCTGTGTACGCGAACTGGCAGAGTGCTGAGAAGTTTTCGTCTTCTGCAATTCTCCACGGGACGGTGTAGTAACCTTGGCCTGCGTGGATGTCCATGAGTCTCTCGAGGTAAGGCGAGATAGAAGAGATGGCCTTCTTGTGCACGATCATCCTCTTGCCGGTTGGCAGTATGAAGCTGAATGTGTCCGAGGACATGATGCTTATAAAACGTCAGCATTCGTGACACATGAGGAAGGAAGCGGTTCTGTGGAAGTCATAGTACCTAGGATCATGAAGAATCGGATTAGAAGAACCTGGCCGCTCCATTGTGCGGGAGGAAGGCGTGCCCGTACGCGGTGTGTTGACCTGAAGTTGTGGACTCGGGCGCGTCACGGTTCTGCCTAGTTGGTGAAGGAGGATGTCAGTTGGAAGGGCAGTGAATTTTGTGGCGGAAGGTTGTAAAGAAGTTAGCGGGTTGTAAAGAAGTTAGCGGGAAGCGCCACCTGCCCGAGCTTGTGCATCTGTCTGGTTGCCGTGGTGTATGGGTGCGTTTGGTTGCCAGGTGCGATCATTTTCGCCCTCCTCCTATCTTGCGCGCGTTTCTCTCTTTCCATTTCACTCTGTCTACAAAACCAACCCATTCTCCAATTACCTACCACCTGTGGATGAATTTTCCTCGCCCACTCTGCTTCCTCCTTCTCGTCCCGCCATTGGCGCGGCCTTCCCTCAACACCATCCTGCTCTTTACCTCATCTAAGCCGTCACTCACCATGGATGACCAAGGCAACACTCCTGCCCACATCACCCACCTATCCACCGAGGTTAAGCAGGTCATCTTCGCCCAGCTCGACAGTGAAGATGTTCCTTCCCTGGCCCTCACCTGCAACTCGATGTTGAAGGCGTATAGAGGTGCCAAAGGCATCATTCATCATGCGATCGCCCTGAACACTGTGGGCCCGGCCCTCCTGCCCATTGCAGTTGCCGCTTTCGCCGCCAGCAAGGAGTGGAAGACCCATGACACTGGATCCTCTGTACGCGAGTTCGTATTGAAGTTCGATCGGTTCGCTATGAAGTACCTCGACTGGAAAGCGAAAGAAATCCCAGTAGCCGTGACCGACTTCTCATACGCCATGACCGCGGGCATTTCCCGTTTACACTCGGCTATCACCTACCTCGCTATACAAATCTCGGCTGTCGGGCCATATCTCAGAGCCCCCATCTGCGGTAGGGTCACGATCCTAGATCTCCTAGCAGGGCACGCTTGTTTCCCTACTCAGTCCGAGATGACAACCGTCAAGAAGGGCATCTACGTCATGGAGATCTTACGACTCGTCACCGTGCATGTTTTCAAGCTCCGGCGAGGACCCCGTCATGACCCACGATCATATGTCTGGAACTATTTCCCGCCTTGGATCTCTTTCATGGTCAGACGACTCAACTGCAGAATCGAGGAACTCTGCGAACCGGGTATGTACTGCCTTGTGTATAATGCTCCTTAAGCCGAGGATAGCTAACCTGACTCTCGTCTAGCCCTTGCGCCGTTCTTCAATAACAGTTCAGCCATCCGAGATCGCGCCATGCTGCTTTACCGCCTGTCTAAGTTCTGTCTCTTTGGTGCTGTAGGCCTGAAACAATTCTTGAGCTCAACCCAACCCAATGCCGTCAAATTGTTCCTCAAGAGATGTGACGAAGAGGTTGCATTTACCGGATCCAATCAATTCTCCAGACCAGTCCCGGCGCTAACCATCCCCCCTTCCGGCCCGTTTTGGTTTCTCCCAGTGCATGGGAAGGATGGTGTGCAAAGGTCTGTCAGCGTTGATCATCTGTTGGAGCAATACCCGGAAGACGACACCGGTTTACGTGATCTCTGGTTCTTCTTTGCCATGAGTAACAAGTGCAGAGGCAACATACTGAGCCCCCACGAGCTATACCTCGACGTTGCTGTTCTTGGTATTGACATTGCCCCTCCTGTCTCACTGGACCGTTCTCGACTGGACCTGTTACTGCCAGGCATCATCCCAACCATGGAAAGCATGGCAGCCACCGTGAAGAACTTGACGTTTTCGATGACAAGGGAAGACGAGGCTTGGAATACGAAAGTATGCTTCGGTATCCGCAGAACAGAGAAATCGAGGACCTGGTGGCCTCGTGTCGATCCTGCCGACGAGTGGTGATTTGCCTCGTCGCGCAGCTCTGTCGGGCTTCTTGACGAAGAGAAGGGTGGTATGAAGGCCGCGTTATTATCTCAGTAAACTCATACTGAGAAACCGCGGAGACAAGGATGCGAAGCCTGCTTGCCACGAGATGACCCTCATCCAATGTGGCTGGCTACCTTACCGGTATGTGGCAATGTGCAAAGGATAGGCCAACTGGAATGGTCTTCCCATACGAATGACGAGAATGTACTGCAAGGAACTTCGTATTACTAGATGTAATACACAACATGTGGCTCTGACAATATGCCCTCACCTCAATTAGTGGAACCCGTGAAGCTGTGAATACTTTAAAGAACCATATTGGCATACAAGGCGGACAATCCATAATCGTACGTGGATTATATACCTCAAGAGGCCCGGTCAGTTCTTCAGAGCTTACTCAGAGGAGACCTATTCATGTCGGCGGGCGCCCACTCATGTGAGCTCATCCCACAGGAAGAACCCGACAGAGTGGTTCCGTCGCCCCCTTCCACCAACCTAGATGCTGTAACTAACAGATGTAACATCGGTATGCAGGAACCCATGTAAAGCAGGTCCAACATAACATGAGGTTCCTCGCTCAGCTCCGCATGTGTTTCTCTGAGACTATCGCCCCTCTTGCTCGGCTCTCATCTCGTGAGTCGCCCGAACAGAGCATCTCGATCTTCGTGAATCCTCCCACCAGACTCCTGTGCCTCACGTACAACACCTTCTTCCATCCGCTGAGCACGTAGCCAGGTCCCGTCCTGGCCAAGTTCACCGCCGCCTACGACAACCACCTTCGATACGGGACACGACGACCATCAGTCACAAGGCCCCCAAATGTGTTGATGTTCACGACAGGACATCTACTCCGACAATGTACCAACCGGTTAATCTTCAACACCAGCGAGGCGCTGCGCGGTGTGTCTGTCCCGTTGCCGCATTCCTTCCTCTCTGCCCCATCTCTCTCCCCGTGTGCCCCTCCCGACTCGCGATGGCGCCTTAGACAATTTTCTCTCCGCCTTGGTCGACTGCTCGCGCATCTACGCTCTCACGCAATGTCCACGCGAACAAGAACATCTCAAGACCCTAGACCGCGCGCGCCACCGCCGCCAGCGCCGCGTGTACGGGCACGTACTGGCGGACCGGACGCTGCGGGCGTATAAAGCGGTGATGCTCGGCGAGATCAAGATGTTTCTGCGCTTAATGTCTCCCCCCGCACCAGCGGGACTAGCACTTCGACAACTGGATGCGACGGTGTTGACCGGAACGAATGGTGGCTACCTCGAAGGCTAAATATTATACTACAAGGGGCTTGCGTTTCCACATGAGAAAAGCGACAGGTAGCTGCGCGGCCGAAAACCCACAGAGTACCAGCATCTGACGATTGTAACCCTCCGACAGGATATGCCGGACGTTATCCGGCAGCGTGACACCAGAGGGCTGCTGCCCTGTAACCAAGTCTGTGACGCCGCCCGATATTCCAATGTCGGCGAACTTGGGCAGTGTGAGGCCGTTGAAGACGGACGTGGCAATGGCTATCCCCATAGCACTGCCCATGGTGCGGAACTGATTAGCAGCAGCCATACCGACGGCTTTATCCCGGCCTTCGACTATGAAGGGAACGGTGATGTAGGTCATTGTATACGTCATTCCGCACCCAAAGCCGGATAGGATGAGAAACCCGTAGACGGAAGGGTTGATATGCGTAGATGGCTCCAAGGTGCTGAGCAAAGCAAAGCCGACAACTTGGAATACTGTGCCGACGAGTACCATGTAAATAGCTGGCACCTTCCGTAAGCCGGCTATCCTGGTGCCAACCATGGAGCCGACTGGGAACATGGCTCCGAAAGGCAGAAGCCGTACGCCAGCACCTTGGCTTGAGAGCCCATTGACCAGTTGGAAACGCTGAGGAAGCTGGAAGGTTGTGACGCTCATGGGTCCCCCGACTAGCACCATGACTAGCATGACACCAACCATGGCATGGTTCGTGAAGAATCTCCAGGGTAGTATCGGCTCGCGTTGCCTGCTTTGTCTCGTGATGTGCCGCTCCCAGGACAGTAGCGCGACCGAGAGGGCGACGAATGCGACCAAAAGGGTGATCACGAACGCGGAATCCCAAGGGAAGCGCGTCTCGGCTTCTTGGAAGCACGCCGTGAAGGACAGCACCGAGCCCAGTAGCAGCACACATCCCAAGCCGTCGAGCTGGCTCGAGATAGACCTCAGGACCTGCGTGACGGATTGACGGCGGTCGCCTTCGCCGTGGTAAGGGAACCCGTTGGGCATGCCGCCGAGCAGCAGGACTAAAGCCAGAACACAGACGGGTATGCTTCGCAAATAGCTTGCATTAGCTTACAGACGTCTCTAGAATCATAGAGGAAAAGAAGCGTATCTTACTTGAACAGGAAGATCCATCTCCATGTTGTATGCTCGCTGATGGCACCACCTACCAATGGACCCAACACTGTACCCATGGCGATAGCAATGCCGGCGTTCGCAACAGCTTTCCCGTACCTCTCTGGCGGTACCGAGTCCACTATCAGAATAGCAGCGAGTGTGAAACACCCACCGCCCCCGAGACCTTGGAAAGCGCGGATGATGATGCTAGGAATTCACGGAGGTCCATCAGTACGCAAACATCATTTTCGGGTTTGGCGATGGTTGCTTACAGCTGTGTCATTGTGTGCGAAGCAGCACAGCCTGCTGAAAAAGCCATGAACAGCAGTATCAACCCCGTGGTGACTGGTTTTCGTCCGATAATGTCACTTATTTTTGCCGAGATCACGATTAGGCCTGCACTCAGGTTTATCAGCATGACGCATAAAGAATACCGGGAACTCACGGCAGAAGCTCCCCATGAAAGCTAGGAAAGAGGTGTGCACTGCCAGAGACAACTAACCGACAAAACCCAGCTGATAGCTCGACAAGATCCAACTGATCTTTTCAAACCCGCCGAGGTCTCTGGTAATGGAAACGAAAGCCGTGACCGTGATGTTGCTCTCGATGCTGACGATAAATACCATGATTCCTATCCTGTTGACAGTGACGCAGGTGGTCAGTCTCGATAGGATACTCTTCTCATCACACAGGCAAAGCAATCGGATGATGAAGGGCAGGATGCGTAACCAACAAGGCAGCGAGCATGGCCAGTCGAGGGCCATGAAGGTAAGTGACCGTCCGCGTTTCATGATCTTGGCTTGGGATATTCTCCAGTTGCTGCCCGAGCGAGGCTGCCCCTGTAAAGATAACATCGCCTGGCTTCTCTGGATCTGGAGGCGCTGCATTTTCAGTGGTATAGATGCTGGTTCTATCGTCTGCTGCCATGCTGGAAGTTTGGACGGGGTACCGGTATCTGGCTTGAATCGAGCCAAAGATATGGCCTGAGTGGCATACCGAAGTCCCTTGGGAGAGCTGAAAGAAGGGGAGACATGGTGCCAGGAGTCCAAGTCGGCGAGGTGTGCTCTCGCCTCAGCAACTTGGGTGCTACAGAGTTGGACTCATCATCCCTTGCTTCGCGGTAAAAGCATCCCTACCTCGATTACCTGTGCCCGGCGCCCACCAAGCGGACCCATACCCATACCCTGTTGCGGTGACGTCCGAACCAATGCTACGGTACAGTTACATGCAAGCACGTTATCTTCCAACAGCCTGCCAAGCCTGCTTCCAATTCGAACCATCCGAAACGGACTGACGGTCGCGCCACCCCTCTCAGTCTGCCCTTCCAAGTTACCCCGAGGCTATTCCTTACACAAGTCCGCACGTGTCACGTCGGCAGCTTGAGTGCTGTTGCAACTAGTATGCCAGCATTCGCCGGCTGACAACCACCTCTCAATCTCATATCGCCAGGTACCTAGAAATGACTATGTCTTCCTTCGGCCAGGTACTCGATGCTCTGCCTTATGTGTTCGGTGTATTCCTGTCTCTGGTAAACAACCCACCTTCTTCGACATGACATCCCTCGAAGCTGACCTAACACACGTGGTTGATAGGGTCTTTTGTTTTGGGGTTACGACACTGCCTTGCACCCGCTGAGGAAGTACCCCGGACCATTCATCGCCAGATTCACCGATGGTTACGCCGGCTATCATGCCATCAGGAAGCGTGGCCATCGTGCCATGTATGACAATCATCAGAAATATGGTAATGTGATCAGGGTATCGTTTGCACTGAGGATTTCCATGCTGACAGCGTTGGATTAGGGCCTGTATTCAGGTCAGGGCCAAATCGACTGGTATTCAATACCAGCGGGTCTGTCCGTGGTATGTTGCGTTCCACCAAGGTCCCATACGTCGTCCAGGCTAATGAACCACACGCAAGATATCTACCTGAATAAGGACATCAACAAAGCGGGTATCTACAGGGTCACCCAGTTCCACGCGAACAAGAACATCTTCGGTACCCTAGATAGGGAGCGTCACCGAAGCAAGAGGAAAGTATATGCTCAAGTTCTTTCCGACCGATCGTTGCGCCGATTCGAACCGACCATGATAGGCGAGATGAACGTGTTCCTGCGACAGCTATCGAAGGCAGGTTCTGCCCCCGTCGACTTGTCTCCTTTATGCGAACGTCTCGCTACCGATATCGCGGGACAGCTAGGGTTCGGACAGCCGCTGAACACGCAGGTGGATGAGGCGAATAGGATATTCCCAAAGGCCATGATATCTATGAATGCCGTCGTCAGCCTTTTTCGTGAGTGTTACTGAAGCTCTTTCCTGACTGACGTGGGGAAGCGAGTTAAACTTTACTAACGAACTGCTCTGGAAGTATCATGGCCCACGATTGCCGCGTTCTGGCCGGTACTCAAGCGTCTGAACAAGAAGAACAGCAATGCTTTCGCAAAGGCAGTACGTGAGACCATCAAAGCTCGTGTTGCCGAACCCAAGAACGCGAGGCCCGATTTCTACTCCGTAGCGGCAAGCGACGAAAACCCCGAGGAGGCAATTCTCCTAGGAAGTGAGATCTGGGCAGAAGCTGTCTTCTTTCTCCCGGCCGGTAAGCCCAGTAGCCCAGGCCTGTCCCTGATACACTCAATGCTAATGTCTCTACTCAGGCGGTACCACGGTCGCCGCGGCTATGAGCGCGATGTTCTTCTACCTATCGCGCCACCGCGCCGTCTACGACCGCCTGGCCGCCGAGATCCGCTGCATCTTCTCGTCGGACGGGGAGATCCAAAGCACCGTGCTCTTCTCCCGGTGCAAGTACCTCCGCGCGGTCATCGACGAGACGCTGCGCCTCTCGCCGCCGTTTCTCGGCACGTTATGGCGCGAGCCTCACGAGTCGTTCGCCGGGCCGTGGATCGTGGACGGGCACGCGATCCCGCCGGGCACCGTCGTGGGCGTGAACCCCTACGCCCTGCTGCACAACGCGCGGTCCTTCCCCGAGCCGTTCCGGTTCTGCCCGGAGCGCTGGCTGGAGGGCGGAGACGCGGACGTCGAAGGCGCCAACGACCCGCGGACCCGGACCAGGATGAAGGAAGCGTTTGCCCCGTTCGCGGCGGGGGACACGGCCTGCCTGGGGAAGCCGATGGCGTACCAGGAGCTCAGCCTGCTGGTGGCGAAGACGATCTGGGCGTTTGACTTCCGCAAGGCGCCGGGGGAGGCGGGCAGGCTCGGAGAAGGCGATCCGAGCAGGTTTGGGGGCCCCGGCGGCGCGGATGAATTCCAGCTGTTTGACCTGGCGGTGGCGGATCACCATGGTCCAACTCTGGTTTTCGAGCCAAGAAGGGCTGGGTTGGAAAATGACTTGTAGGATGACTACAGCGACATGTCTTGCGCATGGATGAGGATACACGTCCGTTCAATCGCTCAGTTTCGCTTACGCTCCCTGTAGCACTACGGCCAAACTTCACTCGCGATCTGCTTAACCAGCGCCAGCTTCTCCCACATCTTCTCCATCGTCATGCCCTTGCCGCCCGCCAAGCTGCTACTACTAAACCCGCACTGCGGGCTAACCGCCAGGCAATCCAACGCCTGCTCATGGGTAACGCCCTGGGCCTCCGCAATGACATCGGCCGCGGCATGCACGCGTTGCTTCATCGTCTGCAGATCCTCCAACTCCGTCGTCTTCGTCGAGACGATGCCCAGCACGACATTCTTGCCCTTGGGCAGGAAGCGCAGGGGCGCGAAGCCGCCCGCGCGCTCGAGGTCGTCGAACTCGAGGTAGTAGGTCTGGTAGGGCGTGTCCCGGAACAGCTTGCGCGCGATGGCCTCGTAGGACCCGGACACCCAGTGCGTGGAGCCGGCCATGTTGCCGCGGCACAGGTGCACGCCGACGCGCAGGCCGGCGGGCTTCGCGGCCAGCAGCCGGCGGTGCGCGCGCGCGTACAGGTCCAGCAGCGCGTCGGGGTCGGCGCCGTCGGCGCGGCAGCCGGCGACGAACCGCGGCGCGCAGAAGTAGGTCTGGTGGGGGTCGTCGACCTGCAGGTTGCGCAGGCCGGCGGCGTGCAGGGTGCGCAGCTCCGCCGCGTAGGCGGCCGCCAGGTCCGCGAAGTACGCCTCGTCCGTCGCGTAGCCCGACCCCGCCGTCCACGCCGTCCCCGGCTTCAGCTGCATGTGCTGGTAGTTGGGCGCGGGGATCGTGAGCTTGGCCGCGGCCCACAGGTCCGCGGGCAGGTTCGCGCGCAGCGCCAGCCACTCGGCGAGGTAGGGCGATTCCTTGTGCTCGATCTTGCCGGTGCACACCACGGCCGCCCGCGTCGTCGCGCCCATCTTGGCCAGGCCGGTGGTGGTGGGGAAATCGGTGCGGAAAGCCTCCGGGATAGGCAGGTTCGGCCTGGCTTCGAAGCCGGAGAGCTTCTCGAAGAAGCCTCCGTAGTAGATGTGCCGAGCGTACTCGCCGTCCGTGATGGGCCTGATGCCCTTCTCTATCTGGGTCCGGACGACGTCTCGGACTGCTTCCGCCTCGGCATCTTTGACCGACTGCGGTATGTCGAGAGAGTACATCTGCGACGGTGATGACAGACTTGACCGGGCATCGAGGAGGGATTGTGGTCGTAGTAACGACCCGACGTGGTCTGCTCTGAATAAGGGTGCCATGGTCACAAGCTAGGACGTCAGTTGAAAGTGAGATGAGGCGGTTGGTAGGCAATTTATCATGACTTCTCCAGCAATAGCAATGTTGCTTGCCGTCTGTACTTACAAACTTACCCCGCATCTAGAAAGGACTCCTCACCTGCACCCCGCGAACTGGTTCCTGCTCCGCACTTGAGATTCGCGGCTGTGGTGTTGCGCTGCAGATTTTCGTGGACATGATGCTGTATTGGATTGGTCGTTCGGTTCAGAATAAGATGCATTACCGCGGTAGAGCTTTGCCCATGACGGTGAGTACTCCTGGGTCTAATGGACAAAGCAACTCCGGCCGTATCTCCCGGGAATCTTGCTGTTGGGTTGTGCCCTGGAAGTCTCAAAAACGAGAGGCGGGTCCAGCTTGGATTGAATCAGCAACCCAGCCACAAAGAAACGCCACCTCCAGTCCCGCCTGTTCCCGTTTCAGGGGGATGGGCCGGGCCCGTGCCCGTGTCCGAGTCATTCAGGGGTAACGACGAGCCGGGCGGCGCATCTCATGAAAGTCGGTCGACAGACGTCGCATCGTGGACGACTTCTCCTTACGTATCATCATTACCCGACCTAACAAAATCTCCGAAAGCCCTTCACTGCAGAAAGCCGACTACTATTTCATCTCACTCTTCATCCACCATCGCCTGTTCCATTATCCGCACACACACGCTAATCATTAGCGGCCCATGATGGACCGGCCCGCCACCCCCAGGGGTTCCGGCCCCAGCACGGCAGCGGCGGCGGCGGCGGCGCACCTGCGTCACCAGCAGCGCGGGCTCGCGCACATCTTCGACGACGACAGCGCCTCGGCGACCTTCGAGACCACGCGGACGGAGCAGCGACGGATGGAGCAGCTGGAGGCGCACCGGCGCTGGGCCAAGCGGCGCGCGCGCCGGCGGCTGCGGCAGAAGCGGCAGGCCGAGAAGGAGGCGGCCGGCCGCCGGGACCGGCTGCGCGACACCCTGTCGTACGCCGAGGAGATGGCCACGATCCAGATGCAGGCGGCCATGGCGAAGGGGGACCGGGTGCGCGTGGGCCAGCTCGCCGCTTGGGTGGCCATGTGTAAGGGTGCCGTGAAGCAGGCGGGTGTGGAGGCATGATGCAGTCGGCATTGGAACGGCCGACGGTAGTGAGAGGATCAACCCAGGTGGCCGGTTGCGCCGTTCACGGATTATGGCGAGCGGACGAAAGGTGGCACAGCTGAAGGTTTTTACTATTTGGACCTTACTTCTCGCCACCTGACCGCCCCCTCTGCCACCCAAGCCCCTAATATGCCTAGGTCAACGGCCAAGCCAGCAGAAACTCCATTCAAGATCTACAACAAACATCGCTATATCGTAGGTAGGATCTGACGAGACCTATCCTATCGTCTATTACTCAGGAATACACGCGCCGTAATCATACTGCTCTGCTTTCCCCTCACGGCTGTGCCCACAAGCTCCCAGACTCCGGCCGTAGCTCTAGAAGAATCACACAATGGACTCTATGTCCCTCTCGGCGATCAAGGTCTTTATCTCATCGAGAGTGGGCAACCGGGACGAGAACTCGCGCATCCGCTTCTCGTCCCAGAAGCAACAGCCTTGGAGTACCCTGCAGCTCAAACAGATGTATGGTTCCGTGGCTTTTGAGTCGACACGATCCTTATACGCAAATTTCAGCGCCGGCCAGCTCAGGAGAAGGGTGTGCATCCAGGTCTCGGCCGGTCCGTTGTCGCCGTCGGCAGCCGGGTATGCTTTCAGGATCTTGGTAACACACCGGGCAATACCTAGCTCGATGTCATGTGGTACCCAGAGGCCTGTAGACTTCACATTCCAGGCTCTGAAGCGGCAGCTTCTTGGTTTCGCAGAGTAAAACCGGTGGAGAGCTTTGGTCGTAGCGCTACTCTTGGCCTGCAGTGCCAGCTTGCCAAGGCCGTCGAGACCCTGCTGGATGATGAAAAAATTTATCCAAGGTCTCAAGCGGCGACCCCTAGAATACCAAGTTTTCTCCCGGAAGTAAGCTGGATCACACTTCGACCTCGGTGAAAAGCACTGCCAGGCCCGGTTTACCAAGGTTGTTATAGAGAAATAGGCTGATGTCCGATACCTACTACTGTCAAAGAGGTGCAACTCGAGATAGTGCTGGATCATTATGACTTGCCACAACTCCCACGGGGCAAAGTGGCGCCAGAACTGGTCGAACAAGATGGTTTCGTCCAAAGGTAGCTCGGTCGGGAATAGCTGACAGACAAGCTGGAATATGTAGAGTGCTTTGATAAAGCGGTCGATTTCCGTGGCCGTTGGACCCTCGGTTCCAGGCATAGATATGTGCACGGGCCTCTTCCAGGAGGGATCGCCATGAGGGCGTGCGACTTTCGAGATGCGGGTGGAAATAGTAACTGCAAGGTCGCGGATGGTCGAGTGCAGAAACAAGACCGGGTGGGCGGACTTCAGGGTGAATCGAGGGAATGTGGCGTTAGCGCAAGCGAAGTTTAGGTGCTTGCTCATGAACTCGGTGACTGCCTCGATGTCGGACTCGGACCACTCGGTGGCTAGGAAGCGGTAACGGCCGAGATCCTTGGAGGCATGGTACACTGCCATCGCGACAGGCAACGAATATTCGGGGATGGCCATGCGGACCATAGTGGTGGCGATCTGGCCCTCGAAACCGATAATACAGTCGCCGAAGACGGGTCCGGTCATGGCAAGGTTAAGCACGCTCTTGGAGTCTAGAAGGTTCTTGATGATTTCAACCTTAATATCATTCGGAACTTTCTCAAGGAAAGAAAGACGATCGTGTGAGACTCTGTGGCAGATCGAAGGTTGGCCTCCGTCTCTCGTCACGTTCTCGCAGGCTTACGGGTCACATACCTGACAAGAGCTGCCTGGGAGACCACGGCAAGAGTGGAGAGGGAAGTCATCTTGGCAGAATGTATTGATGACGGGGAGTTAGGGAGCTTGATGAAAAGTGAAAAGCAGTCTCCAGATACGAACGGTGGTAGGTTCAGGTTCTGCTTCTCTGCAGTGGCGAAGGATTGCGGTAAAGTTGGGGGATGCTGAGGACGCAGTAGAAGGGAAGAGGAACTCAGTTGGTTCAGGTGCAACGTACGCAGCCGAAACTTGAATGGTGCTTCGGCTAGTTCTCAAGTGCAAGGTGCATCCAGCTTAACTAGGAAAAATTCCCAGGTAGAAGACGTCCCAAGCGTGGGGGAGACCTCGACAGTGGCCGGGAGGTGACCAACCCGAAAGTGTGACTTAGTGTCAGGTGCATCGGTGTCACACATTGATTCCAACCGATCGAATCAGACGGGGCTTTGATTTTATCGACCGAATGGCATCACTGGTACCGGTATCACGTGACATTGACGGGGCATGTTAGGTGCTTTGGGGCCCATTTGTGCTTCAGAATAGCTTTCTTTCCTCTTCGGGGCTCTACTTGGACGATTATCCCACTATCTTATTGAACAATAAGATAACCACTTCCTAGAATGATTCTCTTATAAGCTGATTATGATGGGATAATCATTAGCAACATAGTTATCTCACTGGGGATATGGACAGATACCGGTACCTCGATCGGGGAGCGTACACTTTTGCATGGAAAGTGTATCACGGTAAAGTACTGGTCCCTCTTAGTTGGCCAAAGACGTGATTTAGAAGCGTTTCCTGCCACGCGCAAGGTCTTTACTGGTATCGGTGGACGGTATATGTAGACTCCTCCAACTGCGAATCGCAGTTTGCGACTCTTCCAATGGATACTTTAGGTAGTCATCTCCTTCCATTCTGCGTGGCACATGTTTCCATCTCAGGACAATAGAAATCCTTTCCTTCCACCGCGAAACACTCATTCTCCGTCATAAAAAACCTCTCCTTTCCTACTCTGACGATCGTGCCATTCCTGATACCACATATGAGCATTTGCGATGCCGATACAACAGTGGAATCCGTGGTTTATTCAGTGAACAGAATCGTAGGCATCCCGGTAGTAGAGGTAAGCGGGTACCGCGATACAGGGTCTCAGCCGGCGGCCCCGGGAGCGAACGACGAACTCATGTTCGTACTCGAGAAAGGCCTCCGTCTCGGCAGCCATCGCCTGCATCTGCGCGAGGCTGGGCAGCAAGTCGGTCGGGCCGTCCGGGCGCGCACGCTGCAGGTCCCAGAAGACGTAGGCCTCCACCGTCATGCAGTGGTCGCACTGGTACGGCGGCTGGTGGTAATAGAAGCGATTCTCGACGGACCAGGTCTGGAGCAGGGTGTGGCACCAGGACTCGGCCGGGCCGTCGTCGCCGTCCGCCGCCGGGTACGCAGCCAGCACCGGACCGACGTCGAGGGTCATGTGCAAGGGATCGCTGCGGTCGGGGCGAAGCCAGAGGGCATCGTGCATCGGGTGCCAGGCCAAGCGGCGGTGCCTGGCCCCGGACCGGAGACACTGGAAACTGAAGTGGTAGAGCGCGTGGGTCGTGGCGCCCTCATTCATCTGCAGCTGCAGCTGGCCCAGCCCGTCGATGCCGCGGCTCAGCAGAAACTCCGACATCATCGGCTTGGACCAGTCGAACTCCGGGAGCCGAGTACAGCACACATCTTCCTCCGTGTCCATCACTGGTCACTGGTTAGCCAATGCGTTACGGGACATACGTGCATTCGTTCATGCCGGGGACGTACTCTCGCCAATATGCTCCACCAGGTGGTACTGCAGCACGCGGACCTGCTGTAGCTCCCAGGGGGCGAAGCGGCGCCAGAACTGCGCTAAGATGTCTTCTCGACTGTGGCGATCCGTGGTGACGTTGGGAAAGAGGGTGCAGACGAGCTGGAAGATGTACAGAGCCTTGACGAAGCGCTGGACTTCCTTCGCGGTCGGGTTGTGTCTGCCGAGCATACTTCTGTGGATGGCTTGGACGACATACGGATCACGGTAGCGCGCCCGGTCTGCAATGCGTTTGGAGAGCGTCGAAGCGAGATCTTCGATGGTGGTGTGGAGGAACAGGACCTTATCCGCGGTCTTGAGGTTGAGGCGCGGGATCATAAAGGAGGTGGTGGGGATGTCGAGGTGCTTGGTCGTGAACTGCGCAGTATCTGCCGAGATCGAGTCGCCTTCCTTGACACGGAAGCGCTCCGGCTGCTCCTGGGCGTGGTAGATCGCCATGGCCATAGGCTTCAGCGCAGGGAGGATGGCGTTAGAAACCATGGCGGTTGCGATTGACACCTCGAATCCAGCGATGAAGTCGCCGTAGATAGCACCCGTCAAAGCGAGGTTCCGCACCGTCTTGGTGTCGGTCATGTAGGAGACAATCCCTTGCTTAACCTCGTTGGGTAGCTTCTCCAGGAAAGAAAGGCCAAGGTCAGAGTGCGAGATTCTGTAGTATTTTGAAAATTAGTCACTAGGAATCGTCACGCTGCAGCAGGCTCAGGGTCTACGTACCTGACTAGAGCCTTCTGAGAGCGCTGAGCGAGTGTCGAAAGACTTGCCATCTTGGTAATGACGGCTTGGTCACGGGGTGATGGTGGATGTAGTGATTTGTACAGGTGTGAAGATGACTGAGCGCTCCGTACAATGTACGTAGAATAGCTGCAAGTCTGGACTTGCTTTGCTGAAGCAGTACAGCGAAAGGTGGAGGTAGGTTGGTTGTTCTCATTCAGCTGAAGTTCATGTGGTCTGGGACAGAATGAGAATGGTTGTAAAAAGGTTGGAGGAGACTGCAAAATGTATTTAGGGCGGGAAATACGCCAGATAGAAGAATCTACCACGCGTGGGGGAGACCTCAAGCCTGGGAGACCAGCGTAGCTTTGGCCACTCCAGTGATTCGACTGCCTACCCCTTTTGGGCATGGTAATAGGTCAATTTGTTACCACGGGGGTGATAGATGTCAAGCTTAGACCATGATAACCCGTACTATAACTTCCTTAGCAGCATGGACCACCCCCTAATGTGCTCAAATTATCTTTGACCATACTGTAGACGTGAATCACTGCCCCCTCTTGACGTTGTGATAGGGCAGCCCCAGAGTGAAAAGGAGGCTGGGGGTATAGCCCGGAACATGGTGGCAGCTGCTTGACGGCCCGAATCAGGCAACATCGTGGCTCAGCTTACGCTATCAGTGTTCACGGTACCATCGAGAGTTTATAGAAGCGGATGAGTCACATTTCTATCAGTCCGGTAACCCAGTTGGGCAATTCAACGGGGAGGAAGTCATGGCTTACCGGTAGTCGAAGGACGCCCCTCTGACGGGACAACCGGCGGAGCTTTGGCCAACACATTAGATGATGATCAAGACAGCCTGCCGGCCGCTTGGAAGCCGACGCCAGACGACTGCGCATCTCGGCCACCTGGCAAGTGACTATGGAAGCCAGTCCACCATGACTCCTGAGACTGACGCGTGCCTACGGCCTGACCTCCTTCTTAAAAGCGAATTCCACGCTGGGCACACGAGACTGGGAGGCTTGACGGCTTTCCGGCCCTGAGATTGCGCTGGGGAGCACTGAACATGCATGGCAAGTGGCCCCGAGGCAATACCACACCACCCACCCAGAGCACCCAGGTCAATCTTGCTGTAGTCAAAGCTCCCACGAATAAACAAGCACCACTCAAGCATGGAATCTACGTCAGCGGGACATTATGATGCCCTGTTCCCCCGAAGCAGAACTCGCCCTGCAACGGGTGCGAAGTCGTCCGGTTTGGGGATGCCCTCTCTATCATACGGGCGCACACCTACAGCCAACAGAATCGGGGCCATGCTTGCCCGTACAGGGCCAAGGCCCAACACACCTTCAACACCTTATTGATATACGGGTCGATACTGTCAGCAGCGAAGCGAGGAATTAACCCACATGCCATAGCCGCCGTCCAGGCCGAAGGCCGTCGGGAATGGAGGCATCAGACGCGTATAAATAGAGGAAGCTTTCCCTGACCAGAATACAGAACAGAAGGGAGAACAGCTCATAGAAGACCATAGTCAATCATGGGTCGAACTGCGCATATCACTCCAAGCTGCGTTCCTCTGCCGCTCGATCCAATCCAGTGTTGGCAGTCAGTGGCAAAGTCAAACAACTGTGAAGGGACAGGGCAGCATTATTGATTTGGTAAAACATTGATCCCAAACCTCAGAATTAAACTTCAGGGTCAAATTCATTGGCAGCATGGGTTGTTGCAAACGTACATTACACAAGTGGCAACATGTTTGACTTCCAAGCAACTCACACCCGTCTCTCTCGTCTTGCATTGGTAGATTGGCCAGAGAGAACGAGAATTGGAATGTCCGTAAGCAATGGTCGCGTTAGGAAATGAAAGTTCCATCGTGCTGGGAAAGGAAGTGGTCATTATACCACGAGTGGATGGATGGATCGTTGTGAATGTAATTGAAGCGTGATGACCAGTGGGGATTCATTGCGCACTTCTGAGATAATAATAGACTGTTTTCCCTTTGAAAGGGTCTGATCGGTTGTATCTAGACATGGTATTCCAGCGTTCTAATCGGATCGGAGGTCAGATCCGTCAGACTCGGAATCAAACTGGTCCGATTGGTTCGAGCGATCCGATTGAATTGGAACACCACTGGGCTGAGAACCGAGTTGTTGTGACACGCACCGTGGCGGTGGCTTATAAGTTAGCCTAGTGGCTAGAGGAGGCTGGGGGGCGCTGCCCTGGTTAGGTGTGCCGCCAAATTTTGGAAGGGAGCTGCAGCCGCGAACTGCCTACTTCGGGATGCGCGGCCTGCAGCCATTCCAACCAACCCTTCTTGCTTTTCTTCTTCACCTTTAATATCACCGTATTTGGTTGACATCGCCAGAGTCTTGCCTTCGCACCTTGCCGCCGTCATACAGGTATCCTGATCCGGATGTCGAGGCATCACGTAGAACTCGCTGTACACGGCAGCATAGGCGATTTAGTGATGCTTGCCGTGTAAAGTTAAGAAAGCTTGCGTTTCTAAATATTAGGTTAACGGCAAGTTTTTTTAACTTAATATGTTAAAAATCAGGCTTCGCTCTGATTTTAAAAAAGAGACCACCTAAAGCGCCACACCTAGCTTAAGAGACGAAAGAAGGAAGGAAGGACAGGCGACAGGCACTTGGCACGCGAGAGAGAGAGAGAGACGGCAACCGGAAAGAAGGGACGGGAAGGAGGGGTGACCCATTACCTTGAATTTAGAAAGGGAAAGGCAAGCTTTCCCAATAAGAGAAGATGTTCCTTAAATATGTCTCCAACTCAGCGATACCATTGCCTTGTAGCGGAATCATAGTACCCATCCAGCCGTCAGGTCTCAGCACTACCACCGCACCTCGACCAGGGTCAATGCCCATTCGGTGGTATGCTGACTGATCCTGTTGATCGAAGTACGCTTGGCCGAGCGGTTCATGACCGAGCAGCTCGTAGGCCGATGGCACCTGTCTCGGCAGGATGGTAATCAACTTCAAGCAGCCTGCACTCAGATCAGTCTCCAGGCAAGCCCAATGGGTGTCAAATTATCCCACTGACCTGCCATCGTCAGCGTCTGGAACGCTGGCGACTCATTTACACGACTGTAGAGAGTCTTCGGAATGGCGGGCGAACAATCAGCGGCAAAGAAGATCACATAGAAACTAGCCGTGTTCGGTGTCACACGTATCAGCCTCGTCGGTTCAAGGGTGCCAGGCCGTAGTAGTGTCACATCCGGTGCTCGCAGCCCGGGACCTACAGACTCTAGCGAGCTCGTGAAGGATCCCCGTATGTTGAGTCGGTTACTCTGTTTAATTTCGTAGGAAATGCCGAGACCACTGCTAAAAGTGCCAGCTTCCTTCATGACTTTCCCCAGGACCTCGTTAACATCTGCATCTTCGTCGCCTTCCCAGTTCTCGGGAAGGCGATTCACCATCAGCCGGCTGATATCTCTGTCGTACTGGATGAGGCGCTGAACGTTTGGTAATCGTTCTGCTTGGTAAGTGAGCAATATCTCAGCCTTCGCGAGTCCTCGAAGGACCATGGATAGTTTCCAACCAAGGTTAACCGCATCGTGGATGCCAGTGTTCATGCCCTGAGCAGCGCCTGAGGAGTGCGTATGGCAGGCATCTCCTGCTAAGAAAACGCAACCACGGGTGTAGAAGCTCTGAGCGATGCGCTGTCCGACGGTGTAGATCGTCCACCAATCAACTTGCTTGAACTGGAGAGTGAAGGGTTTGACGGCAGCCATAGCCTCCTTGATAGCAGCGGCCTCGTCGAACACGGGGTAAGCGTTTGCGCGAGGATTGGTAAAGGCGTACCCTATCCTCGTCGTCCCACGATCGAGAGCAGCCCAGAGGACATTTCCATGTGTCGGCGACTCGATCGAACAGTACGTCCGCGGTTTCGGTAAGTTTGTCTCCACGACACCATCGATGCGCACCCACTTGTCCTCGCTGGTAGAACCTTCAAAGGGGATATCGAGTATCCGCCGAACCGAAGACCGTCCGCCGTCGCTGCCAACCAGATATTTGCACTTGAGAGTCTCCTCGACTCCGCTCTGATGATTCCGAGTAAGTGCGCTCACCTTGTAACCTCCCTGGGAAACATCATCATCGATGGTCAACCCCAGCAACTCGACCGGCGACTCGACCTTGACATCGTACCACTTCATCGCATTTCGGAAGACCTCTTCCTGGTACTTCTGGCGGAGGACCAGCGCAAAGTCGAATGCCGTACCCTTCATCTCATTCATGAAGCTCCAGCCGCGCCCGTGTACCTCCTCACCCTTCGCGTTGTAGGCGACGGTATCGCGGCAAGCGAAACACTGCTGGACGAGTTCGTCCGCCAGGCCCAGCTGATCGAGCATCTCGCTGGTGCGCGGGAAAAGGGTGATGGCTCGCCCGTAGGCGTTTTGCATCGACTTGGCGTGCTTCTCGATGATCCGGACGGTGACGCCGCCGAACTTGGCGAGCTGGAAGGCGGCGATCAACCCGACGGGGCCGGCGCCGACCACCAGCACGTCCACGCGGTCCTTCACTTCGGGCATGTTGCGGGACCTGACATGAAAGTTGGGTTGTTTGGCGGCCCGTCCTCTGGGTAGCGGGCAACGGCCATCGTAGTCGGAGCCAGCGTCGCATTATGACCCCCATTTTCATACCGACCTCCAACTGTTGCGTTCATCGGACACTCCCGTTTGGGAGGGTTGCATCACATGACACAAGCTCTCTCTCGATCCGTCAACTGCCAGCTACCTCAGCTATTACGCCAACCAACGAGCAACTCCGTTGCTATCAGGGGAACCGGGTCTGCTTAACCCCCCTCAGGCCCCGTGCTCCTCAGGAACCCGAATTAGAGTTGTTGGTCCATGCGACGACGACGACGACGGCGCGGGGACGGGACGGGAGTCCAGTTCCATTCCCAGGGCAGTGGCTCATGAACTGCGGGACAGCCCCGACTCAGCCACGGGTTTGGGAGGGTCCACGGGGCCGGGGGTCTTGAGGGGTCTTGGGGGGTGGACTTGGTTGGTGGATTCACATTGGTTTCAGGGGTCGTTAGCGAACAGGGAAAGCTGCAGTTTCAGTCGACGAATGAGGAACGCGGTTGAAAAGGGGCACGACCACTGCCCCGCACACGTCATCCAATTCATGCAGCTTCAGCAAGCTCCAAGCCCACGCGGCGTTGCCCACCGTCTGACGCAGTTGTTTCAAAAGCTGGCAAGCTGGCTGCTGGCCAAGCAATCAATCACGTTAGGTAACAAATAGTAGATGCCATCTGCAGCCGACACTGCCTTCGTAGCTTTCCTCCTTCCTGCTTCATGATCTACCTCAAGTACAACGAACAAGCAACTACCTTACCACTTCCTTCCCGAGAGAGAGAGAGCTTCTAAGCGTCTGCCTTTAGCATCATTCACCACCAAACATCATGGACAAGGTTCAGGGTACGTTCCATCGACCCCTCTCCTCCCCCTCTCACGAGTCTGTGGTACCCCGCCTGAACGCCCTGGGACGCACACAAAGGGGACGTTCATGGCAGCTTATGGATGATTCAGAGGGCTAACATGTGCTGCTTAAAATAGAGATCGCTAGTAAATGTAGGGAACTTCTATTCGGATCGATCGAAACCACGACAAATCTGACCATTCCACTGCAGTCGCCAACCAGCCCGACGACGATGACCTGAAGGAGGCTCCCGGCCACGCTAGTCGCCATGCCGGAGAAGCTGGAGATGAGAGCCTGTTCACGACCCTGGTCGGAGCCTTGGCCCAGAAGAAGGCGTCTATTCCCCAAGACGATGTTGACGAAGACGGTGGGTTCTACTGGCATATACGACCAACGCTCTTGCGAGTCTCGAACCCATGCTGATGCTTTGACGTGCGGGGAACAGAAGCTGTGAAGCACCACAAGCAATACTACGGCGATGGCGACGACAATGACGCGGACGACAAGTCGATGGGTGCCGCCGCTGCGATGCAGGCCCTGAAGATGTTCGCTGGTGGCGAGACTGGCAGCTCTGCTGTAGGTCATTCCTGTCAATTATCCCCGCGGCACCTTGAATTAGGTATACTGACCGTCGGTAATAGGAGAACAACAGCCAGAGTGCCTTTATCGGAATGGCGATGGGTGAAGCTAGCAAGGTAGGTCAATGTGTCTCATCTACCTTAACCACGAAATGAAAACGAATGGGATCTGACCCTGCTTGTACAGCTCTTCGACCAGAAATCCTCCGAGGGCAAGGTCTCCAGCACTGCAGACAAGCAGCAAGCCATCATGCAGGCTGGTGAGATGGCCTTGAAGTTCTACATGAAGAGCAAGGGTGACAGCGGAGGCGGATCTTCAGGTCTCATGGGCATGGCTTCCAAGTTCTTGCAGAAATGAACTGGTCATGCAACTTCCACTAGGGAAAATGGATCGAACTTGAGCGAGGTTATTTTGAAGTCAAACCCATAAATGCAAAATGATCAGTGCATCTACAATGCATCCAAGTGACTTGACGAGAAAGGAACCAGATGACCCAGTTGTGAACAACGACCCGTAACAACCATGCCGGGACGAGAACAGGGCAAAGACGAAAAGGAATCAAGCTACCAGAGACTGACACCAAGTAGAGGCTTAAAGGTTCAATCTAAACAGGAGATGCGCAAGGTTCTCTGAGAATCTTCAACGGTTTACTATGCTCATCCCGGCTTTGGTGGTCCCCGAACCTTAGTGCAGCACCTACCTTGGCTCTTCATCAACTGTAAGGCAACCCCTCACCAGAACCATGACCTTGGAACCCACGCACCGGCCGAGCAGCATGAAAACACCATTGTATCAGTGTAATAGCTACCGTAACATCTACATATCAACCTATTGAATTGCAAGGGCTGAAGGGATCGTTACGAAGACTGCTCGATCGTGGGCACACCGGTTCCAGCAACACCCTGAACTTCAACCACGAACCACAACGCTTCAACTGGTCACGATAATACTCCTATACCTTCACTCACCTACCTACCTATCCAATATCAAGAAACCACCAACCTCACCTCCCACCTCATCAACAATGCCGCCCCTGAATCCCCTTCCGTCCTCCTACACCACCCTGGCCCGCCCCCAGATCTCCCCGCAGCACCACCCGCCCACCTCGCCAACCCCCACCCCCGTGATCCTCCTGCGCCTGGAACGGCCGACCGCACGCAACGCCTTCACCGACACGATGGTCACCTCGCTGGCAACCGCCCTCGACACCCTATCCGCCGACGTGCGCGCGTGCGCGCCATCGTGCTGGCGTCCGCCGACGCGAGCAACACCTTTTTCTGCGCGGGGATGGACCTGACGCCTCCTCCTCCTCCTCCTCCTCCTCCCTCCTCACCCTCCACCGACCCGAACCCGCTCCGCCTCGCCCGCGCCAAGCCAACCATCGCCGCGGGTCAACGGGCACGCGGTGGGCGACGGCCTAACCCTGACACAACCTGGGCATCGGGTCCGCGGGCGCGAAGGTGGGGGCTCGTGTTTGTTCGCGCGGCGGGGCGGGGGCTCGCTTTGGAAGCGTGCGCGTGCGCGTGCGCGTCGTACTTCCTGCCGCGGATCCCGGGTTCCGGGCGCGCGCTGGAGCTGCTGACCACCACCTCGGGCGCCGCGGTGTGCGTGCGGGGCGCGGGTGGCTGGGGGGGGGGGGGGGGCTGTGGCCGCTGCCGGCGGCCCGGGAGGTGGTGGTGCCCCGCGGGCGCGCGCGCGCTGGCGGTGGCGGGCGAGGTCGCGACCCGGGCGATGCGCGACCTCGTGGTACGTACGCGGGGCCGGCCGCGGTCGCCGGCGGAGGCGCACCGCGTCGAGAGCGCCCGTGTTCTTCGATCTGGTCCGCGGGGCCGACGCCCGCGAGGGGGATCGCCGCGTTCCGCGAGAAGCGGCCGGCGGCGTTCGCGGGGACGTGGGAGCGCGATCGCCCGGGCGTGTGGCCTTGGTGGGAGGGGAGGGGGGGACGGCCCGGGCGAGGAGGAGAAGGCGTGGGGCGGTGGTGATGAGGGAGACGGCGGTGACCACAATCACGGAAAGGTGGAGGAGGATGGTGGCGATGGGGAGGGGAAGACGAAGAGTAAACTGTAAATAAATACCTTACCTAGGGTAAACGCGATCGAGGGGACGGACGAATGGGAGACTCCTTGTCTGAGAAACACAGCAGCAGAACCTCCCCATCTGCAGTTGGGGGGTCATGATAGGTATCGTGTAATATTTATTGTCTTGTCTAAAAAGTTCATCGAACACCAGGGGTATTTCCCAACTTGTTGCCTGCGAGATGTGCCTCTTGCAAAGAATATCGCCAGTTAAAAATCAGCTCATTGCTTAGGTATCTCAAGAATACAAATCACGAGTGAACACAGTCGTGAAGGCTTAAAATCAGATCGTCGTCTCAGTCCCCGCACCGTTGCTTTTTGCCCCTGACACCGAATCTCGATCCCGGTAAAGCTCGCCGAATGCTCCCATGACGAAGTGCAATGCTGGACCCAGTGTCACCGGTACGCCGCTCGCCTAGCTCTATATAAGTCCCATCTCGGGCGGAAGCAAAGTGTAGGTATCCTGATCACGCTTGGAAGACGCTCATTGCTCAGGAATGGGCAGAGGCGGCGCGGGCGGTCCTGACGGTCCTGACGATCCTGGCTGTCCCGACGGCGCTGGAGGTCCAGGCGTTGTCCCTCCACCTCCACCGTTGGCGCCTCCTGCATTCTTCTTTTTCTCCTTCTTGGCCCACCGAAGACCACACGCGTTGCAGAGCGTCTTCGGCCCGCTCGGCCCTTTCCGCCATTCTGGGGAATCGAGCGTGCCTGCAATACGTCAGTATGCAGCGCCAAAAGTCCTGTATCCGGGCCCTAGACTCACCGCAGTCCGTACAGACGTATTCCTCTGCAACTTTCAACTTCTTCTTCTTCTCTCCCGTACGAGGATCCCTGTCGATCGGTATAGCGATACCAGCATCGCCCTTGATCAGAGTCGGACTCCGATTGCCCGTGGTAATACCCCGGCTCCGCTCCCCCTCCAGATACCGCAACCCCGTAAGCATCTCAATCGTGTCCGTGTGTGATGCACCCTCGTATCTGGCCATCTTATCACCGATCGAGTCGGGCCGGTTGCCGGCTACGCCTTCTAGGTTTTCTCGCGTCAACGCGATATTGAGCGGCGTCGGTCGCTCTGGCGGTGGCATAGCCTGGGTATCCGCCGCTGCTTGATTGAAAACCGCAGGACTCTGCGAGTTTGTCATCATCGTATCATCCGAGGGGGTCATGTCTGACCGTCCCTCCTGGCCAGCCAGCCAGCTCTGTTGCGACGCCTCCTCTTCCTCCTCCTCTCTACGCAGCTCCGCAATCCGTCTTCGCAGTCGCTCGTTTTCGATTTTGTGCTCGAGAAACGAGTCTAGCAACGAGGCATTTTTGGTCGGGTACGGTCGGGACATCATGAAGACGGCCTGGCAGAAAGGAGACTGGTTTTCGGGATTCGGCGCAAACTTCGCAGCGGCTATGTGCGCATGCCCAACCGACTCGAATATGCCATAACTTCCGTCCTGTTTCTTCAGTCGGAAGAACATGCGCATGGGGTTGCCCGTCGCTATGCACTCGTTCATCTCGGATGTGAAAGTGCCTACATCGTCAGGATGGATGAGGTCTTTGAGGAACAGGTCGGTGACCCCTTCTTGTGCATATCCAGTCAGAGAGGTGACACTCGGCGAAACATAGCGGATGCGGCCGTGTGCATCCAGAATCTGGAGAAGATCTTTGAGTTCCTCTACAACTTTCGCGGGCCAGTTTCTCCGCTTGGTGAACTCGGTCAGCCCGCTACCGCCTGCATTGGTTGTAGAGTTGTTCGCCTGCGCCGTGGAATTGAAGCCCCCCGAATTCATCGTCGTTGTTGGCATAGCGGGGCTCTCCTCGGCGGGGGTGGAAAAGTTCGGGGTGTCATTGCCCACGAGGGTGTTCTGGAGGTTCGTGCTGGACGACATGGGCGCATACGAAGGGGTTTGGACGCCGGCCATGTCGTCAAAGCCGGCGTCGAGGTTGATGGGCAGGCCGTCGAAGTTGGTGAACATGGAATTGTCGAACATGGCCATCATGTCATTATGTCCGTCGGCAGTCAACTGGGCCACGTGTCAGAGAGGGTCAGAGCAGGGCAGAGAGGTCAGGGTGAATAACAGCGTGGAGACGTCGACGGGCGCCTGCGTGCTTTGGCAGGACGTGCACCAGGGTCGGGCTCACGGGCGGATGCGGGCGCGGGCGACGCGACGGACGAGGCTACTTACGGGTACGGGGTTCATGGGGCGCGGGGCGGAAAAGCCGAGGAAGTTGGCGTTGTGTGGTTGATTGGGGTCCATTGTAGTGGTAGTGGTAGCGGCAGCGATAACGATAATAGGTACTAGGTAGTGGTGGTACCCGTAGCGGCAGACAGGATTGAACTGCAAGGTCGGTGGTCCGTACCCCTAGAAGGTGACCGCTCGATACCTATGATAGCACTCCCCGGCTAGCGGTACATATATCCCCTTATGATATCCGAGGGGCCGGACGGAAAACGGGTAGGATTGGTACCTATACGCACGCAGCGGGTGGGCTGCGCGGGCGGCAGGCTCAGGTTGGGAGCTTCGAATGCGACGTAATGGTTCTGCGCGGGCGGGACGGGGCAATTGATGGCGCTCTGGGCTTCTGCACCGGGCTCATCTGGTCTGTGTCCGCCTTGAAGCCTCGGTCGGTGGGTGAGGCGAAGCGGTGTTCAAGACGGACCTGGCCAGCACGTTGCGAGAGATGGGCGCCAGGGTAATGGTCGGTTCGGCGAAGGAATTGGGGAGGCGGTTTGTGAGGCAATCGCAGGGTCGCGGTTAGGTTGGGAGGTGGGAAGAGTGAAGGTTTCGGGATGCTGCGAAATGCGAAGGGGGATTTCACGGGATATGGGATTTCACTTTCTCGATGGTGAAAAAGAGTGGACCGACCAGTAACTTGCTGGCATAAAAGCATGGGATGGCTAGGTGGATGGTACCTTGGACTGGTGGTGGGCAGGTCGGGTGCATACGTCAGAGGTCGAGACTTGCCAGTGCCAGTGCCAGTCCGCCGCTGCGTCTGTAGGTCATACCAAGGCCCCCAAGGGATTCTGATTAGTCGTACTAGGTTGTGCCCAATGCCTTTCGTTCTCGAAGCATCGACGGCGCAATCCGCGACGATGCCGGGGACCTTTGCGATTGGGTAATAAATGACGAGAGTATGGGACCGCAGGACAGGCGATTCCTCCTGCCTGCGCCTGCAACACGCTCTCTGCAGAGTGCAAAGCTCGAGCTGACCGAAGCTACGAAATTGCTGTGCTGAGGACTTGCTCGACGGTGCAGAGGAGATAGCCAGGCTAGCCAGCGAGGGTGGACGATGACGATGGGGCGGCCTCGGGCGGTAGCGGTGCCTGTATTCGAGTTGGGCCGGCCTGACTTCCGGTCTCCCTCCCTCCCTCTCTCTCTCTCTCTCGATGGTGTCAGGGCCCAGTGGTGCCACGGACCACAGCAGAGCAAGCCTCGAGGGCTAGGACTAGAGCCGTCGTACTACGGCCCAAAGTCGAAAGGGCTCTCTGCCTAGTGACAAACGGACCATTAGCTCCAGCGACTGGTGAATAGCCCGAATGTGCTTGGTGTTTCTTCATAAGGGATTCGGTAGGTAGGTAGGAAGTTCAGATTACCTCGCACGAGCGCGGAATACCAACCCGACATTCGGGTCGTGGGGTGTCTTCCGCGCCTTCGAGAAGAAAATCATATGACCAGGGATGTTCAGGGCTTTGGGGATTGTGTGGTGACAAGCGGGTGAACTGAGTTGGGGCTCACATAGGCTGGGGGCGGGCCTGGGGTTGGAGTAGGACGTCGATCCCTTGCTCGCTTGCTCGCTTGCTCACTCGAGCAGCTTCTGTTCGCGAGTCAGATTGGGTATGAACATTTGAAAAAGTAGACAACCGGTCCGACGACTCGATTCGAGCACATAGACCGAGTAAAGACCTGACAACTCCGTCTGTCTATCTCAAGTGTGGACAATTCAGCGTACAGGATGGAAAACCTGGTACATTCGGCACTGATCACTGGGAGCTGGAATTGCGGTGGCCGGCGAGAATAGGAAACATAAGGTAATCTCGGTACAGAGTTGGGCGGATGAATGCTGCCGACCGTCTACTTTTGGCTGGCTTGACAGACCATGTTTTTGCTCGGGGAACTCGGCAAGTGCACGATCAATGAATTTTTACGAGCGAAGGCAAGGATATGCTCGGAGTCTCGCGTGCTTTTGCATACTGGCCTCCGGGCGGTTTGAAGTGTGAACGTGGAGCGAGTAAGCCGACTTCGGGTTTTTTATTTTTTATTTATATATATATATATATATATATATATATTTTCCTCTCTTCGATCAGCTTTTCGCCCAGCAAGAATCGAAAATCCCCGCCACGCGTGTGCAATCGCCTGGAAAGGATTAACAGGCAAGCTGGTGATGATGTTCAATGGTGATACTGCAGTGTACTGGATCGGCCCGTGTTTGAAGAGCCAAGTGAAGACCTGACCGAGTGGAAACCTGGCCGCTGGGCTGGAGGGGAAAAAGAGGTTAGCGACGGTACTTCGCCCGCTACCAAGCGTGGATCGACCTGGCTACCTGATAATGCAGGTTTAAAATTGGTCTCCAAGCTGCCAGTCCTGGTGCAGAACTCCAATATTTCCATGTAGATACACTTCGAGGGATCCATCACCTTTTGTAAGTTGCTGCAGATGAGGGGAGGCTGGGGAGTGGTTCCAAGGTTGGTTGTCAGTCGCGACTCGTCCTTGACGTGCACCGCGCTGGTCGCACCTGATGACCTCACCAATTTGGCCAGCGGATTTGACATGCTTCCGAACTGGGTCTGCGCCAGAGTCCGGACGGGAGTGCCCCGGGGCCGGCACTGACTGGCAAGACGGGACTGCCTGCCTGGCTAAGTAGGTAGGCAGTCACGGCAGCACGGGCAGGCAGCACGGGCAGGTAGCACGGGTGCCTGCCTGCCTGGACGTCTTTGCATGCCCAATGCAGCTGGCTAAGCCCGCCTGGGTAAGGCGAGCACCCTGGCGACCACCTGGCACCTGCCCATCCTTACCTGGTGCATGCTGCTAGGCCTAAACGCGACCACGCCGCGCCTGTATCTCAACTTTATCAGAGCACTTCCACCGCGTCTCTGCCGAAGATTGCATCACGCGTCTCACCGTCCGTACCACCATCTACACCTATCCGACCTGATACCCATGATTGAGTAGCTGCTTCTGCCTAATCCGTCTCCGCCTCTAGTAAAGGTCACTGGCCAGCCTGGGAAGATCGTCATTCCGGGGTCACCTCATCACCACACACTGCGAACGACCTAGGCTGCCCGGTTACCTACCGCTGTGTACACGGCATCGAGTTTTCAGCTAGGAACAAAGCACAGTCGGGGCTTGTCTCTCTCTTCTTCCCATATTATGGCATGACCTTTCTACAACATACCTATACTGAACCGAGGTTGTCCGCATCACCACCGCCACCATGTCTAAGATCGAGAAGTTGTCCATCCAGGGCGTACGCTCCTTCAAGCCCTCGGAGCGGCAGAACATGTCCTTTTTCACTCCCGTGACTCTGATTGTCGGGTACAATGGCTCCGGCAAGACCACCATTATCGAATGTTTGAAGTACGCTACCACCGGAGAGCTGCCGCCGAATAGCAAGGGAGGTGCCTTCATCCACGATCCCAAGCTCTGTGGTGAGCGCGAAGTTCTCGCACAGGTCAAGCTCAAGTTCAAGACCCCTCCCGATGTCACTCATGTCGTCACGAGAAGCCTCCAACTCACCGTCCAGCGAACCAAACGCAGTATGAAGACTCTGGATTCCACCCTGATGACCAATCTCAATGGCGACAAGAGTTCGACCTCCAACAAGGAAGCTGATCTCAGCTCCCTGGTACCCACCACACTCGGTGTTGCTCCCGCTATTCTCGACTCCGTTATCTTCTGTCACCAAGACGAGTCTCTGTGGCCCATGAGTGAGCCTAGCGCACTCAAGAAACGGTTCGACGAGATCTTCGAGGCCATGAAGTATACCAAAGCTATCGAAAACCTCAAAGTGCTGCGCAAGAAGCATGGTGAAAAGCTTGCCCACCTGAAGATCCGAGAGGGCGAGGACAAGAGAAACAAAGAAGCTGCAGACAAATGCGAGAGGCAGTCTATCAAGTTACAGGACGAAATTGAAGTACTGCGGGTCAAGTGCAACGAAGCTGCCGCCGAGCTTGCCGACTGTGAGCAGAAGGCCAGAGAACTGCATGAAGAAGCGAATGACTTTCTTCACATCCTGAATACCCTGGACCTGAAGAAAAAAGAACTTCGCATTCGTCAGGGGACCCTGGAGGAGTCCAAAGTGAGAATGGATGAGTTGACCGAGCCTGATCAGTGGTTGGAAGACACTCTGGCCCGATACGAGGAACAGCTGGCCCGATCCAGAGAAGACCTGGGAGAAAGCAGGTCACAGTATGCCCAGCACAAACAGGAACTCGAACAGTCCCGTCGTGACCTGTCGCAAAAGCATGCGGAACAAGGCAGGCACCAGGCTGACAAGGAGACGTATGAACGCCAAGTGAAAACTCGCATCGAGGTCGTTCACCGCACTGCTCAGCTACATAGCATTCGGGGCTTCGATGGAGACCTGGATGACCAAAAGGTTCAAGCTTTCTACAACCGCATAGACAAGATTCTAGCAGACAAGAAGCGCGAACTTGAACGTCTACAGGCCGAGAATGCATCTGAGGTCGACAGCAAGACAGCTACAATCACCGAGTTGGAAGGGCAGAGATCACAACACGTGCAGGGTCGTGTATTCGCAAAGCAAAGGATTGGTGTGTGCGAGAAGCGTATTGCAGCTCTTCAGCGCGACCTGAACCGGGTTGAGGTCGACGAAGGAGCCAAAGCACTCCTCGATTCTGAGCTCAGCGATCTCCAGAGACGGCACCAGCAAGCCAACGAAGACCTCCGACAGGCTGACCTCGATCGACAATTGCAAGAAGAGAACGATAGATTGCAGCAGCTGAAGAATGAAAACAGCAGACTGGGCCGAGAACTTGCCGAGTCCACGCGACTACTTTCTGACCGAGCTCAGCTCGAGTTCAGAAAGAAAGAAGTGGCCGAGAAAAGGCGCAAACTGACTACCCTATCAAATACCTGGAACGATAAATTGTCTGCGATCCTTGATTCTCCGTGGGAAGCCTCGACTCTTGATCGCGAGTATAGCAGAGTTCTGCAGCAGAAAACCCAATCCTTTGACGAAGCCTCTCGCAAACGGGATGACATGAACCAGCAGCTCAAGACCGCTCAAGTCACCCTCCGAAGTGCCAGGGAAAAGGGAACGCGGCGCGATGCGGAAATTGCTCGCTGTAAGAAAGCCGTACTCGAGGCACTCAAGGCAGCCAATGCGGATTCTAATCGCACCGTGGAGGATTTGCCCGAAGAAATCGAGCGAGTCGAAGACAACATTCTCACCCTGGAGAAAGATATCTTCATGTTTGAGCATCTTGCGCAGTATTACCAAAAGTGTCAGAAGACACTCAACAAGAAGAATCGGTGCGAGCTCTGTGACCGCCCCTTCTCCGAGAACGCCGAGAAAGCGAAGCTTGCCGCCAAGATCAAAGCTTCGCTCGAGAAGACGACCAAAAAGGAACAAGAAGACGAGCTGAAAATGTGGGAGGAAATGGTCGGGCAGCTGCGAGCGGTTCGCCCGCAATGCGAGACTTATTCACGACTCCTCTCGGAGAAGAAAGAGTCCGATCGAGAACTGAAAGCCAGCCAGGAGACAGAGGAGAGGCTCACGCGACAGCTCGAAGAGCTAGATGAGCTCGTCCGAGAGAAACGAGAGGAACGCCAAGATGTCGAGTCCATGGGCAAGACCGTCACGAATATCTCCCAGACGTACCGTGAGATTGCAGAATCTGAGGCTCAGCTTGACCGCATTGAATCACAGCAGCAATCCAGTGGCGTTATTCGAAGCACAGAAGAGATCAGTGAAGCGCAAGAGCAATGTGCTGAGCAGTTGAGTGCTACGGAAAACAAGATCTACAAGCTGTCGAGCGATAGACAACGCATGCGGGACCTTGTGACTTCTCTTGATCTGGATATAAGCAAGCTCGAGAACAAGAGAAGTGACGCAGTTCGACAGCTCGAGAAGAAGAAAGATTACCAAGACCAAATACAAAGCCAAAAGGCCGAGGTTGCCGGTCAGAGGGAGAAGATCCAACAAGCAGACAAGGATCTTGAGTTTGTCGAGCCCGAGATCGCCAAGGCACGAGCGATTCGAGACGATACGCTGGAAAGAGGGCGGGCGAAGGAGAAGAATGTCGCGGATGAGCGTGACATCCTCGCAACTTCGGTCAAAGAGTTGAAGATGGTTGACAGTGACATCAAGGACTATCTTGATCGTGGTGGACCAGCCAATCTTCAGAATAATGAGAGAGCAATTCGGGCTCTCGAAAAGGTCATGGAGCGTACAGATAAGGATATGACGCGCCTTACCGCTCGCATCGATAAGATCAATGAAGATGTGGCCAACAGCGATGGCAAGAAACGGAACATCATCGAAAATTTGACTTACCGCAAAGCTTTACGCGACATTGAAAGCATTCAGCGGGACATCGAGGAGCTTGAAGGCCGGAACGCAAACGAAGACTATGAACGCCTGGAACGAGAAGCCAAAACGTTCGAGAATCGACGCATGGTGCTGCTAGCCGAGAAAGGGGGTTGGGTGGGCGAGATGGGGTCGAAGGACGATGAACTGACCCGGCTGATGGCGGAATACGAGACACAGTATCAGAACGCAGCCCGAACTTACCGCGAGACGCATATCAAAGTCGAAACCACGAAGGCGGCCATCGAGGATCTGGGGCGATACGGCCTTGCTCTCAACAATGCCATCATGAAGTACCACGCTATAAAGATGGAAGAGGTAAACCGCATCGCGGGCGAGTTGTGGCAGAACACATACCAGGGCACGGACATCGACACGATTTTGATCAAGTCGGACAGCGAGGCGACCGGGGGGAGGAGCTCGTATAACTACCGGGTGTGCATGATGAAACAGGACACGGAGATGGACATGAGGGGGCGGTGCTCGGCGGGTCAGAAGGTGCTGGCGTCGATCATCATCCGGCTGGCGCTGGCGGAGTCGTTCGGGACGGGATGTGGGCTGATCGCGCTGGACGAGCCGACGACGAACCTGGACCGCGACAACATCCGCAGCCTGGCGGAAAGCCTGCACGAGATCATCCGCGCCCGGAAGGGCCAGGCCAACTTTCAGCTCATCGTCATTACCCACGACGAGGAGTTCCTCCGTCACATGCGCTGCTCCGACTTCTGCGACGACTTCTGGCGCGTCAGCCGCGACTCCAACCAGAACAGCCTCATCACCAAGGAGAGTATTGCCACCATCACTGGTTGAGGGGTCACGCGTAGGCTATACCGCTGTTTGCTTGGTTGCTGGGTGCAGAGCACGGCGTTTCCTACGGGGCTACAATTCGGAATGGCAGAGCGCAAGACCGGCGCAATCAATGATAATGAATTATACTAACTACTATGCATCTCTTGCTAAATTGATCATATCTGATGGTTTGAGATGTCCATGTATAGCGATTAGCCCATCACCTCTAGTAGCTCATGATGTGACTAGCAACATATTCCATTGCGGAACTTGTGAGCTCGAACGTGATATGAACCCTCCGAAGCCTCGGGCAGTGAAGGCCAACAAGAACGAAGAGAGGTTGAAGTTGGTAAGAGTCTCGGAATGCGAACAAGTAAGCAGCTATATGTTATCTTTTTACTTCCGGTGTGCTAACTCGAAAGGTTTTAATTGCTACACGCTTTCCGGTCCACCTCCCCCTTCTTCCAAGCACTTCACGACACTTCAAACTACCTAGGTACAGATCAAGACGCAGTCCTCTATCACCTGTACGTAATAAACGGGTTGAACAGATGCGTATGCGTATTTACACAAAGCTTATCTCCAGACGGCTCTCCCCACGTGCACACACACACCCACATTACCGAGGTCAAGACCAGAAGAGGGTTTCGAGTCGGCACAACGCCACGCGATGTCCATTTCCACGTCAGGGCCTAAGGTCCCTGTGCCTGTTTCTGTTCCTGTTCCTGGCTACTTTATCTCCCAGCTACGCCGACGAACGCCTGCGCTTTTGTTCCAGTTTACTCTTCGCGGTCGTCAGATGCACATATCGCATAAACGGACAGAACCCCAATCCGAAGAGGATGGGTGGGTTTGATGGACACAGGAACGGATGACTTTGCCATCAAGGGGAAATCCTGAGCGGGATCACCTAATCCTTCGCAGCGGGGTTGTCCTCTTTCGCGGCCTCCTCTTCCGTTCTCGTTCCCTTGCCCTTGCCCTTGCCCTCCTCGGCGGCTTTGTCCTCCGGCTCTGAGGAGTCCTCCTTGATCTTTTTCGTCGCAGCCGGGGCGCCCTCGGGTTCATCTTCCGCCTCGCGCTTTGGCGTGGCCCCGCGCTTTTCCTTCTCGTCGACGTCCATCTTGTCGCCCTCGTTTCCTTCTCCCCCCATTTCAGCCTCCTCGGACTTCTTGTCCTCCGAATTAGGCGCATTATCAGCCTTACGTCCCACAGCCGCCTGGATATCGATTCCCTGCATCTCGACGCCGCCGGGGCCACTTGCCAATGGTCCCGAGCTGGTCGCGCTTTGCGGTCCCAAGTCGTCCGCCCCAATCTCCTCGGGGCCCCGCGCGTGAGGCTTCTCGTCCTCCTCGCTGCCGGTGCTGTGCACGGGCGTCACGGCCGGTTCCTTCGCTGCTGCGTCCTCGGCCGGGGCAGCGGGTTCGAACGTGCCTTCGCCGGTCGTGGCGTTCGTCGTGCTGGCCGCCTCGTCCGTCGATCCACGTTCTTCGAGCGTGTTGGACGAGGCGACCGACGACGACGCCGGTGACGAGGAAGTCGGTGGTTGTGCTGAGGTCGATGAGTCAGGCGATGCTCTGTTGGAGGAAAGACTATTGACAGTTGTGCTAGAAGACAGAGACGAAGGTGATGTTCGAGCTTGCTGGGCTTGGGCTTGTGCCTGCTGCTGCTGCTGTTGGATGCGGGCTTGGACTTGCTGTTGTGCTGCTGCGCTTGCGCTGCCGCCCGACGGAGGCTGGTGCCCTGGATGCACGTGATGGCTTGGCACAAGCTGGCTCACTGGAACGACGCCCGCTCGCTGTTCCTGTCGGAGTAACTCACCTTGTGTTACACCCACTCCACGGGCTCCCATGGAGGGAATCCCGTTTACAGATACCGAGACCGTCTCAATACTGCCCACTCCATTTGGTCCCTCTATCGTTTCCGTGCTTTCCGTCCGTACCTCCCCTTCTAGATCAGGCGCTTGTTGTGCAGATTCGGCTGACATGGGCGTGGGCTGCGCTTGCTGCTGCGTTGCTGCCCCCAACGCCGGATGGTCAGGTTGAAGCCATGGAATAGGCGTGAGAAGCGCACCGCCCAAGGCCTCATCGCTGCCAGGTGCCGCGAAGGGCGACTGCGTAGGTATTACGTCGGATAAGCCGTTCGGCAGTGTGGTCGCTATCGGTTCGGAATGGATGGGTGGTAACGGGTAGATATTCAGACCAGAGGTAACGTGTACCACGCGATCGAGTGCGTGGAGATAGTTCACCAGCGAACGGTAGTGACTCTTCGGATTCAGGACGAGTTCGGAGAGGCGCTGTATGGAGTGTGGTGGATTCGTCGGGAATATCGATGTGAGCGTCGTTGTAATCTCGGTCAGCATGTCGATGATTTGCGGCGGTAAAGTGCCTGGCGGGAGCGGCGCTGCGGCAGCCGGGGCTGAAGTAGGCGGAGGCGCGGCTGTTCGGGGCGCAACGGGGGAGTTCTCCTTGTTTGTGTCTTGCGATGAAGTTGAGTCTGCATTTTCAGGCGGAGAAGAGGGTAGTGGTGACAAGAAGTTCTCGGTCGTCTCGGACTCGGGCTGGGTGTTGGGTGGCGGAATAGAGGGAATGGTGGTAAGCTGCGGAGGAGGCAGAGTCGGGATAGGGAATTCGTCATGCGCAATCTGTCGAAAGCGTCAGCATCATCGAGCTCTGGACCAACCGTATGTAACAATCGGCAATAGACCTTTTCAACGCGCGAGACGATGCGCGGAAGCAAGGCTGGCCAGACGGAGCTGCAGATCAGATTTGGTCAGCGAGGGAATAGCATGGACAAGACTTCCAAATACTCACAAGTCCATCGAGCCGCCAGCTGCGAGGGTGCGCAGAAGGTCGTCGTCGTCGATCTCCATCATCTGTGGCAGTTGATACTAGCTGGCGCAAGGCTACGATGGGGTCTCGGAGCGATAACGTGGGACTCGGATGGTGTCGCAGTTGATGCGCTCTCGCGTCTTGGGTCTAGCTCCGTGCATCTTCTCGATAAGCCTTACCTTGGTACACTGCCAGCTGTCAGGAGAGCGCGTTCGTCAGCTGCCCAGGCTGCTCTTGTGGAAAGGGAATGCAAGGCGACCCACAGTATCCCCATCACCTGGGCAGCCTCCGGGGCAGTGGGGCGGTCAGCCGGTGCGGCGGTGCTGTTGATAAAAATAGGCTTATCTTGAGATAAGGTGAGGTCCAGATGCTTCTGGGCTCACTAGCGCAGGCTCGTCGACACAGAAGGATCAGAACGGTCGACGAACCCGTCCACCATCTTGCCCGTCTCTCGGACTCCCTCCATCTTCATACAGTATCCACATGGAGAGGCACATGCCCGTTCATTGATTACACCTGGCCAGATCGTGATCTATCTATCGAAATACCCTGTCGTGATGTAGTACGATGGCGGATTGCAGCGCGATCATGGCTTCACTTCCAGGTTTGCGTAACGCATGTGCGGTATAAAATATCACCTACCACCTTCTATCAGTCTGCCTGGCTATTCTCCCCTCTGGTCCTTGACTCGCATCGCCATGTATCAGAGTAACGGACTGACGAAGTATACGCGATTCATGAATCGGCTTGAGAGGTTCTGAGTGAATCATGCTGCTGCCCAGTTCGAGATCCGTAGACGGTAGAACGAACATACAGACGGCTAAACACCCTAAGGTCTGCTCAGGGTCTTGAACGCCTACCATAACTGTTCGACATAATATGTCGAAGAACGATACATTCGCATTTCAGGTGTTTCACGTCCTGCTTGCAGAGATGTGTCTGGAAGCGCTCTGCATCGTTGAATCGTGGAGGGGATTCATGGGTGTTGAGCATCGGTATCAGCATGGCTAGCAGACCATACGGGGAGTTTTTTTCAAAGTCCGAAGCTTTCCCCAGGCCTCTCCAGGAGCCGGTTCTGCACATCGGCCTGTCTTGGCTCATGTTTCTCAAAATGCTGCTGTTTCAGATTGTTCAACCCTCAAGCACACTGCATCACGGCAGACAATCAGACAACGCAGAGCCGCAAGCACCACTTCTGCGTACGTTATGGCAGACAAGAGAGGATGTCTACAATACAGTCCGGGGAGATCGCCGTCGTTGCGATTCGTTCGGCATCTCGCAAGGCATAGCATATAATGTCTTCCGGCCAGGACGTCAGCGTGGCTGAGCATCCAAGGCAGCATGGCAGACATGGGAGGCATGGACGATTCCCCGGACCCTGGTCCATGGCATCTAGAAGCATAGCCTCGCCAACCAAATGGGGCCTAAGGATCCCGCGAACATTGCGCTAGAGCCGCAGCGAGCCTGCGCTGCTGGACTGTATGTACTGGAGATCCCTGGGTGTCGAGAGCCGTGATCGCTGTGCCGCTGCACCCGACCGGCCGAAGGGCCAAAGAATCCGGCCCTAGGCAGCTCGCGAGGTGCGGCACGTTGGCTGGTTATGTAGTGGTAGAGCTTCAGCCCTTCTGCACAGTCTCTCCTGTTTGCAGGGAACAAGAGCTCTATCTCCAACGGCCGGTGCGCCTGACAGAGTTTAAATCCAGGGGAAGATGGAACCAAGCAAAGGCTAACTGGCTTGACAACGTCTTGCGTGCGAGCCGTCTCTTCATCCATTCGTGGCCCGCGTGGGTACTGCGACCAGCGCAACCTACGTTATGTACAGTCGAGTCGGAGCCGGACGAGAGGAGGATGCAAGTCAAGACAGTTCACGGCAGAAGGGGCAGCCAAGAACAACATGGTCTGCCTTGGGGAAGCACGGAAGGCGCCCGCATGGCAGATTCTCATGCAGGCGGCGTGTGCAACTGAGCTTGTGATAACTTCCAGGTGATAAGCCGCAGTCCACAGTCTGCTGCAACCACTGAGATGGAA
Organism: Xylariomycetidae sp. FL0641; assembly: GCA_022376655.1. Lineage (NCBI taxonomy): Eukaryota > Fungi > Ascomycota > Sordariomycetes > Xylariomycetidae sp. FL0641. Next base: position 138,712 of record JAJJKE010000010.1, on the reverse strand, counting down.
GTTGGGGGATTGGGCAGAAGAAGCATGGCGTGGCGTCGCGTGTCTCATGAAATTGCGGATACGGGGTCGGCCGTCGCGGCCGCGACACTGGACAGAGGGCCGCAACCACAGACCCGGCCCAACCGGTTCTCTTGGACGTTGGGGTTGCCGTTGCCGTCGCACTTCAACACCACCACCAGCACCTGGAACGGCAAAACATCGCCAATGGGGTAGCAAATGGCGCGGGAAGAGGCACGTCGACAAGCATGACGACAGTCGATAAACGATCTCCAAGATCGATGACAGGGCGTCGCCCATCTGCAGCGTGGAATTGGGAAGTGATGGACGCTGAAGGGAACAGTCAAGCTGAATTGATGCGCAAGTCCACAATTCGGGTCAATCAAGGCCAATTTGGTTGATTGGATGTGGGGACGGGGTGGCTGTACCCTCCCGTTGGTATGTGGCCCTGCCGGCGTCGCGGCTGTTAAGCTATGGACCCGGAGTACCTGGGCACTCCCGAGATTCAGGGCATTCCGGGCGATAGAAAGACCGTGGGGCCGAGCACGGGAAAAGTCTCGCTAACAGCGGCTACCGCGAAGAGTCTTGTGGCAGGGTTCGCAGGGACAGCTGCAGGCTGCAGCTGGACTGGAGCAAGGGCAATCACGGCAAGGCAGCACTGCCCGTCCGCCCTCCTCCTCATGCCCGGGCGAGCGAGCAAGCAAGCAAGCGCAGCTTCTCTCTTCTGATTAGCGGCAGCCCTGTCAACTTGTCAAGCCGTGCTAAAACGAACGAGGTGCTAAAGGGTTGAATTGAATCCTCTGCTTTCGACCACAGCATACCTTAGGTACCTATGTGAACCCATCAGCTGCAAGTAGGAAGAGAAAACAGAACAGGACACATCTTAAAGACGACTATCTTACCTCGTGGACGACAAGACCACTAACTCTCTGGCTCTCCTATCCCCTTTCCCCATATCACCTCATTTTGCGAGCGACAAGAAGCTCTCTCTCTGGAACTGGTTCGGCATCGCCAAGCTTGCGTGCATCAGGAAAGGACCATTGGCCTCCCGCCCGCAATACCAAATACGACGGGACAATTCGCACGCCTTTGCCGCTCGCTTATTACGACCGGGTGGCGTTTGTCTGTGAGCGAGCGATCGCCTGTCTGTCAGGTTGTCGGAAAAGCACGAGCATCAACCGTCGACGAGGGGACAGGATCTCTGAACAAATACCGAGAAACCCAAAATCCACCGATCGTGGCCAGCATCGGAGTCCACGACCCTGTCAACTTGTCCTGTCGACCCTGAAGCCCTGCCTGGCATGCTAGGTACGGTACCTACTTAGAGGTAGCTTCTGAAGTTCGCCCTTCTGTTGTTCTGCGCACTTCTTCGTCGTCGCCCGCCCGCCAGCCAAGCCAGCCAACAGCCATCCTCGCATCCTCGTCTCCCATCAAACCCGCTGCCTGTTTCAGCCCGCCCAACGCACCCAGGCCGACCAATCTTCGCCAGCATCTAATCTGTCTGACCGGGCCTCGCACGCCTGGCCTGCACCACCCAAGACCGCCAGGCCTTCTGGGATCCTGAACTGGACAAGCGTAGGGCCTCCGTACCGTACCACTCCTGGATCTTAGCAGGCTTACCCTACGGTCGCTGGTCGCGGCGCAGCACGGCCTGCCCTCTCCCCTGCCCCTACCATTTTTTACCTAACCTGCTTCGTCTCCCGGACCCTCTCAGCTCTCAGCGTTCACCTACCTACTCCATCTTCATCTCCATCTCCATCCCATTCTCCATCCCCGTTCCGCCTCGCCCATCTTCCTCTCTCTCTTCTCCATCTCGACTACGACGCAATCGCGCTTCTTATTCTGCTGATCCCGTGGCGCAATCTCTGTCGCTGCCCGGCCTCATTGACAACTCATCTCTGTCTCTGCTGCCCGTCACTCGTTCCTCTGCCTGCCTGCCTGCCTGCCTGCCTCCATCCACCCTCGCTCAGGCCGACCGCCGCGCCATTGTCTGACCCCGAAGCCGTTCACACCCGCGCCGTCTCCGCCCCCTTGACCAGATCGCCATTCACCGACCGTGACCACGCGAACAAAGAGATTGCATCCGCCTCATTCACGGCCCCTTCGATTGATCCTTTTGACTCCTCGTTTCCGAGGAGTCCCTCGCCGTCAATCTGGCTTTCCAAGAACCCAGGACTCTCCTACAAGGAGACTCCGCCGGCTTCCACCAGGTCACTTCTCAGCCGTCTTACTCCCACTTCGACTCCTTTCGGCCCGCTGGCGAAGACTGCGAGCAGAACTACGCCCAGTACCCCCAGTACCAGCAGCCCGCACCCCCAGCTTTCGGGAACAGCCCTCAAGCTGCGCCCGCCATGGCTTCCCCTACCACCAGGCACTGGAAGCAATTCACGGGCGGCACACGTGAACTGTTTTCCAAGAAATGGCCCCGTTTCTTCTTCATTACGGCCGTCCTGCAGGCCATCGTCTGCATGGTTTTCGAAGCGTAAGCGATCCCGGGATGCATCCCTGAGTCGCCATCTTCTCGTACGCTAACCGCGACGCATTTTCCAGATACACGTTTGCGCAATTTCAGAGTGGCCTGTATGATATGGACCAGCCCAAATGGGCGGGCATCGAAGAAGTCCAATCGCAACTCAAGACCATTCCCACTTTCTTGGGTCTGTTCATTCTTGGCTTCGTCTACGTGGTTGTGCTCGTCTGGGATGCCCTCCTCATGAAGAACACGATTCAGATCATCGGCCTATGCATCGCCAACCTAGCACTGCTCGTGTACGGAGGGCTCCAGATCGACCAGATTCGCGAAGCTATCAGGATCCTTAACACGAAGCAGGCTTTTGAAGACAAGAACGTTTGGGCCGAGGTCGCCGGCGAGCTCATTGCCATCCCTGCTATCATCGCCTTGGTCACTGTCGTCCTCGGGTTCATTGCCTGGAAGCTGTACCAGGAATTCGCTTGGGATATCCTGAAGCACATAGGAGCTGACTACAGGATGAAGAAGCGATTCTTGCATTACCAGGTAATACCTGTTCCGCATCGAGTGTCGTACAAAATTAATGAACCTTGCAGATCTACATCGCTCTCCTCAAGTTCGACTTCTTTTTCTTTGTCGGATTCACCATTCAGTTTCTGGTGGTTGTTGGTGGCAAGACAAACCTCGAGTTCTCCCTGACCGCAGCGGCCATCCCCGTCACCATCGCCATCCTGCTCTTCGCCGCCTGGTCCACCCGCCAAGAATGGAAAATTGGCATGATTATCGTCATGATTCTCTACCTAGGTGGACTTACGTACTTCATCTACAAGTTGGCGCGAATCTACGACCCGACCCAGGAGCAACTCTACCTGCCTGTCCGGAAGTCCCTGACCGCGTTCGCGGTGATCACCATCATTTTGATCGTGCTGACCATCGTAAACGCCATGGTCTGCATGTTCAACTTTAGCCACGGCCTCAAGCAGCACCTTCTGCGACCTCGCCAAGAGATGGACAAGGACCAGGTCAGCTATTCGATGAACGATGTCAAGCAGCCGCAGCTTGCCAGTCGAATGACGATCGACTAAGTCGGAGGAAGAGTGTGTGCCTATAGAGCTGTACAAAACGACACGATTCCACGACTCTCCTTAATAGCATTTGGTTTGCCAGATATCCCGCCCTCGCATGGGGCTGTTGCAGGATCAGGGAATAAAGAAGGGCCTTCCCACGGAGTTTGTTCTTTCCAATCGGGCGTTGAGCGATCAATCACGGGGCCCCATCCAGGCATTCTGGAGTTCAGTAGGGCATCTCATTTTCCCTTCCATCTAGCCCGGAAATGTGGCTGGCATTTTTGTGCGTCTGGATAGCTAGCACTCGGCGGCGGCGCAACGAAGCAGTTGTGATCAGGCGCGCTCGCACAAACACAAGACCGAGGGCCCGAGTCGCGTCGAAAAGCAGAGGAGCAAGATAACGGTTGGTCGTGGATGTGGATGAATGGGAGACGCAGAGACTCGGGCTCGTGTTCGCGTAGATAGCGCAACAAAGAAGCCGTTTCTGGCACATTGGCCACATTTTGAAATTGAATTGTTACTTGTGATACCCTTCCAAGTGTTGCCAGGTTCCGGACTGGCGTACGCATGACACAACTGGGCTCAGGCAATAATTCTTCGGTCTTGGGTGTAGCAATTTGGCATGGTTTCCCATGCCATAGTTGATAGCGAGGTGCGTCTGCATCCCACCCTAGACTGACAGTAAGCCATCCACACCATCCTTCTATCTTGAGCTGACGCGACTATATGAGTGAACGCGATACATGATCACCAGTTATTCTGATAAACTCAGTTCCCATTTGTTGGTGATCTCGGGCCAATATCCCCTTCACAGGTCCAGTCTCGGGGTCATGGATGCGTAGAGGCATATCAGCATCTGTATCTCACTGCCTCTAGCATCTCACTCATCTTGAGTTTGTCACGAACCAGCAAGTAAACCCTTGGAAGCCAGAGTTGGCAATGTAGCATGCCGATGGCTACATAGACTTTTCATCTTCCCCGGAGGTGAGCGCTTACTTGCCATGAGAGGTTCTTTCGTTGCAGAATGGCGACCCCGTTCAGCTCAACTCACCCACCGGGCCCCATGCTGACGACGGTTAGATGGAGGCGGCGGCGATGCCATCATCCAGCGCCTGCTGAGCGAGATCACGAAACACCCCGAAGTTGAAATCCACTACGGGACCGAAGTTACTAAGATCATCAGTGACGAGGCTGCTGACCCACGGGACGTCAATGTGCGCAAGGAGGACGGCTTTCTTCACAACCCCTACGCCCCTAACGTGATACTGGCTTGCGTTGGGTTCAAGGAAACCCAAGAAACGTCGGCGCGCTTCATCGGTTGAGACAGTCATCGCTTTCCCCTCATGGTTCTGGGTTGGAGGACCACCGCGGAGCTGGAGCGGGTGTGTCTCAGGGCTGGCGCTGTATCGACTGATGGTTTAAATGGGAACTGGTTGACGGGAGGTTCTACTTCATCTACCATCAGTGTGTGAAGCAGCTGTGCATATAGTGACAGCCAGCACCGTCACTACCGGTAAGTACTTTCTGTTTTAAAGCGATATCCACGAAACCGAACGGAGGGGTCCGTAACTTTCGGGCGATCGCACGAAGAGTGCTTCTGAGCACGACACACTATACGGAACAGAAAAGGGGCCTCGACAACCCGCAAGAGACACATACTTTGGCGATCGCTTCTTTACATATGATTAACGCCAGCTGGCTCTAAATTGAGCCTTATTTATGCAGCTGATGCCTTCGCCACTTCATATTGCACTTTGAACTCATCGGCTAACGTACCATGGGACCGCAGCTAGAATTTGGCGGACAGCACTTTGATCAACTTCGCTATAGTCAACGTCCGGGAAACCAGAGATTCGACAGGACTGCGCCATCCGCATTTCAAAAGCCCTTACGTACTTGAATGCAAAATGAGTTGGTCCGGACTCACCTTCAATGAAATGAGAGTCGTGAGCGGCACTTTCAGCCCTGGCAACACGATAATTAGATCACGACATCAAAGGGGTCTTCGTGCCTACCACCGACTCCGACGCAATTAATACTTGGTATTCCGGACCCTATCGGTTCCATATTGCCGATACGTCCGACTTGGCTCTTAAGAATCTAACTTGAGAAGTCAATCCGAACGATCACGGTATCATCGCTGGTCATGCGGAAGAGGTCTTCTCATCCAACTTTCAGGATATTTTCAGTGTAGCCTTGCTGCAGAGCGTCAACATCCCGGAAACCATTCGGAGCATCAGCACCAGCATGACATACGCAATAGGGCATGGAAAAAACGCCACAACCGCCCTCGGCACAGCACTTGCGGACGAGACCTATATACAAGTGCGATGGGGATGGCTTTCCCTCCCGATCGCTGTCGTCATTATGTCTGCCGTTTTCTTGATCAGTACTGTACTGTACTCGAAACGTTAGAATGTCTCGAGCTGGAAGTCATCCAGCCTTTTACCCATGCTGGTCATGTTCAGCGGCTGGAGCGATGATGAGCTGGCTGTACGGACCCTGCCGACATCAGAGCACGGTCGCGAGAGATGGAAGGGAGACTGGTGATCAAAGATCGGCCTTTCTTCACCGCAGCAGGGCCCCGCGCAAGGTGAAGAGCGATCAGGGCTCATTCGATCACATGGTTTTTCACCATACCTCCGCCAACGGACTCGATGGCATCGACCTAAGGCAGCCACTCGACAATCGCACCCCCGTCCTGGACATCCTCGAAGACGACCCCTCCGCCAAGCTCTCCTTGATTGCCTTCCTATGCATGGTCAGACTCCACGACAATGCTCCATGTCGTCCTTCAATACGCAACGAGGAGAGGGTCGCCTCACTGTCCTACGACGCGCGCGGTGACTTCCTGTACGCGGACGGGCTCCGCGACTGGGAGTGGGGCCACGTCGTCATGCTACAGCCTACGTCTTCAACTGGGATAAGAAAGGGACGTCCATGAAAGTTGCAGGGACGGGATCATGGTCACTTCAATACTGGACATACGTCACGATTACGGAGGTTTCAACTGTTTCTACGACATGTCTGTTGCCTTTGTTTATGTGGTTTCATTGAATGCTACTGGCAAAGAAACACCAAGTTCCCGCGGACATATTAAGAAAACCTGCGAACCTTCTTCCTAGCCGTCTTAGACCCGCTCGATATAAGCCGGAAGTACACCCTGGGAGATCATAAGCACACGTCCAAGCTCGGTCTCCTCCCGCAACAGCTTGAGACTAGCCTCTTCGTCCAAGTGCCAGACCAGCACATCGCGGCTCTCGCCGACAAGGGCGGCGTCAGCTCCGTAAATAAGCCAGTTGAGGAGGCTTAGTCCGAGCATAAGGACCATGACGGGGATCAGAAGCTCAGTTACAACTGTGCTTGCTACCCTGAATACGGTACTTAGGCGATATTCCGTGCGGACAACTGTGTGGACAATAGGGGGACTTACTTCTATGTCTGTCTCTGCAGTTGTCTCGGCGGCATCTTCCGCTGTTGGGCTTGCAGTTGGAGCTTTTGACTCACCCGTTTCGCTCTTTAGATCATCTTTGCTGTCTGGAGCCTCATCCTCGCCACTCAGATGCGCTTTTCGTAGTTCGGACCATTTGTTTCTCAAGACATCCCAGACACGTAGGTGGTAGTCCAGGACGAAACAACTGAAGGCCGAGTCCGAGGTGAAGGTGAGCAATTGTAGTGCTAGGTACGCTTCGGGTGAGAAAGGCTTTGCCATGTAGGCTTCACCGACATTGTCCTCGAAGGCCTTCTTAACCTCCATCATCTCGGGGGTGTCCGGAGTGGACGTGACGCCGCCGAAGCTCTCCAGGTCTTCCTTCATCACTGCAAGGGAATCATCCCGTTGATTTGAATCCTCGAACACCATCGGGATCCAAAGCCATGCCGGCGGCTTGTTGGCGAGGAAGCGGGGCAGGAATGCCGTCTCGTCCCAGTCCAGGATGCCTGTAACCCTGGCTGTGCCCTCCAGGTCAACCATGATGTTCCTCGGATAGAGGTCAGGGTGCGCCAAGCAGATGCCGTCGTCGGGGAAAAGCCCCATCTCGTCCATCTCGTCGTAGATGTCGCACGTCTCCTGGAGACGATCCCCAAGAACGATGTCATCGCGGTGACGCTTATGGCTTTCACCCATAGCAACTAATAGGACTTCACTGCTGGGAACTTTGGCATCCTCGCATGTCAACAGTGGAAAGGGTGAGTCCTTGTTCAGGCTGAACTCAAAGTCGGGGTTATTGGGAGACAGGCCCAAAGGCTGAACTCGACCAAGTGCACCCGAGCTTGATGAGTCGCTGTCAACTGCTAAGATTTCGCCAGCATGATCATTCGTTACAGAGAAGATCTCGCTGTAGAGGCGACCAAGGTCCTTAGCAATAGCCAGTCTCTGCTCCTGGGTGATCCCGTCTTTGAGAGCCTGCTCCATGGAGATACCGGGTATCTTGGTGGTCATCATCCAAGGACATCCCAACGCATTGTTCTCAGTCAGATCGTGACCGGTTAGCCTGGGAACAGGTAACTTGGTACACTCTCCGACGAACTTGAGACAGGCCACATTGTTAGCCACAGTTTTTGGCGAGCTTGGCACACGTAAGATATGATCCTGAACCTGGCCATCAGAGCGAACAGAGACCTGGAAGATCTTGTGATTGCTACCCTCGGGCATCGACTTCACAGATATGTCACTGTGGGTAAGCCCCGGCCAGAGATCTCGGCACAGAGTCTCAACCGCCAGCTGCAGTTCTTCGTCTTCCTGATAGAAAACGTTCATTGCAAACTCGGAGAACGACATGTTGGCTGGTGTAGGGACTCTCCGGTAGACCGTGAGAGTTGTGCTAGGTGACAAGGTTGTTTTGGGTTTTGATGATGAGTGGGTTGTGTTGTGGGAATTCGCTGTGGTTTAGCTGTAGACCGGAAGTCTTGGTCTCCTCACTTAAAGGCAGGCAATTTAGTTAGACCTGTTCTGAAACTGCAGTGCCTCCCGTGGATGTTGATAGAGCAACAGATAGTCTGTTAAGTCTCAAGGGCTTTGTGTGCCACCTAAGCAGGAGAATAGTCATTATGGCCCATTGTGTAAACCGATCATGTATGTGAAGCAAACAAAGGGACACGTCTAATTCTCAACAAAGAACAAGATCTTCGATTGAAGCCTTGTTGGCTCTCCCATGGGGTTACGTGTTTCTGCACACTCGGACCAGCAGTGCATGTCCAGATGATGATATCCAACAGTGCCGTCGACCCATTTGACACTATGAGCTTATCCAATAACAGCCAATACATGCACTTAAATGTGTTCGAAAACAGGAGTGGAAAACCAGAGATGCTCTACAAGTATATAGATGCGAGGGAGTTGTCTGACTTCATTGGTACAGCGCCACAAGCACTTGAGCACAAACCACTGCATTTGAATCAGGAATTCCTCTGAAACTCAGATCCACATTCACAGCAAGAAGAAGACCTGCCAGAAAATGACGAACCAGCTTAAGAACGCTAAAAGCAACGTTGTTCATCGCTGCAAGGGCGACTTGTGTGGGCTCGGCAAATGCAAGCTCAAGCACCATCCCATCGACTGGTGTGCAGCACACATGATTCTCTGTGAGAAGCATTCGCTGGCATATAAGAAGGGCATGGAGTGCACCTCTTGCGCTGGGGAAGAAGCCAGAACAGAGCGTGACAAGAAGGCCCAGAAGGAGAAGGAGGCTAAGCAGAGAGGAGAGCAGAGCGGCTTCGTGAAAACTCGCAAATCCAACAAGGAGTGCAGAGAATACAACGGTAAGCATAGAACTTGAACGGAGACGATGATTACACTCGCTATAGTAGGATAGACCTAATGTTAGATAGATTTAATGGACACATGCCTAAATATGATACTTCATGATGGCTGCGAACAAGTGCTATGGGTTCTAAGTTCGTCGGTAGTTCGTTTCATGATGCATCTGGAGCTTATTGACACGGGGCTACGTTGCTTCGTCGCAGATTGCTTGAGTTTCGAGCAAATGCCGCTTCAATAGCCAACGGTTTCATGCTATTGTCCGCGAGATGGAACCGAATGCAAAGAATGAAGTTGTTATTCCTTGACGGCGAAAGGGCGGACGAGATCTCAGCCCTAACAGCCACTGCGTAGACCTTGACGCCCGGGAGAACATTTTGATCAGGCTTCGGTCGGCGACTTTGTTTGATTACCTTCATCAGACGTCACGAATGGCGCCCACGACATGTGTCTCGTGACCAGAGAGACTTCAAAGCCGCTGAATGGACCGTTGCCAAATAAGGCAGAGACAATATCGGCTTTGTGACGAATGTGAACCGCTGGACCTGAGACTCGTAGGGTGGGCGATGTGACGACACGGACAATGAATCGTCCGGTTCCTTGAGGAATGCGAACAACGCGTGCCCCGTGGTATTATCAATGGAGATTACTCAAGCTTCTTCTTATGGATGCTGGATAGCTCCGGCAAAGGCGGTGATCGGCAGTTCGTCCGTCCCGCTGGTCGCGAATCGGCACGCTCACCTCGATCCGAAAGAGGAAGGTCGACAACGAGACCCGGCACTGAGCGCCGTCTCTATCAGCGCTTGCTATTGGGTTCCGAGCAATCTAATGACGCATCTTCGGGGTTCGACAACTGATAAGCTCCGCCGATCGGCCGTTCTACTGGGAGCTGGGGTCAACTAAACCGGGGTGCTGGGGATGGCCTTTCTTCGCTGCAGAGCTCTGTGCAGGCATGCAGGGCCAAGCCGACCGAAGCTTTTCGGTTGAGCTTCCCTACACCTACGTAAGCCCAGCTAGGCTCTCTTCAGGAACTCGTCGCCGTCGCCGTCGGCTTCGTCGACCGGACGGATGGGCGGGGCGCTGCTAATGCGCGATGATACCTGGGCTGCAGGGCTCATTCGTCGGGGGTCGCTGATGCGCGCGTTGATTTAAAAGCAGGCCGAAGCCGCCGTGTTCTGCGAACGAGCATCCAGCCAGGCGAAGGGTTGTTGTTGTCTTTGCCCATTCTTGAGGCCAGTATTGCTTCCCCCTCACCATGCCAGCACCCAGGCATCTCGTGGCCGCCGCTTTGCAGGCCGGCCTTCTCGCCACTGCGACGGTCGCGGCACCGACGACCAATGGAACCGAAGATGTGCCCAAGTTGGGCGCTGTAGCTTCCGAGAGCTCTATCTGTTCCACTATTGGGACCGATCTTCTTCAGGCCGGCGGTAATGCCGCCGATGCCCTCGTCGGTACGGTCTTATGCGTTGGTGTGATTGGCATGTACCACAGCGGCATTGGAGGCGGTGGGTTCATGTTGGTTCGCGGCAGCAATGGATCCTATGAATTCATCGACTTCAGGGAGACTGCACCCGCTGCTGCGTTCCAGGACATGTATAACAACGACACCGATCTCAGCCTTTACGGGGGGCTGGCTAGGTTAGTGACCACCACTTCAGCAAAACAGCACCAATTGTTCCCAACGACCCGGCGACTGACTTTGGGGATACAGCGGCGTGCCTGGTGAGCTCCGTGGCCTCGAATACCTACACAAGAACTACGGCGCGCTACCTTGGGCCCAGGTCGTGAAGCCAGCGGTTAAGGTGGCCCGGTATGGCTTCAATGTGACCGACGACCTCATCTCCAAGATGGACTCGCTGGGCTCGGACGGAAGTTTCCTTACGGACGACCCCAACTGGGCCATTGATTTTGCTCCGAATGGACACCGGGTCAAGCTTGGTGAGACGATTACGCGAAAACGATACGCCGACACGTTGGAGGTCATAGCAGCCGAAGGCGCCGATGCCTTCTACACTGGCGCCATTGCCAATGCGACCATCGCCGCCCTGACTGCAGCCAATGGAACGATGACGATGGAGGACCTGAGAAACTACACTGTCGCAATCAGAAAGCCATCGAACATTACCTACCGAGGCTATAAACTGACCAGCACCAGCGCGCCCTCGAGCGGTGTCGTCGCGCTGAGCACGCTCAACATCGTGAACGGCTATACCGGGTTCGGTGACCCTGCTGCCATCAACCTCACCACCCACCGCCTGGACGAGGCGATGCGGTTCGCCTACGGGCAGCGAGCCGAGCTGGGCGACCCGCTGTTCGTCGACGGACTGGACGCTTACCAGGAGTCGATGCTGTCGAACGCGACGGCGGCCGAGGTGCGGTCCAAGATCTCGGACTACCGGACGCAGAACGTGTCGGCGTACGACCCGAAGGGGCTGGAGAGCCTGGACACGCCGGGGACGAGCCACGTGGTAACGGCGGACCGGAGCGGGCTGGCGATCAGCCTGACGACGACCATCAACCTGATCTTCGGGTCGCGGCTGATGGTGCCGGAGACGGGCGTGATCATGAACGACGAGATGAACGACTTCTCGATCCCGGGGTCGAGCAACGCCTTCGGCTACGTGCCCAGCGCGGCCAACTTCATCCGGCCCGGCAAGCGCCCGCTGTCGTCCATCTCGCCCACCATCGCCGAGACCCCCGACGGGCGCCTCTACCTCGCCACCGGCGCCGCCGGCGGCAGCCGCATCGTCACCTCCACCCTCCAGAACGTCCACCACGTCCTCGACCAGGGCCTGACCGTCCCCGAGGCCCTCGCCCGGCCCCGCATGCACGACCAGCTCGAGCCCGACCAGGTCTCGTTCGAGTACGCCTTCGACAACCGCACCGTCGCCTTCATGAGGTCGCGCGGCCACAACGTCACCTGGGTCGCCCCCGGCGAGAGCAGCGCCCAGGGCCTGCGCCTGCTGCCGAACGGCACGTTCGAGGCGGCGGGGGAGCCTAGGCAGGCGGACTCGGCTGGGTACGCTGTGTAAGGTAGACAGATAGGCCGGATTACCTGGGAGAGTATCCCGTAATGTTAATGCACAAATTTCTCGCGTTTTGCGTGGCGAATCCCGGGCGTGCTCGTGAGGCTGCTAATGCCAGGTGGCCCATCTGTGTGGTGGCAGGCACTATCACTATCTACCGCCCTATCGATCGATACCTTATGCGGATACGCCAATAATTCCCCTTGGAGCCTCGTTACAGTGGAAACCATGCTTCCCCCGTCCGCCCCATGGTCTGGTGTCTGCCAAGGATTGGAATGTTCGCATTTGATGGCTGCCTCTGCGGGACAGTCTGGAGTAGCTTCCCGGGCAGATAATGAAGGGGGCAGGACTGATCATTGGCGCATAAGCACAGATGCCCTCGAGCCTCAATCTGTGGCGGAGCATTGCTCTCAACCGCAACAGCACCACTCTGTAGCCGTGGCTTAGCGGTAAGTATCTTAGGTAGACAACGTGCTCCTAGTGGAGGGTAAGCGTCAAGGGTTTGGTTCGCGCACCACTCAATGGTTGCGGCTCTTTCCCTTCGGGGGCGACATATATACAGCCCCCTCCCACCCGAGCCGGCTGGCCAACACATGGCCCAGTGCATCTCAAGTACGCCTAGCGGTCAACCTAGGGACCGACATAGCCGCTTTTGCCTCAGAAGGAGGCTGATTTGCGATCATAACCAGTTTCGGGGCTTTCCCTTGTCGCAGATATGTTCGGGAGAGTCAGGCAAAACACATTCGACTCTTCCCACTCCGGAACCGACGGTAGCGGTCGACGAGCCAACTTAGCAGAAGAATACGGGGCGAAACGCCCCACCAGCAAGCGTTACCAGGAGAAAGTTAATTCTTACCGCGGGATGTTGGACTGGGAAACACTCGAAAAGTACCTATTGGAGTTGTTTACTACGGAGAGCACTCAGACACTGAATCCGACCAAAGTGAGTCCCATCCATCGCGACGGCTCCCTGCGGAAACCTCGAGGCTGATCAGTTCTGGCAAGAGTGATGATAGCTGGGTCTTCCTGGTGCCGCGCAAACTATCCGAGGCAAGCCCTGGCCATCCCCCTGCCGCCCATATCCGATGAATCGCTGACCGAAATGTCGCAATAGCCCGAGAGGAATCATATATCAAAAATGAGGGACGCGGCGAGAAAGGCCAAAAAGAACAGACGGGGGCGATCAGTGAGTCCGGAATGACAAGGATACGGGAATGAGATGGGAAAGCGGGGTTGGCAGGCTGCCGAGGGCGCCCTCGGATCGGGGATCAGGGTGGTGGTGTCCTGCATGAATTACGGTGCGACGACAGGGATTACAATATGCTTCTCGACTCTGCGGCGATGGCGAAATGGTGTGACTGAATGTGTAATTAACATTTCGGTTACGGAGGGCGTTCCAATCATTTGCCGCGGAGATTCGGGTACTCAGCCTGCTTCTTCCGGGCGCCTCTAAGCCTGTATCAGCTGAAGTATGACGAGTGGGCTCCGCCTCAGGGCGGATTGCCCCAAGGCTCTCCCCCTTCAGCTGGCCGACGGAGGCTTTTCACAGGGCTTTTTCCATATCTCGAACAGGTATCATATGAAATGTCCATGTAAAGGGCTTGGATCCCTTTCGAAGCCAAGTCATCGAGCTGCTTTTCAGTGTGCAGCAAGTGAACCAGATTACCAACAAGCACTGTGTCATGGCGACGACAAGTGTTCCCAACGGGCAGGAGGGGTTCACACTGAGCTGTCTCAACTCTGAGAACTACCCAGTGAACATGGTCAATAGCTCGGCCAACACCTCCCACACGATCATGAAAAGATTGAAAAAACGTCTGGATCAGAACGAAAGCAGATTGTTCACTGAAGGCAAAGAGCACGGGGATATTGATGTACCATGGAGGGATATGCATACAGCCGCTGGAGAGGGTGAGTGTTGAACATGAATGATCTTATGGGTCGCGTACTCACAATGGCAGACCTTTCCAAGGAAAACATCAGAAGTTCCGACAAGCTGGTCGCAAAGATGGGACTAGAAATTGATACAACGCCAGGCACAAGCCCAACAAATAGTGTGAAAATTGCACACCAAGACCCGAAGTGTCGTTTCGTGTAGGTGACTAAATACCTCTAAGCCCCAACGATATAGCTGACCACTACAGATATATCTACGGAGACTCGTCGCGGAGTGTCCTAAATATCACAAGACCGATGCTGGTGAAGATCCTCACATTCCATCAGGTTATGCCGGCATATCTGAATTTCATGCTGGTCTTTGGGCGACAAGAAGAATTCGAGGATCTGAGATTCTCTGGGTTTGTAGCCCAGAGATCACTTACAAACTATACCCGTCGTCCGACAATTGATGCCCTCGGCAGAAGTGGAAGGCAGTATCAAATGTGCTACAGCCTGAAAGGGATTACTGAGGAGCAAGATGGCTCGTTTACGGATATCAGACAAGCAGCGATCCATCACCAGTTCGACGTGGAGAACGGAAGAACATTGTGGCTGGTAACAAAGGGGCGAGAGGATCTGAAAGAACGCTTCAAAGGTAGAAACCTCGCCAGTTTCACCGCCTTTGACAACTTGCTAAACGAAACTAGAATTGACGGGAACGAAAGCGAGGAAAGAGGACAAGACGTTTGACGCGCCAATCGACTGCTTCAGAGCCAGCTTAGCCGCTCATATAATGTTTTGTTCTTGGGCATCCGAGGATTGGAGGTGGCGTATCAAATCACTGGAGAAGACGCTTGAAAGAGAAGTGCGCACTCAGCATCTCCTTCAAACTAACATCACAAGTCTTACTGACCCTAACCAGACGTCGCTGGCCGTCCTCGGACCGCGTGGAATCGACGAACACCACATGTGCTACCGGCCAACCGACATCCAGGCATTGCAGCGTCACGAAGACGTTATCCAGGATGTTGTCCTTGCGCTCGAATCCAATGTAGAGGTCATGACATCACTGGGTAGGTTCTACACAGGATTGTCGACCGACGATGCATTCCCGCTGCGAAAGCAGTGCGGCGAAGTCGTGAACGAGTTCATCTTTCAATTGGAGGCCTTGATCTGCGACTTGAAATTCCAAATCGCTCGAGCTTCGACACTTGTTAAGATTACGAACAGCAGAAAAGAGCTGGTGAGTCACTGCTGTGGTGCTTGGAAACAGGCAACGTCTGACGCATGACAGGTCGTCCAACACCTTCAGGGCCAATCTACAGAGAACATGGAGAAAATGAGCCGCCACATGGAACAAGAAGCAGTGATTGTCCGGATCATCACGATAGTGACACTCATCTACCTTCCGGCGACCTTCGTTTCGGTAAGTCTGGACCCTGAAAGGCCTTCGAGCGGTACTGACTGGGAGAGGCAAGACGTTCTTCAGCACTGACATCATCAAATACCAGGGAGGAGATATGTTTTCGGCTACTGCCATGATCAGATGGCTTCAAGTGGCTCTTCCCTTGACTGGACTCACTCTACTTCTGGCCTGGCTTGGCAACGCCTGGGCCAAGAGACAGAGGGATCATCAGGGCATGAGCGATGGTAGCACATGGCTCCGCTGGCCTTTCCAAGGGGCTGTGCCCTCAAGTCCCCTGCCGATGTATAACAGCAACATACCGATGAAGCCGATTCACTGGCCACACACGGCGGCCACTAAGCCCTAGCAGCTCTCATCGAAGTACTCCAGACGGTCATCAACTTAGCTTGGGGCATGGATGGGAGATGGTCTCGGCTGGGTTTCCAGTGTCTCGATGGGTTCAGGGGCTTCTCAATGCTATCACTATCGATTCTAGAGTTAGGAGTCTGGCGTACGGCGGTAATACTGTAGTAAATTGGCAAGAGAATCACAGAACCTCAATCGTGTTGCAACTTTTAAGCTCAGATCCAGAATCCCCGCGCCGTGGAGCTGGAAGGCGCACCAGAGTCTCGGCCCGTTCCGGACCCGATACTCAAGTTAGGTACTTACCCCACCGTCCGATCTCGGGAGTAATATTTTGCCGCCAACCTGTCACTGTACCTACTCCCTCCATACACACTACAGGCTTCATTGACTGTAGCTTTCATCAACCACAGACATGCGCAAGCTAATGAACTACGAGCAGCCATGGGTCATCAGCCACGATCCCACCACGCGCTCAACCTCACGGCCACGCGCTTTATTGGATGGTTCCCTTCCGCGGCCAGACAGGCGGCCTATCATCACTGATGCCAATTCACTGGTTTCTGCAGGTCACTTCAAGCAACAGCCTGCTTAACCGAGATTGCTCCCTGAGCTAGGTATCCTCATTCGCCCATCGCCGGGGGCTGGGTTGCTGAATATCCGGCTCTGGGACGGCTGGTTCACGAACCTGCCCTCCTTCCCGCTAGGCCCTCCCTCGCCAGCCTGAGCTCGAGCAGGCTAATATATGGCTACCAGTCACGAGCATAGCCCCACGCCGCCGTGAGTGGGCTGTGCGGCTGCTTCTACTCACGCGCTTTTCAAAAACGTGCGCCCCCAGCTGCCGCATGTTGGCTCGCGGAAACAGACGAACATGGTGGCTTATCATCCGCGCGGTGCAACGAACACAGTCGAATCAGGCTGTACCAAAGTGTGAAGTGGACAAACCTGGTTGATGCAGGCTGAGAGATGCGGGGTCGATGAACTACAGGGATACGATACCAAGCTCAGCGCTGCCAGATCCGTCTTCGAGGAAAGCGCCAGGTGGACAGAGACGGCGGTCAAACCTCTCGGTAGTCTGCAGGTGCGTTCTATCTGCCTTGTGATAATGGTGCGGTTTTTGGGGCAGTGTTCACCGGCGCCTCAAGCTGGCTCTAGTCTTGTCGGCAACCCTGGTAAGTCCCGCATGGGTGCTTCCCCAGACAGCCTTGCGGCCCTTGCCTAGCTAGACTCCCCACGGCCTACATGCCTCGATGGGGACAGAAGGGGGGTGGTGGCCCCCGGGAGCCTTGTTGAATATCGAACATGGCTTGTTATTTCTAAGCCAAGCCCTCGAGCCCGCCATCTCACACTCCTACTTCAGTTCCTCCACTGTCAATCTCCATTTCAAAATCGTTTCGAGCTCTCTCTCACGCTCTTCATACACCTGGAAGCCCCCCCCATCATGCTGCAACTGTTCTCGAGATCAGCCCCCGAACCAGTACCGTCCGAGAAGCACCATGACGCCAAGATGGCCAGTGGCTCGCGCTCCTCGACGGGCACTTCTCTTGTTCAAGCGGGAATCATCGATGTGTTCAACGACAACCTGCGAAATCACTGGACCTTGACAAATTGCTATGGAGAACAGTACGTCGATGGGAAGCGACTCGTTGCCTGGATGGAGCAGTGCGACCACGGATCTGCTACAAATGGCGGCCTTCTTCTTGATGATGCGTACTCCTCGGGGACCCTGAGGACTCGGTGGCCCACTATATCCAAGGAAAAACGCCATATAGTCTTTGCTATCCTCTTGTCTGGAGGTCATGGGCATCACATACAGTCCTTCATACGCCACGACATTAGGGACAACAATATCCTTGACTCCGATGCTCGAAGAATGCTTGCTCATGGCAACGCCGAACCAGGGCTTCCCGAAGCCGTCGATTTCTTCGAGCAACAGAAGTGGAAATTCTGTCCCGTACAAATAAGCCTGAACTTCGACAGAGACCTCCTCAGGGGCAAACACATCCTTCCATTTTGTCGCAGGGAAAGGATCAACGGCAAAGGTGCTACCGCTCAGTTGTATGTAGTCGCCGTGCAAGAGGCATTCGTCCGTGTGGATCTTCAAGAAGCTCTCGAAGGTTCAAGATTCCCCGACCAAGAGAACCAGTCGGTAAGGCCTCCTCTCCCTATGACCCAGCCTTCTGCCATTCCCCTATACATTGCCATTGCCGCTAACGAGAGCGCCTCAGTGTTATCAATTCGCAGTGAAGTCTTTCAGCCGTGATAATAAGGCCATATTCGAGAGCGAAACCGAGAACTTCAACGTCGTCAGTCATCTGCCTGGCATGGTCAAATGTCTGGGTAAATATAAGATCAACACCACCAACGACGATAATAACACCATCGACGACGACGACAACGTGGCATCGCATCACATCATGCTTGAGTTCGGCCAATTTGACCTTGAAGAATACATGCGTCTGCACCATTCACCCACACTTGGAAAAGAGATCATAGATTTCTGGACCGAGCTGTCTCGAATTGCTGACGCCCTTGAGCAAATGCACAATCTGAAACAGATAAAGCATGACGGCAACTCAATACCATATAATGGGTATGCTGTGCCTAAACTTTCAAAGAAGACGAGATGTTGCTGACCGCATCGACTAGGTGGCATGCTGATGTCAAACTCGATAACATCTTGCGTGTAGGGGATAAGTACAAGCTGGCCGACTTGGGGTTCGCCAAGTTCGAGCGCCCCCGAGTTCGAAAGCATCCCTTGGAAGAAGCAAAGACGTTACTCGATGGGGCAACAGATACCTACGGTCAGTCTGCTCTTCTAAGCTGGGCTCACTCACTTGTTGCTAACTTCGTACAGGTGCGCCTGAAGTTCGTCAAGCCCTAACAAACCAACAAGGGGCTCTATCCACTGTCTCTCAGACCATCGACACCTGGTCTTTTGGGTGTGTCCTCTCTGTTGTTGTGACTTGGGTTGTACTTGGAGCTCAGGGAACCCAAGTCTACCAGGATGTGCGGAGAACAGCGATCAAGAAACTTGGGGCCGGATCTCAACAAGAACACCAGTCCTGGGAAGGAACCTGCGACGACGCCTTTCACGACGGAGTAGACGTCCTGGAGGATGTGAAAGAATGGCATCAGTTTCTCCGTCGCCAGATCAGAAGGTCCGACCTTGTGTCCGACCGTATCATGGATCTCATCGAAGAAGGAATGTTGGTGGCAGACCCTTCGCAGCGACTGTCGTCAAAAGCATTATGTGGAAGACTTCAAATCATCCTACAGAAAGCAACAGAAGACCTAACACGCTCGGAAGCCGATAGAGGGTATGGCCCGATCGCTGGTAACGTCCTCGAATGCCTGTTGGCGCTTGACGAGAATGCACCTGCTACGGCAGAGGACAGAGAGCAAGTCGAGGAAGCACAGAGAAGCCGAAGGACACCGCAGGATGACTCAAAGCAAGCTGCGAAGTCTGTTCGGCTGGCCAATTTCATTCCTAGCAAGGTCGCCCACCGTCGAGTTCTTGGTCCGGCCAAGAGTCAGAGGTCCTTCAAGAGCACTGTGTATCCGCCTTCGCTATCTACGAGTGACCTGATTGCTCCCGAGACCATCTACGAAGAACCTCAGGAAGCACCCAAGATGAGCACATCTCTCCAGGGTCACAACTATACTTTCCACGCCACAGGATCTACACCCACAGCCAACTTGTCGCCTTCGAAATCACCTTCGCAATCGCAATCCCCTATATCGCCTAAATCTGAGGAAAAATTCTTCTTATCGATGGAATCACCAGCTGGGCCCTCTAGAGCCAGCCAAAGAACTTCGATGCAGGATCTTTCCCCTACCACTCCTACGAATGCCCCTCGTGCGGCTGACAACCGGCCCTTCCTACGCAAGCTAAGCAGTCGCTTGTCTCCACGCTCGTCAAAGCTACAGAAGAATGATTATCTGTCTAAGTTTATCAAAGATCGCGATATTGTAAGTTCAGCAGTCAGAGTGGTGTTCTGAGGTGATATCACGGAAGCTTAGCTGACTGCGGCGTCGACGCAGACTTTCGTTGTCGACAATGGCTCCTCGATGCGACGATTCTGGGCGGATGCAGAGAAGACGCTTGATATGCTGGCCCAGATGGTGATTCCTTTTGATGAAGATGGTATCGATCTAATCTTCCCGTTTGGTGAACATCTTCGAAATGTTAAGAAAAACACTACGAAGCTCATGGATGCCATGAGGCGATTCGCACCTCCGTCCGACCCGGGCTATGTACTACCGACAGACATGGCGAAGACACTCGGATCACTATTCGAAGAATATCGAAGGCGCCCTCGCTGCGATGCTACATTGATAGTACTGACGGATGGAGTATGGGAAGGTCTGTCTACACCGACCGATGTGGAAGACAAAATAGTGGCATTCATGAAGGACCCCAAGATCAGCGGGAGTCTCCAAGATCGACAATTCAGCATCGAGTTCGTGTCCTTCGGGCAAGATGGCATTGAACGGCTCAACGATCTCGACGATGGCATGGCAAACAAATACGAAATCCCGTACGTTACTTAAACTTTCAACCTCAATCTTGGGCTGACACAAACATGATATAGGGATGTCATCGACCACGAACCCTCCAGTGGTGATCCTTACAAGATGATTCTAGGTAGCGTGTACGGGATCTTCGATCAACAGATGCCCGAACATTCAACATCAACTCCTATCACGCCCACGCCCGAGACTTCGAGCCCCGCACCATTCCCACCGCAAAGGGGTCTTTCGGAGAAGCTCAAAGGGCGTTTTGGGCGCCGATGAACGACCAATCCCGACACTGCTTCTCCCAAGTCTCAGTGGGCCTCGCAAACCACTGATAAGGAGTCGCATGGGCTGGACCTCCATAAAGTCAACGCTTGAGTAGGTTCGGCTGGCTTCAGCAATTCCATGTTTCCTTTGATGGTACAGCTTTACCACATCAAGTGCTTACTTATATACCCACCCTTCTGTTTATTGTTGGGGATCACGGAGTTATAGGAGACTATGGGCTTTACAGGGTTTGTGGTTGGTGCATAGAATGTGTTGGTGACATCTAAATAGGCGATACCCATACGGTGCAAGGTTGACTAGGTCTATAGAGTAGGTGTGCAACTGGGCCGAGGACCTAATGGGGCTTTAAGCAGCGACCAATGAAGCTTCAAACTCATCACTATCTGTGATTGCGCACATCGGGTCATAGGATTGAAAGATGCCACAAAATAATAAAGCCAAAGGTGCTAGGAGTAATCGCGTTAGGGGAGCGCTGCATACGTCCCATAGACTATCAGGACCAGTTTACACAGCCTCTGAACCCACCATTGATACGGCATAGCTAAGGACATTGACATGAGGACTTTTCCCATCCTTCAGTTTCAAGACGTGGATGCAAGCACACTCTAGCATGTACCAAGCGCTAGGCAAGACGAACTCCTCGAGTAATATGTCGTTCAGTACATCGGCAGGAAGCAGGAGAGGTGTATGGTCACGAAGAACCCCGCGCTGGCCGAGGGATGTTTGACGTCCGTGGGCGGGCCTGCAGTGACATGGACATAAGCCGCGGCCAGCTTCGCATCACGAGATGACATGAGAAGCTGTAGCACTCATCACGGCAGGGAAGTATAGCATCACTAAAATAGGATGACAGTCCTTGGGCTTCCAAGCCTCCCAAGGAGAAGCCTTCAGGGCAGGGGGTGGCTTAAGTTGAGGCAGCCCCGCTTAGCGCCCGGCCCCGGGGTTCTTCTAGCGGTCCCGAGGTCCCAGCCACAAGTCCGATTTGAGAGGCTCCACTAAAAAGTTCTTATCGCTGACCAGGACAAACCACCACCAAGTCCACCTTCACAAGCTTGCTTCCATCACTGCATTCGACCATCGCCTACTACCAACACCCATCCAAACCACCAAACCCCCACGATGTCGTCGCTACGAAACGCCGTGAACCGGCGCGTACATAAAGAGCGGGCGCAGCCGCTAGAGCGCTCACGATACGGATTGCTCGAGAAGCACAAAGTGCGTCCTCCCATGCATGCCTCGCCAGCATGCATCATCCCCTCGTCCATGCCATCGTCGACTGACCACCCCATCCTTCCCCGCAGGACTACTCTCTGCGCGCGAAAGACCACAACCAGAAGAAAGCGCAGCTGGCGGCGCTGCGGCGCAAGGCCGCCGACCGCAACGAGGATGAGTTCTACTTCGGGATGCTGTCGCGGTCGGGGCCCTCGACGCGGACCGGCGCCAAGGGCAAGCGGTGGACGGGCACGGTGGACGGGGACCGCGGCAACCGCGCCCTCGACGTCGACGCCGTGCGCCTGCTCAAGACCCAGGACGTCGGCTACCTGCGCACGGTGCGGCAGGTGGCGAGCAAGGAGGCGCGCGCGCTGGAGGAGCGCGTGATCGCGCTGGGCGGGCGGGTGGACGGGGAGGACGAGGACGATGAGGATATCGACATCCTGCCGGATCTCGAGGGCATGGAGGGCTTCCAGATGCCGGCGTCGCTGCCGCTCCAGAAGACGACGGCCAAGCCCAAGAAAACCGTGTTCGCGGACGACACGGCCGAGCGGGAGGAGCGCATACAAGACCTGGAAAAGGAAGAAGACGAGGCCGAGATCGACGAGAACAGCACGCAGGCCGAGCGCACCGAGCAGCGGAAACGACTGCTGGGCAAGCTGCAGCGGCGCCTGCGGCACGCGCGCCAGAAGCTGCGGGTGCTGGCGCGCGCGGAGCACGAGCTCGAGGTCCAGCGCGCGCACATGGCCAAGACGCCGACGGCCGGGAACGGCGTGACCAAGGCCGGCAAGAAGTTCAAGGTGCGCGAGCGGAAGCGGTGATTTGCTTGTGCGCAGGCACAGGCAGAAAAAATGCAACGGGGTCTATCCGTTCACTCAACCAGAACGTTTCGGATGCAGCGAGGTAGCTGGCTATATGTCTCGCAACATCATCTCATTTCGCTGGGGCTAAGGTAGTGGTAGTGGTAGTGGTGTATGGGAAGAAGGCCCGTCCCTCGCAGAGAGAGGCAGAGAGCCGTGTAATGATACCCAGGGAATCCCCGATCCAACGCAGCGAAATCCACGTTCCAACACCTAGCTCATGTCATGTCATGTCATGTCATCGGCGTCCAGTGCCAACCCATTAGCTCCGTTCCAAAGGTAGTAGTTGTAGCAGGTAATAGTATCACGGGAAGCAAAGACCATCCATCTAGGTAGGGTATGTCAGTATGGTACAACAAGGTAAGTAGGTATCTCAGAAAGAAAGAAAAAGCAAGTCCAGTCCAGCCCAGCCCAGCCCAAACTTCCATCGCTTTCCCATGCGTTCGTTCGTTAGATCCATCTATTCCATTCCCTTTCTGTCTTTCTTTCTTTGCCCAAGCGCAGTACGTTGACTGTCCCTCGCGTGCACTACAACTTCTCGCTAGTCAAGCACCGCGTCAACCCAACGAGGACCTTCATCGTCGCCTTGAACACAAGAGTGAGCGCCCAGATAACGCACTTAAACGCGAGAGCCAGCAGCTTGAAGGCCGTGCGCGCGGGGCCGGGGAGGGCGTCGCGCTCGCGATCCTTGACCTCCAACTTGCCGCCGAGGCTGGACGCCTGGCTCTCGAGGTCGAGCTCGAGCTCCTCGAGGCGGCGGCGGCCGCCGCCGCCGCCGCCCTCTTTCTTACCCGCCTTGCCGCCCGGGCTGCTCGCACCCCCGAGGATGCGGCTGCTGAGCCGGCTCCCGGCGCTGCGGCGCGAGCTGCTGTGGTGGGAGGAGCGGGAGTCGCCGCGGACGCGCGCGGCCGGCGGCGGCGCGAACGGCTCGACCAGGACGTTCTTCTCGTCGAGGTGGGCGACCAGCAGCAGCGCCGCGACCGCCACGTCCAGCACGTAGTAGGCGTCGACGCGGCCGGCGACGAGGGAGTCGAGCTCGAGCCAGCCGTCGCCGGTGGGGCCGTGGGCGCGGGCGAGGCGCGCCAGCGGGCGCGGGGACTCGACGTGCTCGACCGCGTACTCGGTGCGGCTGTAGGCCGGGCAGCGCTCGACGGTGACGCAGAAGGGCGAGGCCAGCGCCGGGTGCGCCAGGAAGTAGTTGGCGCTGTCGTCGTCCCACACCAGGCGCGCGCACTCGCGCTCCGCGGCCGCCACCGCCGCGCCGTCGCCCGGCCGCTCCAGCGCCACCCGCGCCGCCGCCGCCGGGTACAGCAGCGCCACCAGCCCGTCGTTCGGGCGCTGGCGCCGCGACGGCGCCTCCAGCGTCGTCGTCAGCGCCTCCTGCCACGCCTTGCCGTCGGCGTCGCGGAGCGCTCCCAGCAGCCCCGTCGAGCCCCGCGGGCTGCTGGCGTGCGGGTCCGCGTCCCGGCAGGGTCGGCTGGGGTCGTGGCGGCTCAGCGTCACGTACGCGGATGCCGATGTCGGGTCGATTCGCATGTGGTACATGGGCTGTGTTCTCGAGGTCAGGTTGTATATCGGGGTGTCTTTTTCCGGTAGGAGTTTCATGCAAAAGGTACGTCCCTCCGACGCTGACGCCTTCCACCCATTCGCAGCCTTCCAAAAGTCCCGAAGCTCTTCTGTTGTGCTCACGGGAGGGATGACGGGTGGCTCGTTCTGTCGTATGGGCCATCTTTGGGCAGACCCTGCGCTCAGGGGACTCCGTACGGGACTCCTGATGGGTGGACTCCGGTTATCTATCGGTACATTCTGCGGAACATGTGATTGCCTGCTGATGTTTTCCTTGGGGATATGCCGAGGACTCGTCTGGGTGGGGAAGTAGTCTTGACGGTCGAAGGGTAGGGTATGATCATATTGAGGAAATATCGACCTGATGGCTGGGCCTGCTTGCGGCGGTGATGCCGATGTCTCATCAAGAGGTCTCTTTGCTATCGAACTCCGGGACCTCCCACTGGAACTTCGTACTAACGTGCTGGCCCCAGAAAAGGCAGTATCGGTCCGTGGCGGGACTTCTGATGCTGGCACCGGCCGAGATACTGAGGGTCCGGCTTCGACCTGACTATACGGGTTGTTCGATCCCAACTGATGTCCGGTAGCCTGGGGAGGAGACCCGTCGATGATGAATTGTGAAGCATCCTCGGGGGTGTGTCGACCGTTTTGGGGTGGTGTCATCTCGATTGATGGTCCTCTCGCATAGGAAGATGGCGGTGTCCCTGGTCGTGGTCGAGGCGTTGTTTTCCTTGAGGGCGGTTTCGTGGTATTTGTGCTGGGAAACAGCGAGAACCCCCCATGGGGTCCGTTGGACGACATGTTCGTGATACGTCGGTTTCTGTATCAAACAGAGGGGGATCACAAACCGTCAATCCCTGACCAACAGACCGGTAAAGAAGTAGCACCCGGCGCGCTCAAGACTCGGTTTGGCAGTAAAGTCGACGCGTTACCAGCTCATGGTATCTCGGTCTCGTGATTTTGCTAGGCTGTGCAAAAATAGATCGGATAGAAGTCAGACCGACAAGGTGCATGCGCATTGACTTGGATTGGGAAATGTGACTCCCAAATCACCAACAGGTTGGGTCAGATTTCGAATGACAGAAAAAGGAACCTTCTCCAGTATATTGTGAGATCAAGCGGAGGCAGGCAGACGCAAGGAGATGTATATACCACCACCAGCAGGACGGAACGATCAGGACCCGAGCCCCAGCTGCATTCATCTTGCTTGCTATTGAGTGACAGGCGCCGGCCCTTCTCCATGTACATGACTGGAGGTCTTGGTGGTTACAGCACGCACCCGATGCAGAACTACGGCTAAGCGCTGCAAGCACACCAAAGAGAGTGGAGCAGGCCAACTCGGCAGGCCACTGACGAAGACAGAGCGCCCGCATGCGGCTGCAGAAACTTGAAAAGGACTGCCATAGTGTGGGCTGACTAGGACGAGGAAGACAGATGGGAATTTCGATGGGAGCGCCGACTGTTCGCGCCAGAAAAGGCAGCGTTCGACGGCGAGTCTCGAAGTCGCTGATTCGCTTCACGAAAATAGCATGGGTGACCCGCCGGCCGCGTCTCTGGACACAATCCAATCAGCGCAGGGATCACACTGCAGCGTAGCCGCCCTGGACGCGGCGGGCCAGGGATTGGGCGAAGCCAAGAGGCCAGAAGCGCGCGGGGTTGGTCAGGGTCCTCCCACCCAAGACCACCACGAAGAGGTGACTTGGGTGACATCCGGATCGTACAGAAGGAGGACGAGGACGAGGACGAGGACGAGCGGAGGATGGCAGGATGGCAGGATGGCAGGATGGCGTGCTACCGTATCGTGCTCGGCGATCGGTCGTCGGTCGTCATTGGATGTGGGAAAGGCAAAAGGCGGTAAGTAAGATTTCGATGTGCCTACCTACGGACGGATGCCGTGCTTTCTGCGAGATGCTGCTGCTGCTTTTCCTCTCCATCCCCATCCATCTTGCGCGACCGTGTCCTGTGCGACGGGCGACATCTTTGCGGCCCTCGATGGCCGTTCCTTCGGCCATCTTCGCTAGTACTTACTATTAATATCTGAGACGACTTCACCCCAGAAGAAGGAAAAGTTCTTGATCGTGGAACGCATTGAGATGATAAGAAGAAGAAAACAGATGAAGGTGTGATGGAAGTCAAGAATTCAATGTGATGAAGTGGTGATAACGGAAATATTGGATTGCCTTAGGTTGCATGCAGGAACGGGAAAGGCGATTGACAGCTGAGTTGATGATCGGCGGAAGCAACTTGGCAAAGACTTGGCAACCATAGCCGACAGCTGCCCAGTTCTTCCAGAAGTGACGGCCAGCTGGTCAGCCCGACACCACTCCGATTCGAAGCTGCGTGCAAACAACGAACTTGTCATATCTCCTCGTCGCATCCCTTACCGTGTCCAACGTTCTATATTAACAATACACCATACCACGGCAAACCTTGCTCAACTGATCACTGGTGCCTAAACGACTCTGGAAGTCTATTTATGCTGCCGTGTCCCCCAACTCTCTCCGACCAAGGTCTGGGTTCATGTTCAATGCATTCCGACCGTAGCATTCCTCGAAAGGCATCAATTTGGTTATCCTAGTCTCGGCGCATGGCTTTCTGCTTTCAAGGGCCCCGAAGCTCTATTACAATTGCAAATTCGCTCACCGACCTTCTTCCCTTGGTACTTGCCCTTGCTCAGGTGCTGGCATCGGAAGCTGGCTGCATGTTCCAGCATCGTCGACTAGTTGGATCAATGTCACCGCGCCCTGTGCATATGAATAAGCGACCAGTCTCACTGCTGCCGGATACTAGGTAACTGCTTCTAAATCTGGACGCCGAAGACATGCCAGCGTTTGCTTTCGAGACAGTACCACGACTGTCTGGTCGAAGATGAAATTGATCGCAGCTGTCGTGCTACCGTCGTATCATTGGCTCATTGTTACCAAGATAAAATCAGAAGACGCAAGTGCTTGACCGGGTGTGTTCGCAGCAGCCTCGCGTAGGTAGCAGTTCGGCGAGTTGGAGTGACCGCCAAACAGCGGCGGCAGACCTGGGAGCTGCACCCTACTTGAACACGATACGAAATCAGTCCTACCCGATAGACTATAACCTGGACTGGGGGGACAACGCTCTACTTTCAAGGTGGAGGTTTCCGGCCATCGGGTGTAGGAACTTATGAGCTTTGCCTATGACAAAACACTGGTACCGACAAATCCCGGTTAAGATCAAGTTACTATCGGGGTAAGCGATAAGCAGTCGAAGAGGGTAATTCCCTACGGCGAGATAGCCTAGTCGCTTGTCTGAAGGTATAGGTCCAGTCGGACTGAATCAGCGAAACCCGGCGTTCTGATCGGGCTGGTCCGTATGAGCCGGCCGATGCCCCACTTGGTTCCGATAGTCGGCTCGACTCCGTCGCTCTCATCGTTCGACAGTTCATGGAATCAGTTCATGTCAAGCTTGGTGAGAGTGGTATCTACACTTGTAATTGGATATATATGAGCATCATATAGCCAGTCAACCCCTGATGGTGCTGCAGCAATCAAGGCAACCGACAAAATAAACATTGGACTCCGAACCCCGCCGAAGCCGAGAAAGCAATGACCTAACCTAAGCTAGTAGCATCGAGTACCATCAACTTGCGCAAGAGTAGAAAAACTCATATTCATTCTGGATCATCAAATCTTCATTCCGAAGAGTAACAGACCAGGATGCCTCACGTGGTCGTACTCGGGTACGTCAACCCCCCCTCCCGTAACGGAACAGCAAACTAACTAACCGCACCCCAGCGCCGGCGTGATCGGCCTCAGCGCCGCGCTGCGCATCCAAGAAGACGGGCACGCGGTGACGCTCCTCGCGAAGGACTTCCCGTCGGGCTCGGAGACGATCGAGACGTCGACGCACCTCAACTACACGTCGCCGTGGGGCGGGGCGCACAACCGGCTGGTGCCGCCCTCCTCGCCCACCGCGCCCGAAGCGCGCGAGCACCGCATGGCGCGGGCGACGTTCGCGCACCTGCGGCGGCTGCCGGCGGCGGCGGCGGGCATCACCTTCCTGAAGGGGGTCGAGTACCTGGAGGCGCCGGACGCGACGTACCGTGCGCTGACGGCGCGGCGCGCGCGCGACGAGCTGGGCATGGAGGGGTTCCGCCTGCTGCGCGAGGAGGAGTTCCCCGACGACAAGGTCACGTGGGGCTGCGAGTACGACACCTGGTGCGTCAACCCCATGGTCTACTGCGCGTTCCTGCTGCGGCGCCTGGTGTTCCGCGGCGCGCGCGTGGTGAGGAGGGACGTGCGCGACCCGCGCGAGGTCTTCGAGCTCCCGGACCTCGGGCGCGTGGACGTCCTCGTCAACGCGAGCGGGAACGGGTTCGGGGACCCGGCGATGTTCATTACGCGGGGTGAGTCTTGCTTGCATCCCTCTGCTACCTACATACACACCCGACCACGGCCTGTCTTGTCTTGCTAACGCAGCACCCCAGGCCAGACCTGCCTCGTGGCCAACACCTGCGCGGCGACGGTGACGCGGCAGAACGCGGACGGCAGCTGGACGTTCTGCGTGCCGCGCAGCTTCGAGGGCGGCACCGTGATCGGCGGCACCAAGGAGCCGGACAACTGGGACCCGGCGCCGTCGGCGGCGGTGCGCGAGCGGCTGCTCGGCACCTTCGCCGCCACCCACCCGCCCATCCTCGACAGCGAGGGCGGCCGCTTCCGCGTCCTCCGCGACATCGTGGGGCGCCGCCCGACGCGGCGGGGCGGCCTGCGCCTCGAGGCGGAGGAGACCGCCGGAGACGGCGCCAGCAGCAGGTGCATCATCCACGCCTACGGCCTCGGCGGTCGCGGCTACGAGCTTAGCTGGGGCGTTGCCGAGGGCGTGGCCGAGTTGTTGGCGAAGCACCTTGGAGCTGGGGCTTCGTCCAGGCAGGCGAAGCTGTAATCAGAATTTTAATGCGAATGTCTGTTCTGATTCACCGTTCTTCCGTCCTGTCTCTACGTGAAGAGAGGGAGGCCCCTGGTTGCCGGGCGAGCCGGTTCGCTAGTATCGAGCGACCGCTGCTTGCCAAGAACGTCCCGAAGGTATCTGCCGGGGTGGCGAGGGTGCCAGGTTAGCTCCGGATGACGGCTCGGGGCCCCGAACCCCAGGTTCATGAGCACATCCCCCGGATTTCGGTGGGCCTACTTCTCCAAGCGGAACCATCCGTGAAGTTGCGGTATTATATCAAGATCGGCTGTAGATGATTGCTATAACTCCCAGAAAAGGGCTGTACGCGTCAATAGTTCCATTCCTACCCTGCTACCTTTCCCACCGTCTCCCACCACTGCAGACGCGTCGTCGGCAAGTGGACCGGACTGGCCCTTGTCGCGATGGCGTGCGTACTCCACAAACCGACAAATATCACCTCACCGATGCGGGGAACAGAAAGACAGAAACTGTCGTATATAAAGCCAATTGCACGCTCAATTCAATGTGGATGAGCAGACTGAGTTATGCGCCAGCCTATTCGATGGTGCTAATCGTGCTCGGATTTACGACAGCATGAAGAGTCTCGCCTGGAGCCTGCTGGCGGCCGCCCTTGGGGCCGTCGGCACCCTTGCCAAGCAGCCTAATATCGTTCTGATCATGACCGACGACCAGGATCTCGTCATGGACTCGGTGAAGCACCAGAAGAGGTTGTTGGAGATGATAGGTGGCAACGGAGTCACTGTCACCAACCACTACACCACCGTGTCGCAGTGTTGTCCCAGTCGGGGTGCGATGCTTCGTGGACAGGCCGCTCATAATACCAACCTCACCAACGTGGATGCTCCCGGGTTCGTATACCTTGCAGTATCGTATCCTCGACTCCATGGCTCCCAGTACTAATTCGTCATCCAGCGGCAACTACGACAAGTGGGTTCTGCTCGGCGAAGACAAGGACTATCTTCCTTACTGGTTAAGAAGTGCCGGGTACAAGACTGAATGTGAGTATCGTTGTTACCGAGGAGTGTGAATTCAAGCATGAAATTGACCTAGCCTTCTAGACATTGGGAAACTGCTGAACGGTGTCACGATCTTCAACTACAACAAGCCGGCGCCTCGAGGGTGGGATAACATTGATGTCTTGGTAAGAGCGAAGTTGACCACGAGGTCTAAGCCGCGACTAACTGTGCTCAGTTGGACCCGTATACCTACGAGTTCAACAATGTGGTCATGTCCGAGAATGGCGCCCGGCCTCTCTCCTACCCAGGGTACCATCAATCAGACGTCATCCGTGCGAAAGCGTAAGTGCAACGGCCGGCGATTGAAATTGCGGTTGCTCTTACACTGAAACGCACTCACAGACTTGCGCGCCTGGATTACTTGACCAGTCTCGACCAGCCGTTCTATCTGCAGCTAGCCCCAACCTCACCGCACGACCAATCGCAAACGGGGCTCCCGCCCACGCCGCTGGCGCGGTACGCCGACGACTTCGCCGACCTCGAGGCGCCGCGGAACCCGAACTTCAACACGGCGGACCAGTCCCAACAGGACAAGAAACCGTCGTGGTGGAAGGCGCTGCCGGTGCTGAACGAGACGCAGATCGCGACGGGCGACGACCATTACCGGCACCGGGTCCGGTCGCTGCTGGGGATCGACGACATCATCGAGGACGTGGTCAACAAGTTGGCGGAGACGGGCGAGCTGGAGAACACGTACGTGATCTACACCACCGACAACGGTTTCCACAGTAAGTGCCTGCCTACTCATTCGCGAGCGTGGTGTTCAGTTCGCTCGCTCGCTCGCTCCCCTCCTTCACGCCGGGCCGCTGACATGCAACCAGTCGGCCAGCACCGCGACCTAGGCGGCAAGACGAGCCCGTACCGCGAGGACACGAACCTGCCTATGTACGTGCGGGGACCCAACATCCCAGCGGGGTCCGTGAGCACCATCCCCAGCACGCACATCGACCTCGCGCCGACATTTCTCTCCATCGCCGGGTTGTCCGAGGACGAATGGCCACCATACTTAGACGGCACCTCGCTACTCCCGCAGTGGGAGGGAACCACCTCAGCCGCCGCCGCCGCCGCTGCCGGCCGCGAGATCCTCAACGTAGAGTACTGGGGCGGATCCCGGCTCGAGGCGCCGGGGTGGGTGTTCGAGGAGGGCAGCCGCGACAACAACAGCTACAAGACGCTGCGAATCGTGGACGAGGCGCAGAGCTGGCTGTATAGCCGGTGGTGCACGGGGGATACCGAGCTGTACAACACCACGGTGCGTTTCTTCATAGTCTTCTTCTTCCCCACCCCCCCCCACCCCCCCTTCTGGCCGGGGAAGAAGACACGTGCGGGTGCTAATAACCCTCAGGCCGATCCGTGGGAGCTCGAAAACCTGGCAGGCTCGTCCGCGCCGGAGCTGCAGCGCGTGCAGCAGCGCCTGAACGCGCTGCTGATGGCGACGAAGTCGTGCGCGGGCGCCACGTGCCGGAACCCGTGGACGGCGTTCGACGCGTCGCCGCTACCGGGCGTGACGTCGTTGGCGCAGGCGCTGAACGCGTCGTACGACGCGTACTTCGGCGGGTTCGCGACGGTGTCGTTCCTCGCGTGCCTGCAGGTGCAGGCGACGTGGAACGAGCAGCCGTTCTTCCCGCCCGCGAGCGTGGCGCTGCAGGGCGCGTTCCGCGAGCCGGTCGACACGTACGAGACCGTCGGCGTGCGCGGGATGCTGCTGGTGCCGAACAACACGGCGCCCGCCGGCGGGTGGGAGCAGCGGCACGTCGGGCTGGAGACGATTATGAAGGCGGCGAGGGTGCTGACGGATTACGAGCTCGGGGTCACGAATGTCTCGAGTAGAGCTGTGGCGGCGACGGGGTTGACGATGTGAGGGCGGCGATCGCGATGTAGTTCGCAGGGAGACGCAAGGGGAGCTGAGGGTTGGTGATCGGGCAAGTACTTACGTACCAAGAGACTCGTCAATTGATACTGTAGCCGGACCACGTATGCGTATGGAGCACAGCTAGTCGAGCATTATATATGTCTCCAGGGATCCGATCAAGACAGTCGGTGGTGTCTACTCTGAACCACTTGGAAGTCGACCCAACATGTACATTGGGGTAGTATAATTGCATGCCAGCATCTTGTGCTTGTTACCCCGGATAAATAAAATATGGGAGATATATACCGAAATTTGAGAGCCAGACATTGAATACCTTCTCCTCCAATGTGCCCGCGTGGTCGGGTGTCACGGAGAATGAAGTGATGGATCCAAACGAGATTCACATGACTATATCACGATGCGTATCTGTAATACCGAAGCTTGTCATGACGAGTGGCGAGCGCGGGGAGGCAAGGGGATTGGAGGTTAGGAAGCAGGGATGCGACAGGGCAAGACCCGTTCAGGATGTGGGGTTGGAGATGCCTCGGATGTGCAACCGCACCTCTTTCCTCCATCCAACACACTCTCTTCCTCTGCACCTGCATCTCTGGTTTACGTTTCACTATCGCTCGCCCTTTCTGGTATAGTAAGTATACAGCAATCATGTCCAAACCACCATCGCCATCACCCGCCCCCGCAGACCCCGAAGCCTCAACCACCAGCTCCAAAGACCCATGGGCAGAGCCAGCCTGGCACCACTCGCTGGCATCGCCCTACTACAACGCCACGCACCGGCGCCTGCAAGCCTACGCGCGGCGGTACATCGACTCGGAGGTCCTCCCTTACGCGCTCGCCTGGGAGGCCGCGGGGGACTGTCCGGAGTCGGCGCGAACCGCCTTCCTGGCCTCGGGGCTGGCGCTCCTGGACATCCCGGCGGAGTACCGCCCGGCGGGGCAGCAGAGCGTCGCCGGCGTCCCGGTGCGGCGGCTGGACGCGTTCCACGCGCTGGTGGTGGCGGACGAGACGTCGCGCATCGACGGGGGCGTCGCCACCGCGCTGGCCGGCGGCGCCAACGTCATCGGCGCGCCGCCCCTCCTCCACCACGGGACCCCGGCGCAGCGAGCGCGCTGGCTGCCCGGCCTCTTCACGCGCGAGGTCGGCTTCTGCCTGGGCGTCACCGAGCCCGGCGGCGGCAGCGACGTGGCGGGCGCGCCGCGGACGCGCGCGGTCCGCTCCGCCGACGGGAGCCACTACGTCGTCAACGGCACGAAGAAGTGGGTCACGGGCGCGCCCTGGGCGACGCACATGACCACGGCGGTGCGCACGGGGGGTCCGGGGTCCGGCGCCGCCGGCATCTCGCTGCTGGTGGTCCCGCTGCGCGGCACCCCCGGCGTGGAGGTGGCGCGGATCGAGAGCAGCGGGCAGCGGGCGGGCGGCGCGAGCTACGTGCGGCTGACCGCCGTGCGCGTGCCGGCCGACCACCTGGTCGGCGGGGTCGCGGGCCGCGGGTTCGCGCAGGCGCTGGCGAACTTCAACCGCGAGCGCTTCGTGCTGGCGGCGCTGTGCAACCGCAAGGCGCGGACGTGCCTGACCGCGGCGCTGGCGTACGCGGGCGGGCGCGAGACCTTCGGGCGCCCGCTCGTCGCCCGCCAGCTCGTCCGCCACAAGCTCACGGCGCTCGCCCGCGCGGTCGAGGGCCACTGGGCCTGGCTCGAGCAGATCGCCTACCACGTCGGCGCGCACGCCGCCGGCTGGCAGGCCGGCGACCACGCGGCCCCCGTGGCGCTGGTCAAGGTCGCGGGCGGGCGCGTGCTCGAGCGCGCGGCCCGCGAGGCCCAGCAGGTCATGGGCGGGGTCGCGTACCAGCGCGGCGGGCCGGGCGGGGGCGGCCGCGTGGAGCAGATCACGCGGGACCTCCGCATGATGGTGGTCGGGGGCGGGTCGGAGGAGATCCTGGGGGATCTGGCCTTTCGTGAGGAGATGAAGCAGGCGAAGAAGAGGGGGGCGAACTTGTGATCGAGGCTGCAAGGGCGGGTACGGCGGGGTCACGGGTCTCGCGCAGCTCTCCGTTGACGTAACCTCCCGGTGGTGCGACGACAAGAGGTGTCACGGCGCACTGCTCGATGCAAGCTCGTGTATGATTACTTGGATCAAGGCGCGGCTATCATTATACGCGAAATTATGCGAAGCATTGTGAAGTAAGGGCTTGCTCTTGCCTCTGATTCGGCTCTGCGGCCTTCACTGCATCCCCTACAACGATGCTGCTGTTATCCCTCAAGTTTCACCGACGTCGAGGAGCTTAGCCATCTCGTATAGCTGAGGGTTTGGAACATGGACAAGCCAAGATTCTCCTACCAGAGCCTTCAACCGTCGGATCTGGATCGATCGATAGCGCTCCGAAACTACCTGCTCCGGTACCGTCTGGCCGACGCTGGTGCGAGGGGTGCTGATCACGCTCTCCCGGCCGTGCAGGGTGCGGAAGTTGTTCCAGATGTAGAGGTCCCCGGGGCGGAAGATGAGTGTGAGCTGGTGTGATGGTCGGCGAAGGATCTCTTGGAACTTCTGGTACGCCGCACGGGCTTTAGAGAAGTGGTCGAAGTCGGTGACAATGGACCCGGCCAGATGAGGGTGCCACCGGATCCGTTTCACATCATTAGGGAAGCCGGGTTCCAGGGTCACCGCGGGCTCAACGGTGGCCTGGAACATAGGAGGGTCGTAGAAGTGGGCGGCCCGGCCTACGACCATGGCGGACTTGCTCAAGTACGGAACCAAGTCCGGTGCCTCGTGTCGCATGGTGTTCAAGACAGCCAGGCTAGAGACGAAGGTGTTGTAGCTCTCCCCTTCAAGGCAGTACAGTCCTTGAATCTGAGCAGGATGCTGAATACCTCTCACACTGGTCAGTGTAAGTTACCAAGGGGGATTCGAGGGTGGGTTGACGTACATCATAGTGCGCGTGGTCGCAGTGAGGGAGGAGAACTTGTCCAACCTGGTAGTTGTGTAGCTCAGCGCCTCTGAGCTTGTCTGCTCCGTAGTTGTCGGTTATGTTGAAGGTTTCGTCAATTGCCCTGCGCGGGTGAACGAACACCTGACCAAACAGGTGCTTGAGGATTTTGGTGACCAGTGTCCCCTTCTTGTCTCGCTCGGAGACGATGTCAGGATCGGGAGCGTTGACGATTTTGATAATACTACTGGAACCTTCGTACAAGATCATGTTAGTAATCTTGACGGTCATGGCATCCTGGTGGCCGGCTGCAGACACCTCCGTTGTTGGGAAGATATCATTCCAATCCACTTCAGGTATGGTCAGTGATTCTGTCGTCCAGCCATGTTTGAGCGAACCGCTCTCGACAGGGCCGTTCGTGTGCTGAGACTTGGCAACTATAGGGGCGAAGACACAGAGCCAGACTCCTGGAAAGTCGGTGGCTGTTCCATCAGCCCAGTTGACGTGGACGGTTGCGCCTGCGCCATTACCAGAATGATGGGCGTTGAGGATGAAAGCGTCGGCTGCATGGACGGTGAATGCGTCTTCAGCTGCCCGAGAGGGGTTGCGGTCGTTCCGTGCGTCGTGTAACCATTGCGCATGGTACGTGAACGTTTCGTTGTCGTTGAAGCAGACCTTAAGCAGATTGCTCTGAGGAACAGAGACGGCGGTAACCCTGAAGCGGTGTTTTGAAGGCCTGCCGTTGGTCTCAAGAGAAGTGCCCTTGGAGGATAACTTGTCAATCGCCATATCAACGTCTTTTCAAGCCCGTTGAACGATACGGAATGGTGTCGATATGGTTGGCTAGGTACTAAGTACTTATCACACCGGGACGGGCTACCCCTTATAAGTGCGAACTAGGTTAGGTCTCAGCGGTACGGGCCGTGTGCGGGTCAGTGGCACCGCGCGGGTTCATACCGTTCATCGCCCCCAAGAGCCGCCGCCACCTCCACTGCTGATCTTCACCACCTCCACCACACTCCAAGTCTATTTAACTGCATTCTCGTCGGCCAGACCTTCTATCGACCTCTCCAACTCGAGGGGTGTCAGCACGACAGACTGCTTGGCTCGGTCTACTTCCCGCAAGCAATTCCCGAGCCGATTGGGAGCTCATTCCGTTCTTCCCCAAACCGTCGAAAGTGTCGAACGAGCACCAATGAAGTCTTCCGAAAGCCTGACCGCTCCTCGCATCGAGGATGAGAACTCACACCATCATCAGGGTGCAGCGATCATCGACTTCAAGCCTCAAGATCCTGGAAATCCGGTTAACTGGTCGGCAGTAAGCAGATATCCTTCATCAACCCCCACTTGCCATACTCACGTTATCCCATCAGGCCAAGAAATCCTTCATAGTCGTGATCGGACTCTGCTGCATCTTCAACAGTGTTTTTGGCACATCTCTGCCTTCGGGCTCCATCGACGTGCTCGGAGCCCACTTCGGAGTCACAGACCCAACACAACTCGTGTTGCCCATCACCATTTACCAAGTCG
Source organism: Xylariomycetidae sp. FL0641 (assembly GCA_022376655.1). NCBI lineage: Eukaryota > Fungi > Ascomycota > Sordariomycetes > Xylariomycetidae sp. FL0641. The sequence continues at coordinate 102,027 of JAJJKE010000010.1, read as the reverse complement.
GCTTCATCTGTGGCTCCTTGACCTTTGGCCCGCTCAGTGAGACGTCAGTACTTTCTGCTACTTGCCTGCTTCCCCCCGCTCCATGCTCATGCGTCAGCTGCAGGTATGGACGAAGATTCGTTGTCATCGGCTCTTCCAGCGGTTTCGCACTATTTACCCTTGTCAGCATTTTCGTACCTAGTTGGTCGGCATATCTCGGCCTGCGTTTCCTCCAAGGGTGTTGCGCGTCGAGCGCCATCTCTGTTACTGGTGGTCTTTATGCCGATCTTTTTAACGAGCCTCGCAAGCGAGGTCAAGCGAACGCCCTCTTCCTCTGTGTGGGTTCTGTTGATCATAACCCTGCCACGGGTCCCAGCTGACACCGTCACAGGGCACCAGTGTATTTCCTAACCTTGCCCCTTTAACGTCAGCCTACAGTTCACTTCCACCTCTTGGTTGGAGATGGCCTATATGGATAGCTTTCATCTTCGCGGCTGCCACGGTCGTACCGACGCTTTTCCTGCCTGAAACCTACGGCCCAATCATCTTGAAGCGGCGAGCAGTACGCTTACGCCAGGAGAGGGGTTCGCGATGTAACATATATGCATCCATCGAGTTGGAGCAGAAGTCATGGAAGGAGATACTCCTGATCTTTATGGCCAGACCGATTCGTATGCTTGCCACTGAGTGGATAGTTCTGTTCACCTGTCTGTTTCTCGGCTTCGCCACGGGCATCTACTGTAAGGAGGGTTTGCTCCATCTCAATATCAGAAGCCTGCTGACTTCCCCAGACCTCTTCTTTACCGCATACGCGATCATCTTCCAGGGTGTCTATGGTCTAGGCCAGGGGCCATCGCGCCTTCTCCTTCTGCCAGGTATGATCCCCCGCACGGATACGCTGTGCTTCGGACTAACCTCGGCAAGTCGCTGGCGGCTCTTTCTCAGGCTTCCTGTTGTTCTTCGTTTATGACCATGTTCTTCATCGAGCCAAAGAGCTTCGCAAGCCATGGGCCATGAACGAAGAGTACAGGAGACTTCCGATAGCCTGTTTGGGCGGCCCTCTCTGCGTGGTAGGGCTTTTCTGGCTCGGCTGGACATCCGTCCCGTCAATCCACTTGAGTGTTCCCGCCATTTCGGGTGTAATCTTTGGCTTGGGCTTCTACTTCATCCTAATGGCCCTCAACAACTACCTAGCGGATGCCTATCAGATCTACTCAGCTAGTGCAATGGCCGCCGTGAGCTTTGCCCGATCTGTCGGGGGAGGATTCATGCCACTAGCTGCCAATGCGATGTACGACGCTCTTGATGTCCAGTGGGCAACGTCTCTGCTTGGTTTTATCATGTTGGTAATGTGCTTGGTGCCTGTGGCCTTCATAAGGTATGGGAAGACGATCCGCGCTCACAGCAAATTCTGTCAACAACTAGCCACCAAAGCCGAGAGTCGATCCGGAGGAGAATCTTTGGCTCGGGCGTCAGAAGGTTCATAATTTATTCATGAAACATCGATATTCAGGCTAGAATACATGAGAGACGATGCGCAAGGAGAATGATCATCGCCCGCAACGTCTATGGAACCAGAAACTTGTTGCGTCCCAGTTGGAGTTAAAGACTAGGTGTTGAAATTAAGCTTGCCTGTATCACTTTATGGATGGTATCGATGGGTTACCCGAAACCATCAGTCGTTTACAGAGAAGGTAGACATTCAAAACCAACACGCCACTTCATCCAGTACATATGAGAAAAGAAATTCATAGGGAGTTTCCCCGTACCTTCATGACCTTCGATATGAGTGACCGCGGGCAGTTAGGAGATCTTGACGCGTTCCATCACTTTACACTGGCATCCCGTCGGCGTTCCGTATCGCACCCGGCCAACGAGACGACCGTCAAGGACGACGAGGCCGAGTCCTTCCTTCGACGCACTGGAAAGCACCAACCCTGGTATTCTATAGACTTTGGCACCCACCTTGGCAGTTCTTCGGAGGTCAAGTTCGTACAGTGACCTGGTGTGGCATCGCTCACAAGTGATGGCACAGATTGAGTCATTTTTGTTCCCATCACGGACTCGTCTCCACTTTGCACGCCGGGTAACATCGCGCACGCGGCAGTCGTCTGCCATCGGTCCGCACTTTTCACTGAGTTGCAGGAGGTCCGCCGTCTGTTGCGCAAGCTCTGCAGATTGGTCTGCGTCCGTGCTCTCCTTTGCTCGAGTGTAGGATTCCAGAAGGGCAGCAAGCTCGGCCTCAAACTGTTTGTTGCCGGTGCGATAGTCAGACAGTGTGCGGGGCAGGATCTTGTACCCCAGGGTTCCTTTAGAAGCAAGCTGGTCAAAGAAGAGGCGAACGGGGTACAGCCTCTCGATAGTTCGTACAAAACTGGCAGTGTCACAAGGCCCAAGCTGCACGTATAGGCCCATGATAGCGTTGAATACACCAAGCGTGTACGTGCTCTGGGTCTATGTCCAGAGTGGGTATGAATTGGAGGATCAGGTTGACCATGCGGGAGTCGTAGTCCTCGAGATGCACGAAGATCTTGGTAGGTATCTTGTATATGATGGGGATGTACAGGAGAATTTGCTGCTGGGTTTCATATCGCCATTGCGGGACGCTCCAGTAGTCATGCCAGATCTCAATACGATCTTGATCGAATGGGCGAGAAGCTGCCAAGAGAACCCTCCAAGGAACGCTGTAAACTAATGAAGCGCCCTCTTCGTCGTACGCTCCTGTTTCATGTGCCCGCCTAACCGGATCATGCCAGACATGGGAGATTGCCGCATACTGCACAGAGGATCGGTCGATGCAATGCGTATGACGATTGTGCACTCTTATGTGTCGAGACTTTGTGATATCGCTTGTATCGAGATCATGGAGGGAGAAGCTTCGAATTGAAGGGCCAGAACTCGACGTGAATGTGGTTCCACAGACATCGCACGGTCCGTCAACGTCGGCTGACCTGCTCCATAGAAATTTGAGTATGTCAGGCGGTGATATTCTATGGCGGGAACCATTGACATGGAAATCGAGATGATCCGGAACATCAATTGTTGCGATGGCCATCTTGTCTTGCACGATGCGGGACTTGGGTTGGTTGTGCTTGTGTGAGAGTGGAGGATGACCTGGAATGTGGGGATCTGGCAGTCTGGGGGAGCACAGTACTTGTACCTAGCTTCTTACCCCGACGCCCAAGGAAGCTGCCTCGTGGTATTGGTTGGGCATGATCATGCTTCTTGCAGGGATTCATCCTCAGCTGCCAGTCACCGGGCGCACCCACGCGCCTCGCAGGTAGCAACTTCCAATGAGGCACAGATCCTGCACAGAGATGCACAGTTCCTACAAGGCTCCGTCTCATATTCAGCTGTTGTAGATAGCCCTCGATAAGACCACCCCACCGTGAAAAGGGTCTGGTAATCGCGGCCAAGATACTAACTATGGTGATCAATGATACGGCAACCAGGCAAGCCAGGCTACTGTAGCTAGCAGTGCTAGCCTACCATGGACCTACGGGACCTAACCAAACAGTCACCCAAGCCACGAATGGCTGTGCCGCCGTGCTGCCTCACAGAGCAAAACGCACGCCCCGAATTCCAGTGCAGCATAGTGTGTTCGTGAGCACGGGTCTGGGATAAAATGGTTAGGTAAGGATCCGGAGTTAAGCCACATTGAAGTCCACCAGAGTCTGTCACTTCTAAAGTCATATTTCACGCCGAGAACGTTCAACACGCGACTTGAATGAGAAGCGGCCAGAAAGGACCAGAAGACGCCGTGTCCTGTCTCGTGTTAAAGGCCAATGACACGAAGCCACCAGCTGCCATATGAACCTGAGGCTGGGCCTGTAAGTCAGTGGAAGCGGATGTGAGATAGCGGCGGACTGCAAAGGCGCTCTGGCCATTGCTTTTTGACAGAGCCACTGTGGCAAGAGGTGATGTAGATAATTCCGTGTACTGGTGGCGTTTGACCCGCATTCTTTCGTACATGAATGCTACCAATGGATACCTTAATGGTAAAAGGGAAGGTAGTGAGGACGCCTCGAGGACAAGAAGTGCAAAGTCCCACTCCGATAGCTTGACCCGAAAGCCCAGACCACCCAGACATCAGGCAGCCGTAGGGTCTCTGCTGCTGCTGCTGCTATTCCGCCCGTGTTCATCATACACAAGGTCCGGCCCCAGTTCCAGCTCAAACCAGAAACGTCCAGAAACTGGGGTACACGAACTCCTCCTCGAAGATGCGCCTCACCTGCTCAAGCACAAACTTCTCGACCTTGCCGACATTCTTCAGGCTCTGCTTGCTGCCCTCACGGAGGCCGATCTCGCTCTCGACACGTATCTCCTGGAGGAGACCGCCGAGCCTGCCGGCGCCCGCTTTCCTAGACCCCGACTCCTCCTCGGCCCCATCCTCCTCCTCGCCGCCGGCGTCGTCGGCGCCCACGGCGGCGAGCGCGTCCTCGGGGCTGAGGAAGCAGAAGTGCACGCGCCCGCGGATGTGGGCGACCACGCCGACGCCGTCGAAGGTCAGCCCCGAGATGTTCAGCTTGACCGGGATGCCCACGAAGCTGGGCATGGGGTAGTCGAGCAGGATCTCGGCCGTCAGCTCCAGGCGCACGTCGCCCGCGTAGCGGATCCGGAAGACGGCCTGCAGGTCGTCGACGCTGGGTTCCTTCTTCGTCTTCGTCTTGCTCTTGCCGCCTGCTGTCTCCTCCTCTCCCTCCTCCCCCTCGTCGTCGTCGTCGTTCACCGCCGTCGCGCTGCTGTTGCTGTAGTACGACGACGACGTCGCGGCGGCGCCGTCCAGCGCGCTGCTGAGCGCGTCGCGCGTCGGCGGCCGGGACGACGCGCCCGCCGAGTTCGCCCCCATCGTCGAGACGCTGTGTTTCTCGCGGAGGGGGTGCTGCGCTGCCAGGTTCAAGTTCTCGGAGCTGTGGCGCGAGTGTCCGACATAATCGAATGCGGCCGCGCGCGGCGAGTGGCCGTCGAGGGGCGACTGCGGGCTGCTGGGGCCAGTATCCGCCGAGGGACTACCGCCGCCGCCCCAGCCGAGGTGCTGGGCACCAGCCACTGCAGCCAACGGGGTCTGGGTCCCTGACCACGGCCCACCCGCCAACTTGGATTGGAAGTAGTGGATGTTGGCGGTGCCGCCGGGGACGCCGAGGCCGCCGCCGCCGCCGCTGCCGGCCAGGTAGGGCGAGCCCAGGTCGGCGGGTGTGCCGGGGGCGCTGCGCAGCCCGATGTGCGGCGGGAACGGGCCTTCCAGCGTCGGGTGGTGCGGGCGCGCGCCAGATGACGAGGGGCGTGAGTTCCGGCCCCCGGCGCTGGGCAGACCGTCCAGGCGGCGGCCTAGGTCGGCGCGCCGGCGCTGCTCGGCGCGGCGGATCGCGTCCGGGATCTTATCCTCTGCGTAGCCTTTGCCTTGCTCGCCATCGTCTTCCTCTTCCTCTTCCTCTTCCTCCTCCTCATCATCCTCTTCGTCGTCCTCGTAGTCATCCTCGTAGAAGTCGGGCAGCGGGTCGCAGATGTCCTTGAGCACGACGCGGGGCGGGATGCTGCCGAAGGCGAAGTCGTGGACGGTGACAGACTTGATGAAGCGCGGCAGCGGCACATCCTGGAACTTGGTGTGGATGAAGTCGCGAATCTGGCCGGCCAGCGCCTCGCCATCCGGGCCGGCCGTCAGCGTCTCCCAGTTCAGCTCGATGGACATGTCGTTGGTTTGTGCAGTGTCATGTGACGGGATGATGGATGGTGATGATTGTGGCTGGAGGTGTGGCGCTCGACTTTTCACAGCTGACGGGATTGCGGGAAGCTTCCAAGTCGGTACCTCAGCTCACTACCCTAGCATTCCCTGGAAACGAGTACCATGATCTGCCTTGGCACGTTCTTGGCCATGTTATACATGCGCCTAACAATTATTGGGCCCTGAGTGACGATGAGGTTGAAAGACTTCTCAACCTGTTATGATTCATGAGCATGAAAATGGCGATTGAAGGACAGGGAGTGAGGTTGAATTGGAAGGCTTGGCGGTAGTGGACCCCGGATTATGTGGAGACAGTCTCTTGGAAACTCACGCATTGCCCAATGCCACCAGCCCGGGAGCAACCCCCGTGACAGGAGGCACTGTGGGCACTTTAATTATACCTGCACTTGGTTGATTCTTCGCGATTGCAGACCTATCATCGGTTTTCTCTTGCAATGGGTCATTTTATTACGAATAGCAATTACATCACTCGTGAGAAAGCTCATAACTGAGACTTGTCGTAGCGCCATGGTTCTGAGAACCCATTTCCTCAGGTTCTCTCTTTGATGTACTGTTGTGCCTAGTCGTGATTTTCTTCCCAACCAGCCCCTACTCCCCATACGCCTCATAAATTCATACAAAATCATTGCATGGCGTATCGTCTTTACTGGATCACGTCCAGATTTCATGTTCGTGAGCGAGACTATAGGCTAGTCCCAGCCACGGCCGCTTCATCACCAGCCATGTTGAGCTCGGCCCGCGGCCGGGACAGCGTGTTGAACTGATGCCAGCAGTTAGGCGCTTGGAGGATGTATCTGAGACGATCAGCTTTTGGATTCCTTGACACTGTCTCCGAGTAAGTAACTCACCTGGCCATGGCCTCCCGGAAACGGGATTTGTACTCCTTGGGGCTCGTAACCGTAGGACGATTCCTTCCACCTCCTGCGAACCCACGGTCTTTGATCCAACTCTCCAGCTTCTTATCCCATGTGTATGTGCGGATGCAATCGATGATACCAACAACCAGCTCTTTCCTCGCCTCGTCGACCGCAATCATGAGGGAATAGTCCATCACGTTCTGCCGAGCTAGGAAAAGTGTGTCATTCCACACAGACCACGTGAGAAGTCTCTTCGAGTGTTCGCGAGCGAAAAGAGGAGACTCATAGATGTATTCCACCATGTTCTCGTCCAATAACACTTCATTTTGCTCGCCAGTCGACTGGATCTTCCGGTTTCTCATCGATCCTTTCAGATCAAATATCCGAGTTGGCGCTCGGTCGTAGAACAGGTTCTCCATAAGCAGCAGGTCGAGCTTGATTTCCGTGTTGGTAACCGGGTTCTTGATGACTACCTGGAAGAATCCAAGCATCTTGGCAATGACCGAGTACAGATCGTGGAATAGCGCTTGGGCCATTAGGCCAAAGTACGCTGGCGCGAACCTCAAAAAGGCCGATGTTTCGACGGGTGAGAGTGACTAAAGCCGCATGGTCAGAATATCATGCAAGCACCACGCAGCAAAGAATCTCACCTTCATGACGAGCCGATCGTCTTGTGTCTTGAGGAAAACAGACTTGGTCTTGCCCCCCTTGGAGTCCCATTTGAGGCACCGCGAGAGAGACTCGACGATCCGGTCGGCAACCCCGCATTTCCGTCTCAGCGCATCAAACTGCTCAGCATAGAAGATCTTGACCAACATCCTCGCAGAACCCTCGGCAAACTGGTACTTGAAATGACTGCTACTTGTGTGAACAAGACTAGTCTGTAAGCGCTCTTCGCTGATCGGCGCTGCGGGATCCAGTTTCCCTTTGTCCATTGTCTCGCCCGCCGAGTCCGAAGACGGCTTAGCTGCGTCTCGGGCCGTCCTGTTATGAAAACCACGAAGCTTTTGCATGTAGTCTTCCGAACTAAGTGCAAACGCAATGAGCGAGCTTGGCTCATCTTCTCGGACAATGATGTCCGAGTCGATGAAGATGTGATCGGATGCATTAACCGGGTAGTCCAGGGGCGGCCACTGACTGGCTGACCGTTCATTCCAGAAGTTCGTAAGCACTTTCATGAAATTCATCTTGTCGTGCTTGGGGAGCTCCAAAGGTATCTCAGCGCTGGAATCCAGAGACTCGGCGATCTCTTCGATGGTGGTGCCGTCAATGATAGAATTCTCGGTATCGCTGTCTCCTTGCTCGTCATCCGAGGGGCCTGCGTTGGTACTTTGAGCAGGTTCGTCCGCTTCAGCCTCGTTGGAGGGGTCTTGGCTTTGCGAAGGAGTATCCCTTGGCGACGTAGGTACTTCCGGTGTCTCTTGCGGTTCGAGACCAGCAGTGGGAGGTGCCGAGCTTGGCTCTAAGCCAGCGCTCGGAGTAGACGCCGCTCTTGGTTTCCCACCACCCTGCTCGTCTTCAGTCGGTCCAGGCTCTTGTACAGCGTCATCGACGTCTTGGTAGACTTCGACGATGGCCTTGGTCGAGGAATGCTGTAGAAATGGCCGAGAATGCGACATCTTCGCAGCGCGTTTCCGCCGGTCCTTTTCACGCTCTTTCTCGAATTCCCGGCTCAGCTGTTCGAAATGTTTGCGAATTGTGGATACCCGCGTGGAAACTCCAGAAGAGGCGCCGGCTTCTTTCTTACCAACGAAGCGCGGTATAGAGGACTGGTTTCCCTTCTTAGGGGCCTTGATGCTACCGAAAAGCTTCTTCTCACTCTTCACCGACTCACTTCCAGGCGTCTTCCGAGGATCTTTACCGGGAGAGACCTCACTTGCGGCGCCCTTGTCCTTGTCCTTGGTCGTTATGGCAAGCAGCTTTCTGCCCAAGCTTGACTGGCTTCGGGATAGCGTAGGCATACTGCTTGCCGGCTGTGACAGCGCCCGGTTCAGTCCCATCCTACGAGATGTACCGCGCTCCGCCACAGTTTTCGTACCCTCACGGGCAGGGTTAGGAGCATTACCCTGATGGTGAACCCGGCTAGCTTCCTCAAGGACAACGGCTTGTTGGCGGCGGCGCAGTTGCTCTATTTGCTCTGTGACCGATATTGAGGGCCCTTCGTCATTAGGAGAACCTGGAACTGTCAGTGAGGAGGCGTCCACCGAGGCATTCGCAGATGTTTCGGCGGTAGCATCCGCCGGCGTTTCTGCCGAGATCTCCTTTGAGGTAGATTCCCCCACTGCCACGTCCGTGCCCGGGTGCTGGACGACATCTTTGTTCGGTGGAACCAGAGGACAGCTTTTGTGCCCCGGGGATAACGGTGTGGCCAAGTCCAACGGCTCTACTCTTTCCAGAGCTGTGTCAGAGGTCGTGATTGCCACCTCCGGGGCTGGGGTATGGGAGGCAAATTTTCCCGAACTGTCCTCGGTATTTAAGTCGTCGGGATTCTTTTCGCTAGGCTGTGCATCGAATTCCGTGTCGTCCCCTAAGATACTTGGTTGCGTAGTTTTCTCAGCCATGTCTGTCATTTCGGTGGATGTCTCCGTGCTGGACAATGACTCCTTTGACTCGTCGGTGAACATTTTGCGGAGTTGCAGCATCGTCAGTCTGCGAATGTCCTTGTCGGTAGGCAAGAAGTCAGCCTCGAATTTTCCAAAAGCAGCTTCCCATTCGGCAACCTTGACTAGCATCTCTCGGAGGACAATGTTGAACGGGATAATCTCGTAGTACTTGGAGTTCATGTACTTGTCTTGCAGCTTTCGGATGACGATGGCATGTTCATCTTGGATCTTCTTTGTTAACCTCTCTACTTCGGCCTTGCAAGCCTCGGCCTTCTCGGGAAGGATATTCTCAAGCTTGATAGCCTTGAGTCTAGCCTTCACAGAGGCTGTGAATCGCTGCCATCGATCTTGGCAATGCGTGAAGATTTCGTTCTTCATGGTAAGGTCGTGCTCAACTTTCCAAGTGATCCTGGCTCGAGGTACGATAATCTCCAAAAGGTCAATAGGATCGTAGTGTATCCGGATGACTTTGTCTTCGATACCGAAATACCGTATATGATCGCGGTGATGATCATGGGGGCAGTTCCAGCCGTTGGGGTCGTCGTCTTTGACCAGGCGCGTGCCCCGACTCCAGAAGGAAAGCTCAAGATACTTGCCAAAAGAGTACTTCCACGTGCCTTTCGACATTTCCATCTGGCTGGTCTCGCGCTCGCATATCTTGCAGTAGCTCCACATCATGATGCTTTCACCACATGGCCTGCCCTTGGCCTCTTGATCGATGAAGATAGTAATTCTTGCTTCGCCATGGACGTATGTCCGATGGTGTTCAGACAGCTTCCGATCGCAACCGTTAGACGTGCAGATGGCCTCAGCACCGTAACATACGTCCTCAATGTATTGCCCAAGGGTACAGTCAGGGTCCATGTAGTTAGCATGGTCTGTATGTTCATCATAGAAGCCGAAAGCAATTAGCGTTGGCTCAAAGCAGGGGATTTTCGTCCTCGTGCAGATGACTGAATGCAGCACCACGATGTTCTGGTGTGCGTAGGGATCGAACAAGTCGAGGTTCCCTTGTATATAGTTCTCCCAAGATCGCGTTTGCGTCTGATAGTTGTAGAGGGCTTTGTCATACTCGGCGTCATGCACTGCATGAAGTATCTCCCTGATCTGACGAGGAGCCTTGTGGCCAGTCTGGTGCACCATCTCGGGTTTGATCAGCTGGAATTTCTGCGGCTTCGGCTTCTCGTCCTCGGCCTGCTCCTCAATGTTGTCTTGGTCGCGTAATCGCTTCAGATGCACCAGTCTTCTTTCTTGTTCGCGGGCCCGCATCAGCAAGTAGGGCTGGGAGAATTTGACGAATGGAGAGGCAGACAAGATCTTCGTCTCGTATTTTGCAACCATATCGCTGTAGAAGGTTGGCATTGGTATGTCCTCGGGCACAAGGCTGTCATTCGATGACCGGCCATGGGTTTCGTGCAAGGAAATAAGCTTGTTGGTATGCTGTATGTTCTGCGACAAGAGTTCGCGTTGGGTGACGTCAGCCTGGGCCGACGTACCTCCTGCCATTTCCGGGTCATGACGCGTCGGAGTGGTGCTCGGGTCGTCCAGTGTCATCATCGAAAAGGTTCGTTGCCGGTCGTCGCCTCCTGAAAAGGACTGGCTTGCTGAAAGCGTATCTGTCGTGCCAACCATATCCTCGCTGGTGGGCAGTTGGATGAGAGAATCACGCATCAGGCAAGACTCCAACTTGGAGTTATAGACGACATATACCATGAATTCGGTGATGTACTTGAGCTTCGCCAGCACAGCAGTCGAGGCCCCTCTGAGGGCGATTGTACAGCCCAGTTCTTCTTGACTGCTTGACAAGAAGATATATGTTTTCTTGCGACCAGGTATCTCCTCGTTGACAAAAGTTTTGACTTCGTAGCCCGTGCTCTTGCCAGTCTGAAACTGCTGCGGGGGTAGTGCCAACATGTCCACGGATGAGATGATTTCAGTTTCTAAGCATCGCGAAACGGCAGACAAAACTGAAGGTTTGACATTGTAAGCAACCGATATCTTGGCATCCGAGAGAAACTGTAGTGCGAGGCCGGATACACTTTTCTCGGCCAGTAGTAACTGAGGTCGGAGGGCAGTGATTCTATTCACCAATTGCTTCAGAAACTCTCTCTCCTGCTCGATAACTGGCTGTAGACTCATGAAATGTTGTTGATGACGTTGGTACTCGATTGGAAACGAGACAATCACCACGCGGGGGTTGACCATGCGACGTGGCATGCTCTTCAAGGCCAGTTTCTTCGTGAATATGACGCCTGGGACATATGTCGTGTCGCTTGGTTTTCCTCCTGGTATCTTCTTGAGTTTGACGTAGTGACGAATATCGATGTCGTCGCCATTCTCGATGTCAGGATCGACGGAAGTGGTGCATTTCAGTAGAATGGGAAGTAGTGCCTTCTCCCAAGAAGTTGCATTTGGCACGTCGGCGTCATGAAGAAGCTGCCGGAGAAGCTTCCGAACATGCAGAAGGCTTGCTGGGTTGAGTTCCAACCGAGGTTCTTTGGCACCCTTCATGGATGAACTACGAGTTAGGCGTGGCACGTCGCTCGCTGTCGGATTGTCAAAAAGGGGAAGGGTTTCGGTCGAACCCGAAGGACCCTTAATCGTCGCAGATTTTGGTCGTGGAGAGCGCAGCCAATGTGCCTGATGGCCGCTAGCAACACTCAGATTGCGCCTCCGAGTCGCTCGTGGATGGAAGTCGTCGAATCCTCGACTGGTATGGCTGAAGCCGCTGATGCTTTTCTCTGCTTGCGTCCGGTTTCGAATTCGCCTGCCAGCTCCAAGGTACGGCCCGAAGTTGGCTCTCTCTTGGTCGATATGAGGCGATTGCTGATCGTTGCCTGATATTGTACCCATGATGCTCATCTGCTCATCGCCGCTCGACTCATCTGACATATAAGCTGCCAGGTCGGGGTCGATTACGTTGTCGTCATGAAAAGCAGGTAGACGAGACCTCTTCGACACTTCCTCGTTGGCGGATTTGCGGAAAGGTGCTCTCTCGTCTGGCGACGGTTTGAACCTGTTCCATATATTGTGTTTTGAATGATGACGCCTATGGCCGGAAGACTGTGGCCTTGTAGAGGCCAGCGATCTCAGTGACCGCGAGGAGCTTGGTCGACTTAGCTGCGGTGCATCGATTTCCAACACGGCAGAGTGGCGGTTCGATGATTCCCCGATGCGCCTTGCAGCTGGGATTGCCATTACCGGCGTGTTGATGGATCGGGTATCGTCATCTACATCATCCACTCTTTCCGAGATACTAATATCGTCCGGGTCCGGTTTGCTTATAGAGGAAAGAGACGACTTCAAGTGACTCGATCGGAAAATAGCTGGGAGGTAGCTGTCATCAGCAGAGTCGTCTGAGATATTCCCATCCTGGCGCTGAAGAATGATCTTCAGGCATTGCTTGCAAACACGCAGAGTTCCCTGGACGCCAAAGCGCTGACCCGATATGATCGAGGTGCATCTGCTATCAAAGATGCAGCCACAAGTCCTGCAGTGATGCTTGCGACGGAACGCCGTAAAAGGTGCAGCACACATGAAACATTCCTTGCATGTCTCATCAGCCATCCAGAAGTCCTTGCTCAAGACTTGTTTGCGCATGGATTCAAGCTTCGCATTTACCATCTCAGGAGCGCCTTCATCGGCAGTCGTCCCTGGAATTCTCTGCTCTCCGGATCTCATGCGCTGCGCCTTTGCGGGCTGAAGAAATGAGTCGTGGTGGACACGATGGTGGGCGCTGGCTGTGCTCGCTTCGGCGGTGCCCCGCGACATAGAAGAGGACCTGGAGGGACTCGTAGACGCCTGTGAACGGCTGATCCGGTCGATAATCGCGGGTCTGCGAACCGTATCGTGGGTGGACTGTCGCAAAGGGGGCGACAACGGACTAGGGTCTCCGGAGATCGTTGGCGAGGTCACGGATACAGAATGCCCCGAAGCACTGCCTTTGATGGGGCTGATAGGCAAGTCAGAGTTTCCATCACCACTGACCCCGTCATCGCGCGCGGACCGACTAGGCATTGGAGATTTTTCAGCGGACGAGACGCTTTTTGTTTCCCCAAACGACACAGGCTTCTCTGCCAGGGCACCACCCAGCTGCCCCTCATTGCCTCTGTTGAAACTTCTGCGAACTACTTGTGGAGCAGGAGGTTCTTCGCTCTTGGTAGACCCCGACGCGCTGAATGCACTGACATTGACAGGAGCTAGGGCGGCAGTTGGCTTGGTCATGTTCGGAATGCTTTGGCGACTAGACGCGGCCGATTTCGAGGTGGTAACGACAGTCAAGTTGGTGGCAGAAGAAGCTTTCGTTGACTGGGGTTGTTGAGACTGCCCTTCACTCGTCAAACCAGCCGACGCAGAAGCGACCGAGGAAGCCATGGGATCGGAAGTGGTCGAGTGGGAAGTCGTATTGGTGGCTCCTGTATCAGCACGCGGCAGCGATGGCCCGACTGATTTCGGGGTAGCCAGAGTGGTACTGGAGCTTCTCTTGGACGGAGTATCGTGTGTATCTATTTCCAAAGGTGCGGTACCAGGCGCCGCAGGAGCCCTGTCCCTATGACTGACACCGACCGCTTCTTTGAAGCGCGAGTACAAGCCGCTGAATCCATTTTGAACCAGATCCCCGGCCAGCCTTTTATTCTCGGTAGTGCTGGAGAACTCAGGAGGCGAGTTCAGGTCACTGAAGGTGGTGAGACCATCTTGTTCCTTTGCGGAGGTATGGATTTTGTCGAGAGTTTGGGAGAGATGCTCGCGGTCGACTTGAGGGGAGGGGACAGAGGAGGCAATAGAGTCATGACGGGACTTTGGGCGAATGGAGGAAGCGCTCGTGGGCGACAACGGCGTCGGGACGGGCTTCTTGGTGGACATTGTCACGTTGGGTTGGGGACAACGGGATCGTGAACCAGGTACTGGTTATCGGGGCAATGCGCTCGTTGTATTGTCTTTACATGGACGGTCGAGAGTACAAGAGAACTGAAGAGCAGGCAAAGTGAAGTGCGATGCTGTCGAGTCTCGTGGAAGCTTTGCTACACTATTCGAGATCATAGCGAGACACGAGCTGTATGATCACTTTAGAGGGCGGGTCGACGTGGGTAGAAAACGAGCCTTCATTGAATATGAGGGTTCATTGACTCGTACCAACAAGAGGGGACGATGGAACGACTCGAGACAGAGGCGACCGACGTACGCTGATGGGAATAGCCGGCAGCGTGGGAGCGCTCTCCCAGGCGCCGGAGAGCGGTGGCAGCAGAGACTGCAGCAACAACGAGGCTGATGAATGTGGAAAGGCACGGAAGGTGGACGATGTGCTCTGGACCCGCGTGTCTCTGGGCGTGAAGGCGTGTTGCGCGCAGCAGGGAAGGTCGGGCAGTGACGCAGGCCCAAAGCCGTGATGGGCGACGGGAGGTCCAGCTCAACAAGCCTCGTTCAGCTTCCCGTGCCGTGTTCTTTGCGACAGAATGGAGAAAGCGAGCCTACTGCGGTAACGCCCGGTCTGTCTCGGTCGGCTGGGTAGTACCTGACTCTGGCCGTGTCCATTGTCGGCGCATAATGTCCAGCGAGGGGCAACGGGACTCTGACAATGTTACAATGTTACGGCGGGGCTAGCGGCTCTTCGTTGCGAGCCTGTGACCCGCGCAATGCCGCTCGCCCAAGCCGGCCCAAGGCACAGGATGACTGATTGGACCCCTACCAGCTGCAACCGCTGCAAGCTCAGGCCCGGGTCTCTGGCATCTTCTCTGCAGGTGGCAGGTGGTGCATCAGTGAACACTGAACGGGCAGGGGCCCAGACCAGGCCCTCACCGCAGCCCACCCGGGCCCCCACGTGAGCTCGCATCGGGCTTGGTCAGCCACGACCAGGTCAGCCCCCGCTGCTCCAAATTCGTACGCGCTTCCATCGCGTGTACCTAGGTAAAGCCCCAACGCAGATTTGGTAGAACTCAGGTGAATATTGAGTTCACGAATTCAGCGGACGAAGAAGGTGCCCGTCCGGACCCTTCGCCGTTGCCGTCAACCTTGGTCTGGCCCTTGTCTGCATCGCATCCCATATAAGGTAACTCCCAGCCAAGTTCAATTCTTCAACATACCTCTGGGCAAAGCCTCACTCGCCATGGTGACTTCTTTCTGCACCGATATCTGACTTGTCTCCCCGGGGATTTTGTGCCTGCACCATATTGTTCTATCATGCCCGAACATGCCCACCTGCTGCCGGACGAGAGCTCCCCTCCCGATCCTTCGCCAGCTCATCTCTTCGGTGAGTCGAGTATCAGACGAAGTCTCGTCCGGATCAGCACAGAGCAGCAGGACCTTCTCAGCCGTGAGGAATCATGGGCACATCACCTACGCAGCCGGCCGAAGGGTTTCATGAACGTGCCGCCTGAAGTCTTGAAGACCGTGAAGGATCACCACGCGCGGCAGCAGCGCACGCTGCAATCCGGTGGTTTGCCATCCCCAAAAGGTAAATCACCGAGCAACGAGGATCAACCCCAGCCCGAAGCGCCGGCCTCGGACCAAAACAGCAACCTCAGTTCGAATGACCCAGAGGACGACAGCAGTGAGGGCACTCCGGTCTCAAATTGGTCGGAATCGCAGAAGTCGGCGCCTCCGCCAGAAAATCCAATGCCAGACGAGCCTGGAAGCGAAGGTCCCCCGCAGCCATTCGAAACTCAGATCCCAGAAGAGTCACCGCTCCAGGCCACTATTCCACCGTCAAAACGGCCAGCCTTCAGAGACTTCCCTCCTTCCAGTAGCCCAGACCAAGACGACGAGCTCGAATTCAAGCCTGTTTCCGCCCTCGCCAGCACCACAATGCCCGTCAACAAGTCTGCGCTTGCAACTACCTTCAATACAACACCACCGTCCGCCCAGATCGTGCCATGCACTTTTGAGCAGTCAAGATCCATGGATCCCCCTACTGTGCAGAAGGATTCTCGATGCAGACCTGATCCGCGGCAGCCGATCTACAAGCCTGTTCCTGCCCTGTATCGACCAAGCAAGCCTGCAACTTCCGGAAAGAATCCACTGCACGTGGAACTCGGAAGCTCGTTGTCGACAACGAACACTTCTTCGCCAATAATACCAGCCACAAATCAAGTTGAGAGCGTCGCAAGAAGGGTGCCTGCATGGCTCGGTCATCAGGCCTCGTCTAGACAACCACAAACCGATTCCAAGACCTCGGACATTCCCCAGAAACAAGTGCCTCGACCTCTTTCGCCTGTTTATAAACCGCCCTCTCCTGGATTGCAAACATCTGCACCAGTTCTACCCGCTGTGGATAAGGACCCTTCGCCGGCCCGCGATCTGCCTATTCCGCCACCACCTTCGCCCTTCACGCTTTATTCGATAACCTATCCGACCTATAAAGGAAACATACGCGACTTCATCACCTCGTGTACGTACATACAGAGCCAACACCACAGGATTCGATCTTGTTTATACGACGACTTCATACGAGCTTGGGTCGAGGGATACTTGCCTTACATCAATGAATGCGATGCTGCGGGCCGAGAGGTCAAAGCGATGAATGCCATCGAATGGTTCAACTCCATCGAGGAGGACCCTCTGTTCAACGCGGGAATCATTCGCAAATCAAATCTCGAAGCGATCCTCAAGTTCTATCCGGATGAATGGCAAAATGCCAGAAAGGTGATTGGAGTGTCGCCTAGCCAATCGCCCAAGACTGGCGTACGACGAGCTTCGGAGTCGAAGATTCTATCCCACGTAGGAGGTCCTCCTTCGGCCGCATCCATATCTCCCCCAAGAGCAGTGCGTGCCCCGAGAGAAATCGCCGGGCTTGATGAATCACTTCCATCCAAGAAGCAACCGCCCTTGATCGAAGCTCCGCGAGGAATGACAGCCCCACTGCAGTCGACAAAAAAGCCCGACGAGGATCAACGGGACAAACCGCTCCCAGCGATGGGACTGGCCCATTCCTTCTCAGATGTACTTAGTAACAAGCGCAAGGCAAGCTTAGAGCTAAACGGAGATAACAAGAGAGCCATGGGAAACCACCGGATGCGATCAGACTCTGTCAGCGCAGGCAGCATCCATTCAGACCGCTCGAAGAGCACAAACGCAGGCTCTGTGGCCACAGCGTCTACCGCGCAGAGACGAAAGAAGTACGCGGACGACCCTGAGAAGAGAAGCAGGCAGTTTGCCAAGTTCTTAAAGAAGAGGAAATGGGAGACTGAAAGCATTGCCAGCTCGGCACCTCCGCCAACTTCAGCACAGAGGGAATAGTGGTGTTGGAGCCGTATTTGTACGGAAAGGCGTCTTAGCTGACGGAGCGTTTGTCATGTCATGAATCGTGAACATAGTAGAGATACCCTTGCTTACCATTATTGCAATATTACTCGTTCAATTGATGGACCTTGTCACGTCCCCTGATGATCAGGTCTATACTTAGATATTGGACTTGCATCCAAGGCGTTCAAACAAGCATCTGATGTGTAGCAGAGAGAAACAACACGACAACACGTCGTCTCACCAATTGACTCCAGGCGTAATCGCAAGGTTACGTAGCATAGAGTGGCGTCTATCTTCTCCCGTTCCTGGAGTTCCTCATCCCGTCTATGATGATGGGAGTGGATCAGATACGTTTTGCCTACTGCAAACCAGCATCAGAAAGCTAAAAATACCTAGCTTATCATCAAGGTATCCTCTCATACCTCACCTCTCGCCATGTATCCCGGCCATGTTCACGCGAATCTTTAGAAGATGTCAAACTCGAAGCCACCGTCGACGCCGTCCGCGCCACCACCATGACCTCCATGACCTCCATGACCTCCAGGACCTCCATGACCTCCATTACCATCAGCGGCCTTGTCGCCGCCGCCCATACCCAAGCCTCCCGGCAGCATAGCGGCGGCCACCGCCATCTCCGCGGGGGCGAATGAGGCGTCGTAGACGGCTTCCTCCTCCGGGGTGCGGGTCTTGAGCTGCAGGGCGTGGATGCCGCCCTGGGCGGCCATCTCGTCCTTCAGCAGGTTGTAAACCAGGCGGTGGCGGGCCGGCTGCCGCAGCCCCTCGAACGCGGGGGACGTGATCTCCACCCGGAAGTGCGTCTCCTTGGACGTGGAGGCGGACATCGCCGCGTGGTGCGCGTGCGCCGCCGAGTCGTTGTAGATGTTCAGCGAGGTGGGGGACAGGTTCGAGGTTATCTAGGGTTGGGTCAGTGGGGGGACAGAGCATTCGGTTGGGGGATGAGAATTCCGCGGGCTAGAGGGAAGCAGGGAAGATAAGTTGAGATGAGGTTGAATATCCGTATATGAGTGAATGTGAGGGTGTCAATGTGAGGACAGGAATTCCCGCGATTCTGGTGGAGAAGTGAGAGGCTACAATGATGAGAGGCCAGCTTACCCTGCTCCGGATGGTATCTTCCATGGGCGTCTGGGACGACATGGCCGATGACAGATACCGGGCGAAGGTCCTTGGCGCAGTCGCCGTAAGCGCGGTCCGTCGAAACATTGATGGAGTCCCGGTGTTGTCTACCGGAGCGGAGCAGCTGTCACTTCTTCCCTCCTGGAGCACGCGACGTAAAGGATAGCTTGATGGGACGGCAGGACAAAGGCGGGGTGAGGTTCGAAGTCACCCAATCAGCTTTCGGTATGGCTGGCGGGTGTTACGGTTTCAATATCTCCCAACGTCTTTTGAGAGCCGTGAGTCAAGCGAGTCAAGGTCGTCTCGGATGCGGCTCTGGCTTTAGCAGTTCGTTGGTGGTGTAAGTGGCCCGACCGTGAATGGTCGGACGGTCCCGTCGAGCCATGACGAGAATGGGGTATTTTTGGGTACAGCCGAAGCGGGTTGGAATCGATAAGCAGCAAGAATTGGCATTGGCCAATCAGAGAACGTAGATCTGCCGTAGCATCTGCCCCCGCGGCAGTAAAAGCGACCCCGAAAAAGCTCAACAAATCAACTGGTCGGCGTCGCCGCGCACAATCCATCTCGGGCATTTTCCCTACAATGCCACACGACGCGCCACCCCAATACCACCACATATTGTTGCATAGTACCTGAACACCCTCTTGCGAAGACGCGCGCACGCCAAGGATCCTACAAGCGTCTCGATAGAGTTCCGAACAAGGTGGGCTGGCTCTCAGTGAGATGCCACGACGTCGTCGGCGCTCGCATCTCGCCTGGACCTGGATCGCATATTCGCCGGCCTGCCTAGTGGAGACGTCGGCACATCCAAGCTCACTGAAATCGACTGCCGAGGCGTCTGCCATTGCCTGCGGAAGGTAGGCTGTATATACCAGGTTCCCGGAACTGAAGCAGGCCAACAGGCACTTGTAGGGGTGTCCAATTACATATACCCTACGGAGTGCCTCTTACCCACCTTCGGGATGCGGTGGTGTAGAGGGGCCGGGGGTGTGGGAAGCGGAGCTGGAGGGCTTCATCTGATCTCCGCTGCTGTTGCTGCGACTGCGACTAATACCACTACCGCAGCTGCTAATACTGCCACCGGTATCGCTTCCCGCCAGCAACCTCTCTCACTACTCCACTCACTGTCCGTTTCGGGGTCCGGCGCTGCGGTTGTTTTCCCCATTTCCAGTCATATTTCCCGGCGTTGCTGCTCGTCATCTTCTGCCTTGTCTTCCCCACGCCGTTCTGCGTATAAGCCGTTCCTAGAGCGTTGCAGTTCTCTGTCCTTCACCCGAAGTTTCAGCAAACCCTCGTTCGTCGGCGCGCCCACAATGGCTTCCGAACTCACCCTCCCCAAGCTTCCCGTCTTCGTCGCGATATCCCAGCATGATCCGAAGTCACCTGCTGTCGTCCACTGCCTGTCTGGCCGGACTTTCAAGTACGGCGAGCTGCTCCCGGACGTCTGCCGGGTTCGCGACCAGATCTACGATGCCGCCGGCCGAACGGATCTCACCGGAGAGCGCATTGCCTTTCTGGTAGAGAACAGCTACGACTATGCTGGTATGCGCTGCCACTTCCACTGACAATCGCGACATGGGTGAAACCAAATGCTGACACGGATGCTACAGTGACGTTCCTCGCGATTCTCGCTGCGCGCGCGATTGCGCAACCGCTGTCGCCGCCATTCCCACCTGCCGAGCTGCAGTACATCCTCTCCCATTCCCAAGCGCTACTTTTGCTGCACTCCGCGAAGTTTGCCTCGAAGGCGAAAGAAGTCCTCGCGACCTCTTCGGACGACTCCGCCAAGAACGCAGATACGAAGTTCAACCCGCTGCTGAAGGCAGTGGAGGTTCCGAAGCACCAAGGCCTGGGCGAGAACAATGCGTCGTACGAGAAGGTTACCATTTCGGAGGACACGAACGCAGACGGCGCAGGAATGATGCTCTATACCTCAGGCACAACAGCCCGACCCAAAGGCGTCCTTCTGCCCGAAAGCGCGCTCACGGCGCAGAGTCTGTCTCTGGTGGAAGCGTGGAAGTACAGCCCCGAGGACCGTCTGCTCCATGTGCTCCCGCTGCACCATATCCACGGCCTGGTGAATGCGGTCCTTGCACCTCTTTTCGCGGGAAGCACGATCGAGTTCCTGTTCCCGTTCAATGCCGACACTGTCTGGCGACGATTCGCCATGCCTTTTGTCGACGCTCCGACGAACGGCGCATCGTCTGGCACGGCAAAGCCAACCGGAGCTACGGCCGTCAATGGCGCGGCCTCTGAAGGCGACGTCCCTACAGTTTCCACTTCCGACAGCGAGGCCTCGGCGCCGACCCCGAAGATCTCGTCGGGCGCAACTAGTGGTAGCGAGGACGATGCGCGATACGCGAACTTGTCGCGGGTGCCGATCACCTTCTTCACCGCGGTGCCCACGGTGTACACGCGTCTGCTCTCGACCTACGAAGGCCTTCCATCCTTCATTCGCGAAAAGGCCCGCACGGCCACGAACCCACAGAACATGCGCCTGGCCATTTCCGGATCCGCCGCGCTGCCCACCCCCATCAAGCGCGCGTGGCGCGAACTGTCACAGGGCTCCGAGCTACTGGAGCGCTACGGTATGACGGAGGTTGGCATGGCGCTGTCGTGCGGCCTGGAGCCGGTCGATCGCGTCGACGCAAGCGTAGGCTGGCCGCTGCCGGGCGTCGAGGCGCGCTTGGTCGACACCGACACGCACGAGGTCATTCCCGAGTCTACCCTCGACCATGCCGGCGAGCTGCAGCTCCGCGGCCCCAACATCTTCCGGGAGTACTGGGCGAACGCGGCAGCGACTGCCAAGGAGCGCGTGGAAGATGATGCAGGCAAGACATGGTTCAAGACGGGCGACATCGCGATGCGCCGCGCCGCCCCGCCCCACGCCGGAACGGGTGCGTCCGGTGCCTGGGCGGTGGGACCCATGTACAGCATCCTGGGACGCCAGAGCGCGGACATCATCAAGTCAGGTGGCGAGAAGGTGTCGGCGCTGGAGGTGGAGCGAGAGTTGCTATCTCTGGACGCCGTGCGCGAGGCGGCGGTGCTCGCTGTGCCGAGCGGCCGCTGGGGCCAGAAGGTCGGCGCCGTGCTGGTCCTGGACCTTTCCAAGACGCCCAACAACCAGCCGTGGAAGCCGATGGACATGCGCCGCGCGCTGCGCGACCGCCTGGCCAACTACAAGATCCCCCAGGTCCTGCGCGTCGTCGACGCCATCCCCCGCAACGCCATGGGCAAGGTCAACAAGAAGCAGCTGGTCGCCCAGGTCTTCCGCGAGGACTACAGCGGCGACGAGATGTGAGCAAGAGAGGAAAGAGAGTTGCGGTTTTCGAGAACGAGAGGGCATACACGTGATGTCCATGGAATTCATACTGGCCGCCGGTCTTGTACAAACAGGAAAACGGTTTATAGAGTAGACTGGACTGGCGCTGGACTGGCGCTTGCGGGTTCGATACCTTTTGCCGCGCGCGAGTCATACCAATGTTGGTAGGACCGTCGAGGAATACCCCTCTCGTACATGCTTTGCATTCAATACAACCACCGTATTGACCAAGATGCTGTATAACCATTCTTTGTGAAACGTCACTGAATCTTTGTCGCTTGTTCATCCTTTGCAGTGAGTCCGGCTCCTACGCCGTTCATATGTGGCAGAGTCGATCTTTCATGATCTTCACTGATTATTTGCCATGTGTTTTATCATTTGCTGGAATTTCGGCGCCTATGTAAGGACTACGGAAATATGGCACCCTTAAATGGAGCCAATTACACTTTCCCCCTCATCACAGCAGGCTCGGAAAATGAGGACCACGTGGTGTATCATCCGCGATCAGAACCTCGTACCGAGAGAGGAACAACCGTGGTCGGCCCTGCCTCAGGCCAGAACAAGACATAATGCCGGCTCGGTGAGGGGTATTGTTGGATGTCTGCTGGTGCACCGAATGTCTCTGCCTGATGTTGCTTCCCCACGACCAAGAATGGGAGATGTTTTGGGGTCGACCTGCCATAGCCTTCATAATTCATGATGCTGGGACTTTTAGCCCGTTTGACGGCTGTCCCAAGCCATGCCGAGTTCAACATCTGGTGTCAACTGGGGTATCATGATTAGACGGTGAACTTGGCCTTCGCACGGGTGCTGCCACTGTGGGCCGCGTCCGTGTGACCAGAGAACTCGACAGACTCCTGCGGGGGGAGTTTCAGCGTCTCCTTGAAGCGCTTTCCGATGGCTTGGAGAATCTTCTGGCCCTTATCCTGCGATCGGCCCTTGCCACCGGAGACATCACCGTCACCACGGCCCGGAATGCTCTTGCCGATAGTTCGGGTCCAGACTCCGATACGGTAGAAAGCTTTGCGGACGTTGACAACGACACCCATGACCTCACCATCGTCCTCGTCCTCAAGTGTCTCACCAATGGCAGCCAGCATGGTATGCAGCCACAGGTCATTGATGTCGATGCTTCGCTTCTCCTTGAACTGGTAGGACCACTTGCCGCCGTGCTTGTTCTGCGGGTCTTCCCACTCAGGTCGCACACCTTCCTTGAAGAGGTGGTAGTCCGACTTCAGCGCGAGTTCGGAGACGGGCGAAATGTTGTTCTGGGGTTTAATGTGTTAGGCCCAGACCGTGATGATAGCCCGTGGGGAGGGCAGGTGCAGTTGGGGAGACCAGATACTTACATAAATACCCCAGAACTCCTCTACCGAGTTGAAAGTGATGACCTCCTTCAACAGTTCATTCCAGTTGTCTCCCTACGAAGAAAATCAGTTACGGATGTTCCCAGGCAGGACGAGGATGTCCCGGGCAGTATGGGAAGAAAGATAGACTCGGAAGACGGACCTTGCCACTGGAGGGCTTGGTGAACCACAAGGTCCACTTGTTCTGGAGAGGGTGCTTGACGTTGAAGTTGTCCTTGTCATGGAAGACGGTAACGAGCTTTCCCTCCATGGCATCAGGGCTCGAGTCGGTGCCCTTGTCACCATCCGGGGAAATCGGAATGGTGGTGAGATCAACTTGCTCCGACATCTTGGCTGGTGATGTAGGTATCGGGTATGCGAGGGTCGGGTAGTGCGTGGGCAAGCCGTGAGTACGCGCGTCGGCGGGTTGATGCGAAACGAGACGGATTTCTCAGAGGTTCAGGAAGAGATACTTCCGACGCAGGTTCGATCTGTCCGATGAACCTTTTCGCGAGGATGGAAGCGATGGGTAGGCGCAGTGGTTCGGCTTTGGCTTAGCGGATGGCGCGAGGCGAGTTGGCGGCTGTAGCTGGGTGTTGGTTGTCAAAGTCGCAGTTGGGCGAGTCACCTCAGACGAGCAAGTTAGCCGTCGGGAATTGTAAACAAATGGTATTATTTGCGTTGCTCCAGGCAAGGCAGGTGTGGTGGTCGCCCGAGGGTTGTTGTCGGTTACCTGGGTCACGGGGTGTTTTATAGGTGTGTTGGAGGGGCGCTGGCAGGAGTTTGTAGGTAGAGAAAAATTGGTGGCTCTTGCCTGAAGAAGTCAGTGTGGGGTCCACCTGCATTGCGGCATTGCGAAGCCTAGGAAGTCAGCAGGAGCGACAGGTGCTCCCTCTTTCCCCAGCCTCAAACGCCACAGCCCCTTGTAAGCCTAGTCCCTGGCGGCCTTGGCTATCATGGACCTCCGTTATCCGTTCTTCGGATTCAACCGGAACCACCATAACTACCTTAGGTACCTCCTAGGTAGAACAAAAGACTTAAATTCAAAGTTACAGGACTTTAACAGGAACCTTCTTATCCAGACACTTGTTACCGTACCATATCCGAATACTCCCCGTACTCTGTTATACTCCTCCGTAACAATGCTTAACAAGAACTGACGTCAATGGTGTAAATAGCCTAGGCCCCGCTTTAGCTGCTGCAACAGTGCAACATCACCATTCAACAATGCTTTTTGGTCTTCATCACCCCTTGTTTCATCTGAAACCTGCCTCCTGGTATGGCAAGCTGGTTACTCTACACTTTAGTTGTTGAAGATGTCTGTTCATCTCCTGGGTGTCCACGTGACCTATCAAGAGAAGCAACAGTACGGATGATTGCAACCATTTTATCGGCTAAGACGCTTACCCCTCGCCTTCCTCTGAGTCACACTTAGTACTTGAGTGCATATATTAGGCAGGGTACGGTAAGCACTCGACCACGTTCTGTCACGAAAACATGTATAGAAATATCAGTTTAGCTGAGCCAGCTTTATCACGCGAATCGAATACCTACACCATGGCTTCCAACAGCCTGCACGAGGGGTTCCAGCCTCTGCTCAATCCGAGTGGTCCAGATGGACCTCCTGTAGTGGCCACACCTATTGACTTCGCCCAATCACCTCTCGCAGATGACTACGGCTCCTACTTCGCCATGGTCCTCGACAATTTACTTACTCCCGCTGAGTGCGCTGCTCTCCAGGCCTCGGCTGGTCAAGAATGGCAACCCTTGAGTAAAGGAGAAGCATTCCGAGAGTGCCAACAGATACTAGCCTTCTCTTCCGACTGGGCAGATGCATTGTATCAGCGCATAGTGGCGCACTTACCAAACGAGGTGACCGCCTTGAGAAAAGGAAGTCCGCTGGCAGAGAACATCGCAGGTCCATCGCAACTCAAGGCCAACATGGGTGCCAGGAAGACGGTGTGGCGGCTCAAGGAAGCGAAAGAACGTCTGAGTTTCCTGCGGTACCGACCGGGACACTTCTTCAAGCCGCACTGCGATGGGCTGTACGGCCGTCCAGGCAAGGACGAGAAGAGCTTCCTGACCTGCCAGATCTATCTGAACGATGCGCCCGAAGGTCTCGACGATGCAAGCAGCGGAGGCGGAGAAACGCGATTTTGGGGAAGTCAGGTCGGGAAGAGACGAAAGGCGAAGAACGATGACGGCGCACAGAAAGAGGAGGAACCTCCGTTCCTAGACATCAAACCAAAGATCGGCCGAGCACTCATCTTCCAGCAACGCATGTTGTGGCACTCGGGTCAGGAAGTAAAGAACGGAGAAAAGTTCACCGTACGGTTGGATCTGATGTACGAGCGACATTTCGAGAAATTCTGAAATTTGCGCAATTGAATTAGACGGTTTGAAGACTCCGACTGTGTAAGCTTGGGGGCTGAAAGAAATATCTGACTCATGGCTCACCCGGTCAGTGCTGTGACACGAATCTTCATAGCTTGCAGTTATCTCGAAGCTGAAAAATTCCAAGCAGGTATATTCTAACGGGTTGATGAAGTCCAAGGTCAAGATAACAGAAGCCGTGAGCATCCGTAGGGGAATACCTGCCAAGCTACAAAGGAGGAAAAACCCGGGGGAAAGCGGTAAGTCCGGAGACTTTTGGTGGTGTTAAGCCACGCTCACGATAACTTCATTTCGACTGGTCGAAACGCCTAGCCGGTACCCACTTCGCGCATTCCTTAACGGGAGATCCACCCTCCCTTATCAACACCATCGAAATTCCGAATCCCCCCCATTTGCCTTGCGTCTACCTTATTCCACTTTCCTTGACATTCTCGTTCTTTTCGCGTTCCTTCAGCGTCGGTCATTTCGGCGACGACCCATGGGTCCCACGAGGCGTCTGCTGCCTCCTTCGAGCAGCCTGCCGACTTTGCGCTCTCTGGACTCAATATCAGAGGCGCGCATCGCAGCGACGGTGGACGGACTCTACACGCTCTTTTGCCCGCTTCCGCCATCCCTTGCGTTCCAGCCGCATCTCACTGTCAAGGAAGCGCCGCTGGTCGACTCCGGTTACACGTCCGGCATCGAGGAGGAGGAGGATGAGGACAGCAGCGACGTGGACGGTGTCGCTGCTATCAGAGACGATGCGTACGAGCGCGCGTTCGCCGAGCGCTGGCTCACGGGTTTCATCGGCCGGGCGGAGGAACTGACGTGCTTCGAGACCGACGACGCTCGCCAGCGCGCTATCGACAAGGCGTCTTGTGTGCTGGCCTCCTTCTTCACCAGCACGACACAGGAAGACGACGAGGATATCGAGATTACGCGCGACTTCGATTTCGCGCTCGCCATGGATTCGTCGGGCACCAGCGACGTGCCTATCAAGGTGCAGCTGAAGGACGGCCTGGCTGGTCGCGACGATGCAGATCACACCGACGTGGGCCTGCAGAGCTGGGGCGCCGCCATCATCTTCTCCGAGATGATGTGCGCTTCTCCCGCGCGCTTCGGTCTCGTGCGCGAGAAGCTCGGGTCCTCTCCTCGCATCATCGAGTTGGGCGCTGGGACTGGCCTGGTCAGCTTAGTGCTGGCGAAGATGCTGCCTCACCTCGGGGTCACCGACCCGACGCTTATTGCAACGGATTACCATCCATCGGTCCTTGCCAACCTCAGTGCCAACATTGCCTCCAACTTTCCTTCCCAAGAGACGATGCCGGTCAAAGCTTCGCTCCTTGATTGGTCTGCGCCCGACTTGTCACCGCCACTAGACGCGCCCGCCGAAGTGCTGGTCGCTACGGACGTCATCTATGAGTCCAAACACGCGATTTGGCTACGAGACTGTGCCGCGCAGCTCCTCTTGCCCGACGGTGTCTTTTGGTTGGTGGCCACGGTGCGGCGAACAGGCCGCTTTGAAGGTATCAGCGACACCGTCCGTGCCGCTTTCACCGGACGCGATGGCATTCCCGACAAGGACGGCCGACGTCTTACGATCCTTGACGAACAAAGGCTGGACAAGAAGACTGGTATCGGGCGAGGCGACGAGAGCGAATACAAGCTTTTTAGAATCGGCTGGGCATAGAGGGTACACGATGTATAGACACTCACGAATAATGGGATACGGGATAGATACGGCGTAAAGGCGTGTTTTCATCGGTCCTTAGATGTTAGATAGACTGGACCTAGAGGATAGCTCCTAGAAGATACCTCCTTGGTGGACCTCCATCTGGATGTCCCATGGCCTGACTGAATATTAGGGTTTTCGCAGCAAGTATACGATGGTCTTCTCATATCGGATCAATGAGAACCATGTCTTGCGCAGTGTGATTTGTATTGTGTCTGGGTCTTTCGCCTGCAGTCGTTCCTTCATCTCATTCCTCGGTGTGCCATCGCGAATCGGTCTCTTAGTCAGACTGCGTAGCAACTTAACAATCGAAAGCCTGGCTTACGCAGACTTCATCATCTCCGCGACCTCAGCATCACTCAACGCCCCGCTCCTCCGCTCCTCCCCCTTCCCCACCTCCTCTTCGAGCCTGCGGGCGCGCCACTCATGCTCGAGCATCGCGAGCTCATGAACATGCCGCCAAGCGCCCATGAACCAAACCGCCTCCCTTTTCGTCCCCTCGAGCACGAAGCCGAGGCGCTGGTAGAGGCGGAGGGCGCCGGGGTTCCAGGAGTAGCAGCCGATCTCGACGCGGTGCACTGTTTTCCGCGATCCTCAGCCCTCGTCCCCCAGCAGTAGGCACGGTGCACATAGGTAGGAGAGTCGGACAGAGACGTACATCTAGCCACCGCAAACCCCCACCACAGCGCCCAGCGCACGGCCTCGGCGCCGTAGCCCTGCCGCTGGTGCCGCGCGGCCACCATCAGCGCCAGCTGCACCGCGCCGTGGTGTTCGAGGCCGGGGGCGGGGCGGGACAGCGACACGATGCCGACGGGTTCCGGCGGCGGCGGCGGGAGGCAGATGTACACGCTCAGCAGGCGCTTCTGGGGCAGGGCGTCCAGGGCCTCGACGCTGGCGGCGCGGGTGGCGCCGTTCGGGAGGTGGCTGTTGACGTTGAGGTTCGAGCTGTGCGGGAGTGCGTGAGCGAGAGGTACCTATCTACCTAAGTACCTACTACCTACCAGGTACGGGACACATGAGGGGTGGGAAAGAGGACAAGCGGACTCACGGTTCCCGCATCAGCGCGTGGAAGAACGAATCCGTCGTCGCTCCCTTCTCGATCGGCACGTACATCAGCCGCTCGGAGCGGAAGATGTCGGTCATGGTGGCGTGCGCGTAGGTACCTCGCGGTGGACCGTTGTTGGTCGATGACAGGACGAGAACAAGATGGCACACGGCACCGATGGATGTCGGAAATGGTTAGTTGTTAACCGCTCGATGAGGGATT
The DNA here is from genome assembly GCA_022376655.1 of Xylariomycetidae sp. FL0641. Taxonomy (NCBI): domain Eukaryota; kingdom Fungi; phylum Ascomycota; class Sordariomycetes; species Xylariomycetidae sp. FL0641. The sequence continues at coordinate 73,433 of JAJJKE010000010.1, read as the reverse complement.
CAGGTGAAACTACGAGAGTGCGAGTGAGTCGTACCGTTCAGGCGTAAGCACGAAGTACGGGCCATCTCCGAAGATCGCATGGGGTCGAGAACCTGACAGGGGTACCGAAGCACATGATCTAGGACTGAGTGTCCGAAACGTAGTGTCATACAAGTATAAGTAGGTATGCGGAGCAGACATGCCATCTTTCTTGATTGGTATAGATGTCCAAGTACGCCGAAGCTCATACTTCTGGAAACAATCGACTGGGGCCGTAATTAGAACAGGAAACGAAACCCCGCTACTCATCGTCATCCTCGGAGGACTCATCTTCCATGTCCTCGTCGACCTCTTCCATATCCTCGTCACTATCGAACTCGGCAGCCTGCTGTTCCAGAGTTGCCTCTTGTTCTTCTTCCTTCCTCTTGCGTTCGTCCTCTTTTCTGGCTTGCTCGAGCATCTTCGCCTTCTCGGCACCAGCTTTCCTCTGCGCAACGACATATGCACCGACGGGAGTCTTCTCCCAATCAAAGTCTTTCAGGAATGCATCGACCTGCGCTCGGTTGCTGGGTGCAAAATCCACCTTGGCCCGCTTGCCTTCGATGAACTTGGAGTTTGCCTCTAGCTTCTGGACAAGCAGAACAAGTCCAGAGCGGAGCTTGCCGTTGTTATTGCCACCCGTCTTCCTTCTCGATTGCTTAAGCCACCGCTTGAGCATGATTATAACAGGTAGTGCAAGTTCAGGGAACGCAATGTTTGTCGACCAAAGTACGTAGAACTCCGAAAAGAGGTCCACGACCTGGTCTCCCACCCCGTCTTGATATGTTCGTGTCCGCAGGTATGACTTGGGTGCCTTGTAGGATACACTAAAGTCGAAGGCTTTCAAGGTCGAAGGCTTTGGCGATTTCCTCATCTCGGCTGAGTTGAGGACCTCCAAAAGAGCAGAAGCAAGGGGTATATAGGTCCCAGTCGATCGAGAGAGCCGCAGAAGAGATCGGATAAGGTGGAATCGCAACGGAAAGTATGTTGCGGTCGGAATGAGACGCATGGCACCTAGGGTAACCTGCACCAGGGGGTATATCAACAGCTTGAGCTGGGACTCTTTCCCGCTCTCCGCTTCTCTGAGCGAACTGCAGTGCTCTGAAAGCACGCAGGACCAAAAGTCTAGTGAATGGCAATATTGCCAGTTGTAGATCTTCTTATAAGCTTCGTTCTGGTTGTGAACGATGCTGTTGCGAAGATGTATGGCCAGTTGTCGGATGAAGCTGAAAGCGGTCGTGTAGCCAATGTTCTGATCGAGGCCCCACAGCTCAGCTGCTGAGTTCTTCATCAAGTTGATCCCTTGTATCGTGTTGATGTTCGTCACTCGGGACCCGGAGATCAAGCCTTGGTATGTCGCTTTCAGTACCGTTTCTCTGATGCCCTTGTCTCCTGCTACCACGAGTCTCCGCAAAACTAAGAAGGCCGTTATGCGGGTCGTATCGCTACTGGTAGTCTGAGACCAGAAACCAACCACGGTCTTGATCAGATTCTTCAGAAGCTTCCGGAAACTCAGGAGGTACGGCACAAGCGGTGTCAAGGCCGACAACGTCAATTTGAGGGTCGCATCATCGGATAGTGTGCCGAGCAGATGTAGGATGGCAGAGATGTAGGAGCGGAGGAGGGTCGACAAGGGCTTGAACTTCTTGGAATCTGTCGGGACGTGCACCTTGCCGGAGGATGATTCTTTGATGGGTAGATGGTGTTGGATGACCTCAGGTATCAGCTTCAGCGCAACGATGAGGATATCGTGGAAGACCTCGGGACTTGAAATCGTGTACGGCTGGCTGCTCTCCTCCTCTGGGTCTTCTTCATTGAGATGGGCGGCAGAACGGAATGCCAAGACGACCTGTCTTGCAGCGCGCAACGAGTGCGTCTCCTCCAGTGACTTCTTCCAGCGGGCGACCATTGGCCGTGTAAGTTCGTTGTTCTGCGCAGGCTCTTCTTCGGCATCCTCCAACTGGGCTGGCTGCTTCTTGTCCTTCTTCCGCTTCTTCTTGGGCTGGTCTTCCTCTTCCTCGCTTGCACTCAGTTCGTCGACTTCTGCAAGGTCGGCGTCGTCGAATTCGAGTGCCTCTGGGTCATTCTCTTGTAGAAACTTGTAGAACTCTGGATCATCTTTTGCAAGGGCGTCTAGCGCCTCTTTATTCATACCGACGTCGTCGTCGCCCAGGTCATCCTCTGATCCTTCCGATTCACTGGCGACAGGGCCCGCAGTGTCGGAGAGGTCCAGATCGCTATCGTCATCAGATGAGGCTTCGTCGTCTTGTTTGGGGTCGTCACGTTTGCGCTTCCCCAGCTTCTTAGATGCCTTTTTGTTCGGTTGGGCCTTATCAATAATCTCGAATCCACCACCAAAGAAGTCGTCGACGCTCATCTCGTTCACATTGGCTGTCTTCTTGGAGCCATTCGGCTTGTTCGCTTTTTCGCCATTTTCGGTACCCTTGTAGAACTCGGCATCGTCCGCTTTGCGAGTTTGCTTCTTGGCCTTGGATTGTTGGCGCTGCTTGACCTTCGCGCTCGATTTGCGCTGGTCCAAGACACCTTTGAGGTGCTTCTGTTCAAACTTCTTGGTCGCCTTGAAGTTTTTCTTTGCGCCCGCCATTGTGTTGTCTGCGAATGGTCGTTGGCAAAAAGGTTGGACTGAAGGGTACGGCAGGCCGGGGAAGGATTGGTCCTGTACAAAAGCTGCTGCGCTGCCGCCTCTGCTTGCCCATCCACGTTCAAAAAAATTCTGGCGGAGCCTTTATCGCCTGCTTAGGTGGTCTTGGCAGCTGGCTTATCGGGCGGGCACTAAACCTAAAAAGACATGCTGCCAGGGCGGTCAACACCTGTTTCGCCGCGCTAGTCGGCTCCCCCACCACAGGCCACCCTGCAGCGCTGATGCACTGCAATGGATGGACGGACTTGGGCTGCGGAGGGGGCGCTCCTACGTACGATGCGCTCAGCTTCAGGTCGTAGACCTCGCTTCTTCTCGTTGATTAGTAGGTATCTTGCCTCACATTCACTGATCTCTCAAACACTGTACACAACATTTGGCGGTTTAGACTCTTGCAAATATGATCTCTCGGCAGGCGTACGCTCCAACTCCCCATAGTTATGTCCCGAATACCACGCTCTCTGCCACGATCAATCTGGATGAGGTACGGACCCTGTCACCTCCCTGCCGCCTAATGCTGTGAGCTCATGCCAGAGTAGGAGGTGAAGCTGGCCGACACGCGTGCAGAACGCGATCTTCAGGACTCTCTTGCCGAGATATTCTCCATCATTGTGACACTCGATGAGCTCGAAAGAGCATTCCTAAAAGATGCAATCCCAGAGGCGGAGTACACGGAGATCTGCGAGCGGTCTTTGAAGCAATACAAATCCATATTGGCAGACGAGACGGTCGCGAAGGCTTTCGTCGGTCTCGAGGAATTCAAGGCCGAGTGGGATGTAGGGCGAACCTCCCCAGCTGCCCTGATATCATTGACTGACCATCACATAGCTCGAAGTGCCCCGAGCCACCGAGCGGCTCAAAGTTGGCATGCCTTCAACTACTGTCACAGCGTCTACCGGAACACCCTCGCAGCCCGCTGCCTCTAACAACAATAAATCCGGGGCACTCATCCTGGAAGCGACACAGGACTTCATCACCTTCCTGGATGCCCTTCGACTGGGGCTCTTAGCTAAGGATCAACTACATCCCTTGTTGACCGACGTTATCCAAAGCGTCAACAAAGTCACGGATCGGGACTTCGAAAACCGAGGCAAAATCGTCCAATGGCTCATTACCCTGAACCAAATGAGGGCGACGGAAGAGTTGAGCGAACAGCAGTCTCGGGAACTTGAATTGGACATTAATTCTGCCTACCTAGGCTTCAAGAACACCCTCTAGACACTTCAGTTGCTGTTTGTCAATGTTCGTTATTGCTTTTGGCTCAACCGATGACTTGTGGTATCGCCTACCTATTCCGGATGTGATCTCGGTGCAATAGAGAAAGCCCATCGGTTGTTCAGTTGCCACCGCCCCTGGCGCTTTCGGTGAGACCCTGACGATCTCCAGGTTCTGGAGGGATCTTGTCACCAAGGACGTTGCAGCTAAACTACTTGCTATCCTTTTCACTGTTTAAAATGTTGTCCTTTCGGGGTATCCTAATCCTGACTGCATTAGACGACTGGCGAATACAAGAAATGGAAATTGGTAGCCTGTTCGCCTGTTCGGCCATGAATCAGTGCTACGAACACGACACGGCAGCTGCGGGACATCCAGCTCGTCGTCGATAAAGGGATTTCATTGGTTGCAGGCTTCCCAAGGATCCACCCGAAGGGCGCAGTGGCTGCGATGACCGGCAGGACAGATACACCAGCATCCCAAACAAAATTCAACATGTTTCGACTGGAAGTGTTGACAGTCATATGCATCAGCAGCCAGCCATCATTCATCGCGAACTTAGCTGTCCGAAGCTATCGTGCTCATCCTGTTTGATTTCCGAGTAGGCCTCGCACACCTACCTCACGATGCAACGCACAGTACTCGCCTTCCAGCGGAATGCCAAGCTCCATTCTATCCAAACCGCCGTCCTTGCCGTCAGATCAATCGCTTCTCTCGAGGATGCAAACAAGGTCCTGTTCAAGCAGGCTGAGAAGAACGATCATGTCGTGGTGACAGAACAGACCGTCTTCCACCCCCAGGGAGGTGGTCAACCATCGGATGTTGGCACAATGAAGAGTGCTGGGGGAGCCAATTTTGACGTTTCAATGGTGCGAATGAATGCAGTCATCGAGGGACAAGTTCTTCATCTCGGTCGCTTCTCCGATGCATTATCGGTCTTCCAAGAGGGCGATATTGTCACCCAGGAAATCGACAGCGACAAGCGGAATCTGTATTCTCGCTATCACACTGCTGGCCACGTACTTGGGTCTGCTGTTCGGCATCTCCTCGAAAATGAAGTGGCCGATTTCGACGAGCTCAAAGCATCACACTTCCCCGATCAAGCGTCTTGCGAATTCCAGGGGCTGATTGAGGGGAAATGGAAGGAACCCATCCAAGCACGCCTGGACGAGTACATCAACAAGGACATGCCGGTCGAGATTGATTTCTGGGACGAGTCGGACTTCAAAGCCAACGGTTTAGAGCGACTGATACCGGACCGTGAGGCCATGGGTATGACAGATGAGGAGAAATTCCGGGTCGTGAAGATCGTCGGCGCCGAGGCATACCCATGTGGTGGAACACACGTCGACAGCACCCTGCAGTGCGGCAAGACAAACGTCAAGAAGATCAGTCGGTCGAAGGGTATGAGCCGGGTGAGCTATACTCTACCCTGATCATGTCGGCGGCCTGGCAGATGATAGCCCGAACCAGCAGCAAATGTAATTCACGCCTCCGAACCGCGACACCGAGTCAGCTTCCGTTCCCGACCCAACTAGCGGGCCCAGGAGCCCAGACAACGTCACGAATCATGTGCAGATATCAACAATGCTGGGTTGGCTCGCCCGCACATCAGCGAGGAAGCCGATTACTGCCGGGATCGTCAGACGGCGCGAGAGAGTTTTCCACGAATGCGCCACTGCTCCCCCGAGCTCCAGACACGTGGTTGTCCCGCGCTAAGCGATCTACAGGTTCTTCATTTTCGGGCTGGGACGATCTCATTCTGTTGTTGCCAGTGTGGTCTACCTAGAGCAATATGGTAATCGAAAGATCATGTGCGGCCAAACACCCATGCTAAACCTATGGATAACGGAACCAACCTCTTCAGGGGGCTCCAAGACACCCACGTTCCACGTCACGGCGAACTGTCTTTATCCTTGTTATTCCAATGCATCCAGTGTCACAGCCCTACAGCGAGCGTATTCTGACCTATCTGATTATGCGCGCGAAGTGACACAAGGGCTTACCTCAATATCATCTTCCCAGCTGCCAAAAGGGGTCCACTTAGATATAGTGGATGATGATTGCCGATGGCCTCCCCTAAACCCTGCGGTGCCCATGAAATCTGCACGGTCTTTAAAGTCGAATTGTGATTGGAACGGATTAGCGGCTTGGGGTCGTTACTAGTCGTCTGGCACGACGCGGGAAGCCTTTAAACTGGACCCTCGCCGATAACATTCAAGCTTCACTCGTCACCACAAAGCCCACGCATGTGGTCAAGGTCATTGGTTGAGATGAGGCCCAACCTGTCCCTGGTTCAAACCCATGATCGCACCTGAGGACCTTTTGATCGCGAGATCTCAAACTAGCGGGGTAAAGCAATCCAGGGTCCTCTTGTCAGATATTTCGAACACGACGGGTGTCTTATCATCACACTCCTATTGTTCTGAAAGCTGGGCCCAGAGCCCCCCTTATTCTGCATGCAATGGCGCAGACCAGCCTCCAGATTGCTTAAATCTGGTTATATGTCTTGATATAACGTTGCTGTTTTCTGCTCTCAGAGTGAGCGTGGATTCATCTCGAGGCAAAGAGGGAATATTCCAGCGTTGGTCCTGTTCATACAGGATTGAGAAACAACATGGATTTTCTCGGTGGTGACCTCTTCCATTCTTCTCCCCATCTCTACATAATTTCCACTGCTATTGCGGTCTTCACACTCGTGGGCGCATGTCTTTCTACCTTGCTGCTCAAGAAGCGGGAAAGCGCTGGAAATCCGAGTACCCTTCGGTCTTTGTGGTTATTCGTCTACTCTTGTTTCCTCAAACCCCATGATGGCGACCGTAATGGTACTCAACAACAGGCCCTTGAGAGCTTTTACAGCAGCCAAGCCAGTATCTATGATATGACAAGGACCGCGCTACTTCAAGGCCGTGAGGACATGCTAGCCTTGGCAGCTGCTCAGGTGCAATACCGGGTAAAGCAAAATGGCAATGCGTCCGGATCTAGGAGGCGCGTTTGGGTTGACGTGAGTACCAAAGCAGCCTCATCCGTTCGTAAGGATTGACACCAGAGCACAGATCGGTGGTGGCACTGGATGGAACATCGAAACCATGGCTCGATTCATGGCCGTTTCCACTTTCGACCGTGTCTATCTAGTCGATTTTTCGCCATCCTTGTGTGAGGTTGCCCGACAACGTTTTGTAAGGCTGGGCTGGAAAAATGTCAAGGTCCTATGTCAAGATGCCCGGAGCTTTCGCTTAGGGGAGCATGAACCGACCGGCCTACCTACTTCACAACCAGGTGGTGCCGAGCTGGTCACGATGTCTTATAGCTTATCCATGATGGTCAGTTTCAGCCCCAAGTACCTCAAAGACGGCAACTAACGTTCGCCAGCCCGACTACTACTCCATTGTCGATTCCTTGCCTTCTCTGCTTGTCCCACAGGGCATCATTGGAGTTGTGGACTTCTATGTGCAGTCCTCAGTCGACGTGAGCTTCCGGAACTACACCGGTGGACTCATAAATCGCCACGTCAACTTTCTCTCCAGGACCTTCTGGCGTGCCTGGTTCGACCTTGACCGGGTCTCCCTGGAGCCTGGCCGCCGAGATTATCTCGAGTATCGATTTGGTACGGTCCTGAGTGTGAACTCCCGGAACAAGTATCTCGGATCAATTCCTTACTACATTTGGCTAGGAACGCAACAGTCTCACGTCGCATCCGCCCTTCCAAGGGGTTTCAGGCATCATGAGGGGCTTCATCGGCAGCACACCATGAAAGGACGTGACGCCCTTTTCGACGCCACTGTCGAGGGTACCCTCGGTAGTTGCACGAAGACTTTTGACACAGCCGCCCAAAACAAGTCGATGAATCTTCCTCTCCCCTCATATTTCTATCAAAATCATCACCACCGAGACTATTACGATGACCAACTACAGAAACACGCCCAATTCAACGACGAATACATCTACGCCTTCACATGGGAAGACACACGCGAAGACGAGCGAATACTCAAGCTCAAGTCGGACGACGTGGTCTTAGCCATCACCAGCGCGGGCGACAACATCTTATCCTACGCCCTCCAGGACCCCGCCAGGATCTATGCGGTAGATCTCAATCCCGCGCAGAACCATCTGCTTGAGCTCAAGATCGCGGCGTACGCATCCCTGCACTACAGCGACTTCTGGGCGCTTTTCGGCGAGGGCCAGCACCCCGACTTCCGCGCGCTTCTGCTCTCGAAGCTGTCGCCGCACCTATCCAGCCGCGCGTTGCAGTACTGGCTGCAGCGGCAGCACGTGTTCGCGCGGACCGGCGGGGGGCTCTACGACACTGGCGGCTCGCGGCACGCGCTGCGCGTCGTGCGGTGGGTGACGCGGGCGTTCGGGCGGGGCGCCGTGGCGGCGCTGCTCCGCGCCCGGACGCTGAACGAGCAGCGCGAGGTTTGGCGGCTGCGGCTGCGACCCGCGCTGCTGTCGCGGCTGGTCGCGCGCCTGGTGATCAGCCAGCCGGCCTTCCTGTGGGCGGCGCTCGGCGTGCCGCGGCACCAGCTGGCCATGATCGAAGCGGATCACCACGCCGCCTCGACCTCACCGTCGCAGCCGGGCGACGACAAGAAGAGCGCGCGCTCCCGCGCCGTCTGGCAGTACATGGTCGACACCCTGGACCCGGTGGCGCAGAGCTCCCACGTCGCCTCCGAGAACCCGTACTACCACGTGTGCCTCGCCGGGCGCTACGCGCCGCGCTGCCATCCCGATTACCTGGCGCCGGCCGCGCACCGTCGCTTGTCCCGCCCCGGCGCCGGTCTGCTCGAGCCCGGCCGCCTGCGCATCCATACCGAGGAGCTAGACGCGGTGCTGGCGGCGCTGCCGCCGGGCGAGCTGTCCGTCGCGGTCGTCATGGACAGCATGGACTGGTTCGACGCGGGGGCGCCGGCCTCGGCGGCCTTGCAGGCGGCGCGCCTGAACCGCGCGCTGCGTCCCGGCGGCCGCGTGCTGCTGCGCTCGGCGGCGCGCCGCCCGTGGTACCTGAAGGAGTTCGAGCGCCAGGGCTTCGCGGCCAAGTGCATGGGCGAGAGGAAGGAGGGCCGGTGTATTGACCGCGTCAACATGTATGCCTCCTGCTGGCTCTGCGTCAAGAAGGATAACATCCCGCCGCCGACGCCGGAGATGGAGTCGTTGGTCGGCGCGGATGTGTCGCGGTTGGTGATCTGAGGGCTCTTGGGCTTCGGTGGAATGGACGGCAAGACGGGCTGCATAAGCAATGGTCCGTGGTTGCCCCCGATGCACTTCTTCCCACTTATGCAGACTGCAAACGTCGGCCGCGTCCCGCAGATCTGACTGTGACGTCCACTGGAATCTTGTTGGACGGTAACAGGTCTTGTGACCCTTGCTGCATTCCAAGCGGATACCTCTCATGAATAGGTACCTAACAGATGTTGGCACGGCACTTTATGCCGTTACATCGTAGCCCATTCCAGGCACCTGACTAGAATAAGCGCGGCGACTTACGCCAAGGGTTTCTTGTGTCTGGTTCAGTCATCCTTTGGCACTTCTTAACGCAAGGGTACGACGATCCGACCGGTTGATAGGCCATCCGGACGGTGGTCCCCCAGGAGCTGTAAGGCTGGGATGATTCAGTACCACCTAGAAGGAGAAGATCGCGCGGTGATGGCAAAGAAGCTGAACACAAAATACTTGACACACGCGTATTGGTTACACATTGACAGCATCATGTCCCCTCGGCATTCCTTGAACCTTTGATCCGGAAATCGATTACCTCAGCCTGTACTTCCCTTAGGACCCTACAAAAGGTTCTTGGTCGATGATCGATATCTACCTCCGGGTCCTTCCCCATCGCACCGCTTACTTGAGTCGCTGCTTAGAGATATTACAGACAGAACCTTTTATATTACCGCCAGTGAAGAAACAGTAGATATGTTGCCATACACAACACCAGCTGGAATCCCGCCGACGAACCCTAGCACAATTTTCATCACCGGAGCGAACGGTCTGATCGGCTTCCGCACCATGCTTGAGGCTCTCGACAAGGGTCACTACGTACGCATCGCCGTCCGATCAATAGAGAAAGCCAAGGAGGTGTCCTCGAACCCGGCGGTGCAAAAACTTCGAAAGGACGACTTGCTATCATTCTTCATCATCCCCGACTTCACAGTGGAGGGCGCTTTCGATGCCGCCCTGGAGGGCGCCACGCACATCATCCACGTGGGCTCGCCGGTGGCGCGGCCGGACTACGACCCCATGAAGGATATCTTCGAGCCGACGCTGAAGATGGCGGCGAACCTCCGGGCAGCGGCGCAGCGGGTGGATACCATGGAGCGCATGGTGATCGCGTCGTCGATCGTGGCCAACCTGGGCCTGGTGCCGCCGGAGGAGGCGGTGTCGGCCACGACGCGGCCGGACCTGCCGGAGCCGCTGCCGGAGCGCTTCGACGACGTGTTCTCGGCGTACATCGCGGCCAAGGTGCTGGAGAAGCGGGAGTCGGACGAGTTCGTGAAGGACAAGAGCCCGCTGCGCTTCACCATCTCCCACGTCTTCCTCGGCTACACGTTCGGGCGCAACGAGCTGGTGCGCGACGCGGACGCCATGCAGGTGTCCAACAGCTCCAACAACTTCCTTATGAAGGCGCTTGTGGGCGGCCAGCTACCCTTCCCCATCCATGGCGCCTTCGTCCACATCGACGACGCCGCCGAGCTCCTCCTGCTCGTCGCCCTCCTCGATGGCGAGGAGATGAAGTCGTTCCACCCCGACGTCGGCATCGCGACCAAGGTCGACTACAGCACCATCTTCGTCGAGGCCGAGAAAGCGTTCCCGAGAGCGGTCGAGTCCGGCGCGCTGAGGAGGGGCACGGTTCCCACGCTGCCGGTCGAGTACGACATGAAGGGGGACCCCACGAATTTGCTGCGCAGGGACTTAAAGACCTTCAACAATGCCGTGCTGGACGTCGCCACTCAGTACCTGGAGACTATTGGCGTGGTACCAGCAGGAACGAGACGGCTTCGGTGCTGAGGCGAAGGTGTAGGAGGGCTACATGCTGCTCCGGAGAAACCAAGAAGGACGCTTCAAACTGCTATCAGCGTGTCGCCGAGTTTGGATGTCGAGTACCGTGAAGTTTTCCTATTGTATCCTACGCAGAGTGACCGGGGAAAGCCTTGTCTCGTTACTATCAACCAGACGACCAAGGTTCATTTGTTTTCTTCACTGGTAGCCATGACTTGACCGTCGTTGGGGGCAATCTTGGAAAACCAGGCGGTAGAAAAACCGGCCTATTCTGATAACGGCAACTCTTATCATGAATTCGGAGAACGTAATGCAATTAACCAGCGTATCCGCCTATCGGGCTGCACACCAGGCAACACTCAGAAGTCCTTGGCAGCTGACCCCGTACCTCATTAGATCGTGTCTAATAACAATAGCAGGAATAGCTTGCGATGGCGTGGAAACGAACATGATAAGAGGGTCTTCCCGCAAGGAGGAGATGCATGCTCAGAACATGAACTTGGGCCGTATGAAGTACATGTAAATCGACTTCATCAAGTGAGAAGGACTAACCTGGTCCTCTTTCTACCCAACCTCGAATCTTGTGTTCGCGGGCTCCTGGACCCTACTTAAAGTAGACACCACCTTCCAACCATGGCGCCCCTGACCAACGAGCCCGACGCCATCCGGGTGGTCCTGAACCCGGCGCGGCGGAAGGCGTACTACAACCTGGTGACGGAGATCTGCGCGCACATGCGCTCGCAACTTGCGCTACCGCCGCGCACGCAACGCCGCGAATCGTCGCCGCCACCGCCGCCGTACGTCGAGGCGGTCGCCGCGCCCGTGTACGCGCCGAGCAGCCACCAGCAGCAGCAGCAGCAGCAGCAGCAGCAGCCAGCACCCAGAGCGCAGGCCGAACCGCTGCCGAGCCCGGCGCTGGTCCGCCTCCAGGTCGCGGCGCTGCAGCACTTCGACGGCTGGCGCGCCGCCACCCTGCCCAAGCTGAAGGCGGTGGTGGCCCCGCCCGACGACGCGGCGGTGGCGGAGGCGCGCCGGGCGCGCGCCGAGGCGCTGCGGGCCCGGGACCGCGAGGTCCCCGCGGCCGGCGAGGACCTGCTGAGTTTTTTCGGCGACGAGGCGGGCGGTAGCGGCACCGCCGCAACCCCTACGGACGACGACGACGACGGCGGCCTGGCCGCGTTCCGGAGGCTGTACCGCCCGCTGCCGACGCGGCTGGCCACGGTGCCGCCGGCGGACCGCCGCGAGGTGCTCAGCGCCACGCTGCTCCTGCTGCTGTCCCTCGGCCACTACGCCGCCCACTCGCGCACGCTGCTGTGCTACCTGGCCTCGGCGCTCGGGGTCCCGCCCGCGTTCCTGGACCGCGAGGAGACGGAGATCGCGACGACGATGGTCGAGGCGGCGCAGAAGGCCGACGCCGACCAGAAGGAGGGGATGTCGGCCGAGGCCGAGGCCCAGAAGCGCAGGGAGGAGGGCCAGGTCGGCCGCTACTGGAAGGTCGGGCTCGCCTCGGTCGCGGGCGCGGCGCTCATCGGCGTGACGGGCGGGATAGCCGCCCCGGCCGTGGCGGGTGTTATCGGGGGCCTCATGGGCTCGGTCGGCCTCGGCGGCCTGGCGAGCTTTCTAGGCATCTTTTGGATGAATGGTGCCCTGGTCGGCACGCTTTTCGGGGCATTCGGGGCCAAGATGACGGGCGAGATGATGGACCAGTACGCGAAAGAAGTCGACGACTTCCGGTTTCTCCCGCTCAAGGCCGAGTGGGGCGAAGGGTGGTCGCGGGACGGGCCCGAATCGCGACGACTGCGGGTCACCATCGGCATCAACGGCTGGCTGGAGAAGGAAGAGGATGTCACGAAGCCATGGAGGGTGCTCGGCGATGAGTCCGAGGTCTTCGCTCTGCGGTACGAGATGAAATCTCTCATGTCCCTCGGCACCAGGCTCAAGGCATTGGTGTCATCCGCCGCTTGGACTGCGGTAAAGACCGAAATCCTGACACGCACGGTCCTGGCAACATTGAAAGGGGCTTTGTGGCCAATCTTCCTTCTCAACTCCGCATCGAATATCGACAACCCTTTTAGCCTCGCACGGAACCGTTCCGAGAAAGCGGGCAAGATTCTCGCGGATGCGTTGATCAATCGGGTACAAGGAGAGAGGCCGGTCACATTAGTCGGTTATTCCCTTGGGGCGAGAGTTATCTACAGCTGCCTGCGAGTGCTTGCTGAGCGGAAAGCATTCGGCTTAGTGGACACCGTGGTGCTCATCGGAGCCCCCGTGCCCTCGAACAGCAACCACTGGCAGCTGATGCGAACAGTGGTCTCGGGCAAGCTGTTCAACGTGTACAGTGAGAACGATTTCATTCTCGCTTTCCTCTACCGGAGTACCAGTCTTCAATTGGGCATCGCCGGCCTCCAGGCCATCAGTTCTGACGTCGAGGGCATCGAGAATCTAGACTTGACTGCCGAGGTGTCGGGTCACCTTCGATACCCAGATTTGATACCCCAGATTCTGAACAGATGTGGCTTTCTCCACATCAAGGGAGGCGAGCGTGCTATTGAGAAAGAGAAAACCGAGGAGATCCAGATGCAGGATAGGGGTTTTGGTCAGCTCGGCAGCTTAATCGACTTTGGCGAGCCGGATGAGAAGCCTCAACAGCCTCCGCGACAGGGCGTCTCCCGCGAAACAGGAAGCACCAGCTTTGGTCAAAGTTTCAACGGCCTTGAGGGTATTGGGAGCAGTGGTAACACTATTATGGATGAGTGGATGAAAGACACTGCTGCTGTCAAGACCAGTTCCATTCGGCTGACCCAGCCGGCTGCCGCCGCCTCGATGCCGAGCCTACAGGACCATTCCCCTTCACTACCGTCGGGTTTTGCCGGAAATGAGAGGTCTAAAAGTACAAGCCAAGTATATGAACAGCCAACCCAGCGGGATGTTCTAGACCCTGGCAGCTATGACGAAGACGCCGACGAGTTCGGTGGCGGCATACAGATGATGGACAACGATTCAAGCGACGGAGAACGGGAATTGACCATCATCGAGCCTCTCAGTATTGACGATGAGTGAGCCTGCTCAACTGAAAGCGAAAGTAAACCTCGGGCTGTCACCCGCGGTCCTAGGTCACGACGACCGCCTGGCGTGGTCCTCGAGCAGTGTGTTAGAATTGTGATGGATGGGAATGGCAGACTTGAATACGCGAAACCGTCTTTCTGTTGCTTGTTCTGACTCAGATGCCTTCCACTCTTGCCATATCCATTCAGCTCTATCTAGCGGTCAAGGGCAGACAGACCCTTGAGAAAGCTCGAACGACTGGTCCGTATCCGGCATCAAATCAAGTGCGCGCGATTGGCCTGTGACCTGCAATTCCCACTCAGCTGCGTCCGTCACACAGCCTGGCCTCACCCTGGAAATCCCCAAACCGTCCGTCCGGGCAACTGAGCTGTCGACACTGCGCCACACGATCCTTCACGATGGAAGGATCACCGAATAAGCAGTTTGCAGTTTCGACTCGATCTTGCTGCATTCTTTCTCCCTCAACTCATACCTAGCAAGAACAACTTACGAACGACAACATGGTCACCATAAACCTCGCGTACACAGCGCCCATCAACCCCGCCGGCAGCGCTCCGGTGCTGAACCAGGCGCAAGTATGGGCGGGCCTCGAGAAAAAGGTGCGGCGTGCCCAGGACTTCGTGCCGGTGATCGAGGCGTGCGCGGTCCTGGCCGAGACCACCCTCCCGTCGGGCGACCTGCAGGTGCAGCGCGAGGTCCGCTTCCGCGGGCGCGAGGAGGACCCGGTACATGAAGTCTGCACCCATTTCGCACCCTGCCGCGTCGTATTCGAGCAGAAGGACGGCAGCACGATTACCAACGTCATCAGCAAGGGGCGCGAGGGCGAGCTCTTGATGAGCTATGTGTTCGAGTGGCGACATCCGCAGGTGGTGGAGGGTAGTGAGGAGGCTGGGGAGCTGGAGCAACAGCACTGGAAGGTGTGTGGCTTGACTATATTTCTTTTTCTCCCCCAACCCACCCACTTTCTTCTTGGCTGTCGGTCTCAACGGCTCCTCGAACCATCTTCACGGTCTCCATTCCGCTGTCTATACTTTCCAGTATACACCAGTTTTCTTGCAAAGCCGAACGGTCGTTCTGACTGTTTGATCTAGACAGCAAAGATGGCGGTAGAGAGCAGTATCGACACGATCCGTCGCATGGTCCAGGAGGGCACGATCCAATGATATCGAGAAGATTCGCTTTCGTTATATCATCAGCGAGTATCCGTATATGCGAATGAAGACTGCCATCCCGGTGGCTCGATCAGGAAGTCCCATTACCAATATTGAAGTTCGAGAGCACACAAGAATCCAACCCCTGCCTTTTTGGACCACGCTCGGCCGTAGCCTCATGTGACTTGCCCCAATGAACGGATCCAGGCGGTCTTCATCATGGCTGCTTTGCAAATTGACATACTCAATAGGAAGAGAATGCAGATCGCTGCCTGGAGCTGTTCGTGTTGTACACCCTCGTGGGCTGAAGGGGTGTGGATGCTCGAGTTCCTCCCCCCAAGCTCATAGTCGCCTCCTCCCACGATGTACGACAGGAGCTTCATCTCCTCGCGACTCTATCCGGCGAGGCCCCCGTGTTCTTCACTTGGATGCAACTATCGCCCCGTGGCCCGCGGTGCTCCCCGGGACTTGACATTCAGGTGGCGGGATCTTTGGGACTCCGAAAGTACACAGGCTTACCATGGTTATGGAAAAGTTTGCCACAAAGGTGTCTGCCGGCCGTTTGAACCTCCCTAATATCATCGAAGCCTGACTTCTCTATCTATTTCGACGTCCTGGCTGCAATATTGTTGGTTGTCGGGCTACAGGATCGAGGTCATCCCTACCCGCTCAGTCATATGTCGGGTGCTGTATATGAGAACGGCACTTGCGCCAACCGAAATGCTGATGGGAGCGGTTGATGTGATAGGACGGTGACATTTGCCGGCAACCCAACCATAGCCTCGTCGACTTGCCGCACTGAGCTGCCAGGAGCCGATTGAGTTCATCTTTGCCTTTGTTCGGCCGCCAAGCATTCGGCAAAAGTCACTTTAATAAGACAGATGGGTGCTAATTCGTCTGTACAGCAGATCCATGGAGCCTCTCTCATCTTCAGGGCAGGTCTTCACCACCACCCTGGCAAATGGAGAGGCGAGATATATATAAAGATTGCGGACGAGGTGCGGGCACTTTAGATTGCCAGCGCTTCCCCGGATTGAGAGGTCTTATAAGGCTTGCCCTGAAGCCGACTTCAGCTTCCTGCTCTTCCTCCCGTCCGTCTCTTGCCAACCATCGCGCCGAAGTGAACCAGTACCTAGGTAGCCAAGATGAAGTCCCTCTCTGCTGCCCTCGCGCTCATTGCGCCAGTTCACGCTGGTCTTCGCTTTGGATGCTCCACGCTGACCATCCAGCGTCTCGACCCCGTTGTCGAGCCTGGCCGACAGCCCTCTGCTCACCTCCACCACATTATCGGCGGCAATGCCTTCAACGCCACGATGGAAGGGGACGTGGGCGAGCGGGGCACCTGCACCACCTGCCAAATGTCGGAGGACTTCTCGAATTACTGGACCGCCGTGCTGTACTTCAAGCACCCGACCAACGGCTCCTACCACCGTGTACCCGTCAAGAACAACGCCGCCCTGATGCCCGGTACCACCGGCGGTATGACTATATACTACACGCAGCACGACTTCTCGACCGACGACATCGCGCGCAACCCCATCACCGCGTTCAAGCCCGTGAGTCAACCGTCAGAACTCGGAAATCCCCGGTTACTGACCTTCGCTAGGGTTTCCGCATGACCGTCGGCAGCCCGACCACCGACACGGCGGCTGAGGCCAAGGGCCACATCGGTCTCCGCTACAACTGCCTGCAGAGCCTGCTCAACCGCGGCCCCGAGATGGCCGACTTCCCCACCAAGCCCTGCCCGGCCGGTATCTTCACCGTGCACCACTTCCCGGCGTGAGTACCTGTCGTTGACTTTCGGGCCGGTAAGCATCCGTCCGTATACTGACCACTACACATATATACAGCTGCTGGGACGGCAAGAACCTGGACAGCCCGGACCACCAGTCGCACATGTACAACACGATCCAGTACGACGGGTTCACGAACGCGCCGCCGTGCCCGGCGTCGCACCCGGTGCGGATGCCGCAGCTGACGTACGAGACGGTGTGGGACACGACGCAGTTCAACGCGCTGTGGCCGGCGGGGACGCCGAACCCGTTCGTGTGGAGCTTCGAGGGCACGTCGGGCTACGGCACCCACGCCGACTACATGTTCGGCTGGAAGGGCGACTCGCTCCAGCGCGCCATGAACAAGTCCGAGTGCTTCTACGACGGCTGCGGCTCCATCAAGCAGCAGGCCATGACCACCGCCAACCAGTGCAAGGTCGAGGACATGGTCGGCGAGAACATCGACGGCTGTAGGTTTTTTACTTCTTTCTCTCTCCCCTCCTTCCCCCTTCACTGCTTCATCGAACTGCAGGTAGATCAGGAGAATGCGGTGCTGACTTACCACCGTAGGGGTCGACCACCTCCCCGGCATGGAGAGTATGCCCATGTAGTAGGCGTCTTCTCCACGAGATCCCGTAGGTGATGATGCTTGGAAAGGAAATAAATGATGGCTATGTTCTTCTGGATCGAAACAGCAATCTCGTTCGTTTGCCCCGCGGGTAGTTGTTCTCATAATCGCTTGATCTATATTGAATATGATGCTTTCATTCGCTGTCCATCCGCGCACCGATGCACGGCGACCTTTCAGTGGTCTGACGACTGGGCTTGTGAGAATCGCGTACACGTTGGAAATGTCACCTGATATCGGGTCATGGTGTTCTGATTGTTTGATGAGCTGAATTGCCCCGTAGTCCCTCCGGTAGTTGACATGATGCCCAAGGCTGGTGCTACTCAAGGCATCGTTTGTGCAGAACTGTAGTCGAGTGAAACTCAGGTGTTGAGAGATGGCCCCACTACCATCCTGTGTAAGGTAAATAAGGTGATGATTCGACGGTCGTTGTCAATTGGCCGCCAAGAACGTGTGGAGGTCCGTCCATATGGTACCCGAAGGTCGAAGATTAGCCGCAGCAGAACCGCGCGAGTGTATTCAGGCTAAATGCGCCGATGCAACCTTGCCTGCCTTCGACAGATCCCAAGTTTCACGTACACCCGTTCGGGACCCGGAAGAAAAATAGTCCAATCAATCAGGCGACGAGGAGGCCGCGAGGAAGATATCACCAGGTCGTTCGGGCACACCCTTTAGACGCGCAAATGAGAAGCTATGCCGCGCGACACAGGGCCCCTCCCGCACCAAGTCCTAGACGTAGCGGCGCGTCGCCCAGCTCGCCTCGTGATGTGAAAATTATCCACGCCAATCAGTTGGAGCTCGCTGGCGACATGTAACATGGATATTGCAGATCTGGGAGCCCATAAGCTGGAATCGAAGGTATGCCGAAGTCGCAAGGGTATCCGAGACCTTATCCCACCAACCCGTCAGACGAAGCGTATACGCCTAATAACTATAAGACCGCCCGCCTCCCCAGCTATAGTCGGCTCGACTGCCCCGTCGTTCCCTTCACCCATGTTCTCCCTCCGTCTCCTTCGCACGCCGCTGACCACTCGTCCGTTTCGAGCAGTCAACGCCAAGGTCCGGCCTGTCATACGAGTCCCGCAGCCACGGTTCACATATAGCCAGTTCCTCAGCATCCGCGCCATCACCATGACGCCCACCATCAAGCTGAACAGCGGCCACGAGATGCCCCAGGTGGGCTTCGGGCTGTGGAAGGTCGACAACGCGACGTGCGCCGACACCGTCTACAACGCCATCAAGACCGGCTACCGGCTGTTTGACGGCGCCTGCGGTACGTGAATTGTCCTGCCCAGAACAGAATCGACACTTCCACTCCCCATTTCCGATCACGGCGAATCGTATGTTCTTGAGAGCAGAGCAAGATGCGCCCACCAGAAGATAATAAGAGAGGCGGAAGCGCGACGACCCCTCTATGCCCCTCTTCCGCTTCATTATGTCATCAAATACCTACCCCAATACCCCGCCAGTGCAGGGATCCCTGTCAGCTGTCTCGGAGCAATTGCGCGCGCGTGCGCGAGCGAGGCTACCCGGAAGACAGCCCCTGACTCACGCAAGCACGCATCACACACGGTTGACACAGGGCCTGCCCCCGTGCCGAAGCCAGAACGTTGAACCACCAGCAAGACACCGATGAAACCGCGTAACTAACCAGCATGCGCCGCTGCGCACAGACTACGGCAACGAGAAGGAGTGCGGCGAGGGCGTGGCGCGCGCGATCGCCGACGGGCTCGTGAAGCGGGAGGACCTGTTCATCACGTCCAAGCTGTGGCCGACGTTCGAGGACGCGGACAAGGTGGAGGGGGCGTGCCGGCGGTCGCTGGCGGACTGGGGCCTCGAGTACTTCGACCTGTACCTGATCCACTTCCCGGGGGCGCTGGCGGTGAGTACCTACCTACCTAACCTACCCACCCAAACCTCCCGGAAACACCAGGCTGACGTCCAAGCAGTACGTGGACCCGTCGGTGCGGTACCCGCCGGGCTGGCACTACGACGGCAAGGCCGAGATCCGCAAATCGCGGACGCCGATGCACGAGACGTGGGGGGCGATGGAGCGGCTGGTCCCGGCCGGCCTGGCCCGGAGCATCGGGGTGTCGAACTTCCAGGCGCAGCTGCTGTACGACATGCTGCGGTACTGCGCGACGCCGCCGGCGGCCCTGCAGATCGAGCACCACCCGTACCTCGTCCAACAAGAACTGCTCAACCTGTGCCGGGCCGAGGGCATCGCCGTGACCGCGTACAGCAGCTTCGGGCCGGCCAGCTTCGTGGGCTTCGGCTTCGCGCACGCGGCGGCGCTGAAGCCGCTGATGGAGGACGACGTCATCGTGGGCCTGGCCGCCAAGTACGGCAAGCGCCCCAGCCAGGTGCTGCTGCGCTGGGCCACCCAGCGCGGGCTCGCCGTCATCCCCAAGACCTCCCGCCAGGAGGTCATGGCCCAGAACCTCGACTGCACCGGCTTCGACCTCGAGCAGGCCGACATCGACCAGATCTCCGCCAAGGACCGCCATATCCGCTTCAACCAGCCCTCCAACGTGCGTACCGCCTCCTTGCGTCCCCCTCTTCTGCTCTTGCTGCTTTGTTGTTCCGCCGCCCCCCCGCTGACCGTTACGTTTAGTACTTCGAGACCGACAAGATGTGGATCTTTGGCTGAAGGGGCAGAGAGAGCCCCGGAAACCCGGACCGCGGCTGGGGGGGACAAACCGGAAGACAATAAGGCACAGACAAGCGTCAAGTCTAGACCAAACACGACGCAGTCTCTCAGGAGAAGGCCTCGTACCTTAGTAAATCAATGCGCAAATATGCTAGAGAATAAGGTCTATCACGGGTAGCATCAAAAGACACGAATGCGAATACGGAACATTCCATTGATGGGCGTGAGCTCCTTGGTATCTTACCTACCGGTTGCACCTTGTGCTGTTCTGCCAAAGGTGTCTTGTTCCGGTCGCATCTGGGCTCGACATCCATAAACCCCCCTGCCCAGCCGAGCCATTGCATCCATTTCTTGATTTGATGACCTTTTAGCAATCGATCTGCTCGAGCAAGCTGTTCCTCAAAACGCCAATGCTATGCGATGAAAAACGCCACCCACGGTAATCTGCGAATAGGAACGGGAAACGTTGGGGTATCAAGTGGCTTTAACCAAGGCTGGGTGCTTTTGCATCAGCATCCACTCGATGTCCGCAGAAGAGGGTAGACTTACTGGCATCAATCTGCTGGATCTGCGGCAGGGCCAGCCGCACTTTGTTGCGATAGAGGGCGGGCTGTCGTAACTGGAGAGGGTTGCCCTCGAAGTATACAGTGGTGAGGTCTTCTTTGTCGGCTAATTCGCGTTCGACGTCGGCGATATCTGCTATTTGATTGGAGCTAGCCCACAACTCCTCGAGCTTCTTCATGCCACCAAGGCCCTTGAGGCTCTTGACCCGATTATTAGAGATATCGATGGTGGTCAAGTTAGGGTTGCCGTCCAGGCCGCCGAGATCCTCGATGGCATTGTGGGAAATGTACAGCTCTTCGAGCTGAGGCGCTTCTCGTAATGGCGTCAAGTCGCTAATGCGGTTCGATTGGATACTTAGTAACCTCAGCTTGGGCAGTCCTCCCAGCCCCTTCAATTCCGAGATTTTGTTCTTGGCCAGCCAAAGTTCCTCCAGGTTTTGGAGGGCGTCGAGGTTCTGGATCTCGCGTATCCGGTTGGAGCCAAGCTCGAGCTGGCGCAGGTTGACAAGCGTGTCTAGGTTCTCGATGGTACTGATCTTGTTGGAGACGAAGAACAGGTCGGTCAGCCCAGTCAGATGCTCGATGTGCTTGATATGCTTGATCTTGTTGAAGCTCAAGTCGAGAGTGGTTAGGTTGGTCAATTGCTCGAGTCCTCGAATGTGGGAGATGAGGTTATCGTAGAGGTCGAGTTCCTGCAAGGTGGGGCCCAGAGCATCGAGACCGGCGATCTGTTGCACGAGGTTCTGGCGTAGGCACAGTTTGATGACATGCTTGAACCGTTCCAAGCGCAGCGCGGGAATGGAGGAGATTCGGGAGTGGGTGAGGCTGATGTCGTCGGTCTCGGGATCTTCGTCGTCCAATAAGTCTACAAGGGGGATAGGTGCCGCGGTCAGCTTGGTCGGTGGATATTAGCGAGGTTGGGTGGCAGCGTACCATCGTCGGCCCCAATCTCCTCACCCGGCAGGACGTTCTCGTCGTCAGAGTATTCCGGGTCGGAGAGGGCTTCAGGATTCTGTACTAGGGCATTGCGATCGATGCGAAGCTTGCCGTCCCAGCCCTTGCTGTCCCGCAATACAGGGCTCAGGTGACCGTTATTCTCCTCTGCCTGCTCCGATCGGTTCTCGTCTCGGACCTCGATGCGCTGCGGGGACTCGGCGCCGTCGTCCTTGCTGATCTGACCAGGCATGGTGATTCGGTGTATTCTCGAGTCGGGAGCTATGAGATTGTTCTGCAACTAGTGGATTGTGCGATGCTAATATGAGTCTGTCAAAGAGAGAAAACGGAGTGTTGCACGGTATGGGATAAAGAAAGAATTGGATGGTGGCGTAATTTCCAGTATCTCCTGGGATGGGTTGAAGACGTAGGTACAGCGAACGGAACACTGAGGGGCCGCCGCCGCCATCGGTAACCCTATCGCCGATAAGCGCTCCGTAGTGGACTGACTGTGGACTCACCTTACCTAGCGGGAGGAGAACTGTCGCAGCTTTAGCGTCCCAAGATGTCTCGATGCGCTACAGCTGCCATCTCAGGCACTAACACAGGCTCCGCCCTGCGATCCCAGCGCGAGAGCCGCTAACCTTTAGGCCGTAGACAAGCTTGGCGTGGCATTCTATCTCGACTTCATCACTTTCCAGCACTCACTGTCACCCGCGATCCAGGAGGTGTCTATGCTCCAAGACATCCGGCTCAAAGGTCTTGATACCCGCCTCATGCGCTGCGACCATAGAAGCTTTGTGAACCCATAATGCCCTCATAATGTTCTCCCTGCGTGGCGTGTACGCACTGTCGGCCCGGCGCATTCGCCCGTTCGGCCGTGCCCCATCACCATCGTCCACGATCGTACCCCGCGTCACCGCGGGCACCACGTTGCCATGCAGGCGGCGCCTCCATGTCGAGGGGGTGATGCTGGCGCCAGTGGTGTTTTCGGGCCTGCTGGTGGCGCTGTGGGTCTGGAAGTCGTTCATGATGGTCGTCTTCCAGAACAAGATCATCTACATGCCGGGCCTGCCGCCCAACGCGCGCTGGGAGACCATCCGGGACTACGCCGCCCGCTGCGGTGGCCTGCAGTGGCGCGAGGAGCGCGCCCGCGCTGCCGACGGCACCGACCTGGCCCTCTGCGTCGCGGACCTCGAGCTGGGGCCGGAACGAGAGCCGTCGGCGCGCCCCGATGCCGCGTTCTATATCCTCTACTTTCAGGGTCTGCGCTGTAAGCCTTTCTAGTCTGGCCCATACAGTAGCTCATTCCCCGCGCAGGCAATGCTTCCTCGACACCACCACGGCTACCCGACTTGTCTTCGGCCCTCTCGGTGCTGAAGCGAAGCACTTCGCGTGGGCCAAGAACGGTACGGTGCACCATGGTCTGTCTTAGCTACCGAGGTTACTGGACTTCCCGTGGCCGGCCTACAGAAAGGGGTATTAGATTGGATGCCGCGGCTGCGGTCGATTGGATATCCCAGGCCTACCGTAAATCCTACGACGACGAAGACGGGGACGAAGCACGGCCGGCTGAGCTTGTGCTCTGGGGCCAAAGCATTGGTGCTGGCATTGCTACTAACCTCGCTGCCGAGAAGCCGATGCCAGACAACGTGCGCTTGAACTCTTTGATACTTGAGACTCCGTTCACTTCGATTCGTGCTATGCTTGAGGTACTCTATCCGCAGAAGTGGCTACCGTATAAATACCTCTGGCCTTTCCTGCGCAACCATCTCGACAGCTGGAAGAACCTGGGCACTATCGCGAAAGACCAGAAGGCGAAGAGCACAGCGCCGGAGATCTTCATCCTGGAAGCCGCAAAGGACGAGTTGGTGCCCGCAGAGCTCAGCGCGCAGCTTTATGATCGGTGTCTCCAGGTCCGGTTGCCAGTAACTCGGAAAGCTGTGTCTGGCGCATTCCATAATGACGCATTGTTTCGGGGCGAAGGACGACAGGCGGTCGCTGAGTTCTTGTCGCGAAAGACCATGCGTCCCTAGATCGCTTCTCGGCGCAAGTCTCTGTTTCCAACAGCTTGTTCTCAATCTTCGAATGGGTCCGATTGAGTCTCTCGCTCCCACCCTTTCCCGAACGCAACCTCATTTGATAGGAGCGTTGTCTTGGCACCATGCGCGATATAGTCGGATAATCGAGTCGAAGCTTCAAGAAACCCCAGCGGACCATCCCTTCCCAACTCAATTCCGGTACTGCCTCTTTCATGGAGCACCGAAGTGACCGGGACACAAGGCAGACCGGTCTCCCTCAGGCGCTCCCACGGGCTCGCTGAAAGTGACTGCCCCAGCGGGAGGTCGTAGTTTACAATTATCTCGAAACTTTCGAAGCGGTCATTCTTCCGACTGCGACGGATTTGGGCGATCGTAGGTATTTGGTCCTTGTATTTTCCCACAATTACCGCTTGGAGCAAGCCAGGCTTTCCAGGGGTGGGTAAGTCGAGGCTGAGGTGTTCCATTTGGATGCCATTCATCACGAGTAAGGTGAGCACTGCCGCGGTGAGGGTGTCGATGAACTTCTCCGTCTGGTACTCTGGGAATTGCTCGATGTCCACGATTACCCAGGTGTAAAGTTGTCCTGGTCCATGGTACGTACAGTGGTCGAGATCTTTCGCCTCCACGATACTGGGCTCTGCCTCGAACACCTCGCAGAGGAGCGGGGCCTGGGACCTCCATGCCTTCTTGGGAGTGTAGTCGTCGTTCAGGAATGGTGCGTATGCTGCTGGGCTGCTTCGGAAGGAGGTTATCCGCATCTTGTCCACCAGGATCCTGTGCTGCTCGCGACTCAGATATGTCGTCTCGGAAGATGACCACCGCCGCATCCTCTGCCACCACGACGTTGCGAGCGAGTAAGGCTTGATATTGCCTCCGAGATGATAGGTGGGGGCCGACTCGGACGTGAAGAGCGTCAATGCCGTGTTGCTTCCTGCATTCTTCTCGAGCGTTTGCCAAAGCAGATCTCGGAATCGCCGCATGCGGAACCATGACATTGCGTACGGAGCATAAGCCTGTGCGTGTGCAATGTTCACCACCTTGTGTTTTGGAAACATGGTTGGAAGATGCAGGCTTCGGGTCACACTATCGGACAGCAGCTAGAAAAAAAGTTCCGGTAAACGGAGTGATATCTCTGCTATCGCGCGAGTAAGTGAGAGTCGCGTGTTGTCTCACGGAAACAGAAAGGGAATGGAACTGAACCGCAGGAGGGTGCGACGCGACGTCGAGAGACGCGATGTGCACAGTAAGAGTACACGGTACCATGATAATATGATTGGTACGGTGCCTGGGAATGCGGACTCGGGAAGGCAGACCACCAACGAGCCTTGGCTCTGCGGGGACGACCTGCGCGAAACCGGGATACCCGACCGACCTGACTGGCCCCAATCACCAACACATCACCAACATCAGCTCAGGCAGAACCGGTCATAACCGTGATGAAACACTTCCGTGGATGACCCAGCTACCTACCAATCTAAAGCAACACCAGTGCTGGCACCTTCGCCCAGCTCCTGTCCCAGCAGGATATGGCGTTCGGGCGGAGGAGGTGTCGCGGGCGGGAAAAGCCGTATCGGCCGCCGGGTGTAGACGGTGTCGAAGTTCAGGAAGACCAGGTAGATGGCCAGCAGCATCAAGCACATCCAGGCGCACATGGCCACTACCAAGAGGAGCAGCATCACGCTGATGCTGACCGTCGCGAGTTTCCAGTACTCCATGGCCGACGACGGGGTTTAGTTCGCACGGGAGCGGATCTAGCTAGGACGGTGGGAGTGCCTTCGTGGTTAGGCGCCGGGCAGCGTTCGCTGGTGGTTGCTCTTGTGCTGGGTGTTTCTCCTGGACCCGACCGTATCTCGGGCGTGCTTATGCAGGTGATACTTCTCGGAGGCCGGAAGGGAGGTTTGGCACAGGAGCGATTATAACCTACATGAGAACGAGAGTCTCACTAGGAGTGCTGGCTTAGCAATAGACGTTGCACTTCGCTTGAGTCTTAGCGACGCCCGCGATGTTGCTGAAGAAAAGTGTCATCAGGTACCTCACGCGTTTAAGCTATTGTCTGCTAGTCAGGCGCTATCGTAAAGGATTCACCATCATTATAGATGGCAATGTCTGCGCGGAGGAACTCATTCTCGAGGCCAAGGCTTCCACTATTCACCATGTTGTCCGAGCATGACCATGAGGTGGATATGCCACAGTGACTCCCCTTGTCGCTCATCGCGACTGATCGACAATCCATGTGACGCAACCTAACACCGGCTCTCTGACTCAATATCTCTCCATGAGCCACTGCGGCGCTCTTCGGCATCCACCTGGCCCCAAATCGATATCTCAGCCTTCTTCGTGTCTATGTATCTCTCAACAACGGCAGGATGGAGCATTGCGATGAGGTCCGCGTGCTCTTTAAGTGCCTCGAGCGCCTGCTTAAGGCCCGCGGAAGCATCTGTGTTATTCCCAGGTCCTTTCGTTCGGCGTCGGTGAGCTTCCAGGGGTCTGCCTCACAGTTACTTCACGTGAGATTCATCTCGTTGATGACTCCGTGCGTCCCCGGTGCAGGATGGCCGCCATAGCCAAGTATGGGTTGGCCAAGCCGTCCATGGCTTTACATTCCCGGTGACTTCCTTCGCACATCTGCAGATGAGTCTCCTTGTTCTGAGCACCCCGGGCAACCCAACAACCACCGGACAAGCAGCCATCAGCCACCCGCTCGAAGCTTGCCACGCTGGGGTAGGTGAATGCCATAATTGCCCTCATATGGAACAAGATGCCGGGATTTCGACTTTCACCCTCAAATCGTTAATACTCCCGAATCGAGACTCGAGGTCGAGGCCGAGGCCGGGGTAAGGTATGGCCGGCATGGCCTGTGTCTCTGGCCGAGCGGGTGTTGCGTTAACCTTCCTGATGCAAGGAGTACGGATAAGGAGGTACGTTGGCAAGACTCACAGGAAATTGCTTGGCAGTTATCACCTTATCCGGGGTAGTCGCATGACCAACACCCAAACTTCCAAATGTCCGCACAACGCCACCACGGGCTTGCATGCAACAGCGACGCTGGGCCCAGTGTAATTTACATCTGTCGGGGGCCGTGGTGCTGACAGGGTCGCGCCATCAGCTATTTGGCCGCAATGATGGAGCAATTGCGGTTCGGTATGTTGGTTGTTGGTACACATCTTGTCAATAACTGCATGTGTTCGGGAGACATGTTCCATATAAATGATCAGGAGTTGGCACCCAAACATGATCATCCAGCATCACACTATCTGGAATCTACCTAGAACACAACCGTCCCGATACATACCTTACTGAGTCGAGAACCAAGATGGGTCTTTACACCGAGCTGCCAGCGCACGTTGAGGAAGTGGATGTGATCGTTGCTGGAGGTATGTCTACTTTGCCAACTCCCTCCTCTCGGACCGCTTGTCTCTAATCGGGAAATAGGGGGGACGGCTGGCTGCGTTCTTGCAGGGCGCCTTGCCGAGGCTGGTGTCTCTGTCCTGATCGTTGAAGGCGGATCGAACAACCACGATGAGCCGACAATCGTTGAGCCCCTTATGTTCATCACACACTACCTGCCTATTAACAGGTTCACCACCTTTCATCAAACCAATCAGGAGAAGCAGTTGAGTGGCCGACGGCTTTTCGAGCCCGTAGGGTCCGCCCTTGGAGGCGGTTCATCAATTAACATGAGTAAGTTGCTTCCTTAACAAGGCCTCACCTTCGAGAGATTGCCTACTGATCATCTTCTGCAGTGGTTTACAGTCGTGCCCAGAGGGCCGACTTTGACGCATGGAATGCCGACGGTTGGTCAGCCGACGAGATGCTACCGTATATGAACAAGGTATGTTGGCGAGTCCAGATCTTCCATCTGCTCTCCTACTACCTTTTCCGGGCTGATGCATGAGCAGATTGAGACCTATCACGGTCCCGGAGACCAGGATCGCCACGGGCATGATGGACCTCTGCACATCACCAGCGGCACCTACAGCGCCCCAGACTGTGAGAAAGACTTCATCGCAGCACTCAACAAGTCAGGCTACCCTGAAGTCAACGACATCAACAACCTGGACGGTAACAACGGCGTCCAGCGCGCAATGTGTTACATCAACCACGATGGCAAGCGCCAGGACACGGCTCATGGTTATATACACCCGCTGCTGCAGGACGGTAAGCACCCAAACCTCCACGTCCTGGTTGACTCGCAAGTCCACCGCGTCCTGTTCGACGGCGACAAGCGAGCAAGCGGCGTCGAGTTCAAGTCCAAAGCCGAGAACTCGCCTGTGCGCACCGTGAAGGCCCGGAAGCTAGTTGCCGTATGCTGCGGGGTGCTGGGCACGCCGCCGGTGCTGGAGAGGTCCGGCGTCGGAAACCCGCTGATCCTGGAGAAAGCGGGGATCCGGCCGCTGGTCGCGGACGTGCCGGGCGTGGGCGAGAACTTCCACGACCACAACATCAAGCTGTACGGGTACAAATCCAGCCTCCGGCCCGAGGAGACCATCGACGCGGTGCAGGCCAAGCGGGTGGACCCCGAGCAGCTCATGCGCGACCGGGACCCGATCATGGGCTGGAACGCCGAGGACGTGCACTGCAAGATCCGGCCCAGCGCGTCCGAGCTGGCGGCGCTGAGCCCCGCCTTCCGGGAGGCGTGGGCGCGGGACTTCGAGAAGGTCCCCGGCAAGCCGCTGGCCATGCTGGCCAGCGTGGCCGGGTTCCCGGGCGACCCGACCCGGCTGGCGCCGACGATCCAGTACTTCGGGCTGTCGGCGTTCGCGGTGCACCCGTACTCGCGGGGCCACGTGCACGCGACGGGGCCGGCGCCGGGCGACCCGCTCGACTTCGTCTCGGGCCTGCTCACCGACCCGGCGGGGCTGGACCTGCAGGCGCAGAAGTGGCTGTACAAGAAGCAGCGCGCGGTGGTGCGGCGCATGGCCGCCTTCCGCGGCGAGCTGGAGGTCAGCCACCCGCCCTTCGACCCCGCGGGCGGCGCGGCGCTGGCCGGCGCCGGCAGGCCCGCGGGGCTCGCGGGGCCGCTGCCGGAGGACCGCCAGGAGGTCGCGTACGGCCCCGAGGACGAGGAGGTGCTGGAGCGGTGGCTGCGCGAGAACGTGGATCTGAGCTGGCACCCGCTCGGCTCGTGCAAGATGGCGCCCTGGGACCAGCGCGGCGTCGTTGACCACCGCTTGAATGTCCACGGCGTCACGGGCCTCAAGGTCGTCGATCTGAGTATCGTGCCCGGCAGCGTGTCGGCCAACACGATGAACACTGCCTGTGCAATCGGCGAGAAGGCGGCGGATATTGTGCTGGGCGAGTTTGGCCTTAAGTAACCCCTGGTCTGAAGGGGTAACAAAGTCATCCCATCGGCAGGTACATACATGCACCAGAGAACCCAAATATAGCTTGCATTCAAGTTGGGTACCTTAGGGACCCGTCACTTAACTAGGTGGATTGTCATAGCGCGATTGCATCTTGCCTCAGCTAGTTGGAGAAATGAATACAATGTAATTGTCAGTTAATGGGTATCTATGGATGTAACCAGGAGTGTGGAGTGTGGGTGTGCCTACAACCCTTCTTGCGAGGGTATGCGCGACGCTGGAGGATGTGAAGCGGCGTCTGAAGAATCGTATCCCAGTCGCGTATCATGTGGGTAAGAAGAACTCGAGTTCAACTTCCGGCGGCTTAGGTTGCTTAAGCCGTAACTATGTGACGGCGATTGATCTTGGCGGTAGCCAATCTCCCCAGGGAGTGGGCTGTTCTCGACGCGACCCATATCCGACTCAAGACTCTCCATGAACCACCGCAGATACGGCACGCACGCCGTTGCAACGCTCAGAGTGAGAACGACTTGGTTGAGTATCGTGGAGAGCCTGAAACCAGAGTTCGCGGTGGAATGGTCGGATTCGTCTCGGAAAACGTACAGCTGGGCTGCCGCGGCTGCAACGACTCTGCCTCCCTGTTAGGTGACTGGCCAGGAGGAATTGGCGGGGGGCAACACGACTCACAGAATACGCGTAGAGAAGATAGAAAGCACTTTCGCCTTCCTCATGGATGCGGTGCGTAGGTTGGAGAATATCAGGAAGTATAGAACAACAGTAAACACCTCTGTGCCCATGTTAAAGGCTGCCACGTAGGTCCACCAAGCTCGCTGACACTGTTAGCTGTGCATGATGGTGAGCGGCATCGAAGACACCCGTAGGCACACTCACCCGGTCGATACATGATGTGTTGTCGAGGTAGTGCCAAGGTGACGGCAGCTTGCACTGGAAAAGACCAACAAAGATGGCAGTCAAGGCCCAGATGCCAACACTTATTCGAAGCGTGATGTTGAGACGGTGATGAAGACTGTCTGGCGTGAGGCTCTCGATGAAGAACGAAAGGGACCACTTGATGAGAGAGAGAGCGAGAATTAACAGAGGGACGCTGGCGTATTCGGCCTAACAGTCAACTATTAGCCTTTCGCACGACGGATCGTGACGTGGTCATGGACGAATACGGACCTTCAAACCAACATCCAGCGATCCGTCGCTAAGGTTCTTGTAGCCCTTGCCGAGACCATTTGAGGCGGCGACAGAGACGGCAATGCACTGGCCGAGCAGAGTGATCTGGTGAGATTGGACACGATGAGCAGCGGATCCATATTGCGCTTTCGGAGTCAATCGAGACGCACCTGGGCTGCGACCACAAACCAATCGTCGTTACCAAGCCGCCTAGTCGTGACATATTTTGTGATCAGACGGGCGCACACGCTGAAGGTGGCGACGATGAAGAGGAACCAGGTAACGATCTGGACGACCTTATCGTCGTCGTCGCTGTCCAGGTGGGCTGCTGGGTCGCTCATCGCCGCCATCTCAGATGGACGACGACAGATTGGGGAAACCGATGGGGCATGGTGGCAACCGTGGAGCCTTTCTAGTGCACCGGAAGCCACTTCCCCCTTACTTGGCGAGAGGCGCGGGCCGAGACTCGCGGCCCGGAAAGCCTCTCCCACTGTTGGCAATCGAATGGATCAGCGTCGATATCACCCCAAGTCACCAACCACTAGGGTGTGCGCCGCTCGAGCACTGTAGATGCAGCAGGCGGACAAGGCCGGGTTGATAAGAGGAGTATACCTGCTGCTCACTGGCCAAATTACCCAGGTATGTACATACCTCCTTCCTAGGTAAAGTGCTTTAGTTATATGAAGGGCCGGGAGGGTTCCGGACTGCCGGGTTCTTGGCGCTGCCGGGTGGCCAACCAGCGGTTGGAGCACAGAAAGGGCCAGTGACTGGTCACTTCCCGTGCGGAGAGGCTCTGCGAGGAGAAGTTTTCAAATGCGACGCAACTCGGTAACCGAGCTGCAGAGTGGCAGGGTGCAATGTAAGGACGGCAGTGTGTCCGGAGCCCCTGGGCCGCATCACACGACTATCCCGACTTTATTAGGCAACCTTCTCGCAAGCGGTTCTCCCGCCAGACCGCCTGCTCAGTGCTGGGTGTGATGTGATAGTGGCGACCTGGGATCGATAGATAGATATCCTTCAACCACTGCCCGGACCTGTCACACAGCGTTGGTGTTACAAGTTTTTACTTTTTTCGGCTCTGATATTCTTTCGGTCCTTCCTCAATCCTCGCAGCCTCGAGAGATGGACAACGACAAGACTTCGGCAACGGTGTGGCCAGATGAGAGTGTGCAGTTGCGAACCATCGGCGGCGGAGAGATGCTCCCGCGCGGCGCCGCCGATGATGCGAACCTCGAGCGACTGGGGAAGAGGCCCGTTCTCAGGAGGAGCTTTGGCTTTTTGACCATCCTCGGATTCAGCTGCACCGTTCTCACTACCTGGGAAGCAACTCTCTTGTACGCCATTATGACCCCCACCTCCGTGTGTATGGTGCTTGAGCCATCGTGACTGACCACCGTGCCACTTTACCAGTGTATTCACCGCGGGTTTGCAAAAGTATGTCCCAGATGTCCCAGGTGTTTCGCTCCATCACGGTCTGCTGTACTAACGACTCTTCTAGTGGTGGTCCCTCGGGCATCGTCTACGGATACATTCTCGTGTGGGCTGGGATGCTTGCCACCTTCACCACACTGGGTGAAATGTGTTCCATGGCGCCTACTTCCGGCGGGCAGTACCATTTTGTTGCCATCCTAGCACCACCAGCTCTTCAGAGGCCACTAAGCTACGTCACTGGCTGGCTAACCTTGACGGGATGGCAAGCCCTCTTGGCCTCCGGCATGTTCTTGACCGGTAATCTGTTACAGAGTATCATCATCCTAACACATCCGGAGTACGCCGAGACGAGACAAACCTGGCATGCCATCTTGATGGCGTATGCAATCCTCATCCTGATCTATGGGATCAACACCTCGTTCAACAGCCTGTTCGCCAAGTTCGAGGGCTTCGCGTTCATCATTCACATTCTCGGCTTCTTTGGCATCATGCTACCACTCGTGTTCCTGAGCGAGAAAGCGACGAACGAACAAGTCTTCGAGACCTTCACGAACATGGGCGGGTGGCCGTCGCAAGGGCTTGCCTTCTGTATTGGCGTCATGGGCACCGTATTCTCATTTCTCGGTGGCGATGGTGCAATACATGTGAGTCCCGTCTTCTCTCCTGAACAGCGTTTCATCGGACTGACGATAGCCCACCTGGGCCACAGATGGCTGAGGAGACCCGAAATGTGTCTCTCACTCTACCTCGGTCACTTCTCACTACTCTGATGGTCAACGGAACCCTTGGCTTCGCTATGTTGATCACCCTCCTGTATTGCATGGGGGATCTCGACGCTGCCGTAGCCGAGGATCCCAACTTCCCGTTCTTGGCTATCTTACGTAGGGCCACGAATTCCCCGGCTGCGGCTACGGCGATGAGCAGCATCCTGGTGGTCATGAACTTCGCAGGGTCGACTGGATGTGTGAGCTCGACGTCGCGAATCTACTTCGCCCTGTCGCGCGACCGCGCCATCCCTGGATGGCGCATTTTCAAAAAGACCAGCCCCCGAACCAGCATTCCGCGATGGGCAGTGCTCGTTACCGTCGTCCTCGCCGCCCTGCTGAATCTGATCAACATCGGGAACGGCGTCGCGTTCGATGGCGTGATATCTATCTCCGTTGCTGGGATTCTCGGATCTTACCTCATTGCCTGCTCGTTGTTGCTTTGGCAACGGCTCTCAGGAGGCATCGACGAGCCGGACCTCAGCAAAAACGAGATAACCAACACGATGGGTACCAGACTAACCTGGGGTCCTTGGCGTGTCCGTGGAAAGATGGGAGCTGCCATCAATGCCTTAAGTTGTGCCTACCTCTTCTTCATCTTCTTCTTTAGCTTTTGGCCGGTTCAGAGGGTGGTGACCCCGGCCACGATGAACTGGGGTGTGTTGGTCATGGGCGTGGTTTCCATCTTCAGTATCGTGTATTATTACACATGGGCCCGCGGTGTCTTCAAGGGCCCGTTGGTGGAGATATGAAGGTCATATTGTTGACCATTGACCATTGACCGGTGGAGAGTCGCTCCAGGCATGAGGTGCCAATGCGTGCATAACTGTCGGTATTGGCAGGACTACAAGTTGTCCATTCTGTTCACATCATGGCAGGATTGATCTTTCTGGATACATCTTCTGTCAGCTTCAAGTAGCCTTTGCTGGGCATGAAAATCTAATACAAGTTGACGTCTCCGTACCTGAAAACGAGTCTATGCGGTGCCGCTCACAGCCCTCCTCCATCGAGGTCCCCGCCATTCTTTGCTTCCGTCTAACTCAGTCTCGCCACGACGCATTGGTCTACTTGTCGGATTGGATGAAAGTGATCCCGACTCTGGTCGTCAAGCTGTCCCTCCCTTCGAGGCATCTAAGGATGTTCAATGTCAAAGTAGACTTTGACTAGGACCTCATTGCTCCAACCCGAGTCCAGGTCCATCTCCTCCCATGCTGATTCAACATCGATGTCGAGTATGTGAGTATCCGTTTTATTGGCCGAGACCGTATGGGCCGGGATTGGTTGGCCTTGGATAGTGACCATAAAATCGCGTTCAACTGCCATATCCGGCAGGCTGGATATGTATAGGCCTGTGCGGCAAGTTAGGCTTTCAGTGAAGGAGCATAATGGCCAAGGCAAAATGCAGACTCACCAAGGACCCCAAGTGCCTTTAAGAAGGTCTGAAGGAATACGCGACCGGTAGGAAGCAGCTCGTATTCAGTGGAAAAGATCGCAGCGGCCCCTGTCATCTTGCCAATGAGCCCAAGATTGGCCACGTGGATACTGCCGTTAGTCTCGCTATCGAACCGGGTCACACCATATGCAGTGAAGATGTCATAGCCCTGAGCCTCGAGGGAAACCGTCAAGTGGGCAGTGGCAGAGTCTGGCCCCGCTACAGGAGTGACCTTGCCACTGCAATGACTTCGCACGACGTACTTCATGGAAGACAGCACACCGGGGAAGCATGACAACGGAATAATCTCAGTCAGAGCACCTGGCCTTGTGTTGAAAACACCAAGAATGGGCGTTCCCGTAACAGCGCGACCATGATAGCTCCCGACTTTGAGGATCGCGTCCTCGTCGTAGCCCGTGTAAGGGTCGATCGTTCGTCCAAGAACACTAGGTCGGAAGATCGATGTCCTTCCTCGCGGTGTCTTGCCAGTCATCTGGTTGATCAAGTTGATGTTGTGGTGCCCAGGAATATCCGTGATGTAGATCGGTCCACCACTAATGCAGCGCGCGGCTGCATGGAATCCGGCGAACTCGTGATCCGTTTGGAACATGTCCCAGTCGGGCAAAATATTCAAATGCTGTGTGAGCACCGTGTTATGGGCATTTGCCCACAGGTGCCACGGATGCGAGGCAGGTACTTCAGGATAGAAGTCATCGGAGTTGCGCACCAGCATCGCCGGCTTGTTTCGCGGCAATTGTTGATGGAATAGCACCTG
This sequence comes from Xylariomycetidae sp. FL0641, assembly GCA_022376655.1. NCBI lineage: Eukaryota > Fungi > Ascomycota > Sordariomycetes > Xylariomycetidae sp. FL0641. Next base: position 38,856 of record JAJJKE010000010.1, on the reverse strand, counting down.
AGGCGCTTGAGACATGCATGAAATGACCTTGACCGAGAAGTGCCTAAGTGAAGAAATGGACCACGAGTCGAGATATTCGTTCGTCAGCTCACGACGATGCTTGGACGAAACCCAAGTATCCATCATGTACTGGACATCAGCCTTGACACCATCAATTCCGCATTCGGATAAAAAGCGGTAGAAGTCATCATAGAATTTGCCGACGTCTTCGCTCGCGACGACACTCATGGGTCCATCATTGTGGGCATCTTCTCGTTCCAGCTCGATGGTCCGGTATCTCTTAGCCAGTTCGCCCTCAAGCGAGATGCCGCCCCAGTAGCCAAGAAGAGCATGCCACACGGCAACATGCTCGATAGTTGAGTGCTTCGAACGGATCTGAGAAATTGTATGCTTCAAGCCTCGCGGGAAAGCGTTGGGCTCGGCTTCGAAGCTTTTCCATCCGTGCTGATACTGGTTTGAACCTTTGTAATCAATGTCTTGCCAGTTATCGTCAATGATGAAGCTGTTGATACGAATATCGTTGGCAGCCAAGGACTCTACAGCGTGTAGTAGTTTCTCTTCGGTCAACTTTTGGCCGAGTGCATTCCAGGTACCTGGTAATGGTTGTCAGTTGGAAGAAAAATCAGGATATAGTGCGATAGCAGGGCACCATACAGTATCCCAGACCGTCATACCAATTCTCATACCATTCAGGGCGAATTCGATCAACCATGGCTTTGATCTCCTTGGACCGTTGTTCTTCGGCCAAGGGATTGGCTGAAATGAGAGTGCGGGCATGATACATAACGGCTGAAACGGCGCTTTCGAAATCGTCACCGATGGCTACAAGAACCGTGCCAGTAGAATTATGGGTTGCGTCGCTGCGCACCTACATCAACGTAGGTCAATCGCGGCTATGGCATAGAAGGTGCAAATTGCAGAAGACTTACCCGGATCATGACGGAGCCGGACGACGAGCTCCGGAGGAGGGTGATAACGTCGTCAATCCCGCTGATACCCAGCAGTACCAAATGCCTGCCTTGAGAGTTGAGAAAAGAGCAAATGACTGCGTGCTTATCCAGATGGAAGTGGTTTCGTCCGTGCCTGGGGCCAAGCCAGGGTGAACCGTGCCGGACCAAGGCGAAGTAACTGGGACAGATTAGCCATAGCACAATCCATGGACGATGACTGAGCCAGAGAAGAGGTTGAGTTCACGTGCTCCTGTTTGTTCGTATGAGAAGGACATCTCTCTCCCAGTGGCTGGAGACGCCTTAAAGGCCTGTACATCTACAACGGTTGGAGGTTATGGTGCACCAAAGGAAAAGCTCCCGTCAAGGCTGCGGCAGGAGTTTAAAGAGCCTTCGTGTCACTTACCGCGAGTACTCACCCCACGGCACCCCGAGTTCAGTATCGGCAATTCCTGAATGATCGCCTTCACCTGGAGATACAGCAGCTTCCACACTCCAGAGCCGAGTACGTGGAGCCTGGCTCGCCAGTGAGCGAACCTTCAGATCTGGATTCAGCCCGTGGATTACGTCCGATAAATTGTCTGACCAACGTCTTTGGCTATCCACCGCGCTGACGAGTATCGTGCCGTCGTCGATACCTTGTTGATCACGGATCCATTCCCACGGCTCTGAAGGTCCTCTTCGGAACTTGGCGGTGAACCGAAGTTGGGATGAGATGGGGATGGCAGTGTGGAAGTATAAGTAGCTTCTAGTAGGGCTCGTTTCCTGGAGATGGGATGGAGTGTCGGCGCTAGTAGCTGGGGATAGTCGTTGCTCTGTCCACTCTCGTCCGTCGGCCGAGGACCAAAGCGCAAGCTCCCATGGAGCCTCAGTCTGGTGAGAATCAACTTCCAGTAAGGCATAGAATGGTATATCTTGACTGATCAAGTGGGTGACCCGACCCAGTGGCGGATGTATAGATAGCCTTGCACTCATTGTGAGATCGGGATGCCTGGGTGGCAGCAACTCGGTACAAGGAAGAGTACGGTAACAAAGACACAGAAGAATGGGCAATGTGAGTCTATCGCGTTCAAACGTGTGGTAATAATACTTGATACGTTATTCTGAATATGAACGCAGGATGGGGGAGCATCTATCAGGTGGCATCCAAACTCCAAACCAAGAGCACATGCTCGGTATAGGTACAGGGAGACAAGGTGTGTGAAGCGATTTGGCACCCCAAGAGAGCCGAGTTCAGCTCCGACAAGGTCCGACCAGACAAGCCAAACCAGACAGAGCTCCCAGAAAGCTCGGTGACACCAGCCAATCAAATTTGTGTCAATCCGTGATGACAGATCGTTGTGGTCCATGCGCCTGTATGACGATAAGCGGCTCCACTGTTCCCCAGGGATTGCCCGTGATTGTGGCGGTGCGTGGCTCAAGCTGGCTATTGACGCCTGTAATCTTGTTCTTGCCTCCCAGAATTCCAACTGCGTAAGCCACACCTGCAAGCTTGCTGTTAGCGGGCAAGAGCGCTGGCCGGGCTGGCTTTTGGCCTGGGCGATCGGGCTGGACAACTCAGGCCAACCAAAATTTGAGCTTCTGAGCCGAAACGAACCTCACGATTTCCATCAAACCGCTCATCCTCCTATCCCGCACCCGCCTCCTCCCCCTCAACGCACCACCAATGGCCTCCCGGAGACTCGCGTTGAACCTCGCACAGGGCATGCGCAGCCGCGCTGCCCTCAATGCTACCCGGTCATTGAAGCGAGGCTTTGCAACGCCCGTCACCTCTCCCGCCGGCGCGAAGACCGAGACCACTACTCTTAAGAACGGCCTGACGGTATGCTTCCTGCCCGGGTCAATTGAACCTCGAGCACGCTTTCGAAGCTTGGGTCTTGGCGCTTGGATCTGACCACGGCGATTTAGGTCGCGACCGAATACTCCCCCTGGGCGCAAACGTCGACCGTAGGTGTCTGGATCGATGCTGGCTCGCGTGCCGAGACGGCTGAGACCAATGGCACCGCACACTTCCTAGAGCATCTCGCCTTCAAGGTACTCGAAACCGACCACGACACCAAAAACTCGGCTTACTGACCGCTTGCAGGGCACACAAAAGCGAACGCGGCACCAGCTGGAACTCGAGATCGAGAACATGGGTGGCCACCTGAACGCCTACACATCCGTGCGTGAAAACCGACTGCCCGTCTACTACACCTGAATTTCCAGGCTGACACCGATTAGCGTGAAAACACCGTATACTTCTCCAGAGCATTCAATTCCGATGTTCCGCAATCCGTCGAGATCCTCGCCGATATCCTGCAGAACTCCAAGCTCGAGCCGTCCGCAATCGAGCAGGAACGCGATGTCATTCTCCGAGAGTCCGAGGAAGTCGAGAAGCAGATGGACGAAGTTGTGTTCGACCACCTCCACGCCACCGCCTACCAGCACCAGCCTCTGGGTCGTACCATCCTGGGCCCCCGCGAGAACATTCGCGATATCACCCGAACCGAGTTGACGAACTACATCAAGAACAACTACACGGCCGACCGTATGGTCCTGGTTGGTGCTGGTGGTGTCCCCCACGATAAGTTGGTCGAGCTTGCGGAAAAGAACTTCTCTGGTCTCCCTGCCACGTCTCCGCACAACGAGGCCTACATGCTGTCCAAGAAGAAGCCTAACTTCATTGGCTCCGAGGTCCGACTCCGTGACGACACCATGGATGCCGCCCACATCGCCCTTGCGGTGGAAGGTGTCAGCTGGAACGACGACGACTACTTCACTGCTCTGGTCACCCAGGCCATTGTTGGCAACTACGATAAGGCTATGGGCAGTGCCCCCCACCAGGGCAGCAAATTGGCGACCTTCATCCACCAGAACGACCTCGCGAACAGCTTCATGAGCTTTTCCACCAGCTACAGCGACACTGGGTGAGTTCGATTGGTTTACTTAATCTTCCTCTATAGGTAGGACATCAACTAACGTCACTAGTCTGTGGGGCATCTACATGCAGTCCGAGAACGTCAGCAACTTGGACGACCTTGTACACTTCGCTCAGCGAGAATGGACTCGTCTTGCTGGCAACGTCACTGAGGCTGAGGTCGAGCGCGCCAAGGCGCAGCTGAAGGCTTCGATCTTGCTGTCTCTCGACAGCACGTCCGCCGTAGCCGAGGATATTGGCCGCCAGCTCGTCACCACCGGTCGCCGCTTAAGCCCTGGAGAGATCGAGAGGACGATCGACGGAATCACAGGAAAGGAAGTAATGGACTTTGCCAACCGCAAGATCTGGGACCAGGACATTGCGATCAGTGCCGTCGGCCGTATCGAGGGCTTATTCGACTACCAGAGAATCAGGAATGACATGAGCCGAAACTTTTAAAGGTGACGAGCGATTAGGGGGGCGGTGGCTTGCAGGAAAACCGGCCATAGAGTGTATCAGTTACTGCGATACCGCACATTAGTTGTACCATAAAGATTCCTCGTTTGTTAGACTCGTGGGCAGTGGCGAATCACAGCCCCGTCATTCTGCTGATGTCCGTGGTAAAAATCGTGATAAGTTCCTGACTTGACCGGGAAATCATGGAAGACGATAGATTATTCCCTCCCGAACTTTGCCCCTCGACGGCTGGTCCCTGGACTCCTACCAAGGCCGATGACTTGAAAAATTCGAGGAACCACTTGTGTAAGCAGGTTTCTGGACTAGACGGAAGGCTCTTTTTACAAGAGCGCTTATCCACAACCAAGTTGTACGAGGCTGAGAGTATGTCGAAATGACAGGCCGGTCGTGACAAAATATACTTATAGAAAATCCTTCGTGAGAGATAAGCTAAACATCAGATTACGAAAAAACAGCAATGTGAGAAACCTAATCCCAACCGGACGCTCCTGATGGTATCTCCCTACGCCGAGCGGTCGCACTGCCTCGCGAGATACCGATCATTATAAATGAACCCGAATCAAAAACATCAAACATCGCGAAAAAACCAAGCCTTTTGCAAGCCCACAACCAAAGAAGGTGCTGAATCACCCTCAGCTTTTGTACCCCGGAACAGCATCCCGCAAGGAATCCTCGAGACTAGTCCACCCGTGGCCGGAAAGCCGGCGCAGGAGATCCTCCGCGCGCTGGCTAGCGCCACCCTCATCGGACGCGGCGCCGCCGTGGGGCGGGGCGGCGGCCCCGTCGCCGCCGAACGTGCGGTCGGGGCAGAGGCCGCGGTAGACGCGGAGGACGTCGGTCCAGCAGCAGGGCCCCGCGCTGGCGACCAGGCGCTCGTCGCTGACGTCGGCGTAGACGAGGGCGCCGACCACCACGGCCGCGGCGTCGCGCACGTCCACGAAGCCCTGCGGGTGCGCGCTCTGGGGCAGCGCCTCGGCCTCGCCGCGGAACACCGCCCGCGCCGCCCCCAGCCACCCGCCGAAGTGGCCGCCGGGACCGTCCACCGCCGGCCCGAACACCGCGTCCGCGGACAGCGACGCGAACACGAACCGCGGCCGGTGCTGCGTGACCCACGCCCAGGCGGCGTCGGTGCCGGAGGCGATGCTGCCGCCGCCGGCCTCGCCGCCGCCGCCGACCGCGGCGGCCGGGGCGTCCACGCCGCGCGCCAGCACCAGCACCACGCGCTTGCAGCCGGGCTCCTTGGCGGCGGCCTCGAGGGCCTTCTGCACGGCGGCGGCGTCGGCGTCGGCGCCGATCACGTGCACGAGGGCCTGGGCGCCGCGCAGGTTCTTCGCCGGCGCGTGGGCGGCGTCGACGACCTCGATGCGGCGCGCGCCGTGCGCCGCGCCGAAGTGCTCGGCCACCCAGGCGTTCTTGGGCGGCGTCGGGAGGACGGCGCGCACTCGCAGGCCCTGCAGCAGCGCCTGCTCCACGATGTGCGTGCCCAGCGCCCCGTCGTCGGCGCCGGTCACGGCGACGAGGTCGCCCGGCCGCAGGATCATGTCGGCTGGGGACCGGATCTTGTCGCAGGCGGTGGGCGATGGAGGGCCATCTGTCCGTGATGAGTTGGGGTGTTATCTAAAGTATGTATGTGATGTATAAGTACCTGATTTGTGCGTTGCCTTGTGTACCACGTTTTTGAGGCTATCTTTCAACGTCATCGTGACGGTACTTTTCCTCAGATCTCGTGAGAATATCACTGTCGCTTATGACGTTACTGCTGCTGCTGCTGTTGCTGCTGCTGCCACTGATGTGGTCACTTAGTTGCTTCGCCTATGTATACTTACAGAGAGGGGGTATCTCTCAGGTTTCTGTGCGAGGGGATACTAGTGATGACATAGGCATGTATGCTTTCGTTTTCTCCGCACTGGGTCGCCAGCCTTCACTGTTATTAGGTAGTTGTCCAGTTGAACCTGGAGAGTCAATGGAATGGTTGCACACAGCCAGCGGTGATTGTGCCCCAGGCTCAGACCACCTGCACTGCACCTGGGCAGTCGGTTAACGGCACCACGGCTTGACGTCACAGGACATGCTGAGGCTGAAATGATGGCTTGACAGGCATCAAGCTGATTGGGTCCTGGGCAGTTGTTTTGGGAGTTTTGGTCAGTTGGATTACCCGATCTTTGAAGGCCGATAGGTTACTCGGCCTCCGCAAGGGAGGGGATTTCATTCCAGAGCTCTGTCCACAAGGATCCAGCCTGAAAGAACGAATGTGATATTGCTGGCAGCTGCCGACATCTGACGAAATCTACCATATCTCGTGTGAAGCTTTCATAGCGAATGGAGCCAATCCCCGATATTGCACGACTTGCAGAACGGGAGGATTACAGGATATCCATGGGGTCGAAATTGTACGACAATTCCAAAGCACGGCTTAACAAAGCCCTCCGCCACCGAGAATCCTCCAGGGAGAACGGAAGGGCTTCTCAGGCCAATAAAGCCCGGACAGTCGAGATGTGCTGTCTTCATCCACATGCCCGCAATACTGTCCGGCGAGGTTCAAACTGCTCCCTGGTGTCAAACTAAAAGAGACTGTCAGAGAAATGACCTACACAATGTTAGGATTAAATGTAATTCCTGTCGGCTTCTGCACCTGGCCAGCACATCTTGGAGAGCCCTAGTGGGAAGCAGGAGAAACAGGAACAGGAACGACCTATTCATCAATAGGCCGGCACGAGCAAAACGTTGCTCACAGACACGCAAGAGAACACTGCCATCGAAGAATGACATTAGTGCGTAGTATGTATGACCCGTATCTGTACCATGATGGACAGCTCGCACATCACAGCTTTTTCAAGGCCAATGCTCAATCTTCGGCACGGAGGCTATCGAGGTAGCCTCAACCTCCTCGCGCATAGTGTCACTCGAGGTGGGTGCGAGGAGACTTTTCCAGCCGTGACAATATCCATCACGCCCGGGCAGGCATTCACGGAGACAGGGCACGACGCAGGGCAAGGAGCGGGCTCGTAGGTTGGGTCAGAAGTCGTTTCGCATTTGCGTTCCGAAGTAGAGTCGCGGCGGTTCTATCCGGCTAGATGCAGTTCCCAAAGCAATCCCATGCCACCGACTGGTCATGAAGTTTCCCGTGAACACCGATTCCTGAGAGAGCGCCCGGTCAGCAAGCGGTCATATATCGCGTGCTCGTTTCTTGCCGCATACCACATTCGCCCCATGCTCAAATGATCCTGCTTATCGGGTGGCGCTCCAGACGCTCTTGACAAGACCGTCACGCTGGGTCAATCGGTTGAGGGAGTCGTCGCTCTCGCCCATGGCGCGAACGAAACCGCAGAGGGCATAGACGTGGTTCTCGCCCTGAACCTGGCGACCGTTCTCGTCGACCTTGGCGATCGAAATCTGGACGGAGGCGTGGTCCTTGGCCTTGATGATGCGGCCGGTCGCGCTGCACTTTCGCGGGACGTAACTATACACAGAAAAAGAGTCCTTGGTCAGCACACAAGCTCCCCGTCACGATGCGCCGCAGTCCCAGCACCCGGTGCAAACGAAATCCGGTAGCAGGGAAGACGTACAGGTCGACGATCTCTCCACGGTCGTTCTCCATTTTGGCGACTTGTGAGTTGTGTGTTGGCGAAGGAGTCGAAGGTGCAGGTGGTGCGGTCGTGGAGTGGTGGGAATTCGTCGGTCGCAAAGGGAATATCGCAAGTGGGTGCAGCAAATATTATTCAACCGATGCCGCCAGCAATTTTTGACCCCTCGACAATTGGTGGTGGTGGGAGTGGGGCGGGCTACTCGGCTGCTGGTCACGTGGCAGATCATGTGCTCTCGAGTTGCTTTCGCGGCAGGTGGATCCTCTGGGGCCGAAGAGCTGGCAACTGGCTCGGGGCTTGGCTGGAATCGAGCTTCTGGGCGATCGCTCGCCCCTCTGTTTTGACTAAGGATCCCCCACTCGATAAGGACCATTCATCGCGAACAACGAGATTCACGACGACAATGACAAGCCGATTATCGTACGCGTGTTCTGCATTGCTATTGTTTCGGCTGATAACCTGTATAGCACAAATCTATCCTCGCCCGTATTCTCTGCAGAAAATCTGAACTTTTCCACCGTGTCGGCCCTCCGTCCCTGGGTTTGCGCCCGGCGCATTCCGACGACTTCTCTACGTCGTTCACGCGCCATATCCGGGGCGGATGTCTTCGCTCCATCACCCCCACTCCCTGTCCAGCATGCCCCTTTCGCGATGTCCTCCTCGCCTTATCTACCTTCACTCGAGGAGATCTTCAAGAAAAGTCCCAAAAGACCACAGTTGAAGAGTGGCAGTCATGTTGCCTCGATACCACCCAACGCGCCGACCACCTTCACCACCGCTGCCAGTCTTCTACGCGATGCCCCCGAAATCGACATCGATACCGAACAAATAACACCCTCTCCATCGCGTAGAACGGAAGCAAACCGCGGTCGCAAGAAGACAGCAAGGCCAACTCGACAAGATATCTGGGAACATGAACCAACAATAGAGCCTATCTTGGTGGACTCGTCATCTCCGAGTGACAAGCCATGGCAGAAGTTCAAAACGAACAAGGTTACAAGACCGACCGATCAACCTTATGATTCGAAGGAACCCGGTTCAAAGGCTCAACGAAAGAAGCCGGCGAAGGCGAAAACGGAGACTATTTCAAGACATTTTTCGTCTAATTCAGAAAACGCGGGAAACAAGGCGTCAGCCAATGCCAACTCCAAGGGCAGTGAACTAGTGACGACAGACGAACAGAGTTACATTACACCTTCAGAGCCGGCTATGATACGCAGAAACGACTGGACACCTCCCAAGACTACCCATCGTGTCGTGCTGGACTCCGACTCAGATGCGCAAGAACTGGTTTCCCCGATCGCTGAGAATAACACTACGAAAGGTATTTTCCCAAAGCTCTTTGAGCAGTATGGTCTGAAGGATACGGGTGTCTCCGGCCGCTCAGAACAGCCTCGGCGCGATCAAGTCTTGAAGAAACGTAAGCGCATTGAGCTTGTACCCGCCGTTAAGAGCGGCGATCAATCGTCCCGCGAAACGTCCCCCACAAAACCGAAAGAGGAAACAAAAGCTCCCAAGCCTCCGGCGCCCAAGAAAAAGATCAAGACAATTACGGAAATGGCAACAGCGCCTTATGCATTACCTTCCGAACCCGATCTAAGCTTGCTCGGTCCAGCGAACCCAGATTCTCTGCTGAGTTACTTCGACTCTGATGGCGCTGTCAAGGCCCTTGTGGAGCATCAAAGCAACGTTATGTCCTACAAGAAGGAGAAGGCCAAGCCTGCAAAGAAGCCTTCGAAAAGCAAACGCAAGTCGAAAGCAGGTACGGAGATGGATCCGATCTTGCTCTCCCCCAGTTCTGCCATGAAGCAGTCGTCCGGCCAGGACTTTGTCTTTGGTACCTCCAGTCAGCTGGTTGAAGAGGAATCGCCGACGATGCTAAGGGAACTCCAAGTAGCGATGCAGGAATCCAATCGACTTGATTCAGGTCCCTTTGATGAGGCCGACCAACAAGGTTTATGGCACGCTGGCGCAAGGGACGTTGACGGAGATCTGATGGAAGTGGAGTTGATTGATCTTAAGAAGAACTCTCAGCTTGCTTCAGAAACACCGCAAAACGATCACACTACAGTGAACGAGGAGAGCTTCATCGATATTGACGATATGCTGACGCCTAAAGCTCCTAAACCAGCGCCTAATTCCTCCATACCTGCTAGGCCAGAGCATTCTCACTTCTTCCCATCACAACGCCCGTCGAACACTGGTGCCGCTGAAGCTAGTGGATCAGGCTCGTCCAAAACCGTGGCGGATGTTGCACGACCCAAGTTTGAATTGTTCACAGATGCCCAGCTTCACGTGCAAATCTCTTCGTATGGCTTCAAGCCGGTGAAGAAGCGGCAAGCGATGATTGCCCTTCTTGATCAGTGTTGGTCCAGCAAAAATCTAGGATCCACGCACCAACTATCGAACTCGATGTCGACATCAGCGACAGCAAACAGCCCACCTAAGAAGCAGTCAGCTACTACGTCCGCCGCCACCAACTCTGCCGCTGTGACGAAGACTGGGAAACCCCGTGGGCGCCCAAAGAAGAAAGACGTCGCGGATCTGTCCCCTCCGCCCGCTGCCCCCGAGTCCGCCCCCTTGACGAAGACTGGCAAACCCCGTGGGCGGTCAAAAAAGAAAGACGTCGCGGAACCCTCCCCTCCTCCAGCTGCGGCTCCAAAGACGTCGAGTCCCAAGCGGACCCGCGGCCGTTCCAAAAAGGCGCCAACGCCGAAAGCAGTGGAGATCGCGGACTCCGACATGGAAGACTCGGCCTCTTCGAGATCGTCCCCAGAGCCAGTCTTCTCGTCACCGCCGCCCGTGGACCTTTCAACCACGGACGAAGCGGACCTGTCGCTCGGACCGTCGCCGACGGACCAGCAGACCCAGCTGTTCAAGCACGTCACCAAAGCCGTCACGTCGGCCCCTCGGTCGCGAGACCCCTCCAACCCGTCCTGGCACGAGAAGATGCTGCTCTACGACCCTGTCATCGTGGAGGACCTCGCCGTGTGGCTGAACAGCGGCGAGTTGACCCGTGTTGGCTGCGACGAAGAGGTCTCGCCGGAGGACGTCAAGCAGTGGTGCGAGAGCAAGAGTGTGATCTGTCTTTGGGACAAGAACCGCAAGGGAAAGGAGCGGAAACGGTTTTAAGGGTTTTTGGCGTCATTGTTGCGATTCTTGGGTGCTGCTTACATGTAAAACAGAGAGATACCAACTGCATCGAAACAGCAAGCGGCTCTTTGTCTGCGTTCTACATCATATCTCAAGCTTGTCATTTCGTGAATCTCTTACGGGCTGGCGGAATTTGGATATCACCCTACATGCCCACGTCAGACTATACGGCTTGTTTCAAATATTCCCGATCCTTCCATCGTCATCGCTTCGATCCTCTGCGTTCCCCACCCCCTTCCTCTCCTCGGTCTCCGCTGTTGCTCTTCACCACCCCACCGACGTTCAGTTCCTATGGTACCTGTTCATGTTCCAGTTCCGCGGAACCCGTATGCCCATGTTCGCCGTTGCCTGTATCTGCTACCTCACCACCGCCAATCTCGCCTAAGGACTTCTGCGTCGCCCCGTCCAGCTCAGGCTTCTCGTACTGCTCTGTCGCCGGAACAGTGCCATCAACAGGGCGGGTTCCGAACTGCCGCCTCCAGAGAGATCATACCATGACGACGGGGACGCTGCCGCCGATCACACCTTTGGCAAAGGTTGATAGTACTTCAATAGCCACAATGGTCGCGTCGTGGTGCTGATCACAAGTGTACGTTCCTGCCAAGCGGCACTCCTGCTTGCTGTGACAGTCCTACACCCCCGGCATGCTGCATACCAGGCACTACGCACTGTCACTCAAGTGTGACACTCACGCGTGAATCGAGGTGATCAAACGTGAGAATCCTTAGGATTAATTAGCCGTCTGGTCTCATCCACCGACTGCGCCGCCGCGCTGCACTAGGTACAAGTTCCGCTTGGTGTTGTTCTGCAACCGACACTCCAGCCCCTTTAGCTGCCTGATGGTCCTGCCGTGTATCTCGGCCGTCGGGACTGGCGAGGGGCGAGGCAATGGAGGAGCAGGTTGATTGCTGCCGGCAGACGAGGTTCGTGCGTTCGGACTACCCTGACGTGCGACTCTAGACACTTTCGCCGGAGGTTCGTTCCCATCTCCGGAAGACCGCTTGGTACTTGTCACCTCAGTCCCTCCGTTGTCTCTGCTCATTACTGCTGGGTGGTATTCGGATGAGATCATCTTGCGCACAGGTAACTCGGATATCTGACTGAGCTGTAATTGGATTGACACTTGTTGCGGAGCCCAGTAGTCATATTTGTCGCAGGCCGAAGTCCATGGCGCAATCAACGCTGATTGCTCTCCTTGTTCACTTGCACAGTCAGATATCTCAGGGCTTATCTGATCAGGGTCGTAAGCAACAGGGTTCTGGAGGGCCTCCAAAGTCTTTCCGAAGTTGAATCAGCGGTTGTGCTCATGGCTACAGACTCGGTTCACCGGGACTGAGGAACATACAGTACCGGCCTGGAAGAACTTATTGGATATTGAATCTGGGTATCCAAGCGTATCTAGGCCGTGCGTCTGGCTCGAGGCAGACTGCCAACTAGTACTGGCATAGTCGTAGGCCAGGGAGTCGGTGTCGAATATAACGGGATGAGAAAGGAAGATAAATTGAGAAGTTGTGCCCGTCTCCCAATTCCATCGGAACGCTTCATCTCGGCTTGTACGTGCGAGCTCCATTGTGGTCCCTAGGTTGTTTGCTGGAGGATATGGGAATTGCTGCGAGGTCTGCCTCAAATCTTTGATCGACGGTCTCGAACGTCAGTGTTCCGTTTTCAATCTTCCATCAAGACCACCTTTCCAGGCACTCCTCTCCAACCCTCTTGATTTAAGTACTTGCGATTGAATTGCGGCACAGTAGCTGCTTGTCCCACCGTGATGCGCCGAGATAGGCTAACGACCACTAGTTCTCACTGCCTTGGAGGTGGTCGTCCCCAAACCCCACGATTCTGGGTATTCAGCGCGCGCGTGGTTGGTTGGGACGGGCGGAGCTCTCCTTTCAGGCATCGGTCATGCTTGCAAGAGTGTGACATAGGTATCATGCGGCCAGTGGGAAGCTGTTCCTGCTGAAGGGTAACCTTTCCGAAGACTCAATCCTCGCATCAAAGTTGCAGGTAATTTCGTCTTGGTTCTGGATTTCCGGATTCCTGCTGACGTGGCCGACCGTCGATAGTGTTGCCAACCTTCGTATCGGGGAGAAGCCGAAGGGGTGTTCCCCGTGTGCGGGGAGACGGTAGTTAAACCTAAGATATCTCGATACCTAAGATCCGGATGCCCAAAGCCAAATTCCCCGGCTCTGCCTCCGGCTCTCCCGGGTCCGCTCACGAAATGGGCCCTCATCCCCACGTCAGTGCTACCTCCGCCAGTATCATAATACCTCCCAGCACCAACGGAATAGATGCAGATGCCGTTTTGTTACCTGTGGATGACGTGTTGTCGTCGACACTGGGATAGCGGAGGTGATCCGGGAGCCTTCGTATTGTTATAATCACAAGCAAGTAATTGTGACGTAATACAAGACAGGAGCACCGTTTATCAATCGTCTTGTCCCGTGGCCCGACCAGGAGAGAAACGACCAGCTTATCAGAATATTCATACCAGACCCAAGGAATTTTATCGAGAACACATAATTCCCATCGATCATGCCAGGTTCCCAAGAAAACCCCGGCGCGGACAGCTTTGACGAAGGCGCATCGACTGCTCTGCCACACACAGATTTCCCCGACAGCGTTCCTGAGGCCGCCGGCAGTGGCGTGGAAGTATGTCCCCGTGGGTTGTCGAGCGTATGAAGATGAATCAATTGACATGACCCAGTCCACCAATCAGGAATCAACGAAGTAAGATGGACCGCAGGACAGGACAGGAATGTCGGAGAGCCGTTGCGGCCTGGGTCATGTGATGCGAGAGGCTTCTTGTCTTAGATACCTTTAGTAGGCACCGTGTTATGGAATGGAAGCAGAATGTTGGGATCAGTCATGCATTCACCACCATTGAATCGGCGTACTCTAACAGTGATGATAGTCAACTGCGATGAGGTATCGTGACGATGGTTTAAAAGACCATCACTAAGTACCTAGGTATGTAAGGCTGTCAGGCCCGTTCGGCTAGCCACAGTGGCAGCCACAGTGTGGCTGCGGCCCTGCGGCTCTGGCGCTAAGCCCTAAGGCCGCCCGACGGGAAAGAATGCCGACCTGGAATGCCCTGAGCCCCAGTGCATTACGTAGAAAATCAAGGGGTTTAATAGCGAAAGTTGATAGGTTTTAGTGCTTATGTTTTAGTGCTTTTTAATGAATAAGAAATTTTGGCTAAGAGCTATTATAGTGCGTCTTTTATAAAAGATGTTGGCTTAGTAAGGCATATTAGATTTATGTATGACATGTTTACCTTTATAGAGCCCCGCTAAGGTACTCGTACTCCTCTTACGTCAACCTCCAGGGCTCTGCTCTGAAGATACTTTACCTTCGTCGCCGTCGATCCCGCCCTGTCAAGAACCACCGCGCGGTAGAGAGTCAAGCCAAATTGGTACTTAGCTTTATGATACATTTTCAAGTCTCAACGTAGCATCGGCCGTCCGGACTCAACTACAACGTTACCCGACTTCCGCTTCACTCTCTGCTTATCCAGGCCTCTCCCCAGTCTCGCTCCGCCGCTGGACATGGCATCTAAAGGGGAGCCCGCCCGTGGGCCTCCCGGGAGGTCGCCAATGCGCTTCATCTCCGTCGACAACGTCCTGCAGTATGCCTCCGAGATCCCTTCAGGCCAGCCCCGAACTCCTCCCCCACGAGGCCCTCGTAGCATCTCGGGCGTACGCCGTGTCAGTGGTGGAGGACTGCCAAATCTCGCGTCGCGTACCGGCCAGCATAATATGCCGTCGCGGACTACTCGAATTAGCGAAAAGTTAGTTCTGCTGCCCGAGACCATCGACGAAACCGAGGCCGACGAGGAAGCCGAACGAGTCGCAGCGGAAGACGAGTCTAGACCGTTGAAAGACGAAGAGCTGGATGTGTTGCGGAAAAGAGGCGGCCTACGGGGAAAGAGCTATGCCGAGCGGTTGCCCAAGTTCGAGAGAGCAGAAAAGCTCTCGAGATTGACGGCCTACTGCACCGCCCAGAGCTACAAGATGAAGTCTACCTCGGAGTTCCTGCGTAAGAAGCATGACGCCAAGACCAAACTCTACGACGATTGCCTCTACACCGTCTACCATACGCCGCTCCTACCCGGCAACGATGGCTGCCGCGTACGAAGCCGACCGATACTCAAGACGCCGGGCACAGGCAAGACGGTGCTCGATCTCGAGATCGAGCGGAGCGAACAGCGAGACGAGCACATGGGCTACTACGAGGAATATGCCGATGGAGAACATGGAGGAAGCCCGGGTAATGAGAATGGCAGTTATCGTCGCGGCTCGGACGAACAAGAGCACGAGGGCGCAAGGAGCGACTACCACCCGGCGAGCCCTGTGAACCGGTTCGTCCCGGACGCCAAGCAATTCGCCGAAATGTTCATCTTCTCGTATGGTGTCGTGGTCTTTTGGAATTTTACCGAGCAGCAAGAGAAGGCCATTCTGGCTGATATCACCTTTGCCGAGAGTGAGACCGGCCTACCATTGGTCACCCGGCCCCTGGACCAAAGCGACTTCGAGACCGAAGAGTTCCATTTTGAGTACAACAACGATGTCAAGCGGCCTCGGATATTCAACGACATGATCACGCTGTTGCCGAGATCAGACCATATGGTTCGTCTAACCATCAGCCACGCGATCGCACAAAGCACCAAGCTGTGCTTCTTCGAGGAGCGAATGTCCGAGACGATGCTCAATGCGCAACATGTCCCGAAACGGCTGGCTTTAACCGGCGAGCTTAACATGACAAGAACCGAGATCGTCAAGATCCTGGGACGTCTGTTTAAGAGCCGCGTCGAGATTAACCTCTGTAAGCTGCATCCCCCCTATTGGCGAGTTTGGTGGCACAGCTAACAATCCCGATCCGTAACAGCTTCGAACATTCTCGACGTACCTAACTTCTTCTGGGATTCCGAACCGACTCTACACCCGCTGTACGTCGCGATTCGCGATTATCTGGAAATCGAGCCGCGCACCAAAGTACTCAACGAGCGGTGCCGTGTCTTCCTGGACCTTGCCGAGATACTCTCGGACTCGGTGGCGGACTCCAAGATGAGCTACATCACGTGGATTATCATCGTTCTGATCATCATTAGCATCCTCGTTACTGTCACCGAAGTTGCTTTGCGATTTGGCATCCTTTCCAAGGAAAGGGGTACTAGTAATGGAGAGGGAGCACCGCCAGAGATGTTGCTATCAAGAAGCAACTTCACAATGGACGAACTACGCTCATGGGGAGCCAGCCTCAGTGAGCAAGAACGCAGAGCTATCTGTGGCGCTGACTACATTGGCACGACGTATGTTGGCATTTGATGTTCGAGTATTCGCATTTCCAGGGGCGCGCGTCTCGTACACAGGTACTGCATCAGGGGCTTGCATCATTATACCCATGATTGAGGTAAAGGGCGTTCAGGTAGTCGGCGTCAAGAGGAAGTTGGTAGAGTTAGCATGGCCGGACAAATCGGCGCGGAACTCCCGAAAAGAAGAAGAACTTCTCTCCTGGCAAGAATCATTGAGGTCCGGTTTCTGCTTCTGACCCACCACCCCCGTCGCCGCCGTTGGGAGTACGTACCGCGCGCACGATCGAAGTTGTAGGCTGGGCGGATGGGCAGCAGACGTGTTTCTCAACAAACCTGCACTGATGAAGATTATGACGCCTTTGCAAACTTACTCCATACTTAGTTACGCGGCGGCGGCCCGTCCATGAACTATGGTCCAGGGGCTCCAGGTGGGTTGTAGTGCCCTGAAGCCTTTCTTGCCAGGGCACTTAGCGCATTGCGGCCGCTAGGAGCTCGCACCTCAAACCCATTGACACTCAAATGCCAATGTACAATCTGAAAGACCTTAGCATGACTGAGACGTGAGATGATGTTGAGTGCTACATCGACAAAGACATAGGTACCATTAAAGACTGAACTAGTGATAAAGCGATTGTCAAAGGATGTGGAGGGAAATCTAAGATAAACCAGAAGGAAAGGACCAGACTCCTCTTCAAAGTGCATATTAGTTCAGCAACATGCTGATAGGGATGGTCCGGTAGTTCTCCCGACTCGTATCTGCGATATCCATCTCATCAGCCCGGTCAGTTGGTTCGGGATCCTTCTTCCCTGCTCGAGCTTTCGCGTTTCTCCTTTTCTTGACCCTCGCGCTCGCCACAGCGCTACATCGTTGAC
This sequence comes from Xylariomycetidae sp. FL0641, assembly GCA_022376655.1. NCBI lineage: Eukaryota > Fungi > Ascomycota > Sordariomycetes > Xylariomycetidae sp. FL0641. The sequence goes on along the minus strand of JAJJKE010000010.1, from coordinate 21,612 downwards.
AGCTACCTTTACCAGGTGCGGCCGGAGCTTTCGAACACTGATAGCAGATCCCCGCTGCTCTGGCTTGTGCCCTGCGCACCCTCGCGTTCTCAACAGACTTCTGTAGGCATGGTACGCAAGTGCGGTAGTCGCTCATAGTGGAAGGCTTGTCGCATCTTATGCACTTCCCCTCCGCTATTCGTTTCTGGTAACGTTCTCTACATCCCTGGCGATTTGTGTCTGAACAAGGTCCACACAAGGTGATGCCGGAGACGGCGGGCCTCGCGAAACACGACTGGCATCTTCCCTCTGCACCAGCTTTTGCCCTAGCTTTCCTCATGCTCTCCGTGCTTGGTCGTACGCATCTTGTACATGCATTCTTGCCTGGGATCAAAACGTCCCCGCACGTCGGGCACTCCCCCTGCGCCACTCTCCTCTTGCGAAGCGCTGAAGAATTCGCGTCTCTTCGTGCTATACAACTTGCACATCCGCTATGGCCTGTGGCCGCAGGTGTCCTTTGACAATATATGCAGGTTCCCTTCGCTCGGGCTTTGTCCCTGGCCTCTTTCCCCCGCTCATTCTCCTTCTTCGAGCAGTTTGCGCATTTAGTCAAACCAGATCGGGCAGGAGCTTCCCGGCATGCTGTGCATTTCCCCTCTTCTCGGGCTTCTGTCCTACTCTTTCTTATGCGCTGTTTCGTGTCCTTCAAGCAGCTTGTACATTCCGTACTGCCACGTTTTGCATGAACCTTCTGGCACTTTGTGCATTTCTTCAATGTAATTGAGTCCTGCTCAGGAGGCGCAGAGCGCTGAGCGGCGCATCTCTCGGATGTTCGTCTGCCCATGTTGGACACTCAATGGCGAAAGTTCCCTTCCCCCTCCACAGTAGTGTACCAGCCTCCGGCGAGTAGCAAGCAGTTGTCCTGGTTCGAGTCGGATATGGTAGGTAACAAGTGGGTGACACCTACTTCGCAGCCAACCTCCAAATTGCAATCAAAATCGGGTAGCCTGTCCTCCCGTCTCTTGTACCTTGAGGGGCCGACGGTTCTTCGGTTCATACAATGCTATTGTTTGGAAACAGATGTATTCTGAATACGGAACACGCCTCATCCTTGTTTTGTTGATAGATCAAAGCGTATCCTGTGGATGGGCCTTGGTCAGAACTTGCTGCTCATTGTATCGCTCTTTCTTCCATTGTTGGATGTCATCGCCTGGCAAGATCGAGTAATTCGACAAGTCATGATCCCGTCAAAGACACCTTGCACCTTCCCAACTCAAAAGGAGTCACTTGATTTCTGGGTAAAGCCCGATGTTATCTACAACTCTCTTCCTGTGCAATTTCCTGCCACTTATTTGACTGGATTCAGCAGATAGGCAGTACCTTTCGCCCGGTTTCCCGCTACTGGCAGGGGTTCCGGGCTTGTTTTGCAGAGAAAATCGCAGGGACTGTTGCGAACATTTGGGGAATTCTCGAAGAGTATTGCTTCAAACTTCCTGGAGGCACTAAGAGACTCCGACGGTTAGTCTTCATCCTGGGAACGGTTTTACGTTGCCACACTCCCGCCTGCTTTCCTTATCTGAGTGGATCAAGAACGCGGTCGGAGGGTCGGAGAAGCAGCACACCTCATTGGTCGCACGCCGCGCCGGAGCGGCGCCGTCTGGCTCTTGGCGTATGTGCGTCGGTCGGGATTGATACGGTTCGTCGGACGAAGACGCCGAGTTATCTATGCCTCTCAGCGATATGCCAGACTTTAATGCACCCGACTGACCAAGTCCATGGTTCTGGGAAGAAGGTGAGATTCCTCTCTCGTCGACCAACATACATGGTGCCCGAAGCGTCGTCGCGACAATCCTAACAAATATGTCTTCTTCTGACCATGGCGACGAGGTCGGTCCCAAAGAGAAACAACCAAGCATTTCCGGCGTCAAGTCGAGTGGAGATGTTGAGATCGCCGGGGTCGAGCCTGCGACTCTCGTTCACGATGTCGACCCGGTCGCCGAGAGAAGACTACTATGGAAGTTCGACCTCCGCATTCTCCCGACACTGTCCATCATGTATTTCTTCAACGCCTTGGACAAGGGAAACCTAGGTAACGCGAAGACGGCCGGGTTGGAGAAAGACCTTGGCCTGGTGGGAGATCAGTACAACATCATGTTGTCGGTAAGCTCAACGTCGATCGGCATTCCCTGGAGTGAGATGATCGCCCTTTTACAATCAGGTACCTAAATCGTGTTTAGGTCTTCTTCATCCCATACGTACTATTCGCACCCCTTGTCGGTATCATTGGGAAGAAATGGGGCCCCTCGAAGATGCTCCCATTGATGATGTTCACCTTCGGTACGTTGCAACTGTGTGCGCAATATGCTCTTGTCTTTGAATCGGGGCTGATGCCTGATTGGTAGGCTTGATGACTCTCATGACGACTATCGCCCATGACTTTGGGGGCTTGACGGCCTTACGCATGATCCTTGGCTTAGCCGAAGGAGCATTCTTCCCCCTTGTCATATATTACCAGGTATGCAACTTCACTTTCATGCATTCGATGGCTCAAGGGGGTCACTAAGGAGGTTTACAGACTACGTTCTACCGACGCGGCGAGTTGGCGACACGCCTCGCTATCTTCTACGCCATTTCAGATATCGCCAGTGGCTTTTCGGGCTTGCTAGCCTTTGGGACCTTCCAAATCACCGACGGCCCGCTGGCTCGCTGGAAGTACATCTTCATTATCGAAGGTATGTAAAACTACTCGGGGTTGAAAGAAGTAAAGAGGAAGAAGCTGACGTTCCCAGGCGTGGGTACCATCGTATTTGCCATCTTCGCGTGGTTTTACCTGCCCCCAAACGGTGCGACTGCACACTTTCTTAGCGAGGAAGAAAAGCAACTGGCCTTTTATCGACTGCAAGTCGACTCATCCTCTGTCGTCAACCAGAGATTCGACCTCCGCGACGCGCTTGGCATCCTCAAGCGACCCACCAGTTGGGTCATCTTGGTTATCGAGATGTGTCTGGGTGTCCCATTGCAATGCGTCAGCTTGTATATGCCCACTATCATCGAGCGCCTCGGATACGGTACCGTGAAAACTAACCTCTATACCGTGGCACCGAATGTCACCGCCGCCGTCATGCTGCTGATCCTTGGCACATGCTCGGACATGGCCAAGATTCGCTTTCCCTTCGTTGCGGCCGGTTTTGCTTTCACACTCACCGGCTTCATCATATACACCTGCGTAGACGTGCATACCCAGTTGAACGTAGCATACTTCGCAGTAAGTTCAATCGAGCCAGATGGTGTCAACTCTTGCTGACGGCTGGACAGACTTTCATGATGTCATGGGGAACATCGGCACCCAGTGTGATCCTGGACGTCTGGTACAACAATAACATTGCGAACGAGAACCAGCGAATCCTCCTGACGAGTATTGGTGTACCAACGGCCAACGTGATGGGCATAGTCGCGTGAGTTTCAAGCACACTCTCTGCGGGCTTCTATTTAGATGCTAACCTCCCCAGTTCCAACATATTTAGGCCATCAGAGGCGCCGAAGTATCAGACAGCACTAATAACGACTGCCACGTTCGGGGCCTGTGGGCTCATCCTTACTCTCGTGTTCGGGTTCTGGATGATGTTTGATAACAAGAGGAGGGACAAGAAGGAGGGGAGGCGGGTCAAGGCAAGAGATATTCCTACGGAGTTACTGGCCACTGGCCCCTCCAGTCCAAGCTACCGCTGGTATCTATGAAGGTTTGAGTGGCGAGAAGGACGCATCTTTGTAGAAGGAACATGGATTTTGGACTGAAGAGTGTTGTTCATGGTACCTAGTTCGCGGCAAGTGAAATGAGCCTGGCCTTCGAGAACTTAGAGCCTACGAATAAGGTGGCTTACGATTTCCTTGGGCAAGTTGAGTGTGAGGAGTCTTCATAGGTCTGCGGGCAAAGTCCAGGATCTGTACACCCTCGAGTATCTGGTAGTGACCCGCCTCTCTCTGGTGGCTTCGTCGGGAGGCTCCCGGGGGCAGCCACCCTGGCAGGTCGGTACCTCCCTCAGGTACTTTGCATCACAAGCACAGGCTCCTTCCCATATCTGTCGTGTGTTTATTAAATGAGGTCATTACTTAAGTACCTAGGAAGGACCTAACTGGAGTACCCTCGATGCGTGTCATCCACGGCTTGGATGTCTCCACCCTTCTGATCTTCCCGCCTCAGGTTCCACCCCCCCCCCCCAGGTCTGTTTTGTCCTCCCCCACTCGCCATCCGCCCGAACCTACATCACCACCTCACGGTCTCTTCTCCCACAACCACCTGTATCGGCCAAATACCCTCCGAACGTCCACAGCATATCGGGAGCCATCCTACTGCCAAGTCTTCCACACACACCTGCATCTGTCCGCCGCTCTCGAGTCTCAGGTGTTAACCAAATCCGCCATGGCACCCAAAAGAGAGGGCGAGCCCCTGTTCCGTGACAAGGGGTATTTCAAAGCCCCCAAGATCAAAGCGGAGGGCGACTCGAAGGTCAACCTGAGTGCCATCCCCATGATGCCCTCTACGCGTGTCAAGAAGGAGATAAAGTTGGAATCAGGAGGTGGAAGCTTGTCTTCCATCCCTTGGGTATCTTTCGCGCCGTCAGAGGGGCTCAAGTCGGACCAGAAGGTACGCCGAAACTTGCATAGCTTCCTTTCGAGATCGCGGAAGCTTATCATGCATACTACCAGGGTCACCCTCGCCCCAAATTTCACAGTGGTCCCCCCACTGTCCAAGTTCAGATGAAGGGAGGCCAGATCGTGAAAGCGCACTACAACGCAGCCGAACAGCGAGTCTACATCAAAGGAGAATTGACGGGCCTGAAGTGGGGATTGGAAAGCCGAAGCACTGAGCTGCAGGTGACTACGCGATTGAACGATGTCGGCATTCGAGTGGAACCCAAGCGTCCTTGCTCAATGTTTATGGGTTTTCGCTCGGTGAGTCTATCTCGTACACTCAAAGCTCCCAGGTGAAGCCCGCCACTAAACGTCCGAGGTAATAGAGGCTACGATCGTTCGGCTTGGCGTTCGCTGTCCAAGAACCACAACCCAAGCCTGAAGTGACAACCCAGGTTCCAGTGGTGCTGATGGTCAAAAATGAAACCAGCGGGAAGAAGATCGTTACGAAGCCTACAGCCGCTGGCTGAAGACGTCTTTGCCATAGAAACCTCCACAAGCAAGTGGCCACTGTCCCAAGATGCCACGAGGGTATGTCGTCAGTCGAGACTGTGTTTCTTCTGCTTCTAACAATGGCAGCACCTTGGTGCGCGTGTGTTGGTACATCGCTGACGTTGGATGCATCTTATCGGAGAAGCCTTGATGACAGGATTAGGTTGCGCTACATGTAAACACTGGCAAACGATGTGCCACTGAGTCTTTGCTATATAGAACCGCACGGGAAAGAGGTAGTAAAACATACAGCATGAGAGATTGTCGGTATAGGTGGTTGAACCAGCCCCTCCATTGCTGAACTGGCCCCTTCTGACGGAGAGACGCTCGGTACATCGATTTGACGAAACACTAGTTACGAGCCATAGCTGCACCATAGCCTGTAAATAGGAGACGAAATTCTCATATATAACTTCCCGGCTCGGCTCAGTATCCTAAAGCAAGTCTATCGCCATCGACACAAGATAGGTAGTATTATCTCCTCGTCATGACAGTGCACCACCCAGTCCCTCGAAAACTGGACCGTTTGCTTCAAGGAACAGGATTCGATCGCTCGGACTCCGGGAGCCCAGGTCGCCATTGCACATGGGCAAGTAGTGTCTAGTGGCTATGTCTTCAGGGTCAACAGCTCCGGCAATGGTGACCGCGACGCATCACGCACGTACCATCAACTCCCGTCGCATCGCTTAGCGTGCCATTCGAGCTTTTCCGCTGATAAACCATCGCATTACAGTTCCGCAACACCATCTTCGCCCTCATCGAAGTCATGGGGTCTTTCAGCGCACCTGGGACCATGCCCTGAGAACGTGGAGAATGGAGCTGTGGTACCGGGTAAAGAACCGCCCGGGAGAGGCCGCGACGGTCGCGAAATATTGACGTCGATGTCCAGCCGGTGGCGGCGATACCGGATCGCTCCGGTGCGGACAGGGCAGAGGATATGGGATGGTCGCGCGGGATGCTGGTGTGGGAGGCAAATAGCAGCGGTGCCGAGGCGGGAAAGTTAGCTACTGTTACGCTGTTGTTTGAGACCTCTCCGGGTTAACGATCACTGGGCATGAGAAATGGCATTGCAGTGGGTGCTCGAGATGCCATAGCCTACCGACGGAGCGATTGGTTGGTGTGATGGCAGGGTTCGCCGCACGAGGCCCATGGGTGGGAAACAGCATAATTATGTGAAGCATCACGTTCTCCCCAACAATCACTTAAAAGCCAGCTCTGATCAACAGAATCCTCCGCTAAATTTGAACAGGGACCTCGGGCTGTATCAATTGCGAAATCCTTCACGTCCGCTATTACGCCATTGTGAGGCCGGCAGGCTATTAGAGGAGCTGGGGAAACATCGTATATTCTTCTCACGGGCTTGTCCCCGCACTTCAGTGACTGGTATATTGACTCGAGCGACCTATGCAGTAGCTACGAACGTCTTTGTGAGCATCATCGTCGATGCAGGCTCGGTTCCTAGCTCAGATCTGCCACGCGGAAGCTTCTTGACCTGTCTCAGCAAATCTTCGAGTGCAACATACGGTAGTGGCGTCCCAACTTGGAGCTTTGGCTCTCGAATATGAGCACTAAGTCAGATCAACCTCGTCCAGCCCATCCTCCCGCTTGATCTCTTTGAATCTCTTCGCAGGGGGGAGTCGGTCACTCGAAGTGCCTCGCTTGAGGCCTCTAGTGCCGGTACCGTCGCACTCGCCCTTTATGTGCTCGGATTTGATCGAACTCTCGCGCTGGAACTTGTCAGAGATCTGCTAGGGGATACAAAGATGGATACGGCGGCTGAGTATAACCTACCTCCCTGTGAAGCTTCAGGGCAAACTTGCGAACCTCTTCCTCCGTCATCGAATCAATTGGAGTAGGCTTTGGAATTATTCCCTTGTGTATCAACCCTTCTGTAGAGCACATGTCAGCCAAACCTCTTCTGTGTCTTTAGAGGATTATGTCTTCCCACCTTTCGTCAGATAGCGGAACTCAAAGTATGCGAAGGGCCGCTCCTGTGGATCTTGGAAAACGTTGTCAGGACGCGAATGCACTACAGTCGGTGTAGCAGCACCCAGTTGCACAGAAGCATCAAGTGCTTCGCCTTTGATAGCCTTTTCAGACACTTCGTCAACCATAGGGGGCGCATCAGTGTCATGAGGTAAGCACATTTTGGTGGATCGCTTCATTTTGTAGACCAGAATGCGGAGAGTGCCAAGCTTGTTGCTCTTCAGGATGTCTTCGTCGATGATCGCCGAGTCCGTCATTTCGACTGAGGTATCAAGGTCAGATTTCGGGCAATATTATGAATTTCGTCTTCGGCTATTTTTCTTGACAATACATACCTTTTTTGAGATTCCCAAATTTTAGGGAACTGTCAAAATAGCCGGATTGGACACTTCCGTATTTCCAGCCTTCGAAAACCTCCGTCCAGTCTCGTCCTCGAAGCTCTCGTGGCTCATGTTGAACGATAGTCGGGATGCCATCGGCCTCGTACATGACTGCAAGATGGTTGCATCTCCCAACAAAGGCTGCTCGCTTCGTAAACTCGATCGTGAACTCTGCGCCTGGAACTGCTTCGATATACTTGACAACGTGGGGAATCTTTTTGACGTCGATGAAAACAGCTTCGGCCGCTTTCGTGGCTGTAGCGAGGAGATCCAGCTCATCTTCCCCAGTTAAGTCGATGTATGGATCATCGTACTCTTGGGCAACCTGACCATTGACTTTCACAACACCCTCCAAGCCAGGAAGTTCCTTTATGATGGCCATGGCGCGATGGAAGTGGTCGCCCAATCGGCGCCTGATGCGGATTGAGATTGGGCAGAAAAAAGGTAATGTAATCAGAGACGGTGGCGGTGAGCTTGTGGGAAAGCCCCCGAGTAAGGTGAGACGTGGTTCGGTATCGCGGGTGGCGGATAGGTAGGATGAAGAGAATTGAGGTGGTATGGAGAAGGCACCTGATGAGCGAGACGAGCGAAGATCCGATCGACTGTGCTGGGCAGGATACCTACGTGGGGAGATGAATCAGGTGATTGGGGTCAACCTGATGGAGAGTTGTGAGAGATAAGGTGCCTCCCGGTGCGTGGATGGAAAACCCCCCGAGGCAATTCCAAGGTTGTTGGCTGGGACAGAAGGCGAAAAGAAGTGGAGCTGGCTTGAGTGCAGCTTTGCTTGTTCATTGAGGAAGGAGCGGCCGGTGCGTCGCTGCAAGGAGCAAAGAATGCCCCGGTGCAGGTGCCTGAACACACTGCCTGGGTAACCCCTTCCATCGAAATTGCATTAGCGGCACACTCCAAGCTGCAGACAGGCGCATCCAGCGCTGATATTGCAGGTCCCAATCCAATTTGCTCAAGGCGCACCCCCACTGCAAGACCAGAGATGGATGACAGAGAGCTACCTTATATATACCGAACCTTAGATCCTCGAGTCACTCCCCAGGCAGCATGCAGGTTGGACGGTTGGTTGATATCGTATCATTTTCACCATGCAATCCTTAGAAGTGTACGACAGAATTTTTAATTTACACTAAGGCAGAGTGACTACAATCTGCTTGGCTTTGAAAGTTGCCCCTGCCTTGGTCCATGTGAATGAAGACCATTTCTCGACAGCTAGGATCTGACCAGACAAAGAGCCACGAGTGCCGGACAGGTCGACTGCAGAAGACCGTAAGGTAAAGCTGCGTTCTGAACTCGCGGCACCATGTCATCTTCAAGACCCCTGTGCTGCGCTCGGTAGATGCGCTCAGAGCACATGTCCTGGCAGAATGTCTTCAATGCTCGGCCAACCCTATGTCATTAGCCAGTCTCGACAATATGTGACCAGCAGCACTGGAACGTGCTGAAGGTCTTGGTGGGGAAGACCTCATTCAACCACGTGCTCCAGTAGCTGAAGGTGCACCGTTGCCAGCCGCCTGCGAACCGCCTGTACCACTCTGGGAAGCTTCCGACCCCATGATGTTTTCTCGCATCAAGACCACTGGTGAATGATAGTGTTAGCTTGTCGAAGAGTTACCATGGGACTTTTGTTTGGGACGTACTCTTGGTGCGGTAGCGGAACTCGAATGTGGCAAATGGAAGGTATTCGTTGCCGTCCTGGTACTTTACTTCACGCTTCAACCCAGCGAATCGGGGTTCAAAGTTGAGTGGTGTGTATCTATGTACATAAAAGGTCAGAATAAGGTGATGACACAGTGCACGATGGACGATGAATATAGAACTGCTCACCCGACGGAAAGCGAAATGCGACGTTCGCCTAGGGCACTTCGGGAAACGCCACATCGTCCTTGCATCAGCTCTCGAGGGGGAAGGACATGGTTCTCCGGGTGAAAAGGCGACCATTCGTCGTCGTTCAGACGATAGAAGTGTACACGAATGAGGCCGTACTTGTCAGCGTTAGCCTTCAGAACCCTCTGTTCACTAGGAGTGTACTGGTTATCGTCGACTGTCGTGCGCCGTGCGGTAATTAGTAAGAATACTGGCATCTGCGTTGTGAAAGGTAGAACGTACCTCGTATGAGAGGTTGCCACTGGTAGCCACCGTACAGCAGCTGATTGCCGTCGATCTTGCCAAAGTACGAGTGGTTCGCAGTCCAGGTGGTGGAAGCAGTGAGACCGTCCTTCTCCTGGTACATGCCGGAGAGGTTGCCATCCAGCTCGATCTTGTAGCCAATGTGGTGGCTTGTTTGCTGAAAGGCGGGATGGTTCTTGTGTACGCGAATTGAGAAACGTGCTCCGCGAGTGGCTTGAATGTAACTGATGTTACGGAGAGGCACTTCTGCAGTGACAATGCGCAGCCGTTCTCCCACACCACTCACTTCCTCCTCCTCCTCCTTCTTCTTCTTCGCCTTCTTCTTCTCCTGTTTTGGTGACTTGATCTTTGGTGACTTCTCCTTGACAGTTGTGTTTCCGTGTTCAGAACTCACACCAGTGTCAGAGGGCTGACGTGGGGTCGGCTCAAGGTTCGTAGCGGTGGGCATGGTAGGGGGGTCGGGGAGGCCATACTCAGTAGTTGCTCGATCATGTACAATCACCAACACCTCTAGGCCTGGCAGGCCTTGGATAACTGCCATTGTTGGCGATTTCCACGGGGTCTGCTAGCTGCTTGGGTGAAAGTCGGACGGGAGGTTTACCAGCCATTCTCCCGTGCTATTTGTACACGGTGGGAAGGGCATCGTTGGTCGACCACGGCAACAGTGTTGACTGGCAAATCTGTGCTTAGTGGGGACTGCATCTTTGGTCGGCCACAGCAACAGTGTAGACCGGCGACGCGTCCCGTCGCGTCGCCAATCCAGTTGCGCCGCCGCCAGCGGTGCCACAACACTGCCAGCGGCAATTTACTCAGAGAATGGGGTGCAGTTCAAAGTCTTGCCAGGTTGTTCACCACAGGCGCCTTAAATGCTTTTGGCCGGGGTATCTACAACGTGAGGAGCATTCACTGCTTAAAAGGGTAGCTTGCTTCAGTTATTGCACGCATTCCCATTTGCAGCAAGATGCCGCTTTGTTGGCCCAGACATTAGCAGGGCAGGCATGGCCCTCTTGACCATCTGTTCCTTCCACATTGTTTCCGATACGTTTTCGTTCGACCTTACACGTTCTGCTTGAAGTCGGCGCCCGTATTGTCTTCTTTTCCACATCATTACAATCAGGCAGAAGCGATCGTTTCAAGACGAGAGCTTTCGTTTGCGAATAGATCATTAGTTCAGTGGAAGTCTCTCTACCCGTATTGATTATTACCAAATCCGATATCGGACTTGCCTAGACAGAAACCTTTAGAAAAGCACTGGAAGACTAATGGCATTCTCGATGATTTCCCTCTGCTTGTGGACGGACGCCGGACGGTGGGATGACCGGTTTGGATATCTATGCAACATGTGCTGTAACCCACTGATGTTCTTTGATTAAGCTGAGAAGTGTTGAATGAAGACAAGTAAGGTCTTTTCGCTTCACCTTCGGCGGTAAATCCGGTGCTTATGAGTAGTCAGGACCAGACAATTGTCAATCTGGAGTAGAAACGCACCGGGACCCGAGCTCAGGGGCTGGCCGAAAGTGGGTCTAATCATCGGTCCCCAGTGCCTAGAGCGGCATGCCAAGCCTGCCGAACTGGACCCATTGGAACCGAGAACACCGGCGCTTGGGGCACTCCCATGTGGCGCTAATGTGGCTCAGCCTGCAAATTGGAGACGGGACCTGGGATACGGTGCCCAGAGGTCCATACCAGTGGACCCGACTGGCTTTAAGGTACCGACCGGTCGCGCCAGGCCGAGACAACTGCACGCTTACCTATCGCTCTCTGTAGCCCCAAGACCTGCAGACCATATCATCATTGCCAACAAGACGTCTGCGTCACCAAGTCTTCAAGATGGATCCTGCTCGGCAAGCTATGATTTATGGCCGTAAGTCGTCCCCTCGCCGCGACATCGCATCGCCTAGACGAGATCCCAATACCAGAATCACGAAGCCTTCGCGGCCGGCCCAGAGCAAACCCACGAACGCCGCCAACAGCCAGAGCTATATCAGCCACGACGAACAGTCTCAACGCTTCGTAGCGGACGAGGACAAGTTCGTACTCAAGCAATCCAAGAAGAAAGCCGACATCCGCGTGCGAGAGGGAAGAGCGAAGCCCATCGACTTCCTTGCCTTCAATTTACGATTCATTGACGACGACCGCGATGTCTTCGAAGATGACGATGCCGATGTCGAAATCGACGTGCCTTCCCCCACCGCTGTCATCGACACGCTGAAGGAGACAGATGCCGACGAGCTTGAATCCGAGATAGCCTCGTACCATACACTGGAGACGAATAGGCGCAACCGAGATTACTGGACGGCTGTAAAGACTCTGTTAGCCGATAAGAGACATAAGATGAGACCCATGGGCCCAGAAGAACGCGCGGTCAGTTCTGTTGGTGCGGATGTTGACAAGATCCTCGGACCCAAGAACCTCGAGCAGTTGGAGAAGCTACAGGGCCAGATACAGGCCAAGTTGCGCTCCGACGAAGTCATGGACACCGATTATTGGGAACAGCTCCTCAAGAGCTTACTGGTTTTCAAAGCGAAGGCGAAGCTCAAGGCCATCTACGAGGCTATTCACGAAGAGCGGATCAGACTGCTGAAAGATCGAGACCCTCAAAAGGCTGAGGCGTTGGCCAGCTCAGGCAATTCGGCGTCGTCTATTTTGACCACGAGCCAAGCCGGCGCTGTCAGGCCCTCTTCGTCCCATTCTAAACAGATTGTCGGCGCGAACCAACCCACTGCTTCGAGCAGCGCAGCACCGGCGACCTCCAGGTTTGCGGAAAGCGGCAACGAAGACTTCTCCCAGGCGACAAAGGCCTTGTACGAACGTGAGGTTGCCCGAGGTGTGAGCGAGAACGAGGAAATCTTCACCGCCGAGGAAACTGTTCCTGCTACCGCCAAACCTCAATGGGCCGACCAGTACAGGCCACGAAAACCTCGATACTTCAACCGTGTGCAGATGGGATACGAATGGAACAAGTACAACCAGACTCACTACGATCACGACAACCCTCCACCAAAGGTCGTGCAAGGGTACAAGTTCAACATCTTCTACCCGGATCTCATCGACAAGACCAAGGCGCCTACTTTCAAGATCATACGCGAACATGGCAGGAGACGAGGGGAATCCTTCGCACCTGCTGGCGAAGAAGACACATGCCTGATACGTTTCATCTCTGGACCGCCGTATGAAGATATCGCCTTTCGCATCGTAGATCGAGAGTGGGATTACAGCGCCAAGAAGGACCGCGGCTTCAAAAGCAGCTTTGACAAGGTACGTATATGCGATCTCATCTGACAAGTAGATTTGTTCTCGGAGCAGGATGAACCGGCAGTGCAGTCAACCACGGAGTATGGGTGCACCGTGATGTGATGGCCCCAATATTTCATGCCGTGTGCAGGTGACCTGCCCATGGCATTGTTCTGGCCGAGCGGGTTGCCGGGTCCTGCCTGGCTGTCTCGTCTAAGCCTTCCCTGCTTCCCCTCATGTTCTCACCTGGGCCCAAAGACATGTCTCAGATAGCTAACGTTCTACTCTGCAGGGTATACTCCAACTCCATTTCCAGTTCAAAAAGGTAAGCACTGCATGACAAGCCTGTCTGTTCATCCCCAGTCCATGCTGACCCTTTGCCTCCAGATCTATTACCGGAAGTAATCGGGGGATCGTATGGATTATCACGGCTCCAAGTCTGGCCGTACAAACATGTCACCTGCTGAGGGGTCGCACAGGAAGAGAAATTCACCGCGACCTATCTGGGGCGGAGGTTATGCGGGTCGAGCACGGTAAATTACTGAATAGGGCCTTAGCGATAGCAATCTGCAAAGCCTCTTGGACCGTCTGCTGTGGATTCGAATGACGGCCGATGCTGATACGCCCTGGCCTGGTAACACAACGCCCGGAGAACTGCTGCCTTGCTTTCCTGACTCTCGCCAGGTCATACGTCTCATCATCTACCCGGGGCACTGTTGTATCAGGCGCCAGCAGCGCTGGATCCCTCAACCCTCTGTGGGTCACAGCACAGTTCGCCATTCACCGTCCTCTTGGTGTTAGGTTACAGCAAATGGACCTGGCCCCCTCGAGGCGTGGCGATGATCAGATTCAAAGTGGCAGTTGGCACCATCTCCAACAGAAAACTCCCTACCGTTGTATGAGAGGGAGACGGATAGGGACATGCCAGCTGATATGCGATGAGACTCTGCATCGAGCCCCGTTTTTCGTTTCAGGGTCAACTCACCCAAATCCCTTGTCCTTCGACGTTCTATTTCGCTCGAGGGGACGGGGGGCCCATGGCTCCCTGCGTCTCGATCGATCCTTTCGGGATTCTAGAAAAGGCGCAGCGCTGATCTGCATGAGATGACAGCGGCGTAGGAGCGATCTCCCGCGCATCTAGCTTCCCATCCTCCCTTCCCCGAGCCGAATTCTTGCCAGAGGAGCAGAATGGGCAAAAGTCCCTGGCTTGGGGGCTGGCCGGTGCAGGGCTTGTGTAGCAATTGATTGGGTGCATTTTGGCGAAATGACCGCCAGCGCCCAGCGAGCTGCAAGCAGCCGACGGCGGGAGCAGAGCCCTGCGAAGCCGCTGATGGTGGTGTGTCTCCGGGCCTTCTGGACGGATGGCCTGCATGTTGGGTCCCTGGGTCCTCACATAAAGAAGACTCAACAATATCCTTGTTGGAGAGTGGACGGAGAGAAAAGACGAGGAGGGTGCGGTTCAACAGCGGTTGCAGTGAGGGTCCTCTCTGCCCCCTTTCGTCATCTCCAGCCTACGGTACGCGTGTGTGTAAGGGCGTCTGTGTTATTGGGCGTTGCACCTCGGGCGTGTCCTGCCTCTGTGCCTCTCGGCCTGCCTCTCACAAGCAGCAGAATCTCTCCGAGCGCAGCGACGTACGAACGTACCATCCATACAGAAAGATATGACACCCAGACGGGGAAGCGGGGACACAGGCAATGCGCTGCCGTTTGCAACATAGCACACCGCATGGCCATGTAAGTATCTGGAGGTAGAGGCCACACAAACGCACACACACACATGGGCGGGCACACATGCATATTTGCGCCGAAGTACCTGGGATACATGAGAGCTGCACTGTGTGTGTCACAGAGCGAGCCCGGGCCAGCAGCTGGACGGGACGAGACCTGAGGGCGAAGCAGAGCGCTGGTGGTCACCTGCGTGGGTGTGAGAGGGTGAGCAAGAAGAAGACGAGGAGGAGGCATCGTGGTAGGCAAGTATCTAAGGTGGAATCAGGACTGTACCGGTAGTGGAGGAGGGGCCACGGAGCGGGTAGATACTGGGAAGATTCAAGATCAGAACCTAGATCCAGGTACCCGTGGGTCTGTCAGAGGATCAGCAGGGCTGGCATGGCAGCTGTTCGTCATAAATCACCTGCAGTGGCATGCCTCCAGGGCTCCCAGTGCATGGACCCCATGGAGGTCAAGCCCCAGCTTGTCAGATGTGGAAGAGCATCGCAGCGCAGCGCAGCATCACCAGCAGCATCAGCTGCGGATTTCCGCATCTGGGCGATGCAGCTGGATGCCCGGCACGGAGAAGAAGTGCCCTAGAACGGTTGAGGTGTGTGAAGTAAGGACTGGATGTGCATGTGGGCGCAGGGTACCTAAGGTAGAGCTGCAGAGAGGTGCTGTGGGCAGATCCAGTAGCTGCAGGTTCCACTCATGTAAATCTGGCCCGTTACATACACGCCTACCTTGACTTACACGGTTCTAAGCTCACCCCTTCCCAGTCGCGCCCCGGCACCTTTGGATGTAGAGAGGCAAGAGCGACCTTCAAGCCCAGGTCCCTCCAATCTAAGTGAGGCCTGGTACCGACCGGGCGTTTCCTTGCCCATCGCACGTTACCTGCTCCTTCCACGTCGCCCACTTGCTCTCCAGGTCTTTACCCGATTGGGAAAGTTGGCCTCAGTTACGTACCTGCCCCAAGGCGGAGGCGCCAGGTCTAACGTCTTTCATACGCGAGCTCTCCCAGCCAGCCCTGGAGGTCAAGTACCGCCGACGCAGTGGCATCTGGTTGGCCCTGGGCCAGAGATTCAGCTAGGTACCTAGGTACGTAAGGTACCTGTAGAGGCCAGGACCGGGGCTGCTATCTTCCATCTTCTTCACGATCCACTTGGCGGATGGTGACTGAGCTGCTACACCTCATACCCATACATCTCCATACGTGTCTACCTAGCTACACAGTATCCCCCTTGAAAGCCCAGATTCTATTGCGAGTTCCCAGCAAATGCCGATTACAGCCTCTGCTATGTTCCTCGTGGTGAATCCAGGGGCCGTCATTCGTCCATCCATCTCTATTCGAGCGTCGGTCTCCTTCGGGTCGTCTTCAGCCGGACGCACGATCTGAACTGACTATTCGGATCCTGTCTTCAAGCCTTGGGTCCCTTCTTTCCCTGTGACCTTCAGCTTTTCACTGCTCGCCTCAAGGTGGATATTCGAGTGCCCTCTTCCGATTCTCCATTGGATTAAATCTTCCAAAAGCCAATCAGGAAGGGTGACGAGCGACGCACAGGGCAAGCAAGAGCAACAGAGCGGCTTTTGCGCAGTGTGTGCATGCGATAGAAACACAGACGCTTTAGGGAATCTGTCTGTCGCCTCTCTCACTATATCTCTCGTTAGGTTGTCCACTTGCGCGCACACACCGGCAAACCTACCACTGCACACACACACACACACACGCATACATCTACCCAGATGCCCGCAGACCTCTGAGACGCAGACCCAGCCCAGCCGGATACACAATCCGCCATACATCTAACAACAATCCGCCTGGACCATCACACTTACACACTCCTCCCGCACCGACTTGTCTACCTACCTACCTACCTTACCTCTCACTTCCTTTTCTCGCCTACATCCATCTCCACACAACTACATACCTCATTGTTTCCCCCCTCTCTTCCGGCCTGGTTGGTTTTACTCCTCGCCCGGATTCTGTCTCCCAACAGCCGCCCGCCCGTCCGCTCGCTCGCCTGAGCTTGTACCAACGCGCCCGGCCGCACACCGCACACCGCACAATCCCATTCATCCCGACGCCGCGTCTCTGATTCACTGCGCACGCACAAGCCCAACCTCGGTCTTTGAACCAACGGGTCCTGTTTCATTGCGGGTCCCGGCTTGACCCTCTATCTCCCAAGGTTGTCTGGTCCTGGATCTCCTCGGGATGGAGCAACCGATCCGCGACGGGCAGCCCGCCTGTTACTCCTCTTCTTCTTCCCCTTCATCTGCTCCCTCCTCCGCCCGCATCCCCTCAGCTGCCGACCCAGGACGGCATTGCACAACGCAAACAATGAAGGGACCTTCTCCCAACTACTCCTATCCCAACGTCCTCTACAACACGCCGCCGGCATCTCAAGACGCTGAAACCTACCAGCCCCTTCCGCAACCTCAGCAGCATCCGCAGCACCCACAACACCACTATCACCACCATCAACATCAACATCAACAATCCCATCCACCTACTCCAGCTTCGTATCCGCCTTCCGCCCTGAGAACGGACTTCCCGGCCTGCCCGCCCCAGCTACTCCACTCATCGGTCTCTCCCGTCAAGGGAGTGTGGCCTACACCTCCTCCGTCCACTATCTATGAGGGCGAGGACCACGACGGCTATCCATTTATCAGTTCCCCAGCAAGTGGAACGCCTAGCCTCCGTCTCACTAACCGGTATACTACTAAGTCCGACGCTGCCAGTCCCCGGAGCTGGCCAGTCTCAGACGCACAGCACGTAGACTTCGCCCAAACCGTCTACAAAGCTCCGGACCCCATGCCGCAGTTTACTATGGGCATGTGCAGCCCGGCACAGTTTGAGGGTCCTTACTCCCAGTTTTCTCCTGCTTCCTACCCTCCAGCGGACCTCGGTCTGCGCGGCAGTATGAATGCTGAATCAGTACTACAACCGGGTGTTTCATCCATTGTCAGCGACATGTCGGATCTTGAATCTGCGTTCTCTACCCAAGTCAACTCGCCGCAGTTGCCTGAAGAGTATGTTCCGCCGTACCAGGTCTGCGAAGACGAAGAGATGCAAGATTCAGACGCCATTGAGCAGTCTGAACCTGAGGAGAACACCAAGACCAATAAGCCCTACGCGCAACTTATCGCAATGGCATTCAAAAGTCGCCCGAATCACTCGATGACGTTGCAGGAGATATACCAATGGTTCCGAGAAAATACGGACAAGGGGAAAAGCAAGAGCAAGGGTTGGCAGAACAGTATACGGCATAACTTGAGCATGAATGCAGTAAGTATTACTTCCTCTGCATCCGCCACAACCGAACGGTGTATGGAAACTCTTCGGAACCATGCTAACTCTAGTAACAATAAGGCTTTTGTCAAGCCCGAAGTTCAACCCAGCCCAAGCAAGTCGCAGCCAGGCGCGACGGAGACCAAAAAGTCGACGGAATGGGTTCTGGAGCCCTGGGCGGTGACCCATGGTGTACAGAGCACGACACGCTATCGGCCCCAAAAGGCTGGTAAGAGTTCGAAGAGCCATGACGGTACTCAGACCAGACATCCTGCACGCGTAAGCTCCGGTCAAAAGGGAGGGGTGCAAACGAGTAAAGGCAAGAGCTCCGGAGACAAATATCGCTGCGCAAAGAACGTTTCGGACCGACCGAAGAAAGGTTTTCTCAGCAGCCAACGCGAGTTTCCCGAAGGCAATCTGTATAACCATGGTCTGGGTTATGGCTACACTTCTCCTTCTGCAAAAGACGAGCCAACGACGCCGCCAGATTTGGGTGTCTCGATCTTTCGAGACGGTCTACCGGCTATCGAAGCTCCCACTTCATGCGCTTCGCAATATTATCAACACTCGCAGGCCTATCACAGCGGTCAAGTTCAGGCAAACCCATACAACGTCGACGATATCGCTGACGTTTATGGGGCACATGCCAACTCGGCCACCGCACGCATCTCAGGCCCTGGATTGCCCCTGAACCACAACTTCGCTCCTTTGTTCGCACACCCACACGAGGTTAGCGACGATCGCGGGGGCTATGTGGGCTGGAACGCAGGAGGCGCCGCCTATTAGCCGAGACACGGCAGACCAGAACTGTGCATTTCGCCAAGATACGCCTCACAGTCGGTTCTGGTGTAGGCCCTAGGGGTGGCTCGCGAATGGGACCAATTGTGAGGTCGTGCATTGACTGTGACGTCTCCTGAGAAGTTGAGAGGGATTCTCAATAGGCATTGTATGCCATGAACGTACGCAGTGACAGAGGGTGGCTTCAGACTTGATCTAGAAGCCAGCCGTCCTCGAAGCTTATTTTTGGACGCGTTGTCGATTTTCCAGCAATTTGTTCCTTGTTTACCATCGATCCCGGGTATCCACTGCACATCTATCCCTACGCTTGGTCACCTACACGCCACTGCGAAATGTTTATTGCAATCTACAGCACGGGAAGACCGAATGTTAAAACCAGCGAACCCAGCCAGGGTAGGAGACCGGGAGGGTAGCCCAGCGCACGGCTCCCTAGTTACCGAGATGAACGACCTTGGCGCGACTGGTGCCTCTTCCCCGGCTTCTATGAAAGGTGCCACGTGCGGCCCGACATCTCGTTCCTCTCCAGTTGGGAAGCGCAGGGGCGGGTTAGCCGGACGGGGCAGGTATTACTGAAAGTTCTGCCAACGCCTGGCTTTCTTCCCCCCCTGCTGGGCTCATCCAACACATCACCCGAGCGGTTGTTCCTGCTGCCTTATCGTCGATCTTCTCTTCACACAGATCTACCATGGATAAAGCGACAACACCATATAAGCAAATTGGTTTCAGAAACCATAGGAAAAGAAAACAGACCAGCAATCTTTGATAATTTTCACGAGCGATTGAATTCAACGCGAATATGCCCACGAACTGCTCGACTACCCTTGAAGTCACCAAGGGCATAACACGCAGACACGATTTATGGGGGTGCAGATTTTCTCGCGGGGCATTTGCCGATATGCGTACGACTTTTTCGATCTCCTTTGATGCGTCTATTGTACTAGACGAACCAGCGTTGCATTCCCAATCTAGCATTGTTCCGGGGTGGAAAATCTACATTTCTCATTATCCCATTCTCCCAGCGGCAGGTGTGCGCATGCGTGTGAGTACTTTCCGCTCGGAACACAGGCAAAGGAACCGGAGCTTAATAGACGAGCATGGCGTCGGGCAACTGGACAGGATACCACACGTGTCAACTATCCCGCCTCCAACTACTAATCTATCTGCATTGAGTTCTCTTTTCTTGGACCAGGATGGCTTCTCCAAGAGTGTATGCGCCAGTGTATGTGTGAGGGTGGAAAACTGCGTGACATGCGTCTGCCCAGCTGCGTGTATGTCGGTGTGGTAGGCTCGTCGGTCCCCATGTCTGTCCCCAGGTCTGTCCTTCTCCTGGGTCTTTCCCTTCAAACTCAACCAGTGAACATCCGTCTTGCTCGTCCCCATGCCTGCCATCCGTCATACGTACCGGGCTAGTGGCTCGCGCCCCCTCGTCCCGACAGAAAGGGAGCGTCGGATGCGCAAGGCGCTCCGGCCGGCCAGTCACAGGGCACGAGGGGGTGGCACCCAAAGGCTTCGTTCATTTCGCGTCTATCTGTGTGTCTTTTTCTATCTTGCCTGTCCTCCCTCAGAGCCAGCAGATAGGTATGTACTTACCTAAGGTTTACCGCCTTCCCGGCCCCGGACCCCGGCCTTCTCCTCCTTGGCTCTGGCGCTGCTGGCCTCGCTGCCGGCTGCCTGGTCCGCTGCGCCGACGCTCCCTTCCCACCCGGCACTCGTGGGTGGTCGCACCCGAATGGGCGCTGTCGCTCTCTCGTCCTACTTGCCTGAGTGTGCTCTCGGAGTCCACCGTACCTCACCGGCCATCGCGGCTCTGGATGCGTGCGTGTGGGCGTGAGTGAGGTTCTCCGCGCGTGTAAGTTGGTCATCTTATAGACTCCTTAGGTAGGTAAGGTACTTAGGTACGCATAGATAAGAAGTACCTAAGGTAGTACAAGCTATCTCTTTCCCTTCCAGCGACCCCCAGGCCCATCCGTTGCCAGCCAGCCAGCCAGCCAGCCAGCCCCACGAAAGTACCTTACCGGGCTTGCTCTCTCTCTCTCTCTCTCTCTCTCTCTCTCTCTCTCTCTCTCTCTCTCTCTCTCTCTCTCTCTCTCTCTCTCTCTCTCTCTTCGGCGCCCACCAGCCACATGGATGGCGTCTCCGATTCCACTTCTTCTTCTTCTTCTTCTTCGCGTTGGCCCAAGGTTCCAGCGAACCCTGACGCCCGCCCGCGCGCCCGCGAGAGCCGCCCCTGCCTCCCTCCCCTGATTGGGTACCGTCCCCTCGGGTCCCCCCCCCTCCCCTCCCCACTCCACTCCCCACAGAGAGAGAGAGAGAGAGAGGGAGAGAGAGATCGTTGGTGTGTTTCGACCTGGAGGAGGGGCCGTGCGGCGCACGCCTACCTACTTAGTTAGTTAGCCTTTCTGGGGGGGAAGGTGAGCCGGCCGGGATTGACGGGATAGCCAGCCCTGGGGGTACGTACGTACGTAGACGAACCCTCGACGGGTCTCTCTCTCTCGTCGTTCCGTGCACGACGGACGACAACCACTGTCCACCACTAGGTACTTACTGGATCTGATGGGGAGGGGCATATAAGTTAGATAGATCTGGCATTGGGGGGGTAGGGGGGGGATGGATCCGTCCCATCTGGTCCTGAGCCCGGAACGGATCCCGGGCGATGGCCACGACCACTGGATACCGACTCCCAGGTTAAGTACGTTGCCTGTTGCTGCTAGCCACCACCACCACCACCACCACCACCACCACTCCTGACCACGCGTGTCGGCTCTGCCCCTCCTCGCCCGGCAGCGTCTGGCGCCTCTGGTGCCGAGTCCTATCATCGCATCGCATCGCATCGCATCGCATCACGCCCTCCCCAATCCGTGCGTCGAGTTCCTTTGTTCTAGCGCTCGGGCGCCGGACCACTACGTGCGCTGTGCC